>CM024766.1:5915119-7115119 GCA_014218235.1 Colocasia esculenta | reverse complement strand
GTCTGTGCCATAATTCAGTAGACTTGTCTTTACTTGCTACCAGACAAACATTTTGCTCTTTGAGTTCTTCAAGGTAGAGCACATACAAATTCTTTTCTCTATTTGCTTCAAAGATGACTGCTCCATCCTTTATTATGTTGCACTTTGATTCTTGAAACTTGATCTGATGGCCTCTATCACACAGCTGGTTGATGCTAATGAGATTGTGCTTCAATCCCTTGACTAATAACACATCTTCTATGACTGTTTTTCCTTTGTTATTTATAGAGCCACTACCTATCACTGTTCCTTTCCCATTATCTCCATAAGTGACTGTTCCTTCTTCAGCTTGGAGATGCGAAAATAGCTTCTGGTTTCCTTGCATGTGTCTTGAGCACCCACTATCCAAGTACCATTTGGATGCTCGAGGGTTAACCTGAAATGAAAACATCAAGCTTTAGGTACCCAAATTCTTTTGGGCCCTGATTGGTTAGTATCATTGATTTTACCTTTTATTATCCATTTCTTATGTCTTGTTGGGCATGTATGTCTTGTTGGGCATGTAGTTATAATAAGTCCTAACTTATTGCAGTGACTACAGCAGGATAACTTAGCTACTTTTTCTATATATTTGAGATCAGCTTTGTATGCTATATCTTATTCAGGTACAAATTTTGCGGTTGGATATATTTTAAGATAAACTATGGTTTCTTCATTATCTGGGGGTGTATATCCTAACACATTTTTCTTCTTACCTGATCTTCTAGCACCTTTTAATATTAGAGAGTTTTTACCATTAGTAATTTTTTTTAGTGTGCTTGATAGTTTATCATTTTCTTCATTTAAGTTTTTAATTTCTTTTCTTAATTCATTTGCACTTTCCTGTTTTTCTAGTTTTGTTATTTGTTTATTTTTATCATTTAAATCTTCACATAGTAGTTCATTCCTTCTTTTAAGTTCAGTTATTTATTTTTCTAGTTCTTCATTTTCTGTTTTCAGATCAGAGTTAGTGTTCTCTAAACAAGCATTGTTTTTCTTACTTGTTTTTAGCAGTTTGGTTATTTCTCTATATTTATCATAAAGTTCATTAAATGCTTCCTCTAGATTATCTGAATCAGACTCATTGCATGAATCAAAAGAAGAGTCAGAGGTTACCTTTTCTTTAGTATTTGCCATGAAGGCCAAGTTAGCTTCTTCTTCATCACTGCAGGAGCTTGACTCACTGTCTGAGTCGCTACTATTCTCCCATGCTGCTGCCATCGCCTTCTTCTTATACCTTCTGAACTTCTTGGAGCTCTCTTTCTTTCTGATTTCTGGTTTCTTGAATTTTGGACAATCAGCTTTGATGTGTCCAGGCTTTTTACATTCGTAGCAGATGGTTTCTCCTTTCTTTATTTCTTTACCATCTGATCTTTTCAAGTCCTTATTTTTCTTAAAGTGTCTTCTGCCTGATTGAAACTGTTTCTTTTTGGCTATGATCCATTGCAATCTCCTAGAGAGCATTGCTTCTTCATTCTCACTGTCCTCACCACTTTCGCTTTCATTTGAGCTGGCTTCTAGTGAATCTTCTTCTACTTTCAAAGCATTGGAGTGCTTCTTTCTGCTAGATGACTCTCCTAACCTTTCCATGTTGATCTCATGGGCCATAAGGGACCCAATGAGCTTTTCTACTGACATTCTCTTCAGGTCATTGGCTTCTTCTATAGCTGTGACCTTTGGTGTCTATGAGGATGGCAAGGATCTAAGAATTTTCCTTACCATATCTGCAATCTCATAAGTCTTCCCTAGACTGGCTAAACCATTGGTGATATCGGTAAATCGACTGAACATTTAAGTGATTAACTCACCTGACTGCATCTGAAATCTTTCATACTGAGTGACAAGAATGTCGATTCTTGTCTCATTTACTTTGTCTGTACCCTCATAAGTAATCCTGAGCTTTTCTCACATTTCCATCGAGGATTTGCAGGCTGAAACTCGGTTGAATTCCTTCTTACTCAAAGCACAGCAAATGATGCTCCTAGCTATGCAATTCAAAAAAATTTTCTTCATGTCATCATCTGTCCATTGAGCTTTTTCATTTGTGACAACCAGGTCACCTTCTTCTACTATTGACCAAATTTGATAGTCGTGGCCTTGTAGAAAATATTCCATCCTGGTCTTCCAGTAAGGATAGTCTTCACCATCAAAGAGAGGGGGTCGGTTAACAGACTGACCTTCAATGCTACCTTGGGCTGCCATAGATCTTTACTCTTCAGATCGTTGGATCTTCTTTCTTTGTCGAAGAGACTCGCTCTGATACCACTTATTGCCCAGTTGACGAGCCCAGAGGGGGGGTGAATGGGTCCTTTTAAAAAATATTCTACAAGATACCTGTAACAAAAAATATTCACACAAATGTTCTTCGAAGGAGGTTAGTGACTGTTAGTTTGAATAACAAACACACAAGAGAAAGGCAATCACACAACACAAGAAATTATCCTGGTTCGGACCTCCTCTCCTTAGGAGTCCTACATCTAGTCCCTGAGCAATCTCTCAGGATTTCACTAACAAGGGTACAGTCCCCCTTAAGGACACTACAACACCCAGCTCAGTTGGTCTTCCTTCACACCCGAAGGAAACAACTACACCCTGGATACCCCACCAGGTCTTCCTTCACACTGAAGCGAACAACACCCTGGTTACCACCAGGTCTTCATTCAACACCGAAGGGAATCAACAAACAGAGAATGGATTGAAAGCAAGCCCCTAGACCAAGCTTAAACAAGCAAGGATCTGAAGCAACTAGCACTGAGAGCAAAGGATCTTAACCTAGCTTAGAACTACACAAGCTCTCTCAAGGATTTTTCACTACAAATGGAGAGCTAAGAGCTATAGTAATGGGAATGAAATTCTTGGCTCTAGAATTCTCAGGAGACTTGAAAGCTTGAACAATTGTGTGTTGGTCTCTTCAGGAGTTGTTGCAATGAATGTTCTGGTTCTTGTATCTTGTCTTCTATACTTCAGACTTGTATATATATATAGCTTCAATTTGAAATATGGACGTTGAAGTATCCGTTGTCTCTCTCTTGAGTAGTCGTTAGACTGAATGACACCTGGAGTCTTGGAGGCTTCCAGTCAACAGTCTTTGAACACTTGAGCACGCAAAGAGATGAGATCTTCAGAAGTATCCTATGGCTTCTATTTTGTTTAACGTTGTACCATGGAGCTGGATCAGAGATCTGCACAAATGTCAATCTCAAATAGCCGACAGCTAGGCTGTCTCTGATGTCAGTCAACATTAGTAACAATAGACATGAAAATAGTAATGCCAAATAGCTTAAGTCTAAAAGACGTACTCAGAGTAAGCATGATAAAGGATGATATTGTCTGCATGCATGCAGAGATACGTTCAGGTCTCATTAAATGCAGGTGCGTCAGAGAGATACATACGTGGTCTTTGACTAGTCAACAAAGATAATATCAAGTCAATATGAAATCGATGACTATATGACTTATGAAATCGTTATGAACAAGTCAGGTTGACCAAGTCGTTATGACACAGAAGAAATCACTGTGAAACACTTAACAAATCGTTATACAAGGTAAATCGTTGTGTTTACTGAAGAAATCGTTGTGAAACACTTAACAAATCGTTATACAAAATAAATCGTTGTGTTCACTGAAGAAATCGTTGTGAAACACTTAACAAATCGTTATATAAGATAAATCGTTGTGTTCACTGAAGATATCGTTGAGAAACACTTAACAAATCGTTATACAAAGTAAATCGTTGTGTTCACTGAAGAAATCGTTATGAAAAACTTATAGAATCGTTACGGCGAGCAAGTCGTTGCGAGTTCTAAAGAAATCATTATGATTACTTATAGAATCGTTACGGCGAGCAAGTCGTTGCGAGTTCTAAAGAAATCGTTATGATTACTTATAGAATCGTTATGACAGGCTAGTCGTTACGCTTTCTAAAGAAATCGTTGCGATGACTTATAGAATCGTTATGACAGGCAAGTCGTCACGCTTTCTAAAGAAATCGTTGCGATGACTTATAGAATCGTTATGGCAGGCAAGTCGTTACACTTTCTAAAAAAATCGTTGCGATGACTTATAGAATCGTTATGAAATCGACTTGTTTGAAACCTTTCCAGTCTTACAAGGAAATCATTAAAACACTTATGAAATCGTTGTGACTTTCAACAGAAGTCGATGTGGACTTAGAGAAATGCACTTACCTGGCTTTTTGACATAAATATTTAGTACTTACCAAATGTGCTTGATTTTCCTTGTTTATTTACTGTGCTAAAGACTCATAAAATGCATGTTAGAAAACTTTGATGTTGGTTTGTTAATCACCAAAATAAATATGTAATTAATTATAATTACAGGGAGATGATCTGATCATCATTCCCTCATGTTTTCCGATGGTTTCGGGACCGAGAATGCCTGTAGAATCGGTTTAGGGTTTCTGCAGGAACTGGAGCCGAGGAGCTTGGCGTCAACATCGATTGACGTCTGGTTCTTCAGCCAGGAGATAGATGGCCCGATCCCTTGCCGTCTATAGTTCATAAACGGCAGTCGATGGTGTCGCCAACATGTGTTATTTAGATATTGCCATGCAGGGTATTTATCGATAATAAGCGATGCGTTGGTACTTGCGGTGCACAGGGTGCACATGGTTTTTGAGATTAGCATACTGGGTACGCAATTAGTCAGTTCTTACGTGTTTACGCGGTGTTCACGTGTTGTGAACTGTTGGTACACGAGGTTTACATGACTCTTCACGTGGTTGGTGTGACGTGCACGTGGTTTTGTGTACGTGGCGAGTAGTACGACGCCTACCGTGGTTACCTCTCTAGTTGGGTGCCCCAAGTTCTCTGTGAGTCGGGCTGTTAGCTCGGGGCTTTTGTCCCGGTACTTGTGTTGTACCGTCGAGGTCTGTGTCGTCTGACCTGGACACCCTCACTCCTGTGTTTGAGTTGTACGTCCGGCTGAGGGAAAGACGACAGTGGGACAGTGACACTTATGTTTGTCTTTAGTCACTTGTAGTGCGCTCTTAGTTGGGGGTACGGACACCAGTAGTCGACATTGGTCCCCAGCTATATTGGGTTGAATGCAAATTCATATCATTTCCCTCCTATTTTGATGATGACAAGAGGTGGTCTTAAAGCAATTTAATTGAAACATGTCAAAAACATCATACCTAAAATTCATGTTCAAAAAGTATTTTTCAAACCACATTTATCATTTATGGTCATGACAAATCATTTAACTAATGATATATGTGTTTATTTTTCAGGTACAAACATTTTTATGCAAAAGATGAGTCGACACACCCATCAATGGTGTCGACACTTCAACACAAATTCAAAGGCAAAATGTATAAAAATGTTGAGACTGTGTCGACACATGTCAAGAGTGTGTCGACACGAGTGGCAGTTTTTCAGAAATCAAGCCTACCCAGGTCGACACACTCTCAGAGCAGGTCGACACTAGATCCCGTTTCCAGAACAGCCAGTTTGAAGAATTGGGACAGCAGGTCGACACACTCTCAGAGCAGGTCGACACTAGACCCAGTTCCCAGAACAGCCAGTTTGCAGATTTGGGGCAGCAGGTCGACACACTCCAGAGCAGGTCGACACGGGACCTTCTTCCCAGAACAGCCTTCTACATATTCTGGACAGTGTGTCGACACTACCACCAGGGCAGGTCGACACACTACGGAAACTTTTCATCCTAAAAGTTGATGGCTGCCACGCGTCCTTCTAGGGCGATCAGAATCTTCCTAGGAACGCGTGCCCTTGTACCCCAAAGGGTATCTTTGGAATCCTAAGGATATAAAAGTGTCTTTTCGGCCAGCCTTCACAAGAGAGAAGGACCCAACTCTCTCAGAGCCTCCAAGAAGCTCCTGGCGGCCAAGAAGAGCTCGTGTCTCCTTCCCCTGCTCTCCAAGTGCTTCCAGAAGACCAATTCCCACCAATTCAAGGTGTGGGAATTGGAATTTGATTCCTGAAGACTTCTCTGAAGCATTCCAAGGAGGCAGATCCTGTAGAAGACTTCTTTGGTGAAGAATTCGAGGAAGATCCAACTTCTCAGATTGCAGAGCATCGACTTGGACTTCAAGCTTCACAAGTTCCTTCCCAATTCAAGCTTCTACAAGGGAGTACACTGAAGAACGAAGCCTTTCAATTCAATTTCCTTTCTTCTGTTCTTCTGAGATATCTTTTGAGATTATGCAAGTGCTTCTGCATAACTCTCTTTAGAGTTCTCAAATTTCGACTAGATCTGTTGCTAGAGGATCTTAGTCTTAAGTTGGTGTCTAGCAAGTTTTAGTGTGAGCATTGTGCTCAGTTTGTTGTGAGCCGTCGAGCTCAGTTTGAGTTGTCAAGCTCAAGGTTGGTTTGAGCAGTCTTGCTCTGTGTTTCTAGAGTAGTCTTGCTCTAGAGGTTGTGTGAGTTGTATGCTCTGAAGTGTTGGAGTTGTTAGGCTCCTTTGGGTGTGTAGCCCAGTTGTGTTAGTGAAGCCTCACGGGTTGTGAGGGGTGGATGTAGGAATCACTTGGGTGATTTCCGAACCACCTAAAAAATCCTTGTGCATTTGTCTTCTGTGGTTTGATTGATTCATCCGCTAGATGCTTGCATAGGATCCGTTTTTAATTCACTTAATCAACTTGCTTCACATCTAAGTTTTTCAACTCACTCAAATCTAATCAGATCTGTAGTTTTTCACTGATAACATTGCCTCTGATTCTAAATAGTTTTCAAATTACTTAAGCTTCCGCAAAAGTGGCTAAGATCTATTCATCCCCCCCCCTTCTAGATCTTTTCCACACATTCATTTCGATCCTTCAATTGGTATCAGAGCGGGTTTACATCGATCTGATTTGAACTGAGCAGTTTTTGTTTCTGAGTATTGAGTGTTTGATTGTTTGCTTGTTTGTTTGCTTGATTGTTTAACTCTTTCTCTGTGCATTTACTTAAGTGTCATGGACTCAAAGGGTTTCATAGCTGAGGGCCATTCCATAAATAGGCCACCATTCTTTAATGGTTTGGACTATTCTTATTGGAAGAACAGAATGCAAGTGTTTTTAAGGGCCCAGAACTATGAGATCTGGAAAGTAGTTGAGGTGGGTCCCTATGAGAACCAGGGAGAAGAAGATACCTGGACAAGGGAACAGATAAGGAAAGCTACACTGAATTATAGTGCCATGAACATGATTCAGTGTGCTGTCCATCCCAAGGAGTATTCGAGAATCTCTATGTGCAAATCTGCCAAAGAGATGTGGGATAAACTCGAATTACTCTATGAGGGAACATCTCAGGTCAAGGAGACCAAGGCAAACATTTCAGAATACGAACTCTTTATGATGAAATCTAATGAATCTATTTCTGAAATGTTTGCCAGATTCATGGTGATAGTCAATGGACTCAAGGCTTTGGGTAAAGAGTATACTGATGCAGACTTGGTAAGAAAAATTTTGCGTTCACTTTCTTCAATTTGGCATACCAAGGCCACTGTTATTGAAGATTCAAAAAATTTGTCCAAAATTCCTTTAGATGAATTGATTGGATCTTTAATGACATATGAAATAAACTTAAAAAGAAATGAAGAACACATCATTAAGACCAAGCCTATGGCACTCAAAGCCTCTTCAAGCAACAAAGATAAAATCAGGATAAGACAAGTTCTGAAGAATCTGAGTCGAATGAGGATGAGATTGCCCTCATGACCAGACAATTCAGGAAATTTTTGAAATATAGGAAAGGGAAAATGACTGGGAAAAAGAAATTTCCCTCAGGTAAGAAGAACACTTCCTCTTCCAATTTCAATAAGAATCATAAACCTGATGAAAATGTTATCTGTTACAGGTGCAACAAGCCAGGACACATGAAAGGAGAGTGTCCTGAGAACAAGAAGGAAAAGCACAAGAGATTCCAGAAATATAAGAAGCCAAAGGCCATGGTAGCCACTTGGTCTGATGAAGATACAAGTGAGGAAGAAGAAGAGAAGAAGTCCTCAAGCTCAGAGAGTGAGGAAGTTTGCTTCATGGCCAACAGCACAGATGGAAAGGTAAATACTTCCTTTGAAGATTATAGTGTTGAAGATTGGCAGGATGTGTATGCAGAATTAGTTGAAAGATATTCTGAAATGAGAAAAGAAAATAAACACATCAAAAAGAAAATTGAAAATCTCTACCATAATCAATCTTCAAACAATAGAATCTGTGAACTGGAATCTGAAGTAACAGACTTGCTTGAAGAAAAAGAGAATCTCCTAAACCTAATTGATGAACTGAAACTTGCCTCTCAAAAGGCCTCCCAAGAATTCAGAAACTTAAATGAAAAGCTGGAAATTGAAAAACAAGAAAAACAACAGAAAATTGAAGAAATTGAAGTTCTTAAAAACCAGCTAAAGGAAAGGGAGGAGGTTATCCAAACCTTCACAAAAGGCCAAGATAACCTAGAGGCATTGCTAGGATCCAACATGACAACCACATCTCATGGATTAGGATTCAACAAGAAGAAACCCCAAAAAGACAAATCTGGTGAGAAAAAGGGAAAAGCACCACTAATTAATTTTGTCAAGGGTCCTAATCTGGAAAACACTGAAATCCAACAAACAGCAAACAAAACCCCAAACAAAACTCAAAACAAATCAAAAACCCAAAAACAAAAGAAGACTATCAGGTCGACACAGTCCCCTGACAGGTCGACACCAGTCCACAAGAAGAAGACTTCTGTGGCTGTTGTGTCGACACCAGTACAGGAGAGGTCGACCTGCTCAACACCAAAAACCAAAAACAACTCAACCAAAAATTCAAATAAAAATCTGAAAAATAAGAAAAAGGGAAAAGAAATAATCCATGAAAAACCTTGGACCTCCAAGACAACACTTCAAGAAGATTGGACTAATCCTTGGAACCAATGGTATGAAAATCCCTGTTGGTATTATCCTCAATACTCTTATCCAAATTTCTGGATGTACCAACACAATCCATGGATTCCACCTCCTCCTCTGAACTCAAATTTTCAAATGAAAAACTCCCCTCCAACCAAAAACAAAGATCTTGGTGCTTTCATTCCTAAAAGAAAGAACAAACAGAAAAGGCTGAAAACACCAAAGTAACAAAACAAAAATCTAAAACAAATCAAATTTGGGTGAGAAAGGATTTGATATCTGTGCTAAATCATACTGATGGTCCCAACTCTGTTTGGGTACCAAAATCTTCTCTCCATTGATCTTTGTGCAGGAAGGTCGTGCACCCAACACCAATGTTTGGTTTCTTGATAGTGGGTGTTCACGACACATGACTGGAGATAGAGCCAAATTTTCCTGTCTAATTGAAAAGGAGGGAGGGTCAGTCACCTTTGGAGGTAAAAATAAAGGAAAGATCATTGGATCTGGTAAGGTTGGTCAAACTTCTTCAAACTCAGTAGATAATGTTTTGTTAGTTGATGGACTTGATTATAATTTGCTCAGTATCAGCCAACTATGTGACAAAGGTCACAAAGTTGTGTTTGAATCTGATTTTTGCAAAATAATTGATTCATCAACTGACAAAATCAAATTCTGTGGAAAAAGAGAAAACAATGTCTACATGATCAACCTTAATAAAAACTTTTCTGAAAATCTTTGTTTTGTTGCAAATAAAGATGAAATTGCATGGACTTGGCACAAAAGACTTGGCCATGCAAGTTTCAGAACTTTGAATAAGTTGTTAAGATTGAATCTGGTTAAAGGTCTTCCTGAATCTTTTTCTAGTGTTGAAGGTCAAATTTGTGGGATCTGTGCTAAAGGAAAACAAACTAGGAAATCCTTTAAAGCCTTCAATGAAGTACTCACATCTAAGCCACTAGAACTTCTTCACATGGACCTCTTTGGGCCAACAAGAGTTCTAAGCCTAAGTGGCAAGAGATATGGGTTTGTAATCATTGATGACTTTACTAGATTTACCTGGGTTATTTTTCTATCCCACAAAAGTGATGCATGCCTTGAATTCAGGAATTTCTGTACCACTATCTTAACAACTTATCCATTTAAAATTAAAAACATTTTAACTGATCATGGGGGTGAATTTGATAACACATCCTTTTCTGATCTATGTGCTGAATTGCAAATATTTCACAAGTTTTCTTCACCTAGAACTCCAGAACAAAATGGAGTTGTGGAAAGAAAGAATAGAACTCTTGTGGAAATGGCTAGATCCATGCTCTTAGGGAGTAATCTGCCCAAATCCTTCTGGGCTGAAGCTGTTAACACAGCCAATCACATCCTAAACAGAGCCTTGGTCAGACCAAAGATCAGAAAAACCCCCTATGAATTGTTGAAAAACAAAAAGCCAACTGTTCTTACTTCAAAACTTTGGGTGCAAGTGTTTTGTACACAATAACAACAAAGAAAACCTTGACAAGTTTGATGCTAAGAGTCAGGAAGCTATCTTCCTTGGCTATTCAGAAGTGTCAAGGGCTTTCAAAGTGTACATATTGAAAACCAAAACTGTTGAAGAATCACCACATGTTATTTTTGATGAAAATTCCTTTTCCACTAATGATTCTAAATCTTGCAGGGAAAAACAAGACAATGAAGAGGATGACCTCATTGTGGATTCTTCACCAACCGTTGAGGAGATTAACAACATTGAAGAGAACCTGAACAACAACTCACCATCTTCAAGTGGTTCAGGTAATATTGCTCCAGAAGTGGGCACTTCTCAACAGGTAATTTCTGAACCTCGTTTTCTAAGAGATCACCCATTAGACAGTGTAGTTGGCAACTTAAATGATAGAGTTAGGACCAGATCATCCTTCTTGCAAAACATTGAAGAAGACTCACTAGCTCTAATTTCCCAAATTGAACCCAAGTCAATTGATGAAGCCTTATCCAGTTCTGATTGGATTAATGCTATGCATGATGAACTTCATCAATTTGAAAGAAATCAAGTGTGGGAATTAGTGCCTAGACCTAGTGACCAAACTGTGATTGGCACTAGATGGGTTTTCAGAAATAAATTGAATGAAGCTGGTCAAGTAATAAGAAACAAAGCTAGGCTAGTTGCAAAGGGGTATAACCAAGAATTTGGAATTGACTTTGAAGAATCTTATGCCCCTGTAGCTAGACTAGAAGCTGTGAGAATTTTCCTTGCTTTTGCATCCTCCATGAAATTCAAAGTCTTTCAAATGGATGTCAAAAGTGCATTTCTAAATGGATATATAAAGGAAAATGTTTTTGTTGAACAACCTCCTGGATTTGAAAATGAAAAATATCCTAACCATGTTTTCAAGCTTAATAAGGCACTCTATGGTCTTAAACAAGCTCCAAGAGCTTGGTATGATCGTTTGAGTTCCTTTTTACTTGAAAAAGGATATTCTAGAGGTAATGTTGATCAAACATTGTTCACAAAAACAGTAAAAAATCAAATAATTGTTGTCCAAATTTATGTTGATGACATAATATTTGGATCAACTAATAAAGGCCTTTGCACTGAATTTTCAAATCAAATGAAGAATGAATTTGAAATGAGCTTAATGGGAGATTTAACATTCTTTTTGGGATTGCAGGTGAACCAAACAACTGAAGGAATCTTCATTAGTCAAACCAAATATGTCAAGGAGCTACTGAAAAGGTTTGACTTTCAGAACCTTAAACACTCAAGCACACCCATTGCAATAAATGCTAAGCTAGAAGAAGACCCATCTGGTAAGTCAGTAGATCCAAAGACCTACAGAGGTATGATTGGCTCTCTGCTCTACCTTACTACTTCTAGACCTGATATTCAGTTTTGTGTGTGCTTATGTGCTAGATTCCAATCTAATCCTAAAGAAAGTCATATGCTTGCTGTGAAAAGAATTTTTAAATATCTTGTTGGAACATGTGACTTAGGAATTTGGTATCCTGCTGGTTGCAAGTTAGAATTGTTTGCCTATTGTGATGCTGATTATGCTGGGTGTAAGTTAGATAGAAAAAGCACAAGTGGCTTGTGTGTATTTCTAGGTGGGTGCCTTATTTCTTGGGCTTCTAAGAAGCAACATTCAGTTGCTCTGTCAACAGCAGAGGCTGAGTATGTTGCTGCAGGTAGATGTGGAACTCAGATTCTCTGGGTGAAACATCAACTTCTTGATTACAACCAAGATTTAGGGTGTGTACCCATCCTATGTGATAACACTAGTGCCATAAATTTGTCTAAAAACCCCATTCAGCACTCCAGAACAAAACACATTGAAATTAGGCATCATTTCTTGAGAGATGAGGTTGCAAAGAAATCTTTTGAACTCCATTTTATTGAAACTGAAAAACAAATTGCAGACATATTCACTAAACCCCTTCCTGAAAACAGATTTTCATCATTAAGGAGAGAACTTGGTCTTTGTAAATGTCCACCTTCTTGATCTCTCTTAAGGTTTGGGTTGAGTGCTATGCATTGTCTAAGGGGGAGTTCTTTGCATTTCATAACTCCTTGCTTCCTCAAGCTACATTGTTCATATCTCTCTCACTTTCAATTCTATTTCCCTTTTTACAATAAATTCTCCACTTCTGATTGTGTTGAAACTTCTTGGTATATCAAATAGTGATTTGGAGAAGGACAAGTTATGCTTGTCTGGACACTTTCACTATGCGTGAGAACATATCTCCGCCAAGTACTAAGAAGTTAATATGCAATAGTTGAGGGGGAGCTTTTATTGTTCAAAGAGAATTTCTTTTCTGATTTCAAAACTTGCACAGTTTTCACTTCCATTTCCTTTTTGGCAATGAATTCTTCAACTCTTATTGCATTGAAGTTACTTGGTATATCAAATGGTGATTTGAAGAAGGACAAGTTAGGCTTGTCTGGACACTTTCACTATGCGTGAGAGCTTATCTCCGCCAAGTACCAAGAAATGAATATGCAATTGTTGAGGAGAAGTTCTTGTTGTCCAAGAAGAAAATCTCTTTCTGATTTCAAAAATGCATATCTTTATTTTGATGAAAAATGGTTGAAATCATCATCTCAGGGGGAGCTAGAAAATTCACAAGTCATCTTTTTGCAAAATTCAAAACCTTTCTTGCATTTCATCAATTCCTGCATGATGTCCTCATTCTAAAGTCTAGAGTCACAAAATGAACCTTGAGTGATTTATTATATTTTTACTAATCAACCTTCAACTATGTCTCTCAATCCACAGAAATTCAGATCTCTTCCTAAACTAAATGACAATTTGTGCCTTGAACTTAAAACATTTCCTTGTTTGCAACTGATGACTGGATGTATTTGAATTCTATCTCACAAACTCTCCAAAATCTTGTAAAATCCAACAGAGCAATGGCATCTGTGCTGAGAAACTGCACACCTTCACAATGAATGAAGTGCTATGTATGTCATGAGGCATTATTGCTAACTCTGTTCAAAGGGGATCCAAATTGAAAATAACTTCAAATTTAAGCAATTATGTGCTATGCTTTTTGATGATGACTGAGTAACTGGAAATATTGGCGTCTACAAAACGTATATTTTCATGTCAAAAGGTCATCATTTACCCCTTTGAGACTTGACAATGACTAAATCTTAAGTATCCAGGGACTATGGTGTGTAAAAAGCACTAGTACTTGAGTGAAAGAGATTTATATCATTTGATAGTTTGTTAAAAGAACAAAAATATGAAAATTATTGGAGATTTGTTTAGAAAGAATCATCTTCCTCCTTCATCAAGTTGTTCTTTAAGTTTGTGTTTTACTTTCAACACAACTGTATTTGGTCTAGATGACTTCTTTAATTCTTGAAAATTGAGAAACATGGTAGTTTTTGGTTGATTGTTAATACATTATATCCCTCAATTTATCATTTTGTTGATTCAAGTCTTGGAATGCTAATATCCTGTTGGAAATTGTTTGAAACACTTGAACTGTGATGAATTTTTGCAAAATACAACAAATGAATTTTTAAGCCTCTTAAAAATCCTTGAAATGATAATTCCTCTCATTATTTATCATTATAAAGATGTCCCCAAATTTCTCAAAAATTTCCTCTCAAAGATTCAAATTTCTCTCAAAGGCTGTGTCGACACAATCCTCTCTCGTGTCGACACACAACCCCAGTCAGGTCGACACACCCTTCCTCATGTGTCGACACTGCCTTCTTGCCAGACCCTTTTCAAACCTTTCGGGTTCACCTTAAACCCTTGTTGTTCCTGCGGGGCAGTATACCACTGCACCCCTTTTGGCATCAGGTCGACCCGACGGCCAAATTTCATTGTTTCCGGCAAGAACACTTCCCATTTCTCTCTAGCTCTCATCATCCTTCCATCATCTCTCCATTCTTCCATTTCCTCTCCAAATTCCACTCCTCTTGCACCATGGTCCGCAAGTTGGGTCCCCGCCGTGGCGCAAGATCCGCGGCCTCTTCAAGGCCAGTTCCGGCAGAGGTTCCAGTTGAACAGTTGGAAAGAAGAACAAAGAGGAGAAATGATCCTGCCTCTTCTTCTGCACCTCTGAGGGCTTCCAAGCGTGGCAGGACCTCCACTTCAGGCAGAGGTGGTAATGTTTCAAACCCTAGACCAGAGATTTCGGGCGATTCCTCTGACCATCCTGAGGAATCATCTTCCTCTTCTTCTTCTGAGTCTCAAGAGGATATTCCCTCAGAATCCGTAAGTGCAGCCAAGTTGATTTTGAAGCCAAGAATACTAGACCTTTCAGACATCCAACTAGCAGACTCCCTTCCTGAAATTCAAACCTACTTTTCCTTTCAATCTTGGATACCCTTTATTTCTGAATTTCAAGTCTGCTATCCAAGATTAGTTAGAGAGTTCTACAAGAACCTCACCTGCACAGAAGAAGGGTATGAATCCAAAGTCAAGGGAATAGCCATAGACATGCCAACTGCAGTAGCTGCCTCCATTTTCAAAGTACCAGATGAAGGGGCAGACTACCATGAGTTTGAATTTGATTTACATGAAGCCTACTCCATCTTGACAGGCCTTCCTGCAGATGCATCAGATCCCAAACAGACCTATGTAACCAGGTTCAATGCAAATACCTTTCCACCTGTGTTAAGGGTCATCCACCACATTTTGACCACCATAATTACCCCTCAAGGTGGTGGAAGGGATAGGTTGACAGACATTCAGAGGTTCATCCTCTATTGCATGGTGAAAGACATCAAGATCAACCTCCATGTGATTCTCTATCAAATCATAGCTGAAACAACAAGGACAGACCTAAAGAGATCTCTTCCTTATGGAGCACATCTGACCTCAGTGTTCAAGCACTTTGGTGTGCCCTTGGAAAATGAGAAGTCCCAATCTATTCCCAAGTCAACATCTACACTTTTAAGAATATCCAGAAGTTTATGGGATTTAGATTGGAGGGAAATCAAATTAGAAGAGGGCCAATTGTGGTTGAGGCCCCTCAAGCTCAGGAGGACCAGCCTCAGGTTCAAGGGGATCAGCCCCAGCACAAGAGGACAGCCTCCAGCTCAAGGAGACCAAGATCAGGAGGGTCAGCCTCAACATCATGAGGGCCAGCCTCAAGTTCAAGAGGAACAAGTTCACTGCCAGAGGATCAGCCTCTAATGGATGAGGACCAGCCTCATATCACTCCTGAAGGTGGCATTCAGCTTGAAACCCCTATTCCACCTCAGGATGATCCTTCCTCTTCCTTGCCACATACTTTTGAACCTCCACATTTCCCCTCTACATTCCAATCTTCCACTTCTTCTGGTGGGTCCTCAATTCCACCAGAATTGTTCTCTTTCCTCAATGCTAAATTTGATACATTGAACTCCTCTATTCAATCAATGTCAGACCAATTTGAATTGAGAGTTCAAAGACTAGAGAACACAGTGTCAGCTAAATTTATTGAGCAGAAGGCAGCTTCAGATTATGCAGCTCAGAGATTTAACAGACTTATAGGCACTCTGGGAGATTCCTATATTGAGCTGAAAGAGCACCAACAAAAGCTAGAAGTTGTGCTTCAGGGAATTTTGGCAAATTCCCAAGCAGATGTCTTCAACACCAAGCAAACATTGCATGAGATTTCCAGCACCAGATTGTCATTTGCTCATTTTGTGGATGATTTAGAAAGTATGAGGAACTTCAATGAGCACATTGACAGGCAGATTACAGATTTGACCAAGGAGTTCAAGATAATGCAGAGACCTGGTTGGTCAGCTGGCTCATCATCTTCCTCACAACACAGTGCAGCTGATCTAACCAGACTTCAAGCCACCTTGCTAGAAAATTCAGATCGAATGGAACACTTTTTGAGCACAAAAATGATAACCATTCAAGATCAAATCAAGACTAGCCTGAACTTCATGGAGAAAAGACTGTCAGACATTGAACTTCTTCTTGCTCCAATTCCTCCTCCTCCTCCATCTTCTACCTAATGTACATTTGTTTTGATAATGGCAAAGGGGGAGAAGAATGAATGACTTGAATGTAATATTTTGATGTAATGATCTTTTGAATGAAATGAAATGGTTGTTTTGGCTTCAATGCAAAGTATTGTGATTGTGAATGCAAATCTTTGTCTTTGTGTTTGAATACTTGTCCAATTGTTTGACTTGTGTGCACAAAATTTCTAATTTCAAGTAACACTGTATCTCACAAACACATCATCAATTGTTACTGAACAACATCAAAAGGTCCTTGACAAGTATGAACAAAAAGGAAAACAAAAATTTAAACAATCAAAAATTGCTTAAAATCACACTTCATCAAAACCACATTGAAATATGGATTTAATGTTGTCATCATCAAAAAGGGGGAGATTGTTGGGTTGAATGCAAATTCATATCATTTCCCTCCTATTTTGATGATGACAAGAGGTGGTCTTAAAGCAATTTAATTGAAACATGTCAAAAACATCATCCCTGAAATTCATGTTCAAAAAGTATTTTTCAAACCACATTTATCATTTATGGTCATGACAAATTATTTAACTAATGATATATGTGTTTATTTTTCAGGTACAAACATTTTTATGCAAAAGATGAGTCGACACACCCATCAATGGTGTCGACACATCAACACAAATTCAAAGGCATAAAAATGTTGAGACTGTGTCGACACATGTCAAGAGTGTGTCGACACGAGTGGCAGTTTTTCAGAAATCAAGCCTACCCAGGTCGACACACTCTCAGAGCAGGTCGACACTAGATCCCATTTCCAGAACAGCCAGTTTGAAGAATTGGGACAGCAGGTCGACACACTCTCAGAGCAGGTCGACACTAGACCCAGTTCCCAGAACAGCCAGTTTGCAGATTTGGGGCAGCAGGTCGACACACTCCAGAGCAGGTCGACACGGGACCTTCTTCCCAGAACAGCCTTCTACATATTCTGGACAGTGTGTCGACACTACCACCAGGGCAGGTCGACACACTACGGAAACTTTTCATCCTAAAAGTTGATGGCTGCCACGTGTCCTTCTAGGGCGATCAGAATCTTCCTAGGAACGCGTGCCCTTGTACCCCAAAGGGTATCTTTGGAATCCTAAGGATATAAAGTGTCTTTTCGGCCAGCCTTCACAAGAGAGAAGGACCCAACTCTCTCAGAGCCTCCAAGAAGCTCCTGGCGGCCAAGAAGAGCTCGTGTCTCCTTCCCCTGCTCTCCAAGTGCTTCCAGAAGACCAATTCCCACCAATTCAAGGTGTGGGAATTGGAATTTGATTCCTGAAGACTTCTCTGAAGCATTCCAAGGAGGCAGATCCTGTAGAAGACTTCTTTGGTGAAGAATTCGAGGAAGATCCAACTTCTCAGATTGCAGAGCATCGACTTGGACTTCAAGCTTCACAAGTTCCTTCCCAATTCAAGCTTCTACAAGGGAGTACACTGAAGAACGAAGCCTTTCAATTCAATTTCCTTTCTTCTGTTCTTCTGAGATATCTTTTGAGATTATGCAAGTGCTTCTGCATAACTCTCTTTAGAGTTCTCAAATTTCGACTAGATCTGTTGCTAGAGGATCTAGTCTTAAGTTGGTGTCTAGCAAGTTTTAGTGTGAGCATTGTGCTCAGTTTGTTGTGAGCCGTCGAGCTCAGTTTGAGTTGTCAAGCTCAAGGTTGGTTTGAGCAGTCTTGCTCTGTGTTTCTAGAGTAGTCTTGCTCTAGAGGTTGTGTGAGTTGTATGCTCTGAAGTGTTGGAGTTGTTAGGCTCCTTTGGGTGTGTAGCCCAGTTGTGTTAGTGAAGCCTCACGGGTTGTGAGGGGTGGATGTAGGAATCACTTGGGTGATTTCCGAACCACCTAAAAAATCCTTGTGCATTTGTCTTCTGTGGTTTGATTGATTCATCCGCTAGATGCTTGCATAGGATCCGTTTTTAATTCACTTAATCAACTTGCTTCACATCTAAGTTTTTCAACTCACTCAAATCTAATCAGATCTGTAGTTTTTCACTGATAACATTGCCTCTGATTCTAAATAGTTTTCAAATTACTTAAGCTTCCGCAAAAGTGGCTAAGATCTATTCATCCCCCCCTTCTAGATCTTTTCCACACATTCATTTCGATCCTTCAAGCTAGTCCTTTTCCAGTGCCTCACTCTAGAGGGCCCAGGTCAGGGTCTCCAGAGGTGCCAGGCATGGGCCTGTGACCGTGGTCCGCGGGTAGTGGTTTTTAGTTAGTCTCCACAGTTGCTTGACCTTTTCACGTGGAGCGGCAGCTGGACCTTTCATCCGTAGCTGCGAGACTGAGAGGTAGACCTGTGTGAGTTTGTCCGAGTCAGTTACTGGTGTCGCGAACCAGTTTACGTGGCTCGTGTGTGGCAGTCTCTACTTTAGCTAGTACACCTGTTTGGATTTGTCGTTTACTTATTATAGTGGTTTTGAGTAGTCGGAAAACGGTAAGTATACTTACAGCTTTAATAACTTGCTCAGTTGTTTTATAAATTGCTAGCGCAGTTTATTACTTTCGTATCTGTGTTTTGGTTTGCTCGGTGTTGGGGGAGTTCCCTACTGAGCCAGTGACTAGCGAGGCTCACCCCTACCCCCACAGGTGAGGGCGAGGAGGACGTTTCTCTACCATCGTCCAGTTCGGAGCCTCGTCGTAGCGGTGCAGGGTCAGCACCTCCAGCAGTGTAGTTAGTTTGTCTACTTCTTTCAGTGGTACCTCGAGGTATGCCTCAGGCTCTTGTACCTTCTTTTATGTTGTAAAATGTGGCTATGTAAACTTGTGATATATATATGAAATGGTGTGTTTCTTGGTATTTTCACGGACTATGGTGTGGTATCCCTTGCGAGGCTTCGGCCCGTTCACGGGAGACGGACTCGGGTCAGGCTTGTTATCGGTTTAACGGGTTTGAGCGTGGAGTTCCGTCATAGTTGGTATCAGAGCAAGGTTCGTGTAAATATAAAGGAATAAGAAGTTACATAGCTATACCTTCTTGTAGAAACACTGATGGTAGTTGGCCTTGGTTTTGTAATGATTTGTTGTTTTGTCTATAGTTGGTTGTTGTTTGTGTAGGAAGCAGTGATGGTTGATAGGAGAGATTGGGGTGGTGGTGGAGAGGACCCTGATGAGTCCACTCAGCGTATGATTGAAAGAATTTTGGAAAGCCTCACTGAGATTCGGACAAGGATGGAGCAGCAGGCGCCTGTACCGCCAGTAGCTATACCCCCAGTTGTTGGAGGGGTTGTACCTGAGGCTCCTGTACCGCCACCGCCAGGAGTGGAGTTACCTTTTGTACCTCCAGTACCACCATCACCGCCAATAAGAGTAATAGAGGAGCCGGTAATGCAAGTTGAAAAGTTTCTGAGGTTGCAGCCGCCCACCTACATGGGAGGGCCGAATCCTGATGCAGCAGAGCACTGGATTCATGAGATTGAGAGGGTCTTTACAACCATGAGGTGTCCGGCAGTAGATAAAGTTGTGTTAGCTACCTATCAATTGAGGGGTTTCGCATTGGAGTGGTGGCGTTTGAAGATGCAGACCACTTTTGCATGCAGAACATAAGAGGTTATCACTTGGCGGAGTTTCTTGATGTATTTAATGATACATTCTTTCCTATTCAAGTGCAGCAAGTGAAAAGGGAGCAGTTCCGAACACTCCAGCAAGGTAACTCTTCAGTTCTAGAATACCAGATGCGATTTTTGGCACTTAGTCGATACGCGCCTTATGTAGTATCGGATAATAATATGATGGTTGAGTATTTCATTAGAGGTTTAAGAGTAGAGTTGCAGAATGCAATAGTACCTCTCATGTGTAAAATAGTGGAAGAAGCAGCTCAGAGGGCAGCTACACTGGAGAGGTCTATTCGGACTCGTCAGGTGGGCGAGTCAGATCCAGGTAGTTTCCGACCATCGCAACAATCAGTGGGAGTAAGTAAAGGTAAAGCACCAGTAGGACCTTCTTCCTCAGGTTTTGGTAAATGGGGATAGAAAGTAAAGCAGATATTTAAGGGAAAAGGTAGAGAAGGAGGAGGTCGTCAGCAGTTTCAGCAGGGTCAGGTTTTCAGGCCAGAGGTGGAGGAGTCGCAGCAGAGTACTGCCAGGCAACCCACAGTTCCACCAGGTTATAGGTGCTATAATTGCAATCAGCTGGGCCATTTAATCCGAAGGGAATATGGTTATGGAAGAGGTGTGCAGCAGCCACAGGCAGGTCGTGGTAGAGGAGCACCGCAGCAGCGGGGAAGGGGTCGGGTTATGGCTCTCACCTGAGCCCAGGCAGAGGCATCGAATATGATTGAAGGTACTATACCCATTTA
Source organism: Colocasia esculenta (assembly GCA_014218235.1). NCBI lineage: Eukaryota > Viridiplantae > Streptophyta > Magnoliopsida > Alismatales > Araceae > Colocasia > Colocasia esculenta. The sequence goes on along the minus strand of CM024766.1, from coordinate 7,094,485 downwards.
TGATTATTCAGCAAGAGTTTTATTTGATTCAGGTGCCTCTCATTCTTTTATTTCCGAAGAGTTCCTGGATTGTTTGGCTCATTCTTTGAAAGAGGAAGCATGTGAGTTGGTAGTGGAGGTTCCCTCAGGTGAGTTTATGCTCACTTCGAGCTATATAGATGAAGCTCCTGTTGTGATTAAAGGAAACCAAATGCCGGGTTGGTTATATGCTTTGCAGTTGACCGACTATGATATTATTCTGGGAATGGATTGTCTTGAAGCCTATGGAGCAATGTTAGATTGCAGAAAGAAGAGGATCAGGTTCTGCCATCCTAATGGTTCAGAGTTTGAGTATCAAGGTATGTCTTTCCGTACTTCTAAGTTTATAATTTCTGCAATAAGAGCTAGAAAGCTAGTAAATGCAGAGTGTGTGGTTTATTTAGCCTCAGTTAGTCAAGTAGAGGCTAGTCAATCAATTGAGGCAGTTCCCGTGGTTAGGGAATCTGTTGATGTTTTTCAGAAGATTTGTCTGGTTTAGCTCCACATAGATAGGTGGACTTTACCATTGAGTTGCTGCCAGATACCATGCCGATTTCTAAAGCTCCATATCGAATGGCACCAGCATAACTTAAAGAATTGAAAAAGCAATTATAAGAGCTGTTGCAGAAAGGGTTCATTAGACCGAGTCACTCCCCATGGGGGGCGCCGGTGCTGTTTCTGAAAAAGAAAGATGGAAGTTTTCGTATGTGTATAGATTACAGGAAGTTGAACGAGGTGACCATTAAGAATAGGTACCCGTTGCCAAAGATAGATGATCTGTTTGATCAATTGCAATCAGCAAAAGTATTTTCGAAAATTGATTTAAGGTCTGGGTATTATCAGTTGAGAATTAGGAAAGAAGATATAAATAAAACAGCATTCAGAACCAGATATGGTCACTATGAGTTTGTGGTTATGCCATTTGGGCTGACTAATGCTCCTGCAGCATTTATGGATCTGATTAATAGAATTTTTAATCCGTATTTGGACCAATTTATTGTGGTCTTTATCGATGATATTCTGATTTATTCAGCATCCGAGGAGGAGCATGCAGCTCATTTGAGGTTTACTCTGCAATTGTTAAGGGATAATCAATTGTTCGCCAAGTTCAGTATGTGTGAATTTTGGCTGAAAGACATTCAATTTTTTGGGTCATGTCATCTCAGCTGAAGGAGTGGCAGTGGATCCAAGTAAAGTGGAAGCAGTGATGAAATGGGAAGTGCCTAAGACAATTACTGAGATTAGAAGTTTTCTGAGATTAGCAGGCTATTATAGGCGTTTCATACAAGACCTTTCTAAGATTGCGGCACCCATGACCAAATTAACCAGGAAGGGTGTGCCATTTGTGTGGTCCGATGAATGCCAGAAAAGCTTTATGTAATTGAAGAAAAGACTTACAACAGCACCTATATTGGCATTACCGGAAGGAAGTGGTGGTTTTTTGTTATATTCAGATGCTTCAAAGAGAGGGCTTGGCGCAGTGCTTATGCAACAAGGTAAAGTAATAGCTTATGCATCAAGGCAGTTGAAACCAGCAGAAGAGAATTACCCCACACATGATTTAGAGCTGGCAGCAGTTGTGTTTGCCTTGAAAATGTGAAGGTATTATCTGTATGGCGAGAGATTTGAGATCTTTATAGATCATAAAAGTTTGAAGTATATCTTCTCGCAGAAAGATTTAAATCTCCATCAACACAGATGGATGGAATATTTAAAAGATTATGATTTCAGTTTGGCTTACCATCCGGGTAAAGCCAATGTTGTGGCTGATGCTTTGAGAAGAAAGGCATATTTAAGCCAAATGATGATAAAAGAATGGAAGTTGTACGAGGAAATAACAGAGAATTCCTTGTACGTGCCAAACAGTCAGCGACGGGCAGTACTAGCCAATAGTACTGTAGAGCCGTCCTTATATTGGCAAATTGTTGAGGCTCAGAGAGCAGATGTGAATTTAGCTGAAATTGTAAAAATGGAGGGAGTTACCATTGATGATAATTGTGTGATCAGGCTCAGAGGTAGGTTGTTTGTTCCAGGTGAAAGAGAGGTAAAGCAGCGAGTATTGGAAGAGACTCATAAATCCAGATACACTATCCATCCAGGTAGCACTAAGATGTATCAGGATTTAAAGAAACATTTCTGGTGGCCTCATATGAAAAAGGAAATAGCAGAGTTTGTTGCAAAGTGTGTTGTCTGTCAGCAAATCAAAGCAGAACATCAGAAGCCTGGAGGTCTATTGCAACCGTTGTCTATTCCACAGTGGAAATGGGATGATATTGCTATGGACTTTGTAGCAAGCTTACCTAGATTGAGTTCCGGGCATAATGGAATATGGGTATTTGTTGATAGATTAACCAAGGTGTGCAGATTAGTGGCAGTAAGTATGTCTTGGACAGTGGATAGATTAGCAAAAGTTTATGTTGAAAGAATTGTTCCACTGCATGGTATTCCGAAGACTATTGTGTCTGATAGAGATCCAAGATTTACTTCTGGTTTTTGGAGGAGTCTGCAAAAGGTAATTGGTACTGAATTGAGATATAGCTCCGCTTATCATCCCCAGACGGATGGTCAGACAGAGAGGACTATCCAGACAATTGAAGATATGTTACGAGCTTGTTGTTTAGTATGGGGAAGTAGTTGGGAGCATCATTTGGGCATGGTTGAGTTTGCCTATAATAATAGTTACCATACCAGTCTTGGAATGGCAACATACGAAGCTTTATATGGAAGGCTATGTAGAACCCCATTGAACTGGTATGAAGTGGGGGGAAGGCAGTTGGTGGGTCCTGAATTGATTCAGCAAACCATAGAAATAGTGAAGCTTATTAAAGAAAAATTGCAAGCAGCTCAAAGCAGGCAAAAGAGTTATGCTGATAATCGGAGAAGACCACTTCAGTTTGAAGTGGGAGATTTAGTTTTTCTAAGAGTATCCCCTAGTAAAGGTATTATAAGATTTGGCAAGACTGGAAAGTTAAGTCCAAGGTATGTGGGACCTTTTCAGGTGTTAGAAAGGATTGGAGAAATGGCTTATAGACTTGATTTGCCAGTCGATTTTGCAGATGTTCATGATATTTTCCATGTCTCTATGTTAAGGAAGTGAATTGAGGATCCATCTCAGATAATCAGTTACCAAGGTGGTGACTTGAGACCGGATATGACAATGCTAGAATATTCGGTGCAGATTATTGATCGTAAGATAAAGAAGTTGAGAAATAAAGAAATTGAGTTAGTTAAAGTAAGATGGTAGAATAGGTTGGGAGGTGAGGATACTTGGGAGTTAGCTGAGGAAATGGCTAAAGCATATTCTTACTTGTTTGAGTAAAGTTTTGTATCTTTTTAGATGATAGTACTTGTAAAAGTGTGCATATTAAAGTTATTTATGTTTGAGTTGTGTTATGAATTTCGAGGTCGAAATTTCTTTTTAGATGATAGTAATGTAACGTTGCGCGTTTTTCGGATCTTCGTGGATCCTGTGTTTAGGTTGTGTGGTGGCCATCGTGAGGCCAGTGTGGTTTGGATGTGTGGTGCGCGCAGGTTTGGTCCTGAGACGAGAAAGGATCTGCTGTAGTTGGTTAGGGGTTGACGGCCAGGGGTGGTCGTTGACTGGGTTGGCGTCCATGTATTTTGACGTTTACTCTATGAACTTGGCGACAAGGGATATGGACATCTAACCTTGGCGGTCTGATTGGCGACAGCCTTGTTGACGCCAACCTGTGCGACCTGCAGAATATAGGTTCACTCGAGGACAGCTTCCTCACTCCGTTCACCCTCTCCTTCGCCCTACTTTCATGCCCTTGCTTCCCCACTGCATCTAACGGCTGCAGAAGGCTAGTTGGGGGATCGTGGAACGTGAGGCGGTGACGAATTGGGCGAGGAAACGTCGGGGCGAGGTGTGATCTCCGTAGGAGCTCGCGGAGGGTTTGGTGCGAATCGGGAGGATTTAGGAAGTTTAAGTGCGTCTTGAGGTAGGGGATGATCCCTTTTAGTTCCTTCTGGTTGTGATAATGCATCTGGAACGCATGAATCTGCATGTTAATCATGTTTTTGGGTAAAGGTACTCCATGCGAGGTAAATGGGTGGTTTGAGCAATTTAACGAGTAATGCATGTTGTTTTGGTTTGATTAAGATGCATACATGTTAGAGGAAGTATTCCCTCATGTTTTCCAATGGTTTCGGGACCGAGAATGCATGTAGAATCGATTTAGGGTTTCTACAGGAACTGGAGCCGAGGAGCTTGGCTCAACATCGATTGACGCCTGGTTCTTCAGCCAGAAGATAGACGGCCCGATCCCTTGCCGTCTATTGTTCATAAACGGCAGTCGATGGTGCCGCCAACATGTGTTATTTAGATATTGCCATACAGGGTATTTATCGATTATAAGCGATGCGTTGGTACTTGCGGTGCACAGGGTGCACATGGTTTTTGAGATTAGCATACTGGGTAAGCAATTAGTCAGTTCTTACGTGTTTACATGGTGTTCACGTGTTGTGAACTGTTGGTACACGAGGTTTACGTGACTCTTCATGTGGTTGGTGTAACGTGCATGTGGTTTTGTGTATGTGGCGAGTAGTACGACGCCTACCGTGGTTACCTCTCTAGTTGGGTGCCCCAGGTTCTCTGTGAGCCATGCTGTTAGCTCGGGGCTTTGTCCTAGTACTTGTGTTGTACAGTCGAGGTCTGTGTCGTCTGACCTAGACACCCTCACTCCTGTGTTTGAGTTGTACGTCCGGCTGAGGGAAAGACGACAGTGGGACAGTGACACTTGTGTTTGTCTTTAGTCACTTATAGCGCGCTCTTAGTTGGGGGTACGGACACCAGTAGTCGACACTGGTCCCCAGCTAGTCCTTTTCCAGTGCCTCACTCTAGAGGGTCCAGGCCAGGGTCTCCAGAGGTGCCAGGCATGGGCCTGTGACTGTGTGGTCTGCGGGTAGTGGTGTTTAGTTGGTCTCCATAGTTGCGTAACCTTTTCACGTGGAGCGGCAGCTGGACCTTTCGTCTGTAGCTGCAAGACTGAGAGGTAGACCTGTGTGTGTTTGTCCGAGTCAGTTACTGGTGTCGGGAACCAGTCTACGTGGCTCGCGTGTGGCAGTCTCTACTTTAGCTAGTACACCTGTTTGGATTTGCCGTTTACTTATTATAGTGGTTTTGAGTAGTCGGCAAACGGTAAGTATATTTATAGCTTTAATAACTTGCTCAGTTGTTTTATAAATTGCTAGCACAGTTTATTACTTTCGTACCTGTGTTTTGGTTTGCTCGGTGTTGGGGAAGTTCCCTACTGAGCCAGTGACTAGCGAGGCTCACCCCTACCCCCACAGGTGAGGGCGAGGAGGACGTTTCTCTACCATCGTCCAGTTCGGAGCCTTGTCGTAGCGGTGCGGGGTCAGCACCTCCAGCAGTGTAGTTAGTTTGTCTACTTCTTTCAGTGATACCTCGGGGTATGCCCTAGGCCCTTGTACCTTCTTTTATGTTGTAAAATGTGGCTATGTAAACTTGTGATATATATATGAAATGGTGTGTTCCTTGGTATTTTCACGGACTATGGTGTGGTATCCCTTACGAGGCTTCGGCCCGTTCGCGGGAGACGGACTCGAGTCAGGCTTATTATTGGTTTAACGGGCTTGAGCGAGGCGTTCCGTCATAAGGATCCTCACTGCTGCTGGGGCTGCCAGGTCTCCCTCTCCAAGGCGGTGGCCTTAGCCATGGCCTCTCCTAAGGTGGCACACATGTGAGCAGTCACTCCCTACCTCAAATTTGGCCTCGGTCCTGCAATGAATCTCTCTTTACAAGCCTGCTCACTGCCTGCAACATGAGGAACATGCCTCAACAACCGGACGAACCTCTGGTGGTACTGAGTAACTGTGAGATCGCCCTGCACCAACTCGTGGAACTGGTCTCGTCTCTCACGTCGAGCGTAGTCGGGGAAGTACTCACCGTGAAAGATCTCCAAAAACTGCTGTCAAGTGATCTGATCCAAATGCTGCCCTTGGAAGTGAGTCTGCCGCTAAACTCTCCACCACTCATGGGCTGCTCCCTTGAGCTGATACACTGCCAGTCTGACCTGGTCCTCATCGGCGCACTCCATAGTCTCGAACGTGCACTCCAACTCATACGTCTAGCTCTCTGCCTTGTCTGGATCATACTCACCGAAGAACATCGGTGGCCGGAGATGCAAGAACCTCTCCAAGAGGGCAGTCCTGTCCTCAGTGACAGTCGTCCTCCTTCTACTGGCCTGGGTACTCCCAGTACCCGACGGCTTCGGAACTGCTGGCTGTTCCACCTCCGGATCTGCCTGCTGCTCCGGTACCAATGGGGGAGGTACTGGAGGCTGACCACCCGCTGCAGCCTGCCCAGGCTGCCATGCTCCCTGGTACAGGTTCCTAAAGAACTGCTCAGCCAGGGGAAACCAATCTGCGTATTGATGTGGCTGAGGCTGGTGCTCCTATTGCTGCTGCCCACCAGCTGCTGCTGCCGCTTCTCCCTGAGGCTATGCCACGGACTCCTCTGCTGACACCTCCTCCTGGACCTGCCCTTGCGTGGGCATATCCAACTCATCCTGCTGCTCTATCAGCTCTTTGGCCTGCCTACGCCTGCGCAGAGCCATATCCTGCACGGCACACAACCAACAAGGTTAACAATACCAACTCGGGTGGCTAGCAGTGTACTTGTACTACTGTTGGGACTTCCTGTTGCAATTTAAATCTGCTACAAGTCATGTTAGACTCACGCTCTGATACCAACTGTAACGACCCCGAGAACCCGACCCTCGGCCCACGCTGAGGACCCGATTTTCGCGATCGCCGCCCACAGATCCGAGGACCCGAAAGGGCTATAATGCGAGTCTAACAAAATCTATAAAAAAAATAAACGTCAACTGCTAACTAGGAGCACACACGCGGAAGCAGAAAGAAGAGCAAGACCGCTGCGTAACGCTCTAGGTACAGTCTTAACACACAACTAGTACAAGTAAAAGCAGGGGAATAACAAGTCCCTTAGGGGCATACCCCGTGGGTGGCATACAACTGAAAGGGGGAAAATCACTATTAGCTACGGGGACCACGACTACCGCTCTGTCTCCTCCGCCCGATGCGCGCCCTGCCACTGCTAAGAAGTCTCACCTGAAAAAGAATGGGATGAGCTTCCCAACAGAAGCTCAGTAGGGACTACCAATCTCCTACTGGCTCTAACAGGTAGGCAAAACTATGTACTTAATTAAATGACAACAGTTATAGTTCTACCTACAAAAGAAGAGTGCGGCAGTAGGTACTAACTAGCAACGGTATGGAAGTACAACACGGTCAGAAACTTCGTACGACTGCTCGTCGTGACCACCACATGGCTAGCAACATAGACAAAGAGAACTCTGCCTGGACAAGGAACACTAACTACAGAAAGTACTACCACTAGTCAACCGGTCAGGTGCGTGCTCGACCCAGGTCCAAACCTCCACGTCCCGTCAGAGTGAGGCAGGACACAAAGAACACAATAGTAACCGCCCTAGTCTGGCTAGACTACAGTCCCACACCTGGCCTCTCTAGGCTGTTTCGGGGCCGCAAAGAGCGAGGCAGTGAGAAAAGGACTAGCTAGATTGCGCCGGGAAGAACTCCTAAAATGACCTCGGCGTCCCAGACCAACTACGAGAGCTCTGAAAATGACTCAACGCCGCTGTCCTAACCACCATTTTCCCCTCTGCTCCAAAGTCCGTGACTCGAGCACGCCCGCCACTCGGAGTACTCCCTCAATAGGCGTGCAGGGACGGGGGTCCCAAGCAACGGTAACAATCTTCTCACGGGACAAGCCCTCAAGTGCCGAGCACCGGGCAAATGACTAGTGTAGGACCGTACTAGGAAACTAGCACAGGTGCCATGGGTACAGTAAGAAGCAGAAACGGTAAAGACTCCACAAAAAAACACGGAACTTCACAAGACCTTAACCTGTCTCTGCTGTAGTTGCGACGCATCGGGCCATCGCGACCTTGTCGCGGTGCCTACCGCTGTCGTGACACTGTCACGGCGGCCCATGCCATCGTGACCAGGTCGCGACGCTCAAGAGCATCGCAATGATGTCACGACCGGCAAGGCCGCCGCAACATCATCACGACCTCTATAGCGGTCGCGTCTTCAGCCGAGGGGGGGTTCCGGTGCAGTCCTCTTGGAGACCACCCCAAACACGATACAAACATACCACAGGGGGAGGGGAGCATGCTCAACATGTGGGAAAGCCATTAAACTATGCAAACCACTCTCGAAACCGCACAAACATGGATTTACAAGAATCTACGCTCGATGGAAATCTCACTCAACCATGAGCATGGTTCCTCACACCCCCACAACCCAAACCACGGCAATCTCAAGGGGGAGGGGAGCATGCTAGGGTGAGAGGAGAATGAGGGTCGCTACCTCCACAAGTAGAGCCGACTCATTGGGGCCTTCACGTAGGAATGACCACGCCCTCCTTGCTCCAAGCACCACGACCACGTCCCCTGCACGAACAGGGCAACACCACCTCAGCACGAGCACCACGAGCACGAAGAACTGGCAAAGAATCGCAAGTGAGCTTGAGAGGGGGAGAATGGGGCGCAGCCACGGTTTTAAAGTGATGGCCCCCAAGATGTGACGGGTCATCCCGGCACAATAATGACCATGTCGTGACGCCTAGGGGCGTCGCGACCATGTCGCGACAGCCACTCCCGGTGCGACCCCAAAAGCAGTCAAACCTCGGAGACCGGGAAACCAGAACGCGATGGCCTGACAGGTCGCGTCAATGTTGTACGCACCTGCCACTCGACACGACCGTTCTAACAGACAGGATAACGATCACGTCAATCAGAAAAGCAGTCGCAACGCCTCCAGACGCCGTGACAAGAACACGATGCCCACCCCCTTCGTGACCATGTCGCGACGCCCTGGTGTGCCGTGTCACAAAGCCTGTCGCGACGGGCTCCCCTGGTGCGACCATGTCACGACCAGGGTGCCTGCCGCGACCCTGAGGACGGGGCCAAGGGCCCAAGAGGGCCGGGTCTTACATAGTTGGCAGTGCGCTTATGGTTAATCATGATGTTATAATGGTGTCTATTAATTATATATGTTTATCATTAGTTAGTTGTTCACCTGTGGAAAGTATGTTGTTTATTTATGTTCATTAGAAAGCATGTTTAGATTCCAGCTTTCGATGTGTTCCCTTTTAATTGTTACATGTGAGCTGATTGGTGGACTTGTGTTAGTTAGTGCTTTATTTCAGGTACATGTGGATTATGTATGCATGTTATTATTTTGAGGAGTTTTCCTACTGAGCTGGTGACTTTGTGAGGCTCACACCCCTACACCCCCTTTCATGTGTTTAGCGAGCATGGTTTCATGGAGGTGGACAGTACCACTAGCAGTTGTGTGAGCTTTGACTCTTGTTGTATGCCACAGGCTTCTGTACTTTTCTTTTGGACATGTAATAATGTTGTGCGACAATGTAATTTTATGAATGTATATGAGATCATGTAATTTATCATGTATCTTTATACAGTGTGGTTGTCTTTATATTCTTACTAGACACGTGTGTGAGATATCCCTCGCGAGACTTCAGTCTGTTCACGGGAGGTGGATCTAGATATGGAGCCTTTTTGGGGATAAATATCTTGGGTCGCTACAAATATGAGGTATTTTAAGACGTATTTGAATTTTGAGGGGTATGGTGTAATTGTAAGATAGTCATGAGATAAAATCAAGCGTATGATGAAGAGATTAAGAGGGTCATTAAAACTTAATTATGTGAACTTCATTAACATGTTGGTTCATTATAATCAAATGTAGATAGGTTAAACAATCATTTTATAAGTCTAAATTTGGGTTAAGAACATTGTCCATGGGTTAAACAGAGGGTCAGAACATTCAGTAAGAACGCGACGGGATAAACTATCGCGTTCAGAACGTGGTCTAGGTGCAAGGCACGATCTGCTAAAGTGAACATGTCAGGTTAGGGTGCTGTGATCAGAACGCATCGTATTGCACCGTTGCGTTCTGGTCGTGGTCAACAAGGCCACTGCGTTTTAACACAGAAAGTCCTTCAGTGACACAAGGGCAAAGAAACACTTAGATCTCGGGGTATAGTGCATGAAAAATCACAAAACTAGTCTTAAATCAAAGCTAACATGCTTAAGAAAATGTAAAAATAAGAAATTTTTTATGAAGATATGGATTCAACAAGATTTAATATGAAGAATAAGACTCGGGATAATATGAATAGGTTGAACATTAGATGCAAAATACTCTTTATATGGATAATAAAAATTGGGGAAAATGTCAGAATTGTGTTTCTGACATCAAGATCAACCTACAAAGAGATTTAATTAGATTTTTCTTGGGAGAATGTCTACATTTGCACGAATTTGTTAAACTATGGCAAAACAAGATGAACTAGTTAAAGAACAGTTGTGCTCCTCCTCTCCACGAATTTCTTGACCTATAGCCTTCCCTTCATGTCCTAGAGAGTCTCCAAGTAGAAATAGGGTCGGCCATGAGGGGGTTTGGGGTTGTAGTTATAGAGATTGACTTTTTATTTCTTAATACAACTCTAACTCCTTTTAATTATGAGTTTTTCATATTTATCTCTATCTTTTAAACCTTCCAAGCTCCAATTAGGGTAGGATTGGGTCCCAAGTTGGCCAAGCCTCATGCTGCCACATCGGCAGACTCGATACATGAGGTTGACCGTTGGTGGCGGCAATGAGTTGCTCGACCCCCTCCCCCCCCCCCCCACCGTCCAATTTGTCTTGGAGGCATCCGCCAGCGGGGAAACTCTTAGATGAGGGCTAGAATTCGTGGTAGATCCTTGGCTACCTAATTAGGAGGGGTGCCCCCAGCTTATGAAGATGAGGTCAACTGACAATTCAGAGCTCGCACCAGCTCTGGGATAGTCACAAGTCCCCTTGTGGTCTCCCTCGGGTCAATGACCAAGTGGGAAAAGCTTGGAACTGATTCACCATGACCGTGGTGGTCTGGGTGACTGCTTGGTGTATGGCTCATGTCGTCACTTCGATCTCTCGATTTCTGAAGTCTTCTAATTGAGGAATGGTCTTGCCTTCTAGATGAGCCATGGTGACGCCTTTTTCCCACAGATGGCGCTAAGGATATGGTTGATCGTGATGTTATAATGGTGTCTATTAATTATATATGTTCATTATTAGTTAGTTGCTCACATATGGAAAGTATGTTGTTTATTTATGTTCATTAGAAAGTATGTTTAGGTTCTAGCTTTCAGTGTGTTCCCTTTTAATTATTACATGTGAGCTGACTGGTGGACTTGTGTTAGTAAGTGCTTTCTTTCATGTATGCGTGGTTTATGTATACATGTTGTTGTTTTGAGGAGTTTCCTTGCTAAGCCAGTGACTTTGTGAGACCCACACCCCTACACCCCCCTTCCAAGTATTTAACGAGCATGGTTTCGTGGAGGTGGATTATACCACCAGCAGTTGTGTGAGCTTTGACTCTTTTTGTACACCTCAAGATATGCCACAGGCTTCTGTACTTTTCTTTTGGACATATAATAATGTAGTGGGACACTGTAATTTTATGAATGTATATGAGATAATGTACTTTATCATGTATATTTATACAGTGTGATTGTCTTTATATTTTTACTGGACATGTGTGTGAGATATATCCCTTGTGAGACTTCGGTCTGATCGCGGGAGGCAAATCTAGACATGAAGCATTTCTGAACATAAATATCCAAGGTTGCTAAATTATGAGGTATTTTAATACATATTTGAATTTTGAGGGGTTATGAGTGTAATTGTAAGATAGTCATGAGATAAAATCAAGGGTATGATGAAGAGATTAAGAGGGTCATTAAAAACTTAATTAAGTGAACTTCATTAACATGTTGGTTCATTATAATCAAATATAGATAGGTTAAACAATCATTTTATAAGTCTAAATTTGGGTTAAGAACATTGTCCATGGGTTAAATAGAGGGTTAGAACATTCATTCAGAATGCGATGGGGTGAACTGTCGCGTTCAGAACACGGTCTAGGTGCACGGCATGATCTGCTGAAGTGAAAACATCATGTTAGGGTGCCACGATCAGAATGCGTCGTATCGCGCCTCGCGTTCTGGTCGCGATCAACAAGGCCACTGCATTTTAACACAGAAAGCCCTTCCGTGACACAAGGGCAAAAGAAACACTTAGATCTCGAGGTATAGTACATGAAAAATCACAAAACTAGTCTTAAATCAAAGCTAGCAGGCTTAAGAACATGTAAAAACAAGAAATTTGTCATGAAGATATGAATTCAACAAGATTTAACATAAAGAATAAGACTCGAAATAATATGAATAGGTTGAACTTTAGATATAAAATATTCTTTATATGGATGATAAAAATTAGGGAAAATGTCATGATTATGTTTCTGACATCAACATCAATCTACAAAGATCTAATTAGATTTTTCTTGGGATAATGTCTGCCTTTGGACGAATTTGTTAAACTAGGGCAAAACAAGATGAACTAGTTGAAGAGCACTTGGGCTCCTCTCCATGAATTTCACCATTTATAGTCTTCCCTTCATGTCCTAGAGAGTCTCCAAGTAGAAATAGGGTCGGCCATGAGAGGGTTTGGGGTGTATTTATAGACATTGGTTTTTAATTTCCTAATACAACTCTAACTCCTTTTAATTATGAGTTTTTCATATTTATCTATATCTCTTAAGTCTTCAAAGCTCCAATTAGAGTTGGATTGGGTTCAAAACTTGCTTTCTAAGTTAGGATAAGTCTTAAGTACGAATTTTCATCATTATCTAATGTATTTTAGCTAATTTAATCCAAATTATCTAAATAGATAATGGGGATTACAAATTAAATATTAATATCCTATTATTCTATTATTCTTTGCTTAATTTTGGCTCAATAATTTTACTATGGACATTTATTTAAGCCTAATTTTTGTTCTTATTAGTTTTATTTTAATTCATTTATTCTTTTGGTAGTTTATTTGATTTATTTATTTTCTAATAATCTGGGTTGCTACAACGAGCTCGAATGTTGTTCACTCAAGGGTCGTTAGTAGTACAATGAGTTTCTTGTCAAGTGGTGAGTCAAGATCGTCATCGTCCTCTATATCCTTAAGCTCGTTTTGGTCTGAGAGGAGAGCTACATCTAAGGTGGAGATTATCGGAGAAGTTTAGCCTGAAGATGTGTAAGAGCCAAGTGTTGTGGTTGGGGGAAAGGAAGAGGAGGTGGAGTTGGGAAGTATGAGGTATACCCGTCGTGTTGTTTAGACAGTTGGGGAGGCCTTGTCTCAAGCATGATTTGGGTAGATTTGGTGCTCCATAAGTAGTACCAGATCTTGGATGAGTATCAGATCATCAATCACATCTCACACACATTGTCCGAGATGGCTACTTGTGTGTTTACGATAAAGTTGTATAAGCTAGCTTTCAATTCCCCATGTTGATCTTTGTTTCCCAACTTCTTAGCTTTCTAGGATTTGCACCTTCTTAGATTGTGCCGAATAGTTGGCATGTCATTTTTGCTTTTCTTGTCATGTGCTATTGGGTGGGGGGACTTTTTCTCAAGTCCACCAAATTGGTTGCCTCTAGTCAATTGGACAAGGCTTCACCACCTTAGTTGTCTCAGGTCAACTAGACAAAGCTCCACCACCTTGATGGCTCTAGGTTGCTGGATCATACTCCACCACCTTGGCGACACTTGTCGACTGAACCATCCTCCACCACTTAACTCTCGGGTTAGCTGGATCGTGCTCTACTATCACTACAGCATTAAGTCAGCTAGACAACACTCCACCACTTAAGTCCCAAGTCAAATGGACCAAGCTCCATCCCCTCGCTAGCCTTAGGCCAGCTTGACAGTGCTCAGCCACCTAAGTCCCGGGTCGACTGGATCAAGCTCCACCACCTTGACAGTCTCGAGTTGGTTGGACTACGTCCACCATATCGGCGACCTCAAGTCAACTAAACAACACTCTGCCACATAAGTCCTAGGTCAACTAGACCAAGCTATGCCACCACCTAACTAGTCTCAGGTCGGCTTGACAACGCTCCACCACCTAAGTCCTAAGTCAATTGTACTGCGGTCCACCACCTCAAAGACCTCAGGTTGGCTCAAAAATACTCAACCATCTAAGTCCTAGTTTAGTTGGATCAAGCTCCACCACCTCAGTGAAGTCAATACATGAGGTCAAATGTGCCCATTGCTCCCATCTCTGAAATGCTCTAATTACTAGATCGGTCAAGCCTCGACTGCCACCTCAATGAACTCGATACATAAGGTTGGATGTGCTTAGTGTTGGCACCTCCCAAATGCTCTAAGTCTCAGGCCAAGTTCTACACTTCCACCTCAGTGAACTCAACACATAAGGTCAAACATGTCGAGTGATGCCCCTCCTAAATGATCAAGTCCCAAGTTGGTTAGGCCTCATGTTGCCACATCGGCAGACTCGATACATGAGGTCGACCATTGGTGGCGGCAATGAGTTGTTCAACCCCCCCCCCTGGTCCAATTATTCTTGGAGGCATCTACACCTAGATGAGGGCTAGAATTCGAGGTAGATCCTTGGCTACCTAATTAGGAGGGGTGCCCCCAGCTTACAAAGATGAGTCTAGCTGACAGTTCAGAGCTCCCACCAACTGTGGGATAGCTACAAGTCCCCTTGTGGTCTCCCTCAGGTCAATGACCTGGTGGGATAAAGCTTGGAACTGATTCACCATGACCGAGGTGGTCTGGGTGACTGCTTGGTGTGTGGCTCTCGTCGTCACTTCAATGTCTCAATTCCTAAAATCTTCCAATTGAGCAATGGTCTTGCCTTCTAGATGAGCCACGGTGACGCCTTTTTCCCACAGATGGTGCTAAGGACATGGTTGACCTTAATCTAGATCTCAAATCCTTAGCAAAGACAAGCACAATGGGCCTAAGCCTAGATCTCGGGCCATGGGGACGAGGAAAGAGAACAACTATCTCACCCTTTCTCGACTACTTCCTTGAGCTACAAGATAGTACGTAGGTCTTGGGGATGCAGATCCTGTAGGAGACCCTTTAACGAGCAAGTTAGTAAGGGGAAGAGCTCGATCTGAGCAAAGAGTTAAACAATGAAGAGAGTTAGAGTGGGACTATATCGAGTGATGACACATATCTACTTGCCCCTTACTGTGACTGTTGACATCTATTTGAAGATGGCCCTATGTGGGAGAAGTTTATGGGTTCCTATATGAGATAAAATTCCCCTTTAAAGACGATTGCCTTCTCTTTCTCTCTTGTATCAAGAGGACTATCTTGCGCAAGGCCCATTAGGGTGATTTTGGGCCAACCGAGGAGGCCTACCAACATCTATCTAGTGGGGCCTGATCAATGTGATCAAATTTGATAGACCTCTACTTAATTTGTGCCCACTTCACCTAAACGGGCTCAAAATGGAAGAACAGGTCACAGTACATACAACACAAAAAACTTCGGGTAGTGCATTCAATTGGAAGACTCACTATTGATATATGGAGGCATATTGTAGAAATATTTCCCCCCCTCTGATAAGTGAAGACCAAGAATATCGAGCATTAGGAGTGAAAAGGAAGGGTAGAAGGTGCCTAGTACTTCTGCCAGTTGGATTTCCTCCATTCCAGTCGTGCCCCAACTCACTGCGAGCGTATATAATCCATTTAAGGCGAGAGTTAAGTCCAGTACTGCAGGATCTTCACATTATTTAAAGGCATGACATCTAGAAGAAAATTCCGAATGTATGGATTATTCATACATGGTATGGTATGGTAATTGTATTATTTTAGTAAGGTTAACAAAACTTCAAATCTTAATTACAAAAAAAATATAAAAAATAAAGAAATAGTAAATGATTTGCACCCCTTTGCACGTGATAATCACGTGCGTCGCGTCCGCTTAACTGGTCTCTGACTCAGATCTCTCGAAACTATCTGATTTGGGTTCAGCCCGCGCGTGCGTGTAAGTCCCTTTAAATACACATCTAAGCATGTAAGAAAGTATCTCATATTTAAAGTTTTCTAATTTTCTTAAATATCTAATATGAGACAAAATTTTACGCACATAACTAAACAATGTAAAATATTTGAATTCAAAACAGAAAACTAACAAAGAATTCGATTCTCAAATCTATTAAAATTATTAAATAAATTTTTTAAGATTAGTAAATCTATAAAATTTAAGCGAACATCTTAAATATTAAAGTTAACGTATTGTATAATTCAAAACTAGACAAATCGAGTCTAGCATACAAAAAGAAAGAGTACAATATACAATACTGACATACAGCGTCAGTGGATCAATACCATGATTTGCAGAAGAGATCACCAATATATATACATGTTCTTCCTCAAAGTGGGGGGCAAACTTTCGGAATCTCTGACATATATTAGACATGATTTCCTTTTGAACCCGTACAGCTTTTGATAGCATTATGATGCGTACACGTTTCTGTCCTTTTAAACAAGATTCCTCTCCTCTCGTTACAGAGAAAGATTTAATATATTTTTATATTATATTTTAAATATAATATAATTAGATAATAATTTATATGACATCTAATAATTAAATTATCATTTTATCGAAGAGAGTCACATAAATTATTACTTAATTATATTATACTTAAAATACAATATAAAAATATATTAAATCTTTCTCCTCGTTATAAACTATCTGCTCCATTGCATAAATGGGATTTTTCTAGCTATTGGGATCGATAACTCCCAGCTCCCCCTCGGAAGCATATAGCTAATAAACGTTACTTGAACTCAGGAGCCATGACCTTTGCTCTCCCAAAACGCAGGTTTTGTCTAAACCCTGTGTTCTCTTGACGCACTGCCGGCCTGTGCTTGAGTTTTCTGAATGCAGCACGGTCCACTGATACAACTTATAGCAGTACTATTTCTTTTTTTCTTTCTTTTTTGTAACCAGTGGTACTAGTTTTTTGTCCCCCTCCAATTGATGTTTGTTCATAGATAGAGAGAGAGAGCATCTTCTCTTCTTCTGATCAAAATAAGAAGCTCCAAGAAAGCAGAGAGAGAGAGACACAGAGAGAGTGAGTCACGGGTTTGTGTTGTGGGCAGGGAGCTGAGAGCTTCTTCCCCGGCCTTCTCTCTCATTTTGTAACGTAGAAAGGACAGACGGACACATATTCCTCTCTCTCTCTCTCTCTCTCTCTCTCTCTCTCTCTCTCTCTCTCTCCTCACAGGATCCCATCCCTCGAAAGGGCAAAAGCCCGAGGAAACAAACAAACAAACCCAGTAGCCCGCCCTCTTCCACGCGCATCCTCACATGCTCTCGCCCTTCTCCCCGCTCTTTACTTGTCCCCCCATACCCTGGTGCTTCTCTCTCTCTCGATCTCTCGATCTCGAATGGCCCTTGCAGCGGCAGCAGGTGCTCTGCCCTTGGGGGCCTGTGGCGGCGGCGGCGGCGGGGGAGCCGAGGGGGGTGGAGGATGCGCGGGGGCGGCGGCGACGGCGCTGGAGCTGGAGCCCCACAAGGTGGTGCCGGCGCCCTTCCTCACCAAGACCTACCAGCTGGTGGACGACCCCGCCACCGACAGCATCGTCTCCTGGGGCGACGACCACTCCACCTTCGTCGTGTGGCGGCCCCCCGAGTTCGCCCGCGACGTCCTTCCCAACTACTTCAAGCACAACAACTTCTCCTCCTTCGTCCGACAGCTTAACACCTACGTACATCTCTCTCTCTCTCTACCTTTCTCCTCTCTCATCATCCTCTTCTTCTTCTAATGGATGGAAGGATGGTTTATCGTCCATTTGTTCCGAGCAGGGATTCAGGAAGATAGTGCCGGAGAGGTGGGAGTTCGCCAATGAGTTCTTCCGCAAGGGGGAGAAGCACCTGCTCTGCGAAATCCACCGCAGGAAGACCAGCTCCGTCTCGCCGCTGCCGCTGCCCAACCCTCACCACCTCCACCTCCCCTTCCATCCCTACCACAACCGCGCCGCCAATGGCGTCGCTTCCGCGGCTTCCTACTTCGTCGGCTCCTTCCCGGGCGCCGACGACATGGTCACCTCGGCCGCCTGGTGCGACTCCTCCTCGTCCTCGGGCGCGGCGACAACTGGGTCCGCTGCGACGTCCTCCGCGCTGGTCGAGGAGAACCAGAAGCTGCGGCGGGCCAACGCGGCGCTGCTGTCGGAGCTGGCGCACATGCGCGAGCTCTACAACGACATCATCTACTTCGTGCAGAACCACGTCCGCCCCGTCGCCCCCAGCAGCGCTTTCCCTTCCTCCCTCCTCCTCTCCCCACCCGCTTCCCATCAGCACCACGACCATCCTCCCTCCACCGCCGCCAAGGTCCCCGGCGCTCCCATGGTGAGGCGCCTCTCCGGCTTCCACCCCTGGCAACAGCAGGTCATAAACCGGAGCAGCGCCACATCCAGCAGCTCCGTCACCATCGCCGAGGAACCTTCGCCCAACAACAACAGCAGCAACGGCGACAGCGCTGACGACGACTACTTCGAAGACGACAGCGAGCACAACAAGGGCAGCATCAACGGCGGCGCCCGACCGAAGCTGTTCGGCGTGTCGCTGACCCGCGTTTCTTCCGACAGCAAGAGGCTGTTGCACCGGGACGAACTAGACGTGCCGCCGCCGCCGCCACCAGCCGCCAAGCCGCGTTTCCACCATCCCAATGAGGAGTTGGGGTTAAACCTTGGCCCCCCCTTCTCCTTCTTAGCTGCTGAAGCAGCCACAAGCTAGTGCTGCCCCTGTTAATTAGTTCATAAATCTCGGGAACTTAGAAGGGCCTTCCACATCTGCCCATCTTGTGACAGCTCTTTGTATTGGTTCCTGGTGAGAGCTCCCTCTCTGTACAATATGTGATGAGCAATCCTTTTCCTTTCGTCTTCCCTAGCTAGCCGTTATGGGCTGCTGTCGCGCGCGTATCTCCAATTGCTCGTTCGCTTCAACCTTCCTAGCTTCCCCCTCTCTCTAAGTTTAATGAGTTTTTTTCCTGAAGATATATATAATAATTAGTCCTTTTATTAAATTCCTTAAGGAGATGAGCAACATTTTTTGTGGAGAGATCGATGGGAGACGTATCGGAAAGGCATGCAGGGATGTATAGCTATAGCTATAGGTTGGTTGGTTCCTACATATCATGATCTCATTCCAAATATGTATGAGCATATATCCATGCCGGGTTCATTAGAACCCTCAACAAATAAAGAAAGATGTACATAATATATACGTACCGATCGGCGAAAGCAACGTTAATGGTGGGAGATAATTCATTTAAAAGCCTAATCAGCTCGGATTAAATCTGACATCATGAGGTCTGCCAAGGACTAGCTAGGATTTGTGTCTTACTCTTCTATATATGATCTATTGCAGATTATATATATGTACACACCATATGGTTCAGGGTTCCATCTTATATATATATATATATATATGACCTATTGCCACGTCCTGCTGGTTAATTTGTAATCCAAACTCGGGCTCGCTAGATAGGATCATACCTCTGCTTCTGCAGCATCAGCGCCGTATAGCTCGTATACAGCAGATCATATATGATAGCACTGCGATCGACAAGTAACGGGGGAGGAAGGATTGAAGACTAGCTAGTGAGTAGTGAATAGCTGGGCTGGGGAGGGAGGGAGGGAGAGAGACGCGGTGTGTAAGGCAGCAGCGACTGCGACATGGTGAAGTGAAGAGAGGGGGCCGAGGCTGGACATCGTTCTCAGTGCGCCGTACTGTTTCTAAAAGCGTCCATTCCCCGGAACCTCGCTGTTATTTCAGACGGGGTCCATCGCCAACTCCCATTTTACTCTCATTCCCTCTGTGGGGTGGTGCATGGACACCTTCTGCTTGTCCAGAAGAGACTTCGATTCTTGTGCGAGAGAGAGAGAGTAAGTAGCTCGAATCCCGTCGCTTCCTGAAAGTAGTAATGTGGTTGTAATTATGCATGAGAGAGAGAGGAACGATCGAGTGTGTGGTGGAACTGAAACGGATGGTGACTGACCACGAGGAGCTGCCATCATCTGCTCTCACATGCAGAGACCTCGACCGTCCCCACCCTTAACTTTTCATCTGTCGCGGGGGGTCGCCCCCTCTGAGCGAACCCCCTCCGCTTTAAAGCCCTCTCCTTGGATGCCTTCGCCTTTCTCTTCTTCCAAGCTTCCATTTAGAGTGGTGGGTCGTCTTAAGACTCCATGCCATGCTTGCAGGGGCCCGAGATGAGATAAGGGACTAAGTCCTATATGTACATCTCTCTCTCTCTCTCTCTCTCTCTCTCTCTTTATATATATATATATATATAGGACCCGACTTGTCACGGCTTCCTACGCATCCCCAACCGCTGTGGCACAGTACTAACCTCTCATATAGTTTTTGGATCAGTCGAATCCCAGAAGAACCTTCGTTTATGAGGATGGTGGATGAAAACAACAAGACTGCGTATTCAACTCATTTTAATTGATCATAAAACCTTGAGATATATATATATATATATATATTGCAAAAATACTCTTGCATTTTATTGATTTACTTATAATAGATTAATGTGTCAAGACCGTTATTTTACGAATTTACTTACAATTGAAATGTAAGTGTTTTGTTGTAGTAAATATTTCTCTCTCTCTCTCTTATATATATATATATCAACCTCCCAAGATAACCAGGTGGTATGGTACATTAATATATATATCTAGACAACGAGAAAGGAATTGACCGGCGATACAACGAGAAAGGAATTGACCGGCGATACAACCTTCATTTATGTAGATGGCGGACAAAATTTATAACGATAAGAACTTCGGTCATCAATGTGCTTCGGCTGCGTCGGTTCAATCCCATCCCCATTTCCTTTTTGGAAAAATATCACCATCGAGTTCAAATCTTAAGTTAACTGTTGTATGAAAGGAGAGATTAATCACTCCATGCATGGAACTGAAAGTTTAATTAAAACTTGAATGCTCTGCGTAAATGGCAACCCTAGAAAAATCCACCATTCTCCGTGATGAAACTTGAAATTTGTATGCATCGTGAACAAAATTCAAAAAGGGACTTGATTTGGCCGGTAGTGAATTATATTCACTTCAGAATTGAAGCCTCCTCTCTCTCCTCTCTCTCTCTCTCTCTCTCTCTCTCTCTCTCTCTCTCTCTCTCTCTCTCTCTCTCTCTCTCATGGATCACAAAATTATTAGTTGTAGAAACGCTTGTGCCATTTAACTTAAAATAGGGAAAGTTTTAACTTAAGTTACTTGCCTCAGCCATCCAATAAGAATGACAAACAAAAAGGATATATTCGGAGTATGTGGCACCAAAAAACTTCTTTGAATGTTAATAATAATCTGATGATGAAGAGTGCCAAAACTTCTTCTTCCAACGTTTGGTTATGGACCCATAAGACCACAGCATACAGCATTCGCTTTTGGACACACACACACACACACACAGAGAGAGAGAAGAGAGAGAGATTGACTTCCATATGAGGGCCACACACATCTGAACCACGTAGCTATGTTTTTGCTTGTTCTCTTTTAGCTAGCTAGCTAGCTAGCACCCTCCTCCTTTTGAAGGCAAAGGTGGGGGGGCATCCCAATTCAAAAACAAAGTGTAAGGATATATGGAAAGGGGAAGGAGAAGGTCCACGGTGCAAAGTGTTAAAAAGAGAATGGAGCAAAAGGACATACTAGCTAGGGGCAGAATTATAACTCATGTGGAAGCCCCCATTCAAGATTAAAAAAGGGACCACCTGAGAGAAGCCCTTTTCCTTCTGAATGCCTCCAAGATGCAAATAAACGTTCCTTGTCCTCTCCTTATGCTCTCTGCTGCACACAAACACCACTCGAACTAGAGATACAAACGTTCACCCCCTGGTGGGCACACCCATGTCCACCCGTGGCCTAGCTAGCTAGCTAGCTGGCCAGTCCCAACTAGGATCTTGTTTCCTATCCAACTCCAATGTTGTGGCCCCTGCATGCAACACAACCCTGGTGAGTTAGATTTATATATATATATATATATATATATCTAGAGAAGGTCATGTGGTGCGGGGACTTTGTCAGTTGGACATGTAGATCTGGTTGAAAATATGCATGATAAAGTCCTGATCTACACATGGATTCAAGAGTACTGTGCATGGTCTTGAGACTGATCAAGAAGAGAACTGGTCCCCTTTCTATATATGTGTAGAATATGAATATATACCTTAGTCTTTATGTCTCTTCATCTAAATTCCTCTTTGTTAGCATCTTCTTGTTTTATGTTTGTCACCTGACTAGAACCTAAACCCTAAATCCTGTCCAACTCTAATGCTAGCAATAGAATTGGCGGAAAAGGTTTTGTATAGAGCCAATACTATCACCCACTAATTAACAAGGAGAAGACATAAGGAGGCTCCAAGTGATGGTGTCCAAAGAGGGAACTCTCTAATACTCAAGTCAAACTCTTATATTTTTTAACCCTAAACTCTAATCCCCCTCTATTATATATGGTTGGTTCTCACCTCACTTTAATTAATCTATATTTGTCAAGTTATGGGTCGTGTTCTCTTTGATGGCATAATGGGTCATCCCTTTTTTTGGTCACATTCTCTTTAAGAATATCTGCCCGCCCCTAACTAATATCATGGAGCATCATGGGAATTGAAGACCCAACAAATAACAATTGGCCATTGCAATGGTGTGCATGACATGAACCCCCTAACTAACCCGGACCCCCATGCCATGGACAACTATTGTGCTTCACCTAAATCAAAGAGGTAATATTACCATATCTGGACAATATTGATGTAAGGATATTTACAAGTGTTATAGGCATAGAGAAATGTTGGGTTCCCGATCGGCCGAGTAAATGGCCGACCATTTAATTGGTCGGCTGCCGCCTTTTGAGTCTTGGACTATAGACAATTGACTAATCAAATGGCCGACCGGGTACATCATTTATGTGGCCGACCATATAAATAACATTTCTCCATAAATGTAATATTAAAAACTCGACTATGTTTGATATTTGGATAGATCGAGAATAGAGTGAGGTTATCTTCAAATTTTTGAGGTTATCTTCAAATTTTTGAAGATAACACCACTCTATCCCCAATCTATCCAAATATCAAACATGATCAGCGTAGAACATCATCAAGCAACAAGTACATGCACGTGATAGCATTGGGCCGCCTCAGCTTGTGTGGTTGGACCTGATGGGCCTTCTTCAGGCCTACCTAGCTAGATCTACCCCCCTCAAATGGATGTAAAAGCAAGCCTTAATAGCTGGAGACTTGTTGCTAGGACTGCTCCATGGAAGCTTGCTAATTGGCAAGGTTGTCCTAAGTGTTAAGTTAAGTTCCCAGCTGATTAACATATGCAAAGCTGCTTTAACATTCCTTCCATATGAATTTAGAATAAGAACAAATAAAGAATTAGGTTGGATTTAGTTTCAAGGCCATTTTTACAACCAGGCACATGCAGCAGCTGAAGAGAGCAGTACTCCCTCATCTTCTCAAGCTGTCACAAGTGTTTTAAGTAGACAACCATCTTTTGAAACATATATAAATCCACTTTTCACTTACTAATATCAAAATGTAATACCTTTTATAAAAAAATATGTGATATGGGGGGTGCGGATTTAAACCTAGGTATTAAAGTGTACATCGACAAAATCTAGTGCTATACGATAGAAACTTTCCTCCCTTATCCCATCCAGGATTTCTTGGACCATTTCGATCTTATATATTATTACCTCCATATATTCATCTGTACATAATTCTCTTTAAAAACAATGGATAATGATTTGTATTAATGAAGTACATAGTCATATAACAATGGATAATACAGCCCTACTAGCAAAAAAAATAAAATCGATGATTGATTAAAGAACTTTTTCCATCAATTAAATATTAAGGGCCATTTTTATAACCATTTTATCCCCGAGTAAAGGGATATAAAATTTATGGTTAAAGTGTAATTTACATTGATATAGTTATATAGGCTAACTAAAGGTATGAGTAGTGAACTAGGGATATGTAAGGGTAACTCTACTTGACCCAAATGTAGCGTTATCCATGGATAACTAAGTGTACCGTTTTTCTACTTCAAAATAATTTAAGCCAAAAAATAGGTTAAATTACATCTGGATATCTTAAATCATAGATAATATCATTACAAATAAGACCCTATGATCTATGCTATTCTAAATTACTACTTTGTATGCTTCATATTATAATTAAAACTATCTGAACTCATTTAACTTTCAACATGACCAGTCACTCTACTTAAAAGAAAGTTTGAAAAAATGGTATCTTTTAAAGGAAATGCCATCTTAAAAAGTTAATAAGACTTGATTGCCCTTTAGATTACTGAAGTTTAAGGTATATTAGAGTGCTAAAATTTTGTGCCGCACTTCATTGCCTGAGAAATACTTGGCGCACACCATCGACATGCACTAGGGTCCACATAAACAAACACACTCCATGGGTGAGTACCTTGCGAAAAAGTGAAGATGACATGTAAAGAGAGAGAGAGAAGCAACTAGGCCCTTCTTAATTTCCTGTGGCACTACAGCCACCATCCTTATTGAGTTCTCCTGCGCCCTTGCCGTCGGCTCCCTCTCGTCCACCTCCGACTACCACTTCTACCTCGACTAGGGTGGCCATCGTGCCCACATGCTTTAGGGCTTTGCCACACCCATAGGCTTCGAGGCTTCATTGTGTCCATAGGCTTCAGGGCTTTGCTGCCATCGCCATCACCTTCATGCTGCTCTATCCTAGTTGGGATCAGATTGGATGCTCCACGTCCTCACACATTCGTTCCTCTTCTGCTCAGTGGGAGGGCCAGGGATGGTGCCAACTATATTAGAATCCTACTGGTGTTACTCCCTTTCCTTTTCTGGTTTCTAGGGTTCTACGACTGCTCTTCCACAAATTGGGTTCAATTGAAGAGGTTGGGTCATAGGCGTGTGTGGCTACCCTCGCTCAGGATGACCATTGCCTTGCTTTTCTTCATTGCTTTCATTAGTTTCATCATTTCAGAAGGGGAAAAGGACGTCCCCCTTGGTAAACTTGGGTGGTCCTTGTTGAACCTATGGTTTTTGGTGTCAATCTCAGTGGAAACTTGGGTGATGACAAGGTTATGTTTGGCCCGAAAGATTTCCACCATGAATTCCTGATTATGATAAAAGGGTCATGAATGCCACATTAGAAAGGAGGAGAGAAACAAATTTTAGAAGAATACTAGTACGAGAGCATTTACATGGTTATATATTCTTTTTGCTTCGCTTATGTGGGTATAATGTGTCGTGTTAGAAAATCTTGTAATAGTAAATAGCATCTTATATCCAAGTGTCCTGCCATGTGCATATATTTATCTTGTTATATATTTCAATTTTCAAAATATAAATGAACCATGATGAACAGAGGCATTCAAGAAGTTTATAGTTGCAGTAACATTGTTCCAAGTCTTAATTCTGGCCAAAAGATTTCAACATGTTGAACCACTTTTAGCATTCTTTTATGAATATCGTTCAATGCTTCGAAACTATTTCTTTCCTCCCCCGTTCCTATGGTGTTTGAATTTTAAGTGCCAATGTAGCTAACAAACCTTTTGATTTTCCCTATTCTTGTAATGGCCAAAGTTATTAACATACATAAGTTTTCGCTAACATATAGTATAGATTCACCCATATATGAGATAGATGTACTAACATATGCTATAGATTCACTCATATATGAGATAGATATACTAACATATGCTATAGATTCACTCACATATGCATTGATTATGAAACACTTTTCGTAATAGGAAAAGTTCTTAACATACGTAAATTTTCACTAACGTATTATACTAACATATGCACGAGTTATAAAACACTTCTTGAAATAGGCTAAGTTGTTAAGATATGTTTTAAAGAGGGGGAAAATCGCAAAGCCCAAAAGCCTAGATGTGGCCCAAATGGTGACAGCCCAATAAGTACACATTGAAGGCCTAAGAAGGCAAGGCTAAGAAAAGCGCGTACCATGACCTAGATCGCCATCTACATGGAAGGATCTTTAAGCTCGGGAAAAAGACTCTACATTAAGAGAACTTGAGCATTTAGAAAGCTACCTAGGGAACCTTCTAGAACAGTACCACATAGGACGATCCTTATTCCAAAAAGGAGAACCTACTCAACGGATCCCCTTAGTAAGGAGACGTTGTCCTACTAAACGTCTGCCCAACGAACACAGCTCAAAGACTCCCATCATGATTACGGCTAAACCCAAAGATAAGGAGGGATTAAGATAAAGATAAAGAGTCTCCAAAGATATACTAATCAGAACTCTTATTGATCCTAAGGGCATGTCTCTTAATTGGCCTAACCCCTCATCTATACGACCATTATGAAGTCGATAAGGGAGCTCACAGTAAGGACCCTTGAGACCCTAAACTGGTAAAGATTGATTTCGTATCCTCTAAGCCAACCTCTCTTATTTTTAGTTTATCCCCATCACTGACTTAAGCATCAGAAGATTTTCCTTGGCACCCCCTATAGTAACCCAAAATTTTAAAAGAAGTATAAATATAATTTTTGAGAAAGTATGAACAAAAATATCACAATTACAAGGAAGGTTATTGTGGTGGCTACTTTTAGCCACCTCGAGCCGCGAGGCCCATTATGGCCCATCGTCATCTTACAAACGGACGCGGCCTTTCGGCGAGGCAGCATGTGTCCTCGGGAGAAGCCCGAAAATCCCGAAGGCGGTTTCTACTCCTAAGCACCCCCAAGATCCTAGCGGCGGTCTCTAGAAGCCCCATATCCTGTTCGGCCAACAAGCAAAGGCAGTCACCGAATGCCTGGTTCAACCTACCGAACAGGTTACCTGCTCGGTATCCTCTACCCGAGAGCCTTTAGGCCACTCTTCACCTCTTTGCGACGGTTACAACGGCTGCATCATGCATGCCCTACGATCGAAGGGTGCATTAACTGCAGGGTCCCCTCAACGGGCGCCTTAACGCAGCGCCCCTTGAGGACGTTCACATCCCACTCTCTCTCTCTCTCATGACCTTCGCCTATAAAAGGCCCAGGTGATCTCCATGCAAAGGTACATGATCTTACTCACACTACCCTTGCGGAACACACACGAGAACCCCCTTTCCTTCAAACCTCTCTAGTTCTATACTGACTTAGGCATCGGAGGGTTCTCCCCGGTTAGAAACTGGGCCCCTCTGATTCCGTTCTGATTTTGCAGGCTCCCATCCGCTACCGGCGATCGTCTTCCCATCTTCTCAGTGGAGGCCCGTTTGGCTCAGGCCCAAACAGGAATACACCACCACATTTGGCGCCGTCTGTGGGAAAGACTTCAGCCATGGCTCGCGGACGTTCCTCGTATCAGAACATGGGCAACCGGGTGACCAGGTCACGACAGTCGCATGTAGACTCGCACGATCGGGTCCCCCTATGGATGTCGCAATTGCCCCCGTCGGTGGGCCCTGGCGATCTTCCCGCTGCTGCTGTGCCCTCAACGGCCCAGGAAATGGCAGAACTCCAAGGGCAGATGCAGCACCTGGTAGGAATCTGTCAGGGCCTCCAGGCCCAATTAGCCAGGCAACTGGCCCTGGTGATCCCTTCGCCGTCAGAGCAGTAGGCAGAGTCGTCCCGTAGACGGTCTCACGCCCCTCCAGCGCCGCAGGAGTAGCATGCAGAATCGCCTCGGCGATGGCACCCCGGCACCTTCGGCGCGTCGGATACCAGAGCGGCAAGATAATTCACCTCTCTGTTCTGCTGTTGTCCCCCCTGCCCCGCGTTCCATCATCGAAGCTAACTCCCACAGGTCCCGACTGGAGGAGTCCGCCCACTCCGACCAGGAGTTGCCAGACGCCTCTGACACGTCGTCGACCTCGAGCGCCATGTTGATGCGATGGTCTAGTGGGCAGAGGGCAAGGCTCCAGAGGATGAAGACCTAGACTTCCGCTCCCTATTCATGGTGGAGATCCTAGAAGCTCGGGTCTCCCCCAAGCTCCCTCTACCCACCATTGCACCCTACGATGGCACCACCGACCCTGCGGATCATATTCATGGCTTTGAGTTGCATATGGTGTTCCACGGAGCATCAGACGCGACCAAATGCCGGGCCTTTCCGGCCACCCTGAAGGAGACCACACGGGCATGGTTTGAAGCCCTCCCCGCAGGTTCCATCTCTTCCTTTCACCAATTGAAGAAGTCCTTCCGGGACAACTTCCTAGGTGGAAGGTCTCAGCCGCGCATAGTGGCATCTCTTCTGTTACTTCGGCAGAAGAAAGGCGAGGCGCTCTGGGACTACGTCAAGCGGTTCCAGACCGAAGCGCTCCGCATACCCCGCTTAGACGTCCCTCTGGCCACCAGTGCCCTCATCCAGGGCACACGAGATGGTTTCCTACAAAGGACGTTGGGGGTACAACAGCTGTCCACCCTTGCCGAGCTTCTCTCTATTGCATAACGCCACGCCGCGTGCGAGGAGAGCCTAGCAGTCGGCCGAGCAGAGCAGGGAGAACAATTAGAGAAGAAGAGGCCTTCTGATAACAGTTCCGACCATGATCGGAAGAAGGGACGGCGCAACGGGGACTCGCCGCGCCGACCACACCCCTTCACCGACTACACCTCGTTAACGGTGGCTCCCGAACAGATCCTGGTCAAGATCCGGGATGAGCCTTATGTTCGGTGGCCACCAAGGATGTGCACTGATCCCCGCAGATGCAACCAGGACAAGTACTGTCGCTTCCACCATGACCACGGCCATGACACCTCTGAGTGCCACCAGCTCAAGGACGAGATCGAGTCTTTGATCAAACGCGGCTATCTTGGATGATATGTGCGTCGTAATGAAGATCGCCCCAGACGCCGAGAGCAGACTCCCGAGCAACCGATCAACAATGAGCCCAATGGTCAGGAGATCAACGTGATCGCAGGAGGCTTCAGCGCAGGCAGAGAAAGCAATCAAAGTCGGCGCGACTATGCTCGGTGGGTGCATGTGGTCAACAGGCCCCCAGTGCCTCGCCCATGTCCCTATCCCCCCAATCCTTCACGCGCACGGTCCGAGGAGGCTATAACCTTCTCGGACGAAGATCTTGTAGGAGTCTCCACTCCACACACAGATGCGCTGGTCGTTTCGGCCACCATCAACAACTGTACCGTGCGCCGGATTCTGGTGGATAATGGAAGTGCCCCAGATGTATTGGCTTACGATTGTTTCCTGCTTATGGGTCTAAAAACCGACCAGCTCACCCCAGTGGAGTCGCCTCTGTTCGGCTTCTCGGGGGTCTCGGTTCAACCCATTGGGTGAATGCACCTCCCAATTACCCTTGGGATAGCTCCGAAAAGCGTAACCAAGATGGTGGATTTCTTGGTTATTCAAAGTATGCCAGGCTACAACGCCATCCTCAGCAAGGGCCTGATCGGTCGAATTAAGGTTGTTTCTTCATCCCTTCATCAGAAGATGAAGTTTCCTACTCTGTGTGGGATTGGCGAGGTGCTAGGCAGTCAGCGCGAGTCTCGAAGGTGCTATGTCCTCTCCTTGAGGGACAAACAGCCCATCGCGGCACCATCAACAACTCCACCACTTGCCAATCAGCCTTCCACAAGCAGAGGCACACCCGCCGAAGACCTGCTTTGTAAGGTCTCGGGTCTTTAGTGGATCCTTATTGGGTCTGTAGTGGTCCTGTGTGGTTGACGGCCAGGGCTTGCCGTTGAGTCAGAGTCAGCGTCCAGCGATGTGGACGTTTGAGATTGAACTCAACGACATGTGATCTGGACGTCAGTCTGTAGGCGGTTCAGTTGGCGGCCATAGATGTTGACGTCAACTAACCAGTCCTGTTGAAATAGGGCAGCCCGAGAGCAGAGCTTCTTCTTCTCCTTTCCTCTCCCTTCTTCCACCTTTGCTTTTCTTGGTTTTCCATAGCTTCTGTTGGATGATTTGAGCTCGTGGGAAGGCCCTGGATCGTGTGGCGTTGCTAGATCGGGCGGGAAACGCGTGGGTTTGGTGCGATTCGCGCGGAGTCTTCGGGGGAATCCGGCGTGATTAGTGGCTGTTTGGGGATTCTTAAGGCATTTTGAGGTAGGGACTTAACCCCTATAACCCTCCCCAGCAAACTAGCATGCCCAATTAAGTGAATTGGAATGCAATTTATGGTTTAGGGTTTGGGTTGTATCATGCCGGGATTTGGATAAATTAGACAATCTAAGTGTTAGACTGTTTAGTTTAGATGTTCTGGTAGTGTAGATTGATGAGAGGAAGTGTTTCCCTCCATCAGTCGGAGTCTGGTTGAGTGTTTCTGCCCATTGGGACTGATTCGGTTCAGTTCTGGGTTTGGGGGACTGAAGATATCAACATCCACATCTGTTGACGTTGAGATCTTCAGGGGTGATTTAAACGACAAGGTCGATTGCCGTTTAATCAAGATAAACGACATGGGGAGTGCCGTTTACCTCATATTGGCGGCAATCGATCAGGCCGTTAATCTCCTGTATCCCAGCAGACTTAAGTTGTGTGTTTAGAGGCGATTGACATGTGATGGCCGCCCTAATAGCACAAGTGGGCCAGGCTTAGAGTGTGACTCCGCCTGTGCATAGGAGTAGTTGTTTGTGGCACGTGGTGTTACCTACTGTACGGGGTTTCAGACGTTGAGTGTGTTCCGTCTGTTGTACGCGCGTTGCGTTACCGTGTACCCGTTTCTGTTGTGTTACCTAGGCGTGGGTGCGACTCCGTCTAGATGACTAGTGTGTGGTTATCCTCCGCTAGTGAGCCGGGACATCGAGTGCGACTCTGTCCTGTGCGTACTCCTTTTGGTGGTTTTGAGCCGGTCTCCGTGGAGCCCCTTCTCTACCTCTAGGGTCAAGCGTAGGGGAAAAACTGGTCTTGGACCAGACGCGAGAGAGAGCGTCTGTAGTGTGCACACGTGGCTGGGGTTGAGAGCCTCTGTGGTGACGGGACGCCGAGCCACAGACCCTAGCTGAGTCCTACTTGCTGTGTGTGTGAGTGTGTGTTACTGAGCCGCGTGGTTTACAGTTTTGTGTTGTGGTGCGACGTGTACTTACTTTCAGTTTTTACTTTCCGCACTTTAGTTTAGTTGCCGGTAGGGTTACTTTTCCCTACTGGGTCTCTTTTCTTGAGACTCACTCCCTTCCCTTTCAGGTGGGTCTTCGTCGACTCCCGTTCCAAGCGAGTCTAGCCACTCCGGTGTTGGTGCTCCTTAGCTACAGTGAGTAGTACCTTTTTGTTGTACTTCTGTACTCTGTACTTTGCTCAGTCTCTGAGTTGTAAATGATATGTTCATATAGTGGAATTTTACAGCTTTGCATGGTGTGTATCTTCTTACATATAGTCTCCTCGAACTTTCACTTCCTACCCTTCCGAGCTTGTCTCGTGGGTTAGCGGGTCAGAATTCGGGTTACTGGTTGTTACTGGTAATGCGGATTCTGGGTCGTTACAGTTTGGTATTAGAGCCTGGTCTGATGAGATATATATAAGGAAATACCCATCATGTTAACTCAGAGTCTAAAGAGTACAGCTGCAGTTGTGGCTAGCTATTTATCTAGCTATGTAGCCCGGAGTTAGTTAGTGTATTTATGTGTGTATTTTATTCTGTGTGTAGTTCTATGGTGCCTAGGCGACGTCCTGGAGAGGGAGTAGCCGAGCAGGCGACTCGTCAGGAGGTTGGAGATGCTCCGCCACCTCAGCAGACGCAGCCTTTGCCACAGGACGCACATAGTGGTATTGTTCCGCCGCCGCCACCTCCACCTCAGGTAGCTCAGGGATTAGACATGACTCGATTTCTTGAGGGGATGGCTCGGTTTGTTGCTCAGCACCACGACGCGCCGGTACCCCAGGGTGGTACTGGGAGGGTTTTGAGAGAGTTCTTGCAGTTTCAGCCTCCTCAGTTTTTGGGCCAGCCTGATCCAGATATAGCGCGAGCATGGTTAGATGCAGTGGAGCGGACTTTTCGTTCCATGGAGTGTGTTCCAGAGGAGCGAGTGCTGCTAGCCAGTTACCAGTTGCAGGCGCAGGCGTTGACTTGGTGGTCCGCTGAGTGGGAGACTACTTTCCAGTCTCGCCTACTGAGACAGATTCTGTGGCAGGAGTTTGTTGTTTCTTTTGAGAGAGCCTTCTGTCCTACTTACGTCCAGACGGAGAGGTTGTATCAGTTTTTGGACTTGCAGCAGAGGGACTCTACTGTGGTGCAGTACAGGGCCAGATTTGTGGATCTAGGGCGTTATGCTCCGCAGATTATGGGAGATGAGGGTTTGAGGACTCAGCAGTTCGTGAGAGGCTTGAGGCCAGAGCTCAGGCAGGCGCTGATAGTTGCTCGTGTCACAGACTTGGATGCGGCCTATCAGACAGCGGCAGCGTTGAAGGCAGACACCTTGCGGACTCGTGCTCGGAGTGCAGAGGTTCAGACGCAGGTAGTTCCTTCTCAGCCTCGCCAGCAGCAGGGTAGTGTGCAGACGACCCCGAGGATTACGACTTCCTACGTGTCCACTTCTACTGGGACGACGGTGAAGTCAGGATCTCGGAGGAAGTTTCGGCGTGATAGGAGGCAGGCAGAGCAGAGGCAGCAGTCGGTTGGGAGTGTTCAACAGCCGACAGGTCAGCCTTCGCAGCAGGTACAATGTACTTTTGCTGGTCAGTGTTACCGGTGTGACCAGATGGGTCATATGGCGCGAGATTGTCCTTTGCTACCTCGTGTGCCACAGCAGCAGACCCAGTCGCAACCCCGAGTGCAGCAGCGTCAGCAGACCGGAGGTTCTGGTGGGTCGAGAGGTAGAGGTCGTGTTACCCACTTGACTCGTGCAGACGCGGAGGCAGCTCACCTGGTGGAAGGTACTGTTTCAGTTTTTGGTTATGCAGCTAGAGTCTTGTTTGATTCCGGTGCCTCTCACTCTTTTGTGTCTGAGGACTTTTTAGACTCCCTTGGAGAGTTGAGTTCGGGAGAGTCTGTTGAGTTAGCAGTGGAGTTGCCGACAGGGGACTTTGTCCTTACGTCCTACTGTCTCGAGGAGGTACCTGTGCAGTTGCAGGATCAGTTGTTGTCAGCCCGTCTATTTGCCTTGCAGTTACATGATTATGATGTGATTTTGGGTATGGACTGGTTAGAGCGGTATGGTGCAGTGATGGATTGCCAGAAGAAGAGGGTGCACTTGCGGATACCTGGGGCAGCGGCGTTCTACTTCCAGGGTATCGTACCTCTTACTTCTCGCTTTTTAGTTTCTGCTTTGAGGGCAGGGAGGTTGCTTGCTTCTGGTTGTCAGGGTTTCCTAGTTTCTGCAGTGACTCTTGACCAGATTGCCTCGGGAGTGGGGGACATTCCTGTAGTGTGTGAGTTTCCGGATGTTTTTCCGGAAGAGTTGCCTGGTCTTCCACCAGAGAGAGAGATTGAGTTTACTGTAGAGTTGGTTCCTGGCACTTTACCTTTTGCGCAGGCACCGTACCGTATGGCACCAGCAGAGTTGAGGGAGTTGAAGAGGCAGCTTGAGGAGTTGTTAGAGAAGGGCTATATTCGTCCTAGCTTTTCTCCGTGGGGGTCACCTGTTTTGTTTGTCCGGAAGAAGGATGGTAGCCTAAGGTTGTGTATCGATTATAGGAAGCTAAATCAAGTGACCATCAAGAATAGGTATCCTTTGCCTAGGATTGATGATCTCTTTGATCAGCTTCAGTCTGCTCGTGTCTTCTCGAAGATTGACTTGAGGTCGGGCTACTATCAGTTGCGGATTAGAGATTCTGACATTGAGAGGACTGCTTTTCGGACCAGATATGGACACTTTGAGTTTTTGGTGATGCCGTTTGGGCTCACTAATGCTCCAGCAGCCTTCATGGATCTGATGCACCGGGTGTTCCACCAGTTCTTGGACCGGTTTGTCGTAGTGTTTGTTGACGACATTCTGGTGTACTCGCTTCGGAGGAGGAGCACGCCGAGCACCTGAGAATCGTGTTGCAGACTTTGCGAGAGCACCAGTTGTATGCCAAATTTAGTAAGTGTGAGTTTTGGCTACAACAGGTTCACTTCTTGGGGCACGTGATCTCAGGTGAGGGAGTTTCAATAGATCCAGCGAAGGTTGAGGCAGTTTTGCAGTGGGAGAGTCCCAGATCTGTGTTTGAGATTCGTAGCTTTCTGGGTTTGGCAGGTTACTACCGCAAATTTGTTCGAGACTTTTCTCAGGTAGCTGCACCCTTGACTCGGTTGAAGAGAAAGGGAGTTCCGTTTGAGTGGTCGGATCAGTGTGAGCAGAGCTTCATAGAGTTGAAGCGACTGCTTACGTCGGCGCCAGTTCTTGCCTTACCTTCAGGTGAGGAGGGTTTTGAGGTTTGCACAGATGCTTCAAGTGTTGGTTTGGGTGCGGTCTTGATGCAGCAAGGCCGAGTGGTGGCTTATGCGTCTCGCCAGCTTAAGCCCCACGAGGAGAGTTACCCGACCCACGATCTAGAGCTTGCAGCTGTGGTGTTTGCTTTGCGGATTTGGCGTCTTTACCTGTACGGAGTGAGTTTTGTTGTCCGTACCGACCACCAGAGTTTGAGATATGTGTTTTCTCAGAGGGATCTGAATATGAGGCAGCGTCGATGGATGGAATATCTGAAAGACTATGATTTCAGCATTGAGTATAAGCCTGGAAAGGCGAATGTAGTTGCAGATGCCTTGAGTAGGAAAGCACAGATGAGTCATCTGATGCTTAGAGAGTGGCAGTTGTGGCAGTCTGCGACAGAGGGATCTTTCAGAGTTTCATCCAGTCGTCGTCAGTGTGTGTTGGGCAGTTTGTTAGCAGCTCCCGCAGTTGTGAGACAGGTTGCTGAGGCTCAGCAGGCAGATCCCGAGTTGCACAGTGTGTTGCTTCTTCCAGAGGTTGAGCTTTGTGAGGACGGGACTGTTAGGTTCCGAGATAGACTCTATGTTCCTGTTGAGGAGTCTATCAGGAGAGTTGTGTTGCAGGAGGCACATGGTTCCAGGTACTCTATTCATCCAGGGGCGACCAAGATGTACCACAGGTTGAGACGTCAGTTTTGGTGGCCTGGGATGAAGAGAGACATAGCGGCTTTTGTTGCTAGGTGTTTGGTCTGTCAGCAGGTGAAGGCCGAACATCAGCGTCCGGGAGGACTTGTGCAGCCGTTAGAGATTCCGATGTGGAAGTGGGACCACGTGACGACTGACTTTGTTTGTGGTTTGCCGAGGACAGCTGGAGGTTTTGATAGCATTTGGGTTCTTATGGACAGATTGACGAAGACTGCCAGATTCTTGCCTGTCAGGACTAGTTGGGGTGTGAGTAGGTTGGCCACATTGTACGTAGAGCGGATTGTTCCTTTGCATGGAGTACCGATCTCTATTGTGTCAGACAGGGATCCTCGCTTCACTTCTGGGTTCTGGCGCAGTTTCCAGAGAGCTTTGGGGACAGAGTTGGCTTTTAGTTCTGCCTACCACCCTCAGTCAGACGGTCAGTCAGAGCGGACTATCCAGACTTTGGAGGACATGCTTAAGCTTGTTGCCTGGAGTGGCAGGGGTCGTGGACAGTTCACTTGCCGTTGGTCGAGTTCGCATATAATAATAGTTATCACTCCAGTATCGGTTTGGCACCATATGAGGCTTTGTACGGACGACCGTGTCGCACTCCTCTTGACTGGTTCGAGGTTGGCGAGCGAGTTGTCACGGGGCCGGAGTTGGTTCAGCAGTCAGTTGAGGTAGTTCAGCTTGTGAGACAGAGGCTTCAGTCAGCTCAGAGTCGGCAGAAGAGTTATGCAGATCAGCGTAGACGACCGCTCGAGTTTCAGGTAGGAGACCAGGTGTTTGTTCGTGTGTCTCCTATGAAGGGAGTGGTGAGGTTCGGTAAGCGTGGAAAGTTGAGCCCTCGCTTTATTGGGTCTTTTACCATTATTGAGCGTGTCGGAGGTTTGGCGTACAGACTTGAGCTTCCGTCAGAGTTGGCAGCAGTGCACGACGTGTTCCACGTGTCGATGCTTCGGAGGTACCTTTCTGACGAGTCTCACGTTCTGCAGAGTGCAGAGTGGTCTGAGGTGACTCCAGTGTTGACTGTACCAGAGTTTCCGTTGCACATTGAGGATCGCCGAGTTCAGAGGTTGAGGAACAAGGCAATCCCTTTAGTTCGAGTTGCGTGGCAGCGGCACTCCGGTGGTGAGTCCACATGGGAGTGGGAGGACGAAATGCGCGAGCAGTTTTCGTACCTCTTTGGTGAGTCTTCTTTCCTTGTGTTATTTGAATTTTGAGGGCAAAATTCCTTAAGGGGGGAGGGCTGTAAGGTCTCGGGTCTTTAGTGGATCCTTATTGGGTCTGTAGAGGTCCTGTGTGGTTGACGGCCAGGGCTTGCCGTTGAGTCAGAGTCAGCGTCCAGCGATGTGGACGTTTGAGATTGAACTCAACGACATGTGATCTGGACGTCAGTCTGTAGGCGGTTCAGTTGACGGCCATAGATGTTGACGTCAACTAACCAGTCATGTTGAAATAGGGCAGCCCGAGAGCAGAGCTTCTTCTTCTCCTTTCCTCTCCCTTCTTCCACCTTTGCTTTTCTTGGTTTTCCATAGCTTCTGTTGGGTGATTTGAGCTCGTGGGAAGGCCCTGGATCGTGTGGCGTTTCTAGATCGGGAGGGAAACACGTGGGTTTGGTGCGATTCGCACGGAGTCTTCGGGGGAATCCGGCGCGATTAGTGGCTGTTTGGGGATTCTTAAGGCATTTTGAGGTAGGGACTTAACCCCTATAACCCTCCCCAGCAAACTAGCATGCCCAATTAAGTGAATTGGAATGCAATTTATGGTTTAGGGTTTGGGTTGTATCATGCCGGGATTTGGATAAATTAGACAATCTAAGTGTTAGACTGTTTAGTTTGAAGGATCGAAATAAATGTGTGGAAAAGATCTAGAAGGGGGGGATGAATAGATCTTAGCCACTTTTGCGGAAGCTTAAATAATTTTAAAACTATTTAGAATCAGAGGCAATAATATCAGTGAAAAGCTGCTGATCTGATTAGATTGGAGTGAGTTGAAAAACTTAGATGAGAATCAAGTTGATTAAGTGAATTAGAAACGAGTCCTATGCAAGCATCTAGCGGATGAACCAGTCAAACCACAGAACACAAATGCACAAGGATTTTTAGGTGGTTCGAAAATCACCCATGTGATTCCTACATCCACCCCTCACAACCCGTGAGGATTCACTAACACAACTGGGTAACACACCCACTGGAGCCTGACAACTCCAACACTGAAGAGCTTACAACTCACACCACTTCTAGAGCAAGACTACTCTAGAACAACTGAGCAAGACTGCTCAACACACACTTGAGTTTGACAACTCAACACTGAGCGCACCGGCTCACAACAATCTGAGCACAAGGCTCACACATAGACTTGCTAGACACCAACTTAAGACAAGATCTCCTAGCAACAGATCTAGTCGAAATTTGAGAACACTAATGAGAATTATGCAGAAGCACTTGCATAATCTCAAGAGATATCTCAGAAGAACAGAAGTAAAGTAAAAAGGTATTGAATGACTTCGTTCTTCAAGTGTACTCCCTTGTAGAAGCTTGAATTGGGAAGAAGCTTGCAAACATGAAGTCCAAGACGATGCTCTGCAGTCTGGGAGGTTGGACCTTCCTTGAATTCTTCTCCAACGATGGCTTCTACCTGATCTACTTTCTTGAGATGCTTCAGAGGCTTCTTTAAAGATCAAACCACAATTCTCACACCTTGAATTGGTGAGAAGAGGTGTTCAGGAGACTCCAGGAAGCAGAGGAGGGAGACACGAACTCT
This sequence comes from Colocasia esculenta, assembly GCA_014218235.1. Taxonomy (NCBI): domain Eukaryota; kingdom Viridiplantae; phylum Streptophyta; class Magnoliopsida; order Alismatales; family Araceae; genus Colocasia; species Colocasia esculenta. Next base: position 7,056,757 of record CM024766.1, on the reverse strand, counting down.
TATGGCCGCCAGGAATTTTTCAGGAGGCTCTAAGAGGTTGGTTGGGTCTCTCTCTTTGAAGGGAGGCCAAAAGGAGCCTTTTATACCCTTAGGATTCCAAAGATACCCTTTGGGGTACAAGGGCACGCTTCCCTAGGAAGATTCTGATCGCCCTAGAAGGACACGTGGCATCCATCAGCTCTTAGGATGAAAAGTTTCCGTAGTGTGTCGACCTGCCCTGGTGGTTGTGTCGACACACTGTTCCAAAGATAGAAGAATCTGTTCTGGGAGAAAGGTCCCGTGTCGACCTGCTCTTGAGTGTGTCGACCTGCTCCCAATTCCTCAAACTGGCTGTTCTGGGAACTGGGTCTAGTGTCGACCTGCCCTGGGAGTGTGTCGACCTGGTGTCCCAATTCCTCAAACTGGCTGTTCTGGGAACTGGGTCTAGTGTCGACCTGCCCTGGGAGTGTGTCGACCTGGGTACCCTGATCTCTGGAAAACTGCCACTCGTGTCGACACACTCTTGACATGTGTCGACACACTCTTGACATTTTTGCACAATTTCTCTTTGAGTCTGTGTTGATGTGTCGACACCATTGATGGGTGTGTCGACACATCTTTTGCATAAAAAGTTTGTACCTGAAAAATAAACACATATATCATTAGTTAAATGAGTTATCATTACCACAAATGATAAATGTGGTTTAAAAAAAAAAACTTTTTGAGCATGACTTTCAGGTATGATGCTTTTGACATGTTCCAATTAAATTGCTTTAAGAACACTTCTTGTCATCATCAAAATAGGAGGGAAATGATATGAATTAGACATTCAACCCAACATAGTTTAGATGTTCTGGTAGTGTAGATTGATGAGAGGAAGTGTTTCCCTCCATCAGTCGGAGTCTGGTTGAGTGTTTCTGCCCATTGGGACTGATTCGGTTCAGTTCTGGGTTTGGGGGACTGAAGATATCAACGTCCACATCTGTTGACGTTGAGATCTTCAGGGGTGATTTAAACGACAAGGTCGATTGCCATTTAATCAGGATAAACGACATGGGGAGTGTCGTTTACCTCATATTGGCGGCAATCGATCAGGCCGTTAATCTCCTGTATCCCAGCAGACTTAAGTTGTGTGTTTAGAGGCGATTGACATGTGATGTCCGCCCTAATAGCACAAGTGGGCCAGGCTTAGAGTGTGACTCCGCCTGTGCATAGGAGTAGTTGTTTGTGGCACGAGGTGTTACCTACTGTACGGGGTTTCAGACGCTGAGTGTGTTCCGTCTGTTGTACGCGCGTTGCGTTACCGTGTACCCGTTTCTGTTGTGTTACCTAGGAGTGGGTGCGACTCCGTCTAGACGACTAGTGTGTGGTTATCCTCCGCTAGTGAGCCGGAACATCGAGTGCGACTCTGTCCTGTGCGTACTCCTTTTGGTGGTTTTGAGCCGGTCTCCATGGAGCCCCTTCTCTACCGCTAGGGTCAAGCGTAGGGGAAAAACCGGTCGTGGACCAGACGCGAGAGAGAGCGTCTGTAGTGTGCACACGTGGCTGGGGTTGAGAGCCTCTGTGGTGACGGGACGCCGAGCCACAGACCCTAGCTGAGTCCTACTTGCTGTGTGTGTGTGTGTGTGTTACTGAGCCGCGTGGTTTACAGTTTTGTGTTGTGGTGCGACGTGTACTTACTTTCAGTTTTTACTTTCCGCACTTTAGTTTAGTTGCCGGTGGGGTTACTTTTCCCTACTGGGTCTCTTTTCTTGAGACTCACTCCCTTCCCTTTCAGGTGGGTCTTCGTCGACTCCCGTTCCAGGCGAGTCTAGCCACTCCAGTGTTGGTGCTCCTTAGCTACAGTGAGTAGTACCTATTTGTTGTACTTCTGTACTCTATACTTTGCTCAGTCTCTGAGTTGTAAATGATATGTTCATATAGTGGAATTTTACAGCTTTGCATGGTGTGTATCTTCTTACATATAGTCTCCTCGGACTTTCACTTCCTACCCTTCCGAGCTTGTCTCGTGGGTTAGTGGGTCAGAATTCGGGTTACTGGTTGTTACTGGTAATGCGGATTCTGGGTCGTTACATGCTTCCTGTTCGGGTGGACGACGACCCCGAACATGTTCTCTATATTGGCGCACTACTGCCGGAAGCCGAACAGCAGCGCTACAAGGCATTCGTCTTAGCCAATTTAGATGTGTTTGCGTGGTCAGATGATGAGCTACCAGGAATCCCTCTGGACGTGATGGTGCATCGCCTTCGTCTGGATCCAAAGGTTCCACCAGTCCAGGAGCGACGACGACCCGTCAACTGAGAACGACAGACCATGATCCATGATCACGCAGTCAAAAGCCAAACAGCTGGGCTCCTCCGGGAAGCCCACTATCTAAGGTGGATCTCCAATATAGTCCTCGTACGCAAAGCTAATGGTAAATGGCACGTATGTGTGGACTACAAAGATCTTAACAAGGCTATGCCCAAGGACAACTTTCCTTTGCCGCGCATCGACCAGCTGGTAGATGCCACGTCCGGGCACGAGCTCCTCAGCTTCTTGGATGCATACTCTGGGTACCACCAGATCAGCATGCATCCTCCAGACCAAGATGCCACTACGTTCGTCACTGACCTGGGCTTATATTGTTTCACTAGGATGCCCTTTGGTCTGAAGAACGTGAGCGCGACATACCAGCAGCTAGTCAACAAGATGTTCGAGCAGTAGATCGGGTGCAATATGGAAGTCTACATCGATGATATTCTGGTCAAAATGCTTCCGAGCACTGACCACGTCCTCGACCTCGTAGAGACTTTCGCAACTCCGCGGAAGTACAACATGAAGCTTAATCCACCCTAGTGTGCATTTGGAGTACGCTCGGGTAAATTACTCGATTTCCTCGTTTCAAATAGGGGAATAGAGGCCAACCCCGAAAAGATCCAAGCCATACTTGAGATGGCCAGTCCCAAGACAGTGCGCAACGTCCAACGCCTCACTGGACGCCTCGCCGCACTCAACCAGTTCATGTCCCGGGCAGCCGAGAGGAGTTTCAACTTTTTTAGGTTGCTACGAGGCCCCAAGGGCACCTCACAGCAAGGGGGGCATGGACAATGGACCGAGGACTGCGAAGCTGCCTTCACCGAGCTAAAGGCGTATTTAGCGGGCCCACCTATTCTCTCAAAACCTGTGCTCGGAGAACTGTTGTTCGTGTACCTTTCAGTCACCGAACACTCCATCAGTGCAGTGCTAATCAGAGAAGAGATGGCGGCACAGCATCCGGTCTACTACATCAGTAGGGTCCTTCAAGAAGCTAAAAGAAGGTACCCTTGAGCAGAGAAGCTTGCCCTTGCTCTGGTCACAGCTCCGCAGAAGCTTAGGCCCTACTTTCAGGCTCATTCAATCACAGTCCTCACCGACCAACCATTGAAGCTTATCCTTCAGCGGCCAGAGGCTTCCAGCAAACTCATCAAATGGGCCATCAAGCTAGGCTAGTTTGATATCAGCTACCATCCAAGGACGGCTATCAAGGCACAAGCGCTGGCTGACTTCGTTGCGGAGTGCACCCTTCCAGCCGAGCAGGACCCGCCATTGGTTGAGGAGCCCCCTTGGGAGCTCTATGTAGATGGATCCTCCTGTGTTACAGGGAGCGAAACAGGCCTAGTGCTTACCTCTCCGGAGGGTCTGGAGTTCCAGTACACCTTAAGGTTCTGATTTCCTGCCTCCAACAATGTTGCGGAGTATGAGGCGTTGCTGTTCGGGATCCAAATGGCCAGACACCTTGGAGCTCTACGACTGCGGGTCTTCAATGACTCGCAGTTGGTCGCCAGCCAGGTGAACGGACACTTCGAGGCAAGGGAGCCCCGCATGGCACAATACCTCCAACAGGTCAAAAGCCGAGCAGAGGGTCTCCTCTATTTCAAAGTGATACATGTGCCATGGGAGCAAAATGTGCGGGCTGATGCACTCGCCAAGTTAGCCTCTTCAGGCGACGTCACCCCCTCTCGCTCCGTATTCATTGAAGAGCTCGCTTCACCAAGCACCGAAATAAATGTAGCTGCCATTAAGCCCGGTCCCCCAGCTCTGAGCTGGATGGACCCTCTCCTGGCCTATCTACTTCGAGGAGAGCTTCCGTCCAACCAGGGCAAAGCTCGGAAGATCAGGTTGCGCTCCCAACGGTTTACCCTCATCGAAGACCGTCTCTACAGGCGATCCCTCTCAAGGCCCCTCCTGTGTTGCCTTAGCCCTATCGAAGCTACGACAGCTGTTGAGGAGGTCCACGAAGGCCTATGTGGGAGTCATTTGGGGGGCAGAACCTTGGCGTGCAGCATCATTCGAGTAGGATTCTGGTGGCCTTCTCTGCAAAAGGACTGCATGTCCTTCGTCAAAAGGTGTCTGGAATGTCAGAAGTTCGGTCAGCTTATCAAGCAGCCTGCCGAACAACTTCACACCTTGTTCAAACCTCGCCCTTTCGCCAGATGGGGCATCGACATCTTGGGTCCTTTTCCAGAGGCTCAAGGGCGAAGTAAGTTTCTATTCGTGGTAATCGACTACTTCACTAAGTGGATTGAAGCAGATCCCATTGCCACGATCACCGAACAAGCTGCATGGAAGTTTGTCTGGAAGAACATCCTCTGCCGCTTCGGTGTTCCAAGAGTGATCACTTCAGACAACGGGAAGCAGTTCGACAGCACCTTTTTCAAGCAGAAGTGCTCCGAGCTCAGCATCTACAACCACTTCATCTATGTTACACATCCCCAAGTGAGCGGTTTGGTAGAGAATGCAAACCAGACACTGCTGTACGGAATACGCACAAGGGTGGAAGCTGTAGGAGGTTCTTGGATCAACGAGCTCCCTAACGTCTTGTGGTGCCACCGAACAATGGCACGGGTGGCTACAGGTGAAACTCCCTTCCATTTGGCATATGGCTCTGAAGCTGTTGTGCCCTTGGAGGTGGCTCTTCCCACCATCCGGACTACTCACTTCGATGAAGCTGCCAATAATCAAGCGCTTCGCGAGAACCTAGACATGCTCGGCGAGCGCCAAAGCGACGCCAGCATCAGACCAGTCTCCTATCAACATCGACTTGCGCAATATTACAATGCGCGAGTTCGGGAACGACATTTCTTCGAAGGAAACCTAGTCGTGCGTCGCTGCTCGGCCTCGGATCCCCGAAGAGCAGTTGGCAAACTTGCCCCCAAGTAGGAAGGACCTTATCAGGTCACTAAGGTCCTTGGGAAAGGCTCTTATAAGCTCACTTCTCTTAATGGCGATGCCATACCCAGGACCTGACATATCTCTAATTTGAAGGCTTACTACTTATAAAAGACTTCTGTTTGGCATCCTACTTCTCTTCCTCCCGTTCTTTCGGTCGGCTTGAGCTGGTATCCAAAGCCATCCCTATTTAAAGCTTTTCATCTAAAAAGGATCGAGGCAATACCACCAAGTATAAAGCATTCCGCATAACACCTCTGGTCGGAACTTCTTGACAGTTCCAAATGACTTGTGCGGTAATTGCGAACCCTTTAAAACGACCGACGAATTCCTATTCGGACAAGACAATCGCAAGGGAAGAAGATAGGAAAAGAAAAGCCATTGATGTGCTCAAAAGCGCAAAGATATATTCAGACTTCTTACAAGAGGCTCCGTGGGGCCGAGCTAGAAAAAGACTAGATACAGTCATGGGGCTTGTTCGGAGGGACCAGCGCCCCCAGAAGTCATCCGCCCCGACTGGACAAACTGCACTCCATCCAGGCGCGAATCTTGGGTCCGATGCCGACACTCCTGAATGGCAGCTTGAAAGGTCTCACGGGCATGCTCGGATGTGGCTAGATAGCGTCCTCAGTCTTCTCCAGCTTTAAGGACGACCTTATAGCAACGCGCACCAAACTGCTCCAGGTCCTTGAAATCAGGACCGGCTTTGTATTCAGCCACTCCACGGGCCTTGGCATAGGCCAACACTTTGGCGATGGCCTCTTTTTCGGCCCGAGCGAGGGCCAAGTTCAGCTCGGAAACTTGGAGGGCATCTTTGAGGTTCTTAACCTCGACCTGCAGCTCGGCTTCGTGAGCCTTGTGCTACGTAATCAGATCCTCGTAGAAGGCAGTCTGGGCCTCCCACAAATGTTGTTGGTTCTGGGTCCGTACAACGAGTCTCCTCAGCACCTTTAGAGACTCAATAACTCCATCCATCAATGCCCCCAAGTTGACGTCATCAACGCCTTCATCCCCGACGTGGCCCTTTGGATGGTAGCCCCTGCTGGAGAGCCCCGGGGTTTGCTCGGGACTCAGCTGCTGACACCGGGCTAACCTCTCGAGGTGCGATGCAATAGGGCTCGGAGGGAGCAGCCTAGGGGCACTATCTTTCAGACACCCCAATGTCGCCTCCAGTAATGCCCCCGAAGGAAGCTCGGGAGGATTCTTCAGCAGCACTTCGCTGAGCAGCCTCCAGTCCTCCCCGGAGTCAGCTTCCCCATCGGTAACATCGCCTCCTTGCCCAGCCAAAGGCCCCGCTCCTCCAACTCCAGCTGCCATTTCTTGGCCCTCGACAATGTGAGTTCCTTCCTTGGCTCCCTCGCGTCCCGCAATGGTTGTTTGCCTTTCCGCTTCCACAACCACTTCGGTGGGGGGTATGGGGGCTAGGGCAGCCTCAGTTGTCGGAGTTGTCGTCTTCTTGGACAAGATAGTTCCTGTGTTTGGAGCCATCGTTTCCTCGGCTCCGAAGGTCGTCATCGCAGCAGACACGACTCGTTTGTGCACTTCGGCATTCTGAGCGACGTCCTCGCCCCTTCGAACAGAAGTTTCTTCACCGCCAATCACAGCAACCTGCTCAACAGCCGCAGTGCCTGAGGCCCTTGTCGCGGCCACATCCTCGGACGCACGGTCCACTGCTGCCCACTCTGCACCCACAACCCTCGAGGTTCCTGTCGCGGCCACCTTGTCAGACTGGCCCTCAACAGGACCTTGGGGAGTGGATGCTCTGATGCTTTGGGGCATTGATACCCCCCTTCTCTCCCCGGCACAGTTATCGAACTCGTTGCTAACCACGACAAGTCCAAGCTCGGTGGCCATCTGCTCTGTGGCCCGGGGACGATCTTCGGGCGTGATTCAGAGCGCCCTCTACTCAGTTGGTTTTTCCGCCTTGCACTTCTTTCACACCTTTAGCTGGGAATCTTCCTCATTGGCCTCCTCTTCGGCCCCATCCAAAACCGCGCGATGCGTGCTTTCTGGCGCCTTCACTAACTTCCTCTTCTTCTTCGTCCGAAGTTGAGGAGTTACTGTCTCGGCCGCTTCAGTGGCCGTTTGTTTGACTGCCCTCTCCGCAGCACCCTTGACCGCCTCAGTCCTGACCTTCTTCGTGGGGCCTATTTGGAGAGGCCCCTGCCCGGTCGTCTGAGAAGTCATGGGGCGGCGCTCTTCGGCTCCCGGTGCAGAAGCCTCCTCATCAACCCTTACCAGATAGAGCTTGACAGGAATCAGTTTGGTATAGTTGGCCATTCCTTTCTGGTCCCGACCAGCGGCCAACTCATCAGCATCTAAAAAAAAAAAGAGAGAAGAGAAGAGTCAGAATACCTGTAGCGGATAATTTAAGAAGAAGCATCGGAAGACTTACCCCACGCGCGGCTAAGCTTGTACTTCACAAGCTTGTATTCGGTCAAGTACCCCTCAGCGTGGTTTTCCACCACCGTGTTTAGAGATCGAGAGTCAGCAGCTGCCCCCTGAATCAGAAAGGGCGCCATGTTGTTCCTCTTCAATGGCTCCACCACCCGAACAGGGAAGTCCCAGTCCGGGATATTGGCCCCCTTCTTCCGACCAACGAAGAAGAGGCATCATGTCCACCCCTTGTTGTTCGACAGGCGAGGCGAAAAGTTGATCTGCATCCGGTTCGAGCCATGCTTGGTGTACACGATCCCACAGCCAAATTGCGGTGAGCAAGCCAGACTGAAATGGCTCTGAAAGACTTCCGCAGTCGCTTGAATGCCCCTCTTCTTGCATATGATGCAGAAGACAAAAATGGTCCTCCAGGAGTTTAGCGTCAGCTGTATTGGCGTCACCTTCTAGGCCCGGAGTAGCTCTTTTGCGATCTCTGGCATCGGCAACCGGAGACCAGCCTCCAGCAGATCCAAAGAGAGAACGAAGCACCCGGGCTTTGAGGTCAGATACAATTCATCCTCTCGCATCAGGATGATATCGTATCCCTCGCCGATCCGGAACCGCTCTTGCAGGCCCTCGAAGCTGCGGTATTTCATCACCTTTGACTTCACCGGCGGCATCCCGCTGGTCTCGACGATGGCCTTTCCTTTGTGCGCCATCGCTGGAGGTGGTGCGCGCAGCGAACAGGGAAGCCGCAGATGATCGCGAGGAGGAAGACGAAGGTGAGAGCGGGAGGGAGCAAAAAGGTTCTCTGGAAAGGTTTGAAGGCGTGGTTCCCCGCCTTCACCCTTCCTCTTCCGTATAAAGAAGGCAGAGCGCAAACTCGAAAAAGCCAAAACGGCATTCCCCCCACTCCAAGCAACCGCTCGTGCGTACCGCAGGTGACCGTTCGAACGGAATGTGCGAGATTTCACGCTCGACACAATATCTCGTCCATCATGAGATCTTCCCTGCCTTCGAGGGGCCTCTCCAAATGGTGTCACCCTGCTGACGTTCACGTTACCAAGGGCGACATCACATTAAATGCAAGAAAGACATTCGAGCAGACTTCCGCCCTCAAGTGCTTCGGGTCTCGAGCCAACTCGAGGGCGTGGGGGGCAAGTGTGGTGGCTAATTTTAGCCACCTCGACCCGCAAGGCCCATTATGGCCCATTGTCATCTTATAGACGGACGTGGCCTTTCGGCGAGGCAGCACGTGTCCTCGGGAGAAGCCTGAAAATCCCGAAGGCGGTTTCTGCTCCTAAGCACCCCCAGGATCCTAGCGACGGTCTCCGGATGCCCCACATCCTGTTCGGACAACAAGCAAAGGCAGTCACCAAATGCCTGGTTCAACCTACCGAATAGGTTACCTGCTCGATATCCTCTGCCCAGGAGCCTCTAGGCCACTCTTCACCTCTTTGCGACGGTTACAACGGCTGCATCGTGCATGCCCCATGATCGAAGGGTGTATTAACTGTAGGGTCCCCTCAACGGGTGCCTTAATGCATAACTTCCCGCTAAAAGCTCGAACTGGTGCGCCCCATCTGACACCCCTTGAGAACGTTCACATCCCACTCTCTCTCTCTCTCATGACCTTCGCCTATAAAAGGCCCAGGTGATCTCCATGCAAAGGCACATGATCTTACTCACACTACCCCTGCGGAACACATACGAGAACCCCCTTTCCTTCAAGCCTATCTAGTTCTATACTGACTTAGGCATCGGAGGGTTCCCCCTGATTAGAAACTGGGCCCCCTTGATTCCGTTCTGATTTTGCAGACTCCTATCCACTACCGGCGATCGTCTTCTCATCTTCTCAGTGGAGGCCCGTTTGGCTCAGACCCAAATAGGAATACACCACCACAGTTATAAATATAATTGTAAGATTAAATTGAAAAGATTTTATAAGAAATAGAGAAGATGGGTAGAATCAACATTGTATCGCTCAAAAGAGCAGCTCGGCCTTGAGTTGCTTAGAAGGGTAGCGCGGTCTTGTGCTGCTCAGAAGAGCAGCTTGGTCTTGTGCTGCTTGGAAGCTACTCGGGCTGCTCGGTCTTGTGCTACTCGAATAGGTAGGTCGGTCTATGTGCTTGGTAGCTACTCGGGTCTGCCTTTACACTGTGATGACTGAGGACATGTAGCCTGATAAATGAGGTGTGTGGAAATCGTCTCCTCAGGGAAGCAATGAGATTGCTCTAGAAAATAACCCTTGCAGTAACACACTTGACCTTTAAGATAGTGCTTAAGCCACAATGAAATATTAAAATATTATGAAAGGGTCACCTAGAAATTCTAAAGCTATCATTATGGTGGTGAGCTAGAACTATAAAACAGAAAAGTATTCCTAAAAGCTATCGGGGAACTCACTGCTTGAACTCTAACCTTAAGTCTATAAATATTCAATTAAAGGTGAACTCCACCTACTTACCATTGTAAGTGGGGTTACTACAAGAACTGAAAAGAGAGAATTAAAGAGGAGCATTTAGCCTTTGAAGAGCTTTAAATAACCAAGGTTAAGGTAGGTACTTCTGAACAAGCTAAATAAAGTTCTTGTCCTAGCCTTGTTCATGAGATTTCCATGGTATCATCATTGATTGTCCTTGTTTAAGTTGAAGGACTCTCCTTGTGCTCATGTCCATGATGTTCATCATATTAATATTCTCTTGCACGAACCGTGATTATGAAATCTTTATTTCTGAAATGTTAATATAAGATCCAGCATCTTTGAGCTATGACTACCGAACTCTACCTTTTTTCATGTTTACCTTAATATGTTTTAATCAATGTTATTTTTGTGAGTTATCATGCTCCAATACTCTGATTTTCCGAAACTAACTTACTCATGTACTACTAAGACTTGTACACTTCGGGAATTAATCTAATATATTTGGATCTAATATAGACTCACACTCGCAAAGGTCGCTTTTGTCTCTTGGTGAATTTTCCTCAAAATTATAATTTTTTTGGGAATTACTAGAATCACAAGTCAAGGTTTCTTCATCAGTCGAAGTTGGCAGTCACCAATTGAAGTATTGCTACATTAGTCGAATTTCCTCTTGACTAGTCGAAGTCGTCAGTCGAAGTTTCTTCGGAAGTTGAAGTTTCTCTTGACCAGTCAAAGTTTTCCTTAACCAGTTGAAGTCATCAGTCGATGTTTCTTTATGAGTCAAAGATTTTAGTCAAAGTTCCTTTCTTCATCGGTCGAAGTTTCAGTCAAAGTTTTTTTCTTCGTCAATCGAAGTTTTCAGTCAAAGTTCCTTTTTTATCAGTTGAATATTTCAAGCTTTAGAAGCTTGTTTAGTCTCTCCAGAAAACTCATTTTATTCAAAGGCTTGATTCTATCTTTAACTAAAAGCTGGTTTTGTCATTTTATAAGACTTTTTCCTTAAAGCTCATTTTTCCTCTCTCATGATTTAATTATTTCTCTATCTTGAATCCTTGAAATTTAACCTTTAAGCTTGATTTAACCTTAAAAAAAAACTTCTGAAATTTCTAGACAAAATTCCTCAACCAAAATTTCCTTGTTTTACTATAAAATTCCTTGCTTAATTCAAGACATTAGTGTTTTGCCACAAGTCTGAATTTGGCTATTACCTGCATGAGAACTATCATGAAAGTGATTATTTAGGTCTTAAACCCCACTTGTATTATTGTTTGTACTAAGGGGCCCGGATCTGGTCCTAGCCGAGCACTCGAATGCATTTAATTGGGACACGAAAAATCTAAAGATCAGGTGCTTTGACAAGACACCACTATAAGGTACTTGTGCTTGAATTGCTTGAATGACAGTTCAATCAGCTAATTCAATAAAGAATGTTCCAGTTCCTGAAAAGTTGTCGTTAAATGCTTGCTTGTATGAATGGCCAATGTCTCATTGAAACTTGAAATGTACATGTTCAGACAGCTCTCTTTCTTGTCACTCAACTTGTAATGTTCTGTTTATTTGGAATCTTGAGGCTAAACTCTTTCTATCACTTTATATTTGAAATCTAAATTTATGTTGATCGACCTATCTTACAATCTAGATATTTGGCTTGCTTTAGAAGATAAATCTTACTGGGCTTTGTGCTCATTAAGCTTATTTAAGATTTTAGGAAACACTCATTATGAAGATTCTCAAGAATAGGAACGCAATGGTTGGGATGAGAACAGAGAGAAACCAACCTCCATCAGTTTGATATCACTGTGTTATTACTATTTTGTTTGTTTGCTGTCGGTCTTCCTTTTGTGGGCCTAGAACCCTGTAGTGAGTCTTATGTGGCCCAATTAGCATAGAAATGATTTTGTTGTAATTATACTACTATTCTAGAAGTTTGTAATTTAAACTTACAATCGAATCTTCTTATGTTATTCCAGTTCAATTATTTTTGCTTGCAATTTGTTTAGTAAATATATTATAGTCTTGATGACTACACCATTGGGGCATGACAAATTAGGTGGTATCGGGGCCAGGTTAAGGACCAACACTTTGTTTGATCTGAACATCCCATAATTGGCCTGTAAGGAAGGGTAGAAGACCTGGGTAAGCTAAATTATTTAGATATGTTATTATTAATAAGGATCTAACCATTAATCTTGAAATTAATACCAAATTGATAAAAACTATGGAAAGCCAAGAAGCAAATTGGGAAGACATGAGGCACACTGTTGACAACCTGACTCAAGCCTAGAGGGTGGTAGTGCAGCAAGGAAATCCACATACAGGAGGAGATGTGTACAGAAATTTCAGAAATATGAATCCACCTAGGTTTGGAGGTGGTAAAATTGGATTAAATAAATAGAAAGGATATTTAGAGTTGCTCAATGTCGAGAAGAGGATAAGGTTTGATTAGCTACTTTCCAGTTAGAAAAAGACGTGTGAGCTTGGTGGGAAGTTATAGAAGCTACTCTAGAAAATAGGAATGCCACGTGGGTAGAATTTGTGAAACTTTTTAATAGTCAATACTTTTCAGAAGAAATTCAAGAAAAGAAAGCCATGTAATTCGCCAATTTGAAGCAAAGAAAGATGATTATTTCAAAATATGAAGCTCAATTCTCCATATTGTCAAAATATGGCCATCATCTAGTCTCTACTGAAAAATTGAATGCAAGAAGATTCTTGAATGGATTAAGACCTTCAAAATCAAAATCTTTTAGTATCATTTCAATCTTGAAGGCCAAGAGATTTATTAAGAAAGGGTGTATTGCTTATTTAGCTTCAGTTTTTTTACTCAATTCTTCAAATATAAAACTTGAGAGAATTACAATGGTAAATGAGTTTTCGGATGTATTTCTAATCGAATTACGTGACTTACCACCAGAAAGAGAAGAACGGTTGTCTATTGAGCTAGTTCCTGGAGCTACACTAGTCTCTAAGGCCCCATATAGGATGTCTCTTGTTGAAATGAGGGAATTAAAGGAATAGTAGATAGAATTATTAAAAATAGATTTATAAGGCCTAGCACTTCACCATGGTGTGCACTGATTTTATTTGTAAGAAAGAAGGATGGTACGTTGACGTTGTGTATAGATTACAGACAATTGAATCAGTTGACCATCAAAAATAAATATCTTCCACCAAGGATAGATGAACTATGTGATCAACTATTTGGAGCCCAATATTTTTCCAAATTTGACTTAAGATTTGGTATCATCAATTGAGAATTAAAGAAGAGGGCATTTGTAAGACTACCTTTAGAAGTAGATATGGATACTATGAATTTGTGGTAATGCTCTTTGGATTGACTAATGCTCTTGTTGCCTTTATGCAATTGATGATGATATTTTTAGATCATACTTAGATCAATTTGTGATGGTATTTATTAAAGATATCTTGATATATTCCAAGAGTAAAGAAGAACATGAATCCCATCTGAGAATTACTTTATAGATATAAAGAGATCTTTTTGGTGGCCTAATATGAAAAGAGAGATAGCTAGGTGTTTGACATATCAAAAGGTGAAGGTAGAACATCAAAGGCCAGCAGGTAGATTGCAACTATTAGAGGTACCAGAATGGAAATGAGAAAGTGTAGGTATGGATTTTATTACTGGATTACCTAGAATAAGAAGTGGTTTGATGTTATATGGGTTATTGTGGATAGGTTGATTAAATCAACACTCTTCTTGCCTTTAAAGAACAAATGGTCGGGAGACATTCTAGTTGTTGTATATATCAAAGAAGTAGTTAGGATACATGGGATTCCCACAAATATTGTTTCAGACATAGATGCCAGATTTACTTCACATTTTTGGAAAGGACTACAAACAACTTTAGACATGACTTAATTTGAGCAATGCATTATGTGGTTGTGTGTTCCTGTTTGGGCCTGAGCCAAACGGGCCTCCACTGAGAAGATGGGAAGATGATCGCCGGTAGTGGACGGCAGCTTGCAAAATCAGAACGGAATCAGGGGAGGCCCGGTTGAAGAACCGAGGAGAACCCTCCGATGCCTAAGTTAGAATGAGACCGGAGAGGCTTGAAGGAGAGTGGGGGTTCTCGTGTGTGTTGCGCAAGGGTAGTGTGAGTAAGATCATGTACCTTTGCATGGAGATCACCTGGGCCTTTTATAGGCGAAGGTGTCGAAGGGGTGAAGGGAAATGTCCCCCCAACGGTTATCGAAAAGGGCGCGCCAGTTGGCACCCTTGGAGGGGGGTCATGCGTTAAGGCGCCCTTTATGGGACCATGCAGTTAACGCTCCCCTTGATCGTGGGGTGAGTGCCTCGTCGTGGGCGCAACCGTCGCTGCTTGGTGATGAACTTTGCTGCTCCTCATGCTTGAGAGGTACCGAGCAGGGAGACTGCTCGGTAACTGGACCGCCTGCTCGGTGCTTGGATTTGAAGAAGTTAAGGCATGCTTCGAGTCAATGTTGTTCGGCAGGAGATGCCTGGGCCACCTAGGCCACAGGATGTCCGGAGATCACCCCTGGGGCCTGGAGATGCCCTGCTCGGGGCTCCTACTCGGAGCCAGCAGGCTGCACTCGAGGGCGCGTGGCGCCTGCGAGGAGTGCTGTGTAGGGCTGTACTGGGCCATGATGGGCCCTAGGGGTCTAGGTGGTTAGAAATAGCCACCACACTTGCCCCCCACGCCCTCGAGTTGGCTCGAGAACCGAAGCGCTCGAGGGCGAAAGTCTGCTCGAACGTCTTTCCAGCATTTAATGTGATGCCGACCTCGGACGTGCGAACGGCAGCGAGGCAATGTCATCCGACGTTACTCCTCGGGGTGAGAGGAAATCTCATGATGAACGGGTGTCGTGTCAGGCCAGGAACTTTATGCGGTACACCCGAACGTTCACTTGGAGCGGGGGGATGCCATTTTGGCTCCTCGAATTTCATGCCGCCTTTTCCTTGTAAGTGAGAGGTGGGGCGAAAGCGGGAGCCCATACCTTCCACCCATTTCGAAAAAACTCGCTTGCCCCCCAAGCCTTCTCATTGTCTTCTTCTTCGCGCTTCTCCGCTGCCTCTTCCGCTTGTCGTTTCTTCTACTTCCGACGATGGCATCCAAGGGAAAGGCTACCATGGTTGCCAAAGTGAGCAACGTGGCACTGGCGGGAGCTCGAGGGCCAAGGTGCTTCCACTATGAAGGCCTCCGGGAGCGCTTTTGGATCGGCGACGATTACGAAATCGTCATGGCGAAGGAGGAGGAGTCGCATCTGGTGAACTGCCTCCGAAGATGATCGCCTTCCGCTGTCGAAATTGCTGAAGGTGAAGGCCTTGCTGCCACCTTTGGTGTCAGCACTGGAAGCAGCCCTGGAGCGCTTCGAAGGAAGTGCAGCCAGAGACCTCCCCCCACAACCCTCCACATCACAGTTGGAAGTGCTGGCACGATGCCAGGGGTTGAGTCCAGAGGACACTCCTAAAGGCTCAGGGGAAGTCTACCGGGCGAGGAGCCGTGCCGAGGAGGAGACCGAAGAGGACATCGATGTAGAAGTGCTATCGGCTAGCATTTTAAAACCGATGGCCATGCTGAAGCAGCTTTCCATGCAAGGCCGAAACCACAAGCAGATGTGGGAGGCTGAATATGCATTCTGCAAGGAGCTCGAAGCGCAGCACCAATCCCAGAGAGTAGCGCTACAGAAGGAAGTAGAAACCTTGCGAACGGTGCTACATGCCTCTGAGCTAGAACGGGAGGTTGCTCGGGCGAAGAAGGAGGCACTTTCCAAAGTGCTAACCGAAGCCGAGACGCGAGGTCTCGCCGAATACAAAGCAGGTCCTGACTTCAAGGATGACTTGGAGCAATACGACATGATTTGCTACAAAATAGGCCTTAGTGCTGGAGAGGAGCGTGGGCAGTCATTGACCACCACTGAGTATGCTCGCGAAGCGTTCAAAACGACTGTAAAGGAGTGTCGGCGAATAACCCAGGACTCGAGGCTGGACGGGGTGTGGTTCATGCACTTCCATTCAGGGCGTATGTCCCATAGGAGTGACGACGTCGGCCCCTCCGAGTAGACTTTGTAGTCGCCTCTGCTTGTTCTCCCTTTTTGTGTAGCTCGGGATTCCCAAGCTTCTGTAAGAAAAGGACTTTTAATGAATCCCTTTTTGAGTGAGTGGCTTTGCTTTCTCTATCTTCTTTCCTTTGCTACCATTCTGTCCGAATAGAAATTCGTCGACCGTTTTAAAGGGTTCACAGTTACCGCACAAGTCGTTTGGAATAGGCAAAAAGCTCCGACCTGCGGGGTCATGCAGAACGCTTAGTATCGCCCTGGTCTTTTTGAGCTAAAAAGCTCTAAACAAGGACAGCTCGAATACCAGCTCAATTTGACCAAAAGAACGGGAAGAAGAGAAGTAGGATGCCGAATAGGAGGCTTTTATAGGTAGTAAGCCTTTAAGTTAGAGACGTGCCAAGTCCTGGGTATGGCATCGCCACTAAGAGAGGCGAGTTTATAAGAGCCTTTCCCAAGGCCTTGAGTGACCTGATAAGGTCCTTCCCATTTAGGGGTGAGTTTTCCAGTCGCCTTTCTGGGGTCCGATGCTGAGCAGCGTCAGAGGACTAGATCACCTTCGAGGAAGCGCCGTTCCCGAACTCGAGCATTACAGTATTGCACGAGCCGTTGCTGATAGGAGACCAGTCATATGTAGGTGTCGCCTTGACATTCACCGAGCATATCTAGGTTCTCTCGTAATGCACGATTGTTGGCAGCTTCATCGAAGTGAGTCATCCGGATGGTTGGGAGATCTACTTCCAAAGGTACAACAGCTTCAGAGCCAAAGGCCAGGTGGAAGGGGGTCTCTCCGGTAGCCACTCGTGCTGTTGTTCGGTGGCACCACAATACGTTAGGGAGCTCCTCAATCCATGAACCTCCTGCAGCCTCGACCCTTGTGCGAATCCCATGCAGCAACGTTCAGTTGGCATTCTCAACTAGACTGTTTGCATGGGGGTGTGCAACTGAAGTGAAGTGGTTGTAGATACCGAGCTCAGAGCATTTTGCTTGAAGAACGTGCTATCAAACTGCTTCCCGTTGTCAGAAGTAATCACCCTTGGGATGCCGAAGCGGCAGAGGATGTTCTTCCAGACGAACTTCCATGCAGCTCGGTCGGTGATGGTAGAAACGAGTTCTACCTCGATCGATTTGATGAAGTAATCGATGGCGACGAACAGGAATTTCTTCCGCCCTTGAGCTTCTGGGAACGGACCTAATATGTCAATTCCCCATCTAGCAAAAGGGCATGGTTCGAATAGGGTGTGCAGTTGTTCAGCCGGTTGCTTAATGAGCTGCCCGAACTTCTGACACTCTGGACACCTTTTGACGAAGGACATGCAGTCCTTTTGCAGGGAAGGCCACCAGAAACCTGCTCGGATGATGTTGTGCGCCAGCGTTCTGCCCCCCAAGTGGCTTCCGCACAACCCTTCATGGGCTTCTTCAGTGGCTGATGCTGCCTCAGTGGGACTGAGGCACCGCAGAAGAGGTCTCGAGAGGGATCATCGGTACAGTTGGCCTTCTATGAGGGTGAACCTCTGGGAGCGCAACCTGATCTTGCAGGCTTCGCCTTGATCAGACAGAAGCTCACTTCGAAGCAGATAGGCCATGAGGGGGTCTATCCAACTCGGAGCTGGAGGACCAGCCTCGATGGTGGCTACATCTACCTCTATGCTCGGCGAGGCGAGCTCTTCTATGAATATGGAACGAGAAGGGGCGATGTCACCTGAAGATGCCAGCTTGACAAGTGCATTTGCTCGTGCGTTCTGCTCCCGTGGGACATGTATGACTTTGAAATAGAGGAGGTCCCCTGCTCGGTTCTTGACCTACTAAAGGTATTGCGCCATGCGGGGTTCCCTTGCTTCAAAGTGTCCGCTCACCTGGCTGGCGACCAATTGCGAGTCACTGAAGACCCGTAGTCGAAGTGCTCCAATGTGCCTTGCCATTCGGATTCCGGACAGCAGTGCTTCATATTCGGAAACGTTGTTAGAGGCGGAAAAACGGAACCTCAGAGCGTATTGGAACTCTAAACCTTCTGGGGAGGTGAGAACCAAGCCTGCTCCGCTCCTCGTGACACAAGAGGATCCGTCCACATAGAGCTCCCATGGGGGCTCGTCAGCTAATGGAGGGTCCTGCTCGGCCGGAAGGGTACATTCTGCAAGGAAATCCGCCAACGCTTGTGCCTTGATGGCCATTCTAGGACAGTAACTAATGTCAAACTTGCCTAGCTCAATGGCCCATTTGATTAGCCTACCAGAAGCCTCTGGCCGTTGAAGAATAAGCTTCAATGGCTGGTCGGTAAGGACCGTAATTGAGTGGGCTTGGAAGTAGGGCCTAAGCTTCCACGCGGCCGTAACAAGTGCCAGGGCGAGCTTCTCTGCTCGAGGGTACCTTCTTTCATCCTCCTGAAGGACCCTACTGATGTAGTAGACTGGGTGCTATGCTGCCGCCTCTTCTCAGATCAAAACTGCACTGACGGAGTGTTCGGTGACCGAAAGGTACACGAACAAAGGTTCTCCGAGCACAGGCTTTGAGAGGACAAGCGGGGCTGCCAGGTATGCCTTCAACTCGGTGAAGGTAGCTTCACAGTCTTCAGCCCACTGTACATGCCCCCCTTACTGTGAGAAGCTTTTAGGGCCTCGCAGCAACTTAAAGAAGTTGAAGCTCCTCTCCGCTGCTCGGGACATGAACCGATTCAGTGCAGCGAGACGTCCAGTGAGGCGTTGAACGTCACGCACCGTTTTAGGACTGCCCATCTCAAGTATGGCTTGGATCTTCTCAGGGTTGGCCTTTATTCCTCTGTTTGAGACGAGGAAGCCAAGGAACTTACCTGAGCGTACTCCAAACGCACACTTGGCTGGGTTGAGCTTCATGTTGTACCTTTACAAAGTTGCGAAGGTCTCTTTGAGGTCGGAAATGTGGTCGGTGCTCGGGAGCATTTTGACCAACATGTCGTCGATGTAGACCTCCATGTTTCGCCCAATCTGCGGCTCAAACATCTTGTTGACCAGCCACTGGTATGTCGCGCCAGCGTTCTTCAGATCAAAGGGCATCCTGGTAAAACAGTACAAGCCCAGGTCGGTGACGAACGTGGTGGCGTCCTAGTCTAGAGGATGCATGCTGATCTGGTGATAACCAGAGTACACGTCCAAAAAGCTGAGAAGCTCGTGTCCGGACGTTGCGTCCACCAGCTGGTCGATGCGCGGCAGAGGGAAGTTGTCCTTGGGCATGGCTTTGTTGAGATCTTTGTAGTCCACGCACATGCGCCATTTGCCGTTGGCTTTGCGCATGAGAACCACATTGGAGATCCACCTCGGGTATTGGGCTTCCCGGAGGAGCCCAATAGTTCGGCTTTTGACAACGTGATCTTAGATCACGGCCTGCCGTTCACGGTTTACGGGTCGCCTTCTTTGCTGGACCGGTGGCATCTTTGGGTCCAGGCAAAGGCGATGCACCATCACTTCCGGGGGTACGCCGAGCAGTTCGTCATCTGACCACATGAACACGTCTAGATTGGCTAGCAGGAAAGCCTTGTAGCGCTACTGTTCGTCTTCCGGTAGTAGTGTGCCAATATAGAGAACATGTTCCCGTCGTCCACCTGAACAGGAAGCAGGTCTTCGGCGGGTGTGCCTCTGCTGGTGGAAGGCTGATCGGTGGGTGGGGGAGTTGTCGCTGGTGCCGCGAGGGGCTGTTTGTCCCTCAAGGAGAGGACATAGCACCTTCGAGACTCGTGTTGACTGTCTAGCACCTCTCCAATCCCACACGGAGTGGGAAACTTCATCTTCTGATGGAGGGATGAAGGAACAACCTTAATTCGACCAATCAGGCCCCTGTCGAGGATGGAGTTGTAGCCTGGCATACTTTGAATAACCAAGAAATCCACCATCTTGGTTACGCTTTTCGGAGCCGTCCCAAGGATAATTGGGAGGTGCATTCGCCCCATGGGTTGAACCGAGACCCCCGAGAATCCGAATAGAGGCGACTCCACCGGGGTGAGCTGGTCGATTTTTAGACCCATAAGGAGGAAACAATCGTAAGCCAATACATCTGGGGCACTTCCATTATCTACCAGAATCCGGCACATGGTACAGTTGTTGATGGTGGCCGAAACGACCAGCGCATCTGTGTGTGGAGTGGAGACTCCTACAAGATCTTCGTCCGAGAAGGTTATAGCCTCCTCGAACCGTGCGCGTGAGGGATTGGGGGGATAGGGACCTGGGCGAGGCACTGGGGCCCTGTCGACCACGTGCACCCGCTGAGCATAGTCATGCCGGCTTTGATTGCTTTCTCCGCCTGCGCCGAAGCCTCCCGTGATCACGCTGATCTCCTGCCCATTGGGCTTGTTGTTGATGGGCTGCTCGGGAGTCCGCTCTTGGCACCTCTGGCGGTCTTCATTGCAGCGCACATACCATCCAAGATAGCTGCATTTGATCAAAGACTTGATCTCATCCTTAAGATGGTGGCACTTAGAGGTGTCGTGGTTGTGGTCGCGGTGGAAGCAACAGTACTTGTCCTGGTTGCGCCTGCGGGGATCAGTGCGCATCCTTGGTGGCCACCGAACATAAGGCTCATCCCGGATCTCGACCAGGATCTGTTCGGGAGCCACCGTTAACGGGGTGTAGTCGGTGAAGGGGTGTGGTCAGTGCGGCGAGTCCCCGTTGCACCGGCCCTTCTTCCGATCACGGTCGGAACCGTTATCAGAAGGCCTCTTCTTCTCTAATTGTTCTACCTGCTCTGCTCGGCTGGCTGCTAGGCTCTCCTCGCACGCGGCGTGGCATTGTGCAGTAGAGAGCAGCTCGGCAAGGGTGGACGGTTGTTGTACCCCCAACGTCCTTTGCAGGAAGCCATCTCGCGTGCCCTGGATGAGGGCACTGGTGGCCAGAGGGATGTCCAGGCGGGGTATGCGGAGTGCTTCGGTCCGGAACCGCTTGACGTAGACCCAAAGCGCCTCGCCTTTCTTCTGCCAAATTGACAGAAGAGATGTCGATGTGCGCGGCTGAGACCTTCCACCTAGGAAGTTGTCCCAGAAGGACTTCTTCAATTGGTGGAAGGAAGATATGGAACCCGCGGGGAGGCCTTCAAATCATGCATGCGCGGTCTCCTTCAGGGTGGCCGGAAAGGCCTGGCATTTGGCCGTGTCTGATGCTCCGTGGAACACCATATGCGACTCAAAGCCATGAATATGATCCGCAGGGTCGGTGGTGCCATCGTAGGGTGCAATGGTGGGCAGAGGGAGCTTGGGGGAGACCCGAGCTTCCAAAATCTCCACCGTGAACGGGGAACGGAAGTTCAGGTCTTCATCCCCCGGAGCCTTGCCCTCTTCCCGCTGGACCATCGCATCAACGCGGTGCTCGAGGTCGACGACGCGTCGGAGGCGTCTGGTCAACTCCTGGTCGGAGTGGGCGGACTCCTCCAGCCGAGAACTGTGGGAGTTAGCTCCGACGACGGAACGTAGGGCAGGCGGGACCACAGTGGAACGGCGAGGTGAATGATCTTGCCGCTCCGGTGTCCGACGCGTCAAAGGTGCCCGGTGCGATCGCCGAAGTGATTCTGCATGCTGCTCCTACGGCGCCGGAGAAGCGCGAGACCGTCTATGGGACGACTCTGCCTGCTGCTCCGGCGGCAGAGGGATCACCAAGGCCGGTTGCCTGGCTAATTGGGCCTGGAGGCCCTGACAAATTCCTACCAGGTGCTGCATCTACCTCAGAGTTTTGCCATTTCCTGGGCTGTTGAGGGCATAGCAGCAGCGGGAAGATCGTCGGGCCCGTCGGCGGGGGCAATGGCGACATCCACAGGGGGGACCCGATCGCACGAGTCTATATACGACTGTCGTGACCTGGTCGCCCGGCTGCCCATATTCTGATACGAGAAACGTCCGCGAGCCATGGCTGAAGTCTTTCCCATAGACGACGCCAAATGTGGTTGTGTGTTCCTGTTTGGGCCTGAGCCAAATGGGCCTCCACTGAGAAGATAGGAAGATGATCGCCGGTAGCGGACGGCAGCCTGCAAAATCAGAACGGAATCAGGGGGGCCCGGTTGAAGAACTGGGGAGAACCCTCTGATGCCTAAGTCAGAATGAGACCGGAGAGGCTTGAAGGAGAGTGGGGGTTCTCGTGTGTGTTGCGCAAGGGTAGTGTAAGTAAGATCATGTACCTTTGCATGGAGATCACCTGAGCCTTTTATAGGCGAAGGTGTCGAAGAGGTGAGGGGAAACATCCCCCCAACGGTTACCGAAAAGGGCGCGCCAGTTAATGCCCTTGGAGGGGGGTCATGTGTTGAGGCGCCCTTTGGGGGACCCTACAGTTAACGCTCCCCTTGATCGTGGGGTGTGTGCCTCATCGTGGGCGTAACCGTCGCTGCTTGGCGACGAACTTTGCTGCTCGGTAACTGGACCGTCTGCTCGGTGCTTGGAGTTGACAAAGTTAAGGCATGCTTCGAGTCAGTGCTGTTCAGCAGGAGATGCCTGGGCCACATAGGCCACAGGATGTCTGGAGATCACCCCTGAGGCCTGGAGATGCCCTGCTCGGGGCTCCTGCTCGGAGCCAACAGGCTGCGCTCAGGGACGTGTGGCGCCTGTGAGGAGTGCCGTGTAGGGCTGTACTGGGCCATGATGGGCCCTAGGGGTCTAGGTGGTTAGAAATAGCCACCACACATTCCACCCTCAAATTGAATCAATCAGATCATGTGTAGAACTTGTATTTTAGATTTTGGAGGTGATTGGCATAAGCATTTACCTCTTATGAAATTTGCATACAATAATAGTTACCAATCTATCATTCAGATGACACATTTTAAAGCATTATATAGAGGAGACTGCAGATCTCTGGTATGTTGGACTAAAATAGGAGAAAAGTAATTAATTGGACCAAAATTAGTGCAGAAGACCACAGAGATCATTCAAATAATCAGATAAAGAATGAAGGAAGCTCATGATAGATAGAAGAGTTATGATGACCAAAGAAGAAGGGAATTATAATTTCAAATTGGAGATCATATATTTCTGAAAGTTTCTCTGAAGAAAAGCTATAGAAGGTTTGGTTCTAAAGGGAAATTAAGCCCTTGATTTATTGGACATTTTGAGATATTAAACAGAGTGGGAGAGATCTCTTACCATCTATCTCTGCCTTCACAATTTTTAGACTTACATGATGTATTTCATATTTCTATGGTCAGAAAATATGTATACGATCCCACTCACATCATTTAGTATGAAGATTTAGAAGTGCAAAAAGATTTGTCCTATGGAGAGAAACCAATGAACATTCTGGATAAAAAAAATGTAGTAGTTAAGGAACAGGAGCATTCCTATCTTGAAGATCCAGTGGTCTAGAAGAGGACAAGAAGAAGTAACTTGGGAGCCAAAGGAATTGATGAAGGCCAAGTACCCATAATTATTTGCTGGTTAGTATTATGAACTCCTATGTTAATATTTAACCAATAGAAGAATGAATTTAGAGGACCAAATTCTTTAAGTTGGGGAGAGTATATATAGTAACCTGAAATTTTAAAAGAAGTATAAATATAACTTTTGGGAAAGTTTGAACAAAAATATCACAATTACAAGGAAAGTTATAAATATTATTTTAAGACTAAATTAAAAAGATTTATAAGAAATAGAGGAGGGTAGAATTAACATTATGCTGCTCGAAAAGAGCAGCTCGGCCTTGTGCTGCTTGAAAGGCCAGCTCAGTCTTGTGTTGCTTGAAAGAGCAGCTCGGTCTTGTGCTAGTCAGGTTGCTTGTGTTTGTTCTTGTGTCCGCCGTCTGTGGCGGGATGGACATTGGGGTGGGGTGGGGGCGCTTCCACCCGAGATCGAACTCGGGTGACGTCGGACTTTCCCAATGACGGTAATAACCAAAAAAAAAAAAAAAGTTGCTTGTTCTTGTGCTACTTGAAAAGGCAGTTCGGTCTATGTGCTCAGTAGCTGATCAGGTCAGACTTTACACTGTGATGACCGAGGACATGTGGTGTGTGGAAATCGCCTCCTCAGGCATCAATAAGAACACTCTAGAAAATAACTCTTGGAGTAACACACTAGACACTTGACCCTTCAGATTAGTGCTAAAACCATAAGAAAATATTAAATATTATGAAAAGGTCACCTAGAAATACTAAAACTATCATTATAGTGGTGAGTTAGAACTGTAAAACAAATAAATATTCCTAGAAGTTACTAGAGAACCCACTGCTTGAACCATAATCATAAGTCTATATATAAATACTCAGTTAAAGGTGAACTCCACCTACTTACCATTGTACGTGGGGTTACTGCAACAACTGAAAAGAGAGAATTGAAGAAGAGCTTGTTAACTTGTTAGCTTCTGAACAAGCTAAATAAAGTTCTTATTCTTGCTTTGTTCCTTGAGATTTCCATGGTATCATCACTGATGTTATTGATTGTTCTTACTTAAGTTGAAGGACTCTCCTTGTGTGCATGTCCATGTTGTTCATCATATTAATATTCTCTTGCATAAACCGTGATTATGAAATCTTTATTTCATAATTTTAAAGGGGATGTTTTGCTGACTTTTTCACATTATTATAGTAGTTTTTTTGTTTGAATAATAAAGTAATATCTAGGTTGATATGGCAAAGGAGTGGCCTCCGATGTCGTGATCAGTTAGACGGTTTTTTATATATATGGAAAGTATAAAGGGAAAAGGGTACATAGGCAACGGAGGCACAAGTTAAAGACACCCTACACAGAAGGGTCAAGAGTACGATGATACATCAATCCGAAAAATCCTCATATTCCCCGTCAGAATCTATGCTTGGAAACGAGGTGCTGCGAGTTCGGCCTGCACTAGCTTGGTTGCTGAGGCTAGGGCTCTCCTTCATGGTATCATCAGATACCTGCGCACTTTACCATTCAGCTAACTATGGCCAGGTGCGACTCAAAGGTGCTTGCCGACATTATTAACAAAAAGGTGGATTGTCCTTGGTCACTGATCACTTTCGCCAGGGAGATGTGGGATCTGCTGCCTACCGATGTCATGATTTAGCATAATTATAGAGAAGGAAACGCATCTGCAGATGGTCTTGCAAACCTTGCTTGTTCCTCTCTTTGTAATGCTTTTTTTGTCTTATAAGCAGTCACTTCCATCTCCTGTTAAGGTTGCTGCTTGTTTGGATAAACTGGTCTGCTTAGTATTCGATTGTATTAGCTCTTATTATTAATAATAAAATATGCATGCTAGTTGAGAGATGGTGGAGTGGGTCCATTCTCTATCTCTGGCAGGGGGTGCACTCTCCCATCAGCTCTTAGGCAAGATTTTTTTTATAAAAAAATAAATCGTTATTCCTAAAATATTATTATAAAATCTGGTATCTTTAAGCCTTGACTATTGAACTCTACCTTTTCTTCCTATTTACCTTAATATGTCACAATCAAAGTTATTTTTTTGGGTTATCGTGCTCCAATACTCTGATTTTCCATATCTATCTTACTCTTGTAGTACTAAGACTTGTATGCTTTTGGAATTAATCCAACATATTTGGATCTGATATAGACCCATGCTCCCAAAGGCCGCTTTTGTCTCTTGATGAATTTTCCTCGAAATTATAATTTTTTTGGAATTACTAGAATCACAAGTCAAAGTTTCTTCATCAGTCGAAATCGTCAGTCATCACTTGAAGTGTTGCTACATCAGTCAAAATTTCTCTTGACTAGTTGAAGTTACCAGTCGAAATCATCAATCGAAGTTTCTTCATGAGTCGAAGTTATCAATTGAAGTCATCAATCAAATTCCTCATGAGTCAAAGATTTTAGTCGAAGTTCTTTTCTTCATTAGTCGATGTTTTTTTCTTCATTAGTCGGAGTTTTCAGTCAAAGTTCTTTTTTGATCGATCAAAGTTTTCATGCTTTAGAAGCTCATTTACTCTCCAAAAAGCTTGTTTTGTTCAAAGATTTGATTATATCTTTAACTAAAAACTCGTTCTGTCAATTTATAAGGTTTCTTCCTCAAAGCTCATTTTCCCTCTCTCAAGGTTTAATTATTTCTCTATCCTGAATCCTTAAACTTTAACCTTTAAGCTTGATTTAGCCTTTAGAAAACTCTGGAAAATTCTAGACATAATTCCGCAACCAAAATTTCCTTGCGTTTACTGTGAAATTACTTGCTTAATTCAAGATATCAATGTTTTGCCATAAATCTGAATTTGACCATTACCTATATGAGAACTATCATGAAAGTGATAAACAACCAATTGGAAAGCTATTGTCATGCTTGTAATTTGTTTGGGTCTTGGACCCCACTTGTATTATTATCTATGCTAAGGGGCTCGGATTTGATCCTGAGAGGAACACTGGAATGCTTTAATTAGGTCGTGGAAAAGCTAATGATCGTGTGTTTTAGCAAGACACCCCTACAAGTTACTTGTACTTGAATTGCTTGAATGACAATTCAATCAGTTAATTCAGTAAAGAATGTTCTGGTGCTTGAAAAGCTCTTGTTAAATGCTTGCTTTATGAATGGCTAATGTTTCATTAAAACATGAAATGTACATATTCAGACAGCTCTCCTTCTTGTCATTGAATTTGTAATGTCATATTTACTTGGAATCTTGAGGTTAAATTCTTTCTGTCACTTTGTATTTGAAATCAATTTTTTTGTTAATAGTCCTACCTCACAATCTAGATATTTGGCTTGCTTTAGAAGAAAAATCTTACTAGGCTTTGTGCTCATTAAGCTTATTTAATATTTTCAAGAAACAGTCATTCTGAAGATTCTCAAGAATAGGACCACAATGCTTGGGATGAGAGTAGAGAGAAACTAACCTCCATCAATTTGATATCACTATGTTATCACTATTTTGTTTGTTTGTTGTCGGTCTTCCTTTTGTGGGCCTAGAACCCTGTAGTGAGCCTTGATGTGGCCCAATTAGTATAGAAAACATTTTGCAGTAATTATACTAATGTTCTAGAAGTTTGTAATCTAAATGTACAGTCAAATCTTATTGTGTTATCCTGGTTCAACTATTTCTGCTTGCAATTTGTTTAATAAATCTATCATAGTCTCGATGACTGCGTCATTGGGGCGTGACACCCCCATCCTAGGACGTTCTGATCTCTTGTTCTATTTGTAGACCCATTACCAAAAGGACTTGGCGCTCAATCATCGACAGGTCCCCTCCTCAACATCCGACGGTCTATGATAGGGTACGAGATCAAGCCTCTTCACATTCGTTTTCACTAACATATACTGTATATTCACTAAAATATGAGCTAGATTCACTAACAAATAGTATAGATTCCCTAACATATGCACTTATTATGAAACACTTTAATTGTAATGATCTAAGTTCATCTAAGTATAACATGTTTCATTGACATATAACAGACTTCAGTCACATATAGTCATGAACAAACTTTAACTCATGTCATTTTCACTTACAAATATAATCATTGTTACATGTACAATTTCACCATTAAAAAACTATTTTTGACTACTATCAAACTATTAATCAACCATCTTTAACTCTTTGTTCCTCTTGTGAGAGCCATGGGGGCCAATAGGTGAGCCTCCTCTATCTTATATGCTTGTTCGATTGGCACAATCTCCCAACCCTATTGGAGGAGCTATTGGGAATACGACTGGGGGAACATCTAGGGGACCGATTGGAGGAACATATTCTAGATACATGTTGAAGAATTTCTTTGTAAAAGTAGTTCAATTTTTTATTTCCAGCAGAAAAAGGGCATCAGTAGGATCATCAGAGTTCTTAACTTTATAATTCCCTACTTTTAGTCTTAAGTACGACTTGGCCTCATAATTATCTATCGCAGAGTCACTAATTTCTGAGCTCATCTAAACTACTACTTTTGGCTAGCATGCATGGAATAGGGCAAAGCAAAAGGTTTGTTAGCTACATTGGAACTTAAAATTCAAACCCCACAAGAAAAGGGGAGGGAAGAAATTACCTTGAGGTGTTCAATGATTCATAAAAGAATGCTGAAAGTGGTTCAAAATGTTGAAATCTTTTGGTCAAACTTAAGACTTGGAACAATGTTACTGCAAAACTTTTTGAATCCCTCTGTTCATCATGGTTCATTTCTATTTTGAAAATTGAAAAATGTAACAAGAAAAAATATGCACACGGCTGGACATTTGGATATAATGACATAAACCACAAAGTTCAACAAGGACTATCCAAGTTTACCAACGAAGACGTCCTTCTCTCCTTTCAAAATGATGAAACTAATGAAAGCAAGGAAGGAGTGAGAGCAGCCGCATCCACCTATGACCCAACTGCCTCACCTAAACCCAGTTTGTAGAAGAGTGATCGTAGAACCTTAGAAAGTTGGAGAGGAAAGGGAGCAACATCGGTAGGATTCTGATGCAGTTGGCCCCATCCTCACCCACTGAGCAGAAGAGGAATGAACGTGTGAGGACGATAGCAGGGAGTAGCCAATCCAATCCCAACCGGCACAAAGCAACATGAGGGAGATGGCGATGGCGGCAAAGCCACGAAGTCGATGGGTGAGACGAAGCCCTAAAGTGTGTGAGTGCTATGAGCACGGCAACCACTCTATCATAGTCTTGATGACTACGCCATTAGGGGCGTGACTTCCCATCCTAGGACGTCATGATCTTATGTTCTACTTGTAGACCCATTACCAAAAGGACTTGGTGCTCAATCATTGACAGGTCCCCCCCTCAACATCTGATGGTCTGTGATAAGGTGTGAGATCGAGCCTCTTCACATTCGTTTTCACTAACATATATTTTATATTCATTAACATATGAGCCAAGTTCACTAACAAATAGTGTAGATTCCCTAACATATGCACTTATTATGAAACACTTTAATTGCAATGGTCTAAGTTCATTTAAGCATAACCAGTTTCATTGACATATAACACAGTTCAGTCACATAGTCATGAACAAACTAGGAACATGAGCAAATTTTAACTCGTGTCATTTTCACTTACAAATATAATCATTGTTACATGTACAATTTCACCATTAACAAACTATTTTTCACTACTATCAAACTATTAATCAACCATATTTCAATCTTCGTTCCTCTTGTGGGAGCCATGGGGGCCAATAGGCGAGCCTCCTCTATCTTTTGTGTTGATTCGATTGGCACAATCTCCCAACCCTATTAGAAGAGTTGTTGGGGATGCAACTAGGGAACATCTGTAACGCCCCGACGCGGAATATCGGAGCGGGATTACAGTTATTAAATAGTACAGAGCGAGACCATTGCACAATGGAATAATACCAAATAAACTCCAATTTCATTAATAATTCACCAGTCATCATTACATCAACGTATCAGAGCCAAAACTAGGGCCCAGAGTACTTTATTGAGAATCAAACCATTACATAATGACTATCTGACTCACTAACTCATAACTATACTAACAGACTACTACTAGATAGCACTGGTTGCAGAAGGGTCACTCCTGAGCCTCCTCATCGGTCCCATCCTCGTGAGTGTGGTCATGATCCGACTCACCTGAAACACATTAAATAAATACGCAGGATGAGCAAAGAACACCCAGTAGGACTTAATATCTCATGAACACAAGCATGCTTTAAATAGTTAATGTTATAAAGGCAAGTTAACTAGAGAGTAAAGTCATGTAGAGCATGTCATGATAACAAGAGAACAATTGCAACTGGCACGGGAAAAATAGTACAACGAGAACGACAATAGAATGGCCATGTAACGATATAACAGGTGATTTGCACAACGGTGCACTAGTAACGATCACGCTTGCACTTGTAGAAATAGCACTTTGATTGTCATAGATTAATCTAGATAGTAAACTGGCGCTGGATGCATGCCGTAACACATCCTTGATCATTTTAACTCCCATGGGCACTGGCACTTTTCGGGATGCTCCCCCCAGGACCTGATCGGGCCCTATTGCGCTGGCATTAGTCATTTCTTTTATCTTAGACAATCACACGAATGGCCAATAGAGTACCAAGAAGAGATAAGAGAGTACTAGACGAGATAGATGAGAGAGTAGAGAGAACGTGAACAGATAAGAGGATATGGACATTAGATGAGATATGGACAATTTCGTGAAACAACCTGAAACTCCGATAGTAACGGTTGCACAGCACCAAGTCGGTGCCGGCAGTCTGGATAGAAGTCACAACCGCCCCTTAGCCGTGTTGTGTACACGGGTCAGGTGGTCCGGTGTGAACTCAAGATGAGAAGGAAAAACACTAAGGCATGGATCGTACTGATCCCTAATGTGTATTGGGATTTGGGGTACAACCAGCTCGTTGACTAAGGACGTGCGCCAAAGCCAAGAAGACTTACGGAGGTCTTGACAAGGAGTCCCTGGTCCAGTCGAGAGTATTCTCGGTGGAGAGGTGGTCCAAGCCAAGGGAAAAGTGTGTAGAAAACGGGTCCGTCGTGCCTCGAGTGCTCGAAGGCCGAGGGAAGCGGTAACGGTGTACGAATCACGCGATTAAAACGAAGACGAGTCCATTAAAACAATTAGGATATTAAGTAAATAGTTTACTCAATTACCAGATATATTATTGAGCAGTTTGATAAGGTTTCATGGCAATCATTCATGTATAGTGTGTGCATGTGTAAGATAATCACGAGAACAAGATGGATTGTACACACATCTTTTATTTGATTAAAAACATGTGAATATTACTCAATATTCATTAATAGGTCGTTACTGTTCTTACAGTGCATGATCTGAGTTTAGCAGGGATTAAATGGAGCAATTAGCAAGTTTATACAAGTAAATCAGGGTTTGGGCTGTTCTGTTAAGGTCGCGACGCAGGGTAAGGTCGCGTTCAGGTCGCGACATGGAGGCGGGTCGCGATAAGGTCCTGTCGCGACACAGCGGAGGGTCGCGATAAGGCAGGTCGCGACATACTTTCGCGTCGTATCGTGTCGCGGTGCGGTGTTCGGCCACGTTCTGCTGAACCGGGGGAAGGTCGCGGTCAGTCATCCTGTCGCGATCAGATCGCGACAGGTCCTGGTGACGCGACGCTCTGAGATCGCGGCGTATCGCGTCGTCGCGACCTCAGGAGGTGGCCCGAGCCCAGAAAAGAGGGTTTTGCCCTTTTTCTAGGTGGGTCTGCCTGACACATAGCTATTCAAAATTCGATATTAAATCATATAGAAGTCCAAAAAGCATGAAACTAGTTTTAAACGAAAGTAGACATATAGCTCTATCAACATGCATGATTAATTTGAAAATAGACAAGCTTTGAACATGCTGTGATCAAGTTACATTTCGATGACCTAACTAGGCGTAGTCAGGGTTCAATGAATTAATTAGAGATGGATACATGATAAAAAATTCCAAAACCAAGGGCGTTCAAAAGCTAACAAGATGTAGTATTTATGATAATTTTATCATGATCTGAAATCGAGTATAAATGGGGTCGGGTGCATGTATCTGACAGGGATTCAAAGAATTAATTCTCCCTCATGGGAGATCGAAATAGCACGAAATCAGGGGCGTTTGAAAGCTATTGAATGGTAGTATCAATAAGAATTTTCTCATAGCATGGGAACAAGTACGTGCAAGGGATTAGAGAAAACATGAGATTTCGGGTTCATGGTAATAGCAGGTCTTTATGAATTAAATTCGCCCAAATGGATGAGCGGAATACAACGAAACCATAGGGCTTTTGAAGAGGTACATGAAGTCTACCTAGGGTAATTATTTCACAATTTTATCTTGAGAGATTGCCTACCTTTTTCGTGGAGTAAGAAAACTCTAGTTTAGATGACGAAATTATGAACACCCTTCTTGCTCCAAGCCTTCTCCTTCCTTGCTCCTTGGTCCAGATCTTCTCCTCTTTGTCTCCAAAAGTCTTAGCACGAAATTGTGGGGTGCTAAGGTCAGATGGGGGGTGTTTTGATGACTTGTAGAGTTCTAAATCACCTAAAACTCTTTCCTCCTCCTTTAATTACGAATTTCCATAATTATCACATATGTTTCTTGCTATTATCCATCTAATAAGATAGGGAGGAGCCTAATTTCGTGGCCAATGGGGTTAGGATGGGTTAGGACTCTTATTTTGGATATTTATGGGTTATTTAATATTTATCTTAACCCCTTTTCATTTATTTAATTAATTAGGTACGAATTTCACCTAATTACCTCTTATCCCATAATGGGCTCTCCTCATTTAGGCCCAACAACCCATGTTAGGACCATTAGTACAACCCATTGCTAATTTAGCTTGATGGGCTTTGATTTAAATCATTCTATTTCTATTTATTCCCCTTTATTTCAATTAATTCTATTTTCCTCATTTATAAAAAAAGAAATTTTATTGTTTTATTCGGGTTTTAAAAAATCAAGGGTGCTACATCCTCCCCCTCTTAAAAAGAATTTGGTCCCCAAATTCATATAATCGTAAGAGGAAGAATGACTTACTGAATAACTCTGGATAATTCTGTCGTAATAATGCTTCGGGCTCCCACGTGGCTTCTTCGACTTCATGGTTTCTCCATAATACCTTCACCACGGGTATAGACCGATTCTGAAGCTGTTGCATCTTCTTGTCCAAGATTTTCACTACCCTTTCTTCATAGGTCATATCCTTATTCAGAATAATGTCATCATAGCTGATTACGTGTGATGGATCGTACACGTACTTTCTCAGCATGGATATATGGAAAACATTGTGTACTGTTGCAAACTGGGGTGGTAGTGCCAGTCGATAAGCTACCTCGCCCACTCTATCTAACACTTCAAACGGACCTATGAATCTTGGTCTCAATTTACCTTTCATCCCAAATCTTTGGAATCCTCTGGTCGGGGATAATTTTAGCATTACATGATCTCCGGCTTAAAATTCCAAGTCTCTTCTTCTTTTGTCTACATAGCTCTTTTGCCTGGACTGAGCTATCTTTATTCTATCTCTGATAATATGTATGTCCTTGCTAGTATTTTGCACCATATCTGGCCCTAGCCATTGCTGCTCACCTACTTCATTCCAGCATACTGGCGATCTGCAACTTCTGCCATACAGTGCTTTAAATGGTGTCATCTTGATACTGGCCTGATAACTATTTGTTGTAGGCAAATTCTATTAGAGACAGTTGTTCATTCCAATACCCTTCAAAGTCTATAGCACAAGCTCGTAGCATGTCTTCCACTATTTGATTTGTTCTTTCAGTCTGTCCATCCGTCTGTGAGTGGAAAGCTGTGCTAAAGTTGAGTTTAGTACCCAATGCTGTCTGAAGTCCCTTCCAGAATCTAGATGTGAATCTGGGGTCACGATCTGAGACAATGGATACTGGAACTCCATGTAGTCTGACTATCTCTTTCACATACAATGCTGCTAACACATCCACACTCCAAGTGCTCTTAATGGCAAGGAAGTGTGTGGACTTGGTTAAACGGTCCACAAGAACCCATATAGCATCAAGTCCACCCCGAGTTCGGGGTAAACCCATGATGAAATCCATTCCGATGCTTTCCCACTTCCATTCAGGTATGTCCAGGGGCCTAAGTACACCCGTAGGACGACGGTGTTCTGCTTTTACCTGCTGGCAAGTGAGGCAATGTGCGGCATGCTCAGCCACCTCACGCTTCATGTTTGGCCACCAAAATGACCTTTTCATGTCTTGGTACATCTTGGTTGTGCCTGGATGTATTGTGTACTTGGTCTTGTGGGCTTCATCCATCAGTTTCCTTTTCAGCTCTTCATTGTCATGCACACATGTCCTGGCTTGGAATAATATTCTTCCATCTTCAGCGATGGAGAAGTCTGGCTTGTCAGCTATGGTCTCCCTTACTCTGATTAGAAACGGATCATTAGCCTGTTACTTTCTGATCTCGACAAAGATGTCGGGTTGAGCTTTAAGATTAGCCACTAACATCTTATCACTCCTCTTTTCAATATTCAGATCTAGACTGGCGAATTGCTCTAACAATTGCATCTCGCCCATGACTAGACAGGATAACGAAGCTACTGGCTTTCTACTGAGTGCATTAGCTACTGCGTTACCTTTGCTTGGGTGGTATTAAATGTTGAAATCAAAATCCTTTAGGTACTCCAGCCATCTCCGTTGTCGCATGTTGAGCTCCTTCTGAGAAAATAAGTATTTCAAACTCTTGTGGTCGGAGTAAACAATGAATTGTTCCCCATATAGGTAATGCCTTCAGATCTTGAGTGCAAATACTACTGCAGCTAGTTCTAAGTCATGGACGGGATAGTAGGTGAGCAGCAATGGCTAGGGCCAGATGGCTCCTCAAATCATTCTTCTCCATCTGGTACAGGCGGCAGTGGTGGTGGTGGTGGTTAGGGGTGTAAACGAGCCGAGTCGAGCCGAGTAGTATGCTGCTCAAACTCTGTTCGTTAATTTTTAATCGAGTTCGAGCCGAGCTCGAGCTATATCGAGTATTGAAAATGCCTGTTCAAACTCGGCTCGTTTAAATACTCTCGAGCTCGAGCCCTTAACGAGTATTTTAATGAGCTTAATTGAATTTGCGAGTTCGTATATATAAGTAAGTTCAATCCAATCTACAAGTAAAAATTGATCGTTCATAAAACCTAAATTTATCTTATTTCAAACTCATATCTCAATAGTTTTAATAAGTTACTTAATTTACTATTTTAATATAATGTTTGAAATATATTTATAATTTGTTACAAGCAATATGAGATTAATAGA
Organism: Colocasia esculenta; assembly: GCA_014218235.1. NCBI lineage: Eukaryota > Viridiplantae > Streptophyta > Magnoliopsida > Alismatales > Araceae > Colocasia > Colocasia esculenta. Next base: position 7,022,151 of record CM024766.1, on the reverse strand, counting down.
TAGACACCACAAGGGAGGGGTGTGCGACAAGGTAGGGGCAGTGTTGTAACTCCCCTACGCACACCGCCTAGAGCCCCCTTTCTGCACCGTCGGTGACGGTACTACGGCCGCCGAGAGCACCGTTTGCCACTGACGGATGGTCCACAATTGTCGCCTGAGATGCCAGTGGCCGACAACGCACCCCTCGGTCCCATCGGGGGGCTCACCTACTGCGCAGGTCGGTCTCGAGAGGAAGAAGATACTTGATATACTGGGGGACCTTGCAACACTAAATTTTATGTTCATGCCCCTATTTACATGATCTGTGTATATACCCTCATTTGCATAATTTGTGTATATACACTGTGGATTTAGTCTATGACATTTAAGCCCTCAAAAATATTTTATATTGTAATAATAACTGTATAAAAACAAATAAATATTTTTATATCAATATATACTTATTATATTTAAAGAAATATTTAAATGAAGTGTTAACGAGTACTTAGACAAGCTCTTAATGAGTATTTAATCGAGCTCTTAAACGAGTTGTTCACGAGTATAATCGAGCCGAGCTCACATGTGTTCAGACTCAGCTCGTTTATGAATCGAGCTTTTTTTCTTGTTCAAGCTCGGCTCGTTAATTAAATAAACCAGCTAGACCGAGCTTTTATCGAGTCGAGTTTCGAACTACTCGTCGAACGTATCGGCTCGTTTACACCCCTAGTGGTGGTGGTGGTGGTGGTGGTGGTGGTGGTGGTGGTGGTGGTGGTGGTGGTGATGGTAGCATGCGCTTTTCATTGGAGTCTGAGTTCACGCATGCTACCCAAGATGGTCGAGATCACTGTGCTCCACTAAGCACATCAAAAAGGTATCAAGCAGATGAGAAAGGGCGACACATAGGTCCTGTGGATAGTAGTAGCTATCAAGGGATTACATCCGATTTTGAGAGATTGAGCACACAAGACAGCACAACATCTGAGGCTGCTAGTGAGGGTCACAGTTTCTTTTCAGGACATACACAGCTGGATCCATATGGACAACATCATCGGTATGGTGGCTATTATGCCTCTGGATACCAGTATGGTCATGATGGTTCTTATATGCAAATTCCAATCGTTCTACCACCAGGACCTACAATAGTACGCCAAGGAACACGTCAATATTTAGAATATCAGCGTATATACGAAGACCTATATCAAAATTACATGTCTTATGCTGATTATTTGCGCTCTTGAAGAGCACTTATAATGTGAGGTTGTTCGGAGATGGAAGTTATACCTCCTACTACGAGAGTTTTGTGGACATACATGCTCAACATGATGAGGAAGAGTATGTAAGAACTTGTTAAATGTCCTTAGTGACATGTTAAGAAAGATGATGTTAATTTGTAATTTTTCATGCAAAGAAAAATGATGAATATGAGGACGATGATATGAGTATTGTATTTAGTTTGTATCATGATTATATCCTTAATATTTAGATGAACACTAAATATTTGTGTCATGATTTTGATATGATTGTATGTATGGTAGATGAATATTAAATGGTTGTAGTGGGTTGACTTAAATGACTAAATAAATTTATTTATATTTTTCAAGCTCTTTATGTGATATTCTTATGTATTATTCATTTTCTTTTGAAATTTGCTCATTTCAAATATTAACCAAGTCACAAAGTAAAAAAAACAAATCAAACAAACTATTTTTTTATTCAGTGGTACGGTACGATACGTACCTTCCCACGAAGAATGCGGTACGGTCGATCCGGACGGTACGGCGAACCTTGGTTCGCACACACACAATTGCAAAAATCCTCATGATAAAGAGTTCCTCAAGAGAATTCTTCCTTCCTACAAAATTTAGCAATCTCCAGGGTTTTTTTGTGTTTGTGTAATAAGTTAGGGTTAGACGCAAAAAGGAGTTCGTCGTCTCCGTCCTTCCTCACCAGGGTTTCCCGTTAACCTCCCGCCTTCCCCCTGGCGCCGCGCCCTCCGCGGTCCGGCGACCTGATGGAGAGAGGAGGAGGAGTTGGGAGTGGTGGCTCGCAGGCCAGCGAGGTCAAGCAGCTCGAAGATTGCTCCGTTTCCAAGTCAGTCCCAAAACTCTCTCTCTCTCTCTCTCTCTCTCTCTCTCTCAGGCATGCCTACACTCCCGCTTCTCGATCCACCATATTTTGGAGCATCGAAAGATTTCTCCTTCCTAGGAAAGCGTTGTGTGGAGCAGTATTTGGTCTATCTTATGTAGCTCGGGAGGGTCCCATAGCCATCTGCAGCAAACCTTCATGTTCTTTCCCTGGGCTCCGAGGACCTTGTGGATCTGTATCCTGACCCAAACGCGATCTAATCCCCCACTATCTCTCTCGATGATATGAGGAAATCCACCAGGGCGGCGGATTGGGTGGCGTGGGTGTGGGGGAGATTGTTGGTAAAACTTTTTGGCTGCCCGTCGGCCTGAGCAGGTCGAAGTGGGCAATTCGTCTTGACCCATATGCCCAATATGCGGATTGGTGGCGTGTGCAGAGTTTGTTGGTGTTGCATGTAGTGATTGGAAAATGTGATTTTTAAGATGTTTCTTCCGGCATTTGACCTCCAAAATATGAACATGTCCGGCTTAAAAAAGATTAGATAGCGTGACAGCTGCTGCTGTTCCTCACCCTTTTTTGGAAAGTGTGGGTCATCGAGTTTCAGCAGCAGTGGTAAGCTGATGACACTCAATGACCTCTCTCTGCATTCTCCTTCCCTCCTCATCTTCTGCTTCGGCGCAGAGACGACCCCGGACTGCCTGGAAACTTGAACCATGTTCGAATAATGTCTCTTCTAGTCCATTTGTCCAAGACAGATTGAATCGTAAAACCAGCTGTTTCTGCACAGTTTTATGCGTACGTCATGTTGATTTGATTCATTCTTTCCGTAATTTTCTGATCGTGTCTTATGCACACCAACCCTCAAAACTGGAACCATCTGCTGTGACCCTGATTTGGTTTAAGTTAGTTGCTTCCTCATTGGACAGTTTCAGCTCCTTGTTCTTTGATCAGAAATTGAGGCAGGTTGTACATGGGGAAGTAGATCAAGGACTTTTATATGGAATTATATAAGTAAAATAAATCAAGTTTGTTCCTCTGCATGTCACTGGTATACGGGCCATGGCCCTTGCTTTACTCTCATAGTTACAGGATAGGATTTATATAAACTTAAACAGGCCAGACCTTTTAGCTTCCTCTATACCTATTATGAGTGTTCTTTATTTTAACTCAGGGCATCCATTATGATTAGTACAGAAGCCGACTTGTACTTACGAGTCAAAATTGAAAGTAAGTCTTCTAGAATGGGGGGCCAACTGGATTTTTGGTCCTGTTCAGCTCAATTTGATCTGGTTCTTGTATGCTTATTTGAAAGTCATGGTAATGAAAATACTAGTAACTACCTGGAGGGCCTAGAAATGCAAATGATTCATGAAATCTGCTCGATCTGCACCTGGATTAGATATGGAGATTTCAGCCCTTTCCTTCCTTTCCCAAACTATGCATCAAAGCATGACAAACAAATTCTATAAATGAAATGGCCCAAAGTGCCGATCAATGATAGCTTTCAAGCCAGACGCAGGGGACAACCACCAGTGCCCAGGGATGATGTTGATGCTGGACCGGCTTGTTCACCTAATGATCAAAGGTGGTTCCATAGGTGATGAAGCCATAGATAGATTTGGAGGCAGTTCACTGGTAAAGACGCCTTTTGTCTATTCAAGGACATTTAGTAGGCTATCAGAGCCTAGTCAACTCGCTGGCAGAGCAAAGTCCACTGGTGAAGCAACTCAACCAGATTGGCGAGTGAACTTTCTGCGACTGTCACCTTCTATCTGATGCTGCATGGGTTGTGCTATTTATGGAAGGAAACTGCTTGAGGTTCTGTCGAATATCCTTTTGCACTATCACCTTTGAGTTTTTTTACTTTTTGTTGAATTAAAAAAGATACTTAGGTTATTAGTGTTCAACTTGAGGTTTAAGCCTAATCTAACTAGATCAAGTGAGGTTTAAACCTAATATCAATTAAACTCTAATTTGAAAGTGATTCAAACCCTAAGATCAAGGAGATTTAAACCATAATTAACTTGTTAATTACTTTTGTTCACTAGATTGGAATCTAACGAGTTAGTAAGATTTTTGCTTAATTTTCTAATTTTTAAAAGATTTTTTCTTGTTCTTTAAAACACTATTTTTTTGGACTCTCCAGTCTGGCTCTGAAATGGGCTGAATCAGAACAGCAAGGATGGATCACAATCCAGTTCACCCTTGTCTAGTTAGGACCAGCTGGTTCTGCAGAACATGGTCCTAGTTATGCTGATATCTGGTTGATACTGTACTTCCAGTTCTATTAGAAATTGCACAATACATCTCCTATGGTACGTTCACCTATTGGCCTAAACACTAATGTCAATTTAGAACTTTCTTTATTTTGTGCCTTGCTATTAATGAATCTTATTTGGACAAAGATGGCATTGTCGATTTCGGTTTCTGTTTCAGCTGGGTCCAAAACCGAAATGGATTGGTTTCGGTTTCAGGTATATCAGGCAGACTTGAACTTCCCTTAAGAGGGGAGTTAGTCCGGTTTCAGCTAGTTTCAAACCATGGTTTCGGTTTCAACTAGGTCCGCCGATCCAGATCTCCCCATGATATGGCCAGTAATTAAATGTAATTAAACAAAATCTCCGATCCCCCCCCCAATCCATACTTGCGATCCTGGCCGATCTAGGCCAATTCCGGCTAATCCGATCTGATTCTGGATCAGGATGGGGGGGGGGGTCCGATCACGGACCCCGATCCAATGCGGAATTCCTTGAAACCAATATGTTTAGACTGAAATGTATCAGTTTCGACTGATACTGTCAACCATGGATTTGGATCACGAGCAAGCTTCATGAATCTGAGTGTCTAATCGAACTTGGAAGTCCTCAAAGAGTGGCTTTAGTGCCATGGATCACTTGCATATGATTTCTCAAGAAAATGAGATCCTTTATACATAATCCAGCATACCAAAAGTCATACCATCATCATTTCCCAAAAAAATCCAACATATAAAATGTTGATTGTTATGGAAGGTTCCATGCATGTTCAAAACAAGCAGAAAAAGATGCCTGAGAAGTATGAACTCGATGAGTCTTATGGAATCATTAGGAACTCAGTAAATTGGATCCCCAAGTCATAGGTATCCTTGAGAACCGTGCCCAGCATGGTGGTTGCCTCCCCTGCCAAAAGGAGGGGGGTCCCGTGAGGGCATGGGTTCAAACCCGCACCCTCTCCTCACATTCTGCTCCCCTAAACCAGCTTACCTATCAAAAAAAAGTCAAGGGGGTGAAGGATGGATTTTCCTGGAACTTTTCTGGGGTCTATGAGCCTCAATCTCGGGAGGATGAGAAGCAGCTGGGGGGGGGACCTTTTGCATTTCCATCAGTCCTCGGGGAGGCCTTGGTGCCTTGGAGGGGCTTTTAATGCAGTGCTTATCCATCGGAGAGGACTGGTTCTTCTTTAGCTGATGAGTGCATGGAGGATTTTTCTGATTTTGTCATTAGGCGGCCTTAGTGGATATTGACATGGCTGGTGGCTTCTTCACTTGGCCTAACCTCAGAACTATGGCTTCTTGCTCGTGGTTGGACAAGTTCTTGGTCTCAGTGGACTGGGAGGATCATTTTCCTTGCTCTCAACTTGCAGTGCTGACTAGAGTGGCATCAGACCATAGACCTATTATCGTGAAGACTTCTAGAGTTTGGGGTAGGAGAAATAGCTTCAGGATGGAGCTGTTCTGGCTGTGGTAGGACGATTTAATGGTTGTCATGACAGAGGCTTGGCGTGTGGGGGAGAGAGGACCTTCAGCTGTGAGTACATTTGTGAAGAGGATAAGTCACACTGCTCAGGTTTTGAGAGGTTGGGGGGCAAGTAAAGCCAAAAGTAGAATGCAACAGCAAATTGATGTGTGGGACATCCTAGAGGAGGCAGGTCTTCTTGAAGAGGACAGGGCGGCTCGGGACTCAGTCAAGGAGTAGTTTCAGGACATCTTGTGTAAGGAGGAAATATACTGGAAATAGAGATCTAGAGACAAATGGGTTAAAGAGAGTGTCAGGAACACAACATATTTTTAGAAGGTGGCTTCAGGCAGAAGAAGGGTCAATGCTATCGCATGCATTAGAGAGGGCGACGAGACCATCACAAAGGAGGAGGACATTAGAGTCAAGGCAAGGGACTTCTACCAGAGGCTTTTCATAGAGGAGGACATCTACAGACCGAGCCTTCATGTGGACTTCTTTCAGCAACTGCCAGTGGAGGATAGTGTGGCTATGGATTAGATCCGCTCGAAGGAGGAGGTATGTAGGACTATTTTTGACTTGGCAGGGGACAATGCACTAGGACCTGATGGTTTTTCTATAGCTTTTTTCCCAAAAGTGTTGGCACATTGTTAAAGATGACTTGATTGTTGCATTGATGGAATTCCAGGACGGGAGGACCCACATGGGTGGAGTTAATAAAACTTATAGTAGATTCCGAAGAAAAAAAATGCATTGTGTTTCCCTGAATGTAGGCCGATTAGTTTGTTGAATGGCTCTTACAAAACTTTGTCAAAAGTGTTGGCTTCTAGGTTGGTGGGGCATGCACATGGTGCCTTTATCAAGGGTAGGCACATTCTTGATAATTTTTTGGTGGCTCATGAGTGCTTATTTGTCCTTAAACAATGCAGAGGGAAAGGTTTAGTCTTGAAGTTAGATTTTGAAAAGGCTTATGACATGGTCAAGTGGTTATGCTTGCTTTATGTCTTAGGGAGGATGGATTTTGGTGACAAGTGGATTGGATGGATCAAGGCATGTGTTTCTTCAGCTACCTTTGCTGTCCTCATTAATGGTAAGCCGTCAATGTGGTTCCATGGCAGGCGAGACCTTAGGCAGGATGATCCTCTTTCCTCATTGCTCTTTGTGTTGGTGGCTAGTGTGCTGGGTAGGATGTGGGAGAGGGCAAAGGTGGCAGGCCTGCTTGCAGGTATCCAGGGGGCTCGTGGTGGTAGATCCATTTCACACTTAACAGTATGCTGATGATACTATTCTTTTCCTGCCTGAGGGGATCATATGTCGTTCCTAGTGAGATTCTTGCTTGAGCTGCTAGAGGAGGTTTCTGGCTAAAAATAAACTTTGATAAGAGCCTTTTAATTGGGTTAATATGGAGGAGTTTGCTCTATGGAAGGCATCAATGGTTTTAGGGTGCAAGATGGGGAATTTCCCCATCTCTTACTTGGGCCTTCCACTCTCTCTCGGTGTGTTGAGATCCTCAAATTGACTCCTCATTGCTCAGAGGTTTGACTCTAGATTGGTGGCCTAGAAGGTCAAGTCCTTGTCTTATGGTGGCACATTGGTCTTGTGTAGCTCGGTCATGGACAGTCAACTAACTTATTTCTTGTCCATGTTCAGAATTCCCAAGTAGGTGGCTAACAAATTGGAAGGCATCAAGCCATATTCTTTTGGCAAGGCAACGGAGGCAAAAGCAGGGGCTAGCATGATGTAGCATTGGGGAGAGTCACAAAGAGCAGGGAGCAGGGTGGTTTGGGACTGAAGAATATCTGAGATTTCAACATGGCTTTACTGGCTAAGTGGCTGTGGAGGCTGGGGGCTGGTGAGGGTAGCTTGTGTACTACTATTATCTGACAGAGATACTTTCAGAGCTCCATAGTTTGGGATTTGTCTCCTTCCCCAAGGTTTATCACTTCTCTCTTGTGGCAAGACATTTCCTCGTACAAGGATATAGTCATTGCAGGAACGAGGATCTTAGTTGGTAACGGAGACTTGGCGATGTTCTGGATGGATAGATAGTGTGGGGATCTTCCGCTTTGTGTGGAGTTCCCTGATCTTTACCAGGTGGCGGCAACTCCTCTTTCCTCAGTCTCTCAGGTGCTTGACCTTTCTCTACTTGGGAGGGTTTAGGCACCTACTTTTAGGAGGCGTTTGCGTCAACTTGAGATTGAGTAGTTGGAGGGTCTGCTTGCTCGGTTGTCCTCCTTTTCTTTCTCTGTCTCTGACGATTGGTGGAGGTAGAGGTGGGAGAAGAGAGGTGTTTTCATGATGAGATCAGCTTATCAAATCGTCTTGGATGGTGGGCTACGCCATGGGCTCTAGTTGCAGGTTTGGAAGGTTAGGAGCCCACTCAAGGTGATGGTTCTCATCTGGAGAATCTCACATGAACTACTCCCTACTAGGGATAGACTCCTTCGTCTCTTTCCGAACTTGTCGATAGTGTGTGTTCTTTGTGAGGTGGATGAGGAAACTATTGATCACTTGTTCGTGGGCTGCCCTTATGCTTGGTTGGTGTGGGAGGCAGTGGCGACTACCTCTCGAAAAGATATTCCTCCTACAGGTGATGTGCTCTCTTTTATTCAGAAGTGGAGGAGACGTTGGCCTGTCAAAGGGGATAACACAATTTGTTGGCCTGTCAAAGGGAATAACACAATTTGGTGGCTCATTCTTCATGCAACGCTATGGATGATTTAGATATAAAGAAATCATCCCGTTTTTTCACCTTTTATAGAGCCTATTCTTGTACATTCTCTACTCTTTTTTATTTATACATCAGTGGTACCATCTATTTTTCAAAAAAAAAAAAAGTCATAGGTATCCTTCGATTCTTGCATGAGGTATTGCTTGATCTAAAGGGTTTCGGATGAGGGAAGATTCAGTTTTTTCAGACAGTGCACCACTTTGATTTTGCTGTTTCCTCTGGAAATTGATTTTTTTTTAATTTGAAAGCAGCAATTGACCATCTCTTCTAGAACTAGGGAGATGAGAATATTGCTCAGCTATACAGCTGAAGTGAGGAAGTCAGGCTTAAGTAGAACCATGTTGTGTTCTTTTGTTGAACAGCTGATGTTTTAATAAATGCATTTATTTGTTTTCATCTTTCAGAGAGAATCTTTTGTGGTCAATCTAGGTGATTGTACAACATAGTGTGTTGCTGGTATGTAATCTCTTTATGCTATAAGGTGGCATATTCCATGACAATATGTGGATAACTACCTCAATGCATAAATAACAAAATCATTTGTATATATAGTCATCTAATTTGACTAAGAAAAAAATGTTTTCCTTAATACGATTGTGGGATATGTATTATTTCTTCTTTGTTCATTCTCTTTTAGAGCCGCTTGAACATGTTGTCTTGTAGTCAAAGGTGAGAGGCAGCCAAAGTGTCGCCTCAGCCTCAAATGCCTAGGCAATGGCCTAGGCAGTTGAGATGGTATATTATTAAATAATATGTAATGTAAAACTATATATCTATATATGTCATATACCAAAAGTGCATCAATAAAACAAATATATTTCATAAAACTATTCATTCATATGTACCAAAGTGTTGTAATTATTACTCACTAAATCCATTCATTCCTAATTGTGAAGTTTAACTAAATTGCAAGTAGACAACATTCGCACTTGTACTTGTAAATACACTAAATGAAAATAGAAAATGAGCAGCCTGTGTTTTGTTTTTTATTGTTGGATGCCTTTCCTATGCATATAGTTGAGCGATTGCTTTTATATCTCTGGCAATTCGTTACATAAACTAGGCTTCGCCTAGGCACCTCACCTTGGTGCCTAAGCAGTAAGGTGGTCCAGACTGCTGCCTTAGTCGCCTTGGTTGCCTTAAAAACAATGACAAGGAGGCAGCTTGGCATCCTGGGTTCGGAAAAAAACTAGGCAAAATGTGCCTGAGCAAGGCAACGCCACATCGCCGCGGTTGCCTTTGATAACATAGGTATTTTGCAGCTCTGTAGATGTCCTGTAACAAACTTCTAACATTTTTTTGGAACTAGGTACTATGTTCAAGTTTTGGAACCGTCAATAAGATTTTCCATTTTACTCACTTTGGGTTGTGACGTGTCTTATGACCTTTGATTCATCTCACATTTTCAAGTATTATTGCCTATGCATGATCAAATGTAACTGCAATTTATTTAGCGTCCTTTCTATGACGTAAGCTTGTATGCCAACAAAGTTCAGTTCTTGTTTATTTTATTTTTTTTTCCTTCCAGCATATTGTCCTTCAACTTTTGAAAGATGATAAATTCACCAGTAGATGTTTCTGCCTTCATTTCCTATGACTCTCTTGCTCCCTTGAGTTTGTGATCCAGGTCTGCTTATTCTGATTGTTAGCATTCATTGATGACTAATCAAAGGTGAGTATTATCCATTCTTTGCAGCGCACTTGGTACATGGGTGTTCTCAGTGGCTGGGGCTCTAGTTGCAATTCCAGTGGGTATCCGGAGGAAGTCTTTGGCTCCATTGGTCTTCTTTGGTACAACAGGCACAATGCTAGACATTATCATGGGAATCAGTCAGTGTGAAAGAGAGCATGCAGAACGACAAATGAAGCTTTTGGAAACACAAAGTATCGCCGCTGTCGATTCATTAGACAAGGAAGTTGAATAAAAGACTGGCAGGTGAAATGATCAGAAGTCCACCACCGCACTACCCCAATGCAGCCGCGTCTGATTGATCATTGTCGCGCCTCAATATCATCCTTTGAAGTGCTAGTTTTTTTTTGTTAATAGTCCAGTGGCATCCGCCACTGGACAACCCAGCACCGCCCCGGGATCAAACCCGGGGCGTTGCTCCCCCCGCACCCCTTGTGTCCAACCGGCCTAGCGGCGGGGGACTCCTTTGAAGTGCTAGTTGTCTGACCTTGCCTGTTCATTTGCACAAGTACAGTAGAATCAATTATTTCCTTTTGCTGTGCTGCAGTTTAAATTGAACAAACTTGTTTACCGAGTCCTGTTCCTTTGGATCTGCAAGTAGGCCCTTAATCTTTTGGTAGGAAACATGGGCAACTTCATGGTGAACTGACCACCCGATGATCTTGCTGAACTGTTATTTTGTGGATTTTTTCTGTATCCTACAGATTGACATAAGCTTCTGGTAGCCAGGGGCATTGTTAAAAATGAACTTGAGTGGGTAAAAGATCAGAGCAGCATCTGTGTCCGCAAGCCTCCAATCATGGGAATGAAGCAAGCGAATTCAGCATGCATGCTTTGTCATTGATCCAAAGTGACCTAGGTTTTAGCATTGTTGTTTTGAGAATATAAGCGCTTTGCTAAATTTTCCCTTCACTTGTGTAACCATTGTGTTGTGAAAATAGAAAGCGTGGACATGTTCTAGAGTTCTACCCAAATCCACTTCTATTCTCCCAAGGTGATCGTGTTTTTAAAAGGTTTTTTTTTGCATATATATCCTTATTAGAAGATTAATTGCAGTCCTTAGATTTGCATTTGCACTCATACCCCTCTCTTATGGTTACAAAATGTCTTCAAATTAAGACCATGCCCCTTGAAGCCTGCAAGTTGCGCACTCAACAAAACTCATGGTTATTCTTTATAGTTTGGTTTCTAGCACTTATAAGACTTGTATTCATATATATACACTTTATATTAGATGTTTTCAATTCTTAAAATTATATAGGAAATTTTACAATCTCAAATGATTTAATGAATTATCCCAAGAAAATGGTTTATTTATGACACTTTATAATCTCAAATGATTTAATGAACTGTCCAAAAATAATTCATTTTTGACAGTTTAAAATCTCAAATCATTTAATGAAATATAAAAGGTATTTATCAAATAAATATGTAAGTACGGGGAGTTTGTTATATATAAATATAAAAAATATAAGAGGTTAAAATAAAGAGATGTTTTACAAAATGAATTTCATATCTTTGACGACTTGTACATTCTTTTATCAGATTGTAAATCGTCATAAATAAAATTCAGAATTGAAAATATCTATATTTACAATCTCTTTCACTCTACCCTGTCTTTTTGCACTGGTAACCATAATGAGATCAGAGAGAAAATTAAAATTCAAACTTATTAATATTATTACAAGTATAGAAAGTCTTAAATTGTAATTTTGTTCAATTTTCGTATAGTAGTGAAGAGATCTTTGAATAAACTTGACAAAGGAAAAATTGAGACTGATAAAGTAAATTAATTTGATGTATCTGACTTTTAATGTACTATACATTTTGCAAGTACGTACAAAAATTGTCAGACTAAAAGCAAATATGAAACCTATATCTGTTTCATGATAAATTAATATACTTGTATTGTATTAGAGTCTAGCTCCTTGTGTACGTTTGGGGCCGAGCAATCGCTCCGCCCAAAGTCCGACAACAATATTTCTCATATATATATATATATATATATATATATATATATATATATATAGTAATACCTTGTAAGCAAAGGTAGAGCTCTGAATTTGTAGAAAAAAATACTAAAGATGGTTATAAATATATGCATATATACCCTTTAGAGTCCTGCATATTAACTGATCATGCTGTTTCACTTATATCTCTTGGGTGTAAAGGGCCTCGTTTAGATGTACGAGAATATAAAAGAAAACCATTCTTCATATTATGAAATATAAATAGAAAAAAAAATACCCCTAACGCATACATAGACATAGACATAACTTAAGGGCGAATAATGGACTGTGTCTATATATGTTAATGTGCATTCACACGTTTGGGCATGCAAAAACTTGTACCTGTATCATTCTAAAACATGTCCGGATCACAACCACCATTCTACCTAGCTAATTAACCAATGTGTGTAGTTGGCTCATGCATGCATACATGCCTGGATGCAGAGGGTGTGTGTGTGAAGATGGATTCATCAATTTCTCAAGGGGCCGAGCAGCTAACACTCTAATGTGTGTCTCAGTGTCTGTGTATTTCTTTTTTTATCAATTGTTTATTTTCATATAAGCCCCACTTTTAATTCAGTTAGACGGATAATTTTTTTATCCGACCAATGCAGGATTGATTAGGACTGCGAGCCCTACACCTATCGAGTAAGAATCGGGATCCTCTCGGCCCCCCGCAGGAGGGGGCCGGTCAAGACAAAGGGTGGGGGGGGTTTCATTTCACCCCTCAAACATCTCCTTTTTTGGTATTTTACATAGGGGGTATATGAAAAAATCCCCCCCCCACCCCGTGTATTGACCGGCCCCCCCCCTGCGGGGACCGAGAGGATCCCGACTCATCGAGTAACCATAGCAAACGTACATGAGATTTGCGCCCCGACCAATCTCGACGTTGATCGGATAAAATATATATTTATCCAACCAATGGGGATTTAATGATTTCCCTTTACATATACAAGTGTCATGCAGAGCTGTTGTGCCAGAGAAAATATGTCCATTAATAAAGAAATACTTAGTGTATACCAATGATGTGTACTAACTTAGGCACACCCTAATGGGTGTGCCATTTATCTCTTGGGATTTAAAAAAGTGAGATGATGGAGATATTATAATCCCCCAATTAGAGACAAATGGCACACCTTTAGTGGGTGTGCCATACTTGGTGTGCACTAAGTATTTCTTCCATTAATGAGGACAAGTACCACTCTACCTATAATTAACTAATGTGTGTGTAGTTAACTAATTAACTAATGTCTGTGAAGAGATGGATGGATTCATCCCTTTCTCCAATCGATTAATATTGTAAAGTCGGACAGCAAACACTCCAATGTGTTCCTCTCTTCAACTACTGCAGATACATATAATTAAATACTTGTTGCCAATTCAAACTAACAATAAAATTCATTTAAATTGTTTGTCAAGTAATTTTATTAGTTAGAGAAGAGAGAAAAAAATGATTTGACATTATTCTTAATCAATAAAATTACCCTTCAAGAACATTCCACACACGTCAACTTCGGTGCTAATTTAGATGCGTCCCTCTACCTTTCAAAGCACTTCCAATCACAGCCTTCGTTCGCCCCTGCTGCATGTGATAGACCTAATTGGGTTTCCCAATATTCCATTATGCTTCTCAGAGACTTCTTTCTATGAACCCCCTGTCCTTTTAGCTGTTCACTAGATGACCCTTTTTAAAAGAAAAAAAGTCGTTTGACACTCATAGCTAAAATTAAGAACTGCAAACATGAAGCGCCATCTTATTTTATGTGATAAAAAGGTAACACTTTTTGATGATTTTGGGTTCCCGCCAGATTCTATGAGCCCTTCAAAGATTTAATTGTTGTTATTTATCCCCCCCAAAAAAAAAGAAAGAAAAAAACCTCTCAAGTGTCTGTTGAGCAGATATATATATAGGCGGACTCAGGAATTTCTTCCAGTGGAGTCACTCTCTTTAAAAAAATTCTAACCAAACTAATTTAATAAAAATTTTAGACTCATCAATAGAGTTTTAAAAATTCAGTGGGGTCACTTGATCCCCACTGGTTCTTCTCTAGATCCGCCACTATATATATGGGATGCACTTTTATATGGGTTCATGTACATTAGATAACCATGTCATTAAGTAAAACTCACTTGATGTTCATGGCTTAAAGAACTGAAAACATGCAGGACTATATGCATGATAAAACAAAGAATCTTACACTTATAGCTCTTTGTACATTAACCATGCATAATCATCATTAGTAGGTATTTTGCTTATTGGATTTCAGTTATGAGAACAATCTCATAACACTTCTTTCCAACTTAATTATATGTACTACATGGTATTAGGATAGATCGGAGATAGAGTGAAGATATTATCAAAATCTTTAAAATTTTGAGGATATCCTCACTCTATCCCCGATCTGTCTTGATACCAAACATGTCCTTAGAAATTGACTTGACCATCGGAAGGTTTACCTCTGAACATCCCTGGAGGCCCACTAACCTTGTTCTTTTGCAGGGATCAAGCTTTGGCCTCCAACATGAACTTCTCTTCAGACTCAAATGGTTCTTAATTACAATGCAGTGATCTTGCACGTTTCTGGGGTGAGATTGTTGGGGAGAGCATCAATTCCTCAACTTCTTGGTGGTCAACTGGATGAGGGTGAGCCATGGCTTGCTTCTAGGCAGGACCATGTAATTAACTACCCATGATCGAGGAGAAGTTTCAGGTACATTCATTATTGTATGAAAGACCGGCCAATACGGTAATACCTGTCTGTAATGTGATTTCAATGTAGTATATAACACCCATATCAAGATTTGCAAACATCGAATTTAATTAGAACCCGTCTTATTTTTATGTTAAAAGTAATGGGACTTTTGGATTTCCACCATATTCCATTATGCCTATCAAAGGCTTAGTTACTTGTTTCTGTGCAGAACCCCTTCTTATAACTGTTAGTTACATATTTTTCGCTGAAAAAGGATTTGACATTCATGACTGAAATTAAAAGACTGGAAACATGAAGCCATCTTATTTTATGTGAAAAAAATTGGAACCTTGTTTCCACTACAGGCTTTGCATTTCCACCGGATTCCATTAGGCCTCTAAAGTATTTGCTTGTTTATGTGAACCTAGCTATCCTCTTCTTTTTTATCATCCCACCACTGTCTCCGGAGCACATATATATATGGGTTATATATACTTTTATATGGGTCCAAGTTCATTAGGTAATCATGGTTTCAAGAAAAGTTCATTTATTATTCATGTCTAATTAAGAGAACTGAAATGTTGCAGCACCCTATTGAAATAGCTACTTTGCTTATTGCACTTTAGTTATGAGAACATTACATTTCCAGAGCTAGCTCTTGTTGAGTAAATTCACACACGCTTGGGCATACCAAAACTTGCACTTTGTATCATTCATGCAGAGTTGGTGTGCGGGAGAAAACATGTCCCTACCACTCCACCTAATTAACTAATACGTGTGTAGTTGGCTCATGCCATGCATGCATGCATGTAGAGCGGGGGGTGTGTGACTGTACGTACGTGTGTGTGCAGAAGGATCATGCCATCCATGCATGGACGCATGCATGCAGAAGAGTGTGTGTGAAGATGGATGTATATATGGGTACTCATCCCTTCCCAATGTGTGTGTGTGTCTCTCTCTCCATCAACTGCTCATATATATAATGGAAAATATTTGGTGCACACCTTTTGGTGTGCACCAAGTATATATGGTACACCCATCTCTTGACATGGCACATCCTCATCGGGTGTACCATACTTGGTGCGCACCAAGGTGTGCACCAAGTGTTACTCTTCATACAAAAAGAGAGGAGAGAGAGAGAGAGAGAGAGAGAGAGAGAGAGAGAGACGAGTACATATAGAATGAGGTTGGGCTCACAGTGGACTATTGTTGAAAAGCCAAAATTTATGAGATTTGCAAACATTATCTTTCTAAATCTGCTATGAGTAATGTATATTATATTGAAAATTTTGAAAAACAAAAGTCGACAATTCCTTTCATGAGTCACTTTAACAAATGCATGTTAACCATGATAGTTAAATAGACGGTGAGTAACACCATGGAACGGCAATATAACATATTTGCAATATTTTTATTTACGTGACAATATTTAACAATGATGGCATATTTTCATTTTCAATGTAAGAATATATAGTTTCTATGCAAAAAATCTCATAATAATATCAGATCATAGTTATATATTTTGATGCTACAAATTAACAGTACTATATCAAAGGCGATCGACACTAAAACATGTCAGTTTCAGGGTTCTGCCTTTCTTTGAGATTATGGGTACTTTTCACGTTCATTTCTTATGGGGTGCTCTCGGAAGATCAATCGAGGTCCTTGTATGTAGGCCAGAATCTTAATTTTCTGACTTGAGAGAACTGTATATGGCATCTAAGAGAAACGGGCTTCTTATGTACATGTCCAGAGCTCTTGTGGAGTAAATTCACACGTTTGGGCATACCAAAACTTGCAGTCAGAGCTGGCGTGAGGGAGAAAACATGTGATCCATTAATGAGGACAAGCACCACTCCACCTAATTAACTAATACGTGTGTAGTTGGCTCATGCCATGCACGCATGCATGCAGAGCGGGGTGTGACGTGTGTGACTACTGTACGTACGTGTGTGTGAAGAAGGATCATGCCATCCATGCATGGATCGATGCATGCAGAAGAGTGTGTGTGAAGATGGATATATGGGTTCATCCCTTTCCATTAATGTGTGTGTACGTCTCTCTCTCTCCATCAACTGCTTATATATATGTATATATAATAGCTCGGGTGCTGGGAGGGTGGAGAGGGAAAAAAAAACGAGTATATTTGTCACAACGGGGCAAAACGGGGCATATAACCAGCTAGCTAGGATTAAATCACGATTTTAGTTCCACGTAACCCAATTCGATCTTGCCCGGCAACCCATCGAAAACTTTGCCGCCGTCTGTGGAGTTCGTCTGCTTCGCCGCCGCGGCCATCATCACCATCTTGACCCTGCCCTTGCCCTTGTTGCATGTGGCCAACAACAAACAGCAGCACCAACCGGGCAGGGCAGTGCCATACCTGCATGGGCAAATTAACCATGGTGCTCCCTGAGCTGAGCGCCAAAAACAGCAGCGAGAGCCATGGTTTGTCCATCCAGGTATGCCGCCGCCTTCTCCTCTGTTTCTCATACGTACAACTCCACGCGGCTCAGGGTCGACGTCCCACACTGCTGCGGGTTCTGGCTCTTGGGTTTGTAATGGAGGAGCAGATCTGCAGCTTCAATACTTCTGGGTTACAAGATGCCCGACGGTGGCAAGCGCGGGGTGTCTAAATGCACGAGTATCCACTGCACAAGACGAGAATTGGAAGAAGCCAGTATCACAGCAGCGGCGGCCCCCGTCTCCGCGCTCAGCTCGTCCAAGATTCCATTATGCTTCTCAAAGACTTCTCTATGTGAACCCCACCCCCTATCCTTGTAGCTGTTCACTAGATATGGATGACTACATTCATAGCTAGAAGAACTGAAAACACGAGACCATCACCCCCCAAAACAAATTCTCCAGTGTCCTTGGATCAGATATATGAGCTGCACTTTTAATATGGGTTCGTGTACATTAGATTATATAACCATGGCCTTAAGGAGAGGTCATTTGATACTTATGGCTTTAAGAACTGAAAACATGCAGATCGGACTACGTTCTTAATTATTACATTTCCAGAGCTCTTTAATTGTTGAGTAAATGCAAAGCCATGATTTGGCACATTATGATGGATTGCAAACTGCTATGTTTACATATATGTGTAGGATGCACATGCATATTCCATACTTCTCCTTATGCTGAATTTTCTGCCTTTTTTATTTTCTCCCCCCAATGAAATTTACAAAAAGGGATCAGTTTGCCAAGATGCGCCGTACGTGGACATGCAGATCACCAGTAGAATACCACTAGAGAATTAATAAAATAAAATAAAAGTAAACAACAGGCGCCAACAGATCAGAAGCAGCTAGCATACAATTTCTTAGGGTACATTAATCCAAGAAATTTTTGCTTCAATCTCCAACATGCATCTCAGACGTACGACGATGACAGCCATGGGAGGATATATATAGGCAATGAACGATATATACCACAAGAACCAGAACAACTGCATATACACTATAGAACACTCCAGTTGACAGCATATATAATCAAGTCGATACTGACTCGTACCGTGAAGAAAGAAAAATTCATTACTTGAAGGGATTACAGACACATGAGTACTCTAATTTCTTATGGAATAACATGATCAATAATCATAATCAGATGTAGCAGCAGGGGTGAAAAAATGGACAGTTGCATTCTGTGATAGGATAATGCAGAGAACACAGCAGTTAATTATCATGTGGGGGAAAGGAAAACAAAGGATAAGGAGAGTGACACTGTTTCACTATATATCATATATAACACATGTAAAACTTCTGATTCTGAATCAGAATGAACACTACACTATAAAACTTGTAAAACTAGGCTTCCCATAACTTGCAATATATACATATATATATATATAAGCTATTTTCATTAGTTTTAGTTGTTGGAGAAGTACTTTCTCGAGCAATTCAATGTTAAATTAAGATGCCATGGCTGGAGTTAGAAACTACAGTAAGTGCATCCCTCATGGATATTTTAAAATACTGACTGAACATGATCTATCACTAAGTACCAAGCACTTGAAATTTGTTAAGATCAACAGTTGGAAGAAACAATTGTGTAGACAGAATTTTCGGGTATCTCTGGTATTTCTGTAATCCTGTGCCAGTGTGCCGGAATATGTTCTAGCACAGTCGCCCTCTCTAAGGGGCAGTTTTGTCATGTTTTATATTGGTGATTAAGAAATAAATAACAAGGGTTAATATTGCCAAGATCATATGTGTCGTCTCTTATCTATCAGATCACTTCTGAGGTGCAGCACTTGAAACACAGGATATATACTCTCGGGGGTCACCTCCTACTTTGGAGTACTGCTGAAAAGTAAGTGGGAAGAACTTGACTACTATTCCATCTATCAGTGGAGTTGTAGTACTATTGGTCCAAAACAATACCTTCAGCATGTTTAGCAGCAGCGCATCTTTAAGTTTTGAGAAATGTTGATTATTCGGGCGCCTGAGTAACCAGCATGAGTTGAAATGGCCGCGCAGTCGATTTGATTGGTTGGCCGAGCGTGGGCCCCACTCCGCTCTCGTGAGACTCACGCGCGGCCGACCAATCAAATCAATCGCGCAACTATTTTATATCGACTAATTATCCGGACGCCCGGATAACTAACATTACTCTTAAGTTTTTGGCTGGCCTGAATTCTGAGTATGAGTCCTAAATTATGTGGACAGATTCTGAGCAATATTGGTCCTCTTCCTACATACCCTGGAGAAAATTTATTCTAAGGTTTCTGAATGAGGAGAAGATCCCATGAATGCATGGAAGCGGGATGGCAGCTGGATCGATCTCATGACCAGCTGGGTGAATTCTCTGCACTGATTAGCACCAACTCCAAGATATATTGGTAAGCCCAAGTGATCTGTGAAACATTGCAATCACTGTACTGGTATAGATAATCATAATATTAACACTTGTTGGGAGTTGTACCCGAACAAGAAGCCCCTGAAGTTTAGGCAAGGCGCCGTTTGGCCCTCGACACCGTTTGGTCTGGCGCCGAATCACCTTGTTCTTTTTGGAGGTGTTCTTCTTGAGAGCGCGGGTCATTTTGACACAATGGTAGATTATTCTTGGGTAGTTTAACTAGGGGTCTTCTAACCTAAAAAATGACATACTCTATTTTGACATGTATTTTTATCCTACCCCACTAACCAAGGGTAGAGTACCTATTTTTTAGTTTTTTTAGTCAACTAAATACTTTGACTCAATTTATCTTCTTTAAAAAAATAAATAATGAGATAATATTAAGAGATATATAATAAAATAATATTAAAATTTAATGATATTTTTTCAAAAATTTTTATTTTAAAAAAATTATTCATCCTACCCAAGTGGAGCAAAGTTACACAGGGGTAAAGAATACTTACCCAGATTACCCTCACTCTCCTCCCCAAAGTAAGGGGAGGAGTTTACCCCTAGATAAGGGGTACTTACTCAGGGGTACCCCCCTCCAAACTAGAGAAGGAGGTAGGCATTAAGGGTTAAGGGTTGATATCCCCCTCTAGCTTCTCTCCACTATTTTATGTATTCTCCCTCTCATATATACATGCTCTTTCATGAATATTGTAAGGCTCTTGATACTCACTTTCATTTGTCATGCACTTTGCAAAATATCTTTTAAATGACAAAATTAATCCCACCAAATTTGGGTACAAAATATAAAAAAAATTCTATCCATAATATATGTGCCATTAATTTGTATGAACCAAGCATCTTGCATTTACTCATCTTTTGGGGTCGGAGCTGTGTAGAGGTTTTAAAAATGAGAATAAAATTGTTGGACAAGAAGGTAAAGTAAAATCAACTTATGATAACTGTTTCCAAAATATTCTTTATATTAAGATTATGTAAAACATTTTTTTAAAGTACTTCCAAACACATTAAACTCTGCCAAAATATACTAATTTTTATAATAAAATCCTAAATCATGAACCCTGAAATATCATGAAATAGATCTAATATTACCGAGCCGATTCACAACAAGAAATTTATAGCATTTGTCCCAATCTGGGTACCACTTGGGAACATATAGTAGATTTTGTTTAAAATTTATCAGTAAAACTCAGACTTTGAGAGCTAATAATTAATGGGAAGAATCCTTTTGATGAGCAAAATGCCTAAATAGATATTTTTTGTCCCAACCTGACTTTTTGGAGAGCTATGAAATCTTGTCTACTACTTTTGTTTTATAAAACTGTTTTTTTTTACATGAAACACCTTTCAAAAGAGAAATACTTATCACCCTCCAAATAATGCAATAAAAGTGATGTGGATTGCCTTCTAAGTAATATTATTAGTTGAAATTTGATAAAATCTTTCTCTCTCTATCTTTTTAACTAATAAAATTATTTGGAGGGCAATCTATATCACTTTTAATGTCTTTCTTCGAAAACAATAAGTATTTCTCTTTCCAAAAGGACATCTAGAACCCCACATGTGAAGAAGATCCAATCCGGATGCCCTGTTGGATGTGGGCCTGGGATTCCAAATGGGCCTAGACACCCACATGTGGAAGGCCCAAAATAAGAAGTTTCAAGTATCAACAGGGCACGGCGGCAACCGGGGGCCTACCCTACGAAGTTAGAAGGGCGGGGGGAGGCGTTTGAAGCTTGAAACAGGGGTGAGGGAGGGGAAGGAGCCGACGGGACGTCCGGGGATGTCGGCGGCTGCGGTGACGGGGTGGTACGGCCCCATGATCGACCTATCCAGCGCCGCCTCCCACGTCGGCGACTTCGTCCAGCTCCTGGTGCTCGTCCGGCGCTGCTGCGCCCTTCCTTCCCAGGTGTCCTCTTTTCCGCCCTGGTCGGTCGCTCGGTCTTTTGCATAATGCGAGTGTGCTGTGTGTTCCCATCCAACCTTCTTTTAGGAACAACAATCCTTTCCTTCTTGTGCTGCTTCTTCTCCTCTTCTATGCAGAACGGGGGGTGGGGGAGGAGGGGGAGGGAGACTCCTCGCTGCATCTCCTTGGTGCAAGGTATTTGTTGCCGTTCCGTTGGCTGTTGGGTACCGGTGGTCGATTTTTTCCATGAAAGCCAAAATTTGTTAGCTGATTGGTGTGTGGGGATTGGGGGGGGGGGGGGGAGAGGTTGGTGGGCGAGTGTATTGGAAACTCAAGTTCTTGCTATGTTTGGGAAGTCTTTGATTCCCAGTTGAGCGCAAAAGGAAACTTTTTCCACAAGCAGCCATGAAGAACATGGGTTTGAAGAAGCTATAAGGCACCACGAGTCAAAGAAAAAGACTGCATTTGGATGATTGCTTTGTGGAGTCTCACTCTTTAGGCAGCATAAGTTTCTTCCTTAGAAGTAGGAGGTCTAGATGGAGAAATTCATTCTCCTTTCAGTAGTTCTCTTTTCTTTTCAGAAGATTTTCATTCTCTGTCTGCCATTCCAGAATGTTTTCTTTCTTTATTCTTCTGCAGTGTCTTGGTTCATTGGCTTTTGTTCCTTCTTGAGGGAAGGAGTTTTTGTTTTTCCCATTCAGCATTCTGCCTCCTTGTTAGCATGGCATATGTGCCTGGTGTATGAGTCCTTTATGTGGATTGACTATCGTGATGCTTTTAATTATATTCTATTTTTCCTTCTGTTTTTCTCCTGGTTTGTGGCCCTGAAACACCCTGTGGCACCCCCACCCTATTGTTAACAATTTTAAGCATCAGGTATTTGCAGTCTAATTATCTTATTAGAGGTCAGTCCGTGTGTTTGATAATTTTAGTATTGACAATGCCATCTGGCCTACAGGTTTGAGTTTTTTTCTTTAGTATTGGCAATAGTTCCTGTAGGCCAGATTATGGGTAGAAAAGAGGAGGGAGGCAGTCCGAACCTGGAGGCTGGTGACTTTTCTAATTACATGAACAGCTGTGCACCACTGTGGCAAAACTCTAAAAAAAAGTATGAAACTTGAATGCTAAGCCTTCCAGCATTCCTATTGAAAGTGATTGTTTTCATGTTCTCTCTCATCAACTTTATCCAAGTTCACCTAGTTTTTTCCCTCTAGTTCGTTCCACGGAATGCATACTTTTATTCCCTGTTTAATATTTCTTTATTTTATTGTTTTCTTATGATTGATTAATTTCAGATGTTGTTCTCTTGCCATGGTCTCTACCAGATCTGTATTAACTTTATCTAGTATCTGCTTTTTGACATTTCAAAATTGTTTCTGTTGTTTTGATACCTTCAACATGTTCACACTTTTTCATAGATGTTCTCTATACTATCCATTGCTTTGCTGCATGAAATGCATCAGGATATTTGTAGAGCCTTGAGCCTAGGGCACTGGATGTCACTAAGATCCTGTCTTGAGCGCCACTGTAGCTAGCCTTATTTTGGTTGTGAGTGTTTTGACTTATCCGACCTTTATTGAATGTGCCTTTATGTGTCTTTCTCACAATGCACAACTGGACAGCTGTGCAGAAATTTAAAGTATCAAATGGAAGGGCCATGCACAAGGCTCTGTTCCAAGTTGGAGATAACACTCGGGCATACTTTTGTTTATCTATTGTGAATAAGTATCTGGGTTCTACTATGCATGTTGGTGATATCGTGTTGCTACAAAGTAAGTACTTTCCATGAAATTCCAATTTTCTATGTATGTTATTTATCATACTTAGTTGGTACAAAAAGGTAAGTGGTGTATGCTTGGTCAAGATGTGCACCATTAGTATAGGTGCATGGTTGTTACAAAAAACTCTATTGATTTGTCCGCTAATAAAGTTTGCTGACTAATTATCTCATTATAAATTAGTGCATGTCTTTGACATTTTTGTTAAAGTATATATACATATATATATTTGAAAGTTTGTTAAAGTATGTATATGAACGTCATAGATTATGAAGCTGACATTTCACATTATTTGCTTAATTCTTAAGAGAGATGCACACTAATTGTATGGAATACATTGATTGGGGTGCTACCTTCTTTCACCTCAGATAACCTCATAATCTTTTAACCTTGCTTTTGGCAATGGCAAAATTTGTGTCATATTTCTGTAACTTTTGAGGAAGTTCTTTTGACTTCTATCCAACCAAATGTATGTGTTTGAGAACAAATTTATCACTTCTTGGTCATATTGAAGTAATGGAGTGTCATTTTTTCTTATAATAACAATGGATCTCAAAATCTTTTAGCTGGTCTTCTAATTATTTGTATCCCTACTTTTTTTTCCCCTAGATATTGTTGGTATCTTGCTAGCCAAGTAGGGATCATGTATTGCTATCAAATTGTGCCTTTAAAGAATTATCTGGAAGATGAAAAGATTAAGGAAAATTTTCATATTATAATTTATCCCTATGATTTTATCTATTTTCAAATATTCTTCATAACCTCCATTTTTAAGGTTTAGTCCCTCATTGGAGAAATTGTGCAAGCCTTCCCTCTTTATATTTGGAGGATTCCCTCAACTCAATGCCTTGGTTTTGGTTAGATTCTGGACATTTAACATGGTGTTGGAGTTAGGTTTACTTGTTGGTCTGCCCTACGCATTCAATTGTCTCACTTGTATTATAACAATTTGGGTTTGTAGTGTAATCATTTAGATTTGGCATTGGGGGCTGTGAGATTTAGTCAAAAATTGGATAATCTATAGGCACCTTCCTTCTGTATCTGTAGATAATTTTTTCAACTTAATGCCTAGATTTTGAACTATAGTTCAGACCTTTAACATGGTATCAAAGATAGTCCTTCTAATGGGCCTTCCCTCTTGTTCGATAGCGCCATGTATATTGCAACCATTCAAGTTCAACACTAGGGGGCTGTCGAGGTTTAGTCGCACATAGGGTAATCTGTAGGCACTAGGCACCTTACCTCTTTGTTTGTAGAGGATTCCTTTAACTCAATTCCTAGGTTTTGAGTTAGAGTTTGGGCCTTTTAACATCTATGATGTCAATTGAATCCTTGGAAGTCAAGTCCGTCATAAAGTGCAGCATCCTATCTCAGGTAGGGAGTTTTCCATGAGTAATTCTCCAATCAAGATCTTTACTTTGAGGGGGCTGTTTGGCTTCTACACCTGCTATTGGAACTCGTGGCAGACCCCTCCGTCAAAGATGATTGCATATGCTAAGCTGACTAAGAAGATGCCTTTCTTGCCCCATCTGCGATTCTGCATATCCATCCATCCTTACTGGATCGTGGATGGAGGGAGTGGAGAAGGGAAAGAAGAGCTTGGAATTTCATAAGCTCGTCATGATGGAAGTCTCGCTGAAAAGTCAGAGCCCAGGATCCACTCGAGATAAGGTGATTGAAAGCTTGAGCAATCGTGCCAAAAGGGGCTGCAACAGTATGGACTAGACTAGGAAACATGGACTCCAAGCTGAAGTCTCCATAGGCCTTCTCAAAGTTCAGCTTCATTACCACCTTCTCCTCCATGACGACTACGGGCTCCAATGGGCGACTGCGCGGGGGTGAGACAACCGGTCGACGTGGCGGCTGGCGCGGGGGCGTTTGCGGGTGGCGTTGCTGGAGGAACTTGTGTGGGTAGAACGGCGGATAGAGGTACATACGTGCTACTTCGTCTTGGGCGTTTAGTCTAGGCATGTTCATCTGTGCCGGCGAGACGACGAGCCAGCTGTATGGTAACTGGGCGATGGCGCGTGCGCGACTGGAGTCGCGGCTCTCACAGGGGCGGACCTGAGCGCCGCAACAGGGTGGTTGGCGTTGCGGCAGGGAAGCGAGGGACACGGAGGGGAAGAGAGAGAGACAGAAGAGAGGGACAGTGCGACAGGGGGGTTGGTGCGCGCAGGCGAGGGAGGTGGGAAGGAAGAAAGGGAACAGCGCGAGAGGGAGGGAGAGAGAGAGAGAGAGAGAGCAGGGACGTGGGAAGGGGGAGATGGCGCGGAAGAGAGGGAGAGAGCGCCGGTGGAGAGAGAGAGACGACGCGAGGGGGGTGGAGAGAGAGAGCAGTCGCGGGGGAGAGAGAGAGTTTGACAGAGGAGAGAGAGAGAGAGAGAGAGAGAGAGAGAGAGAGAGAGAGAGAGAGAGAGAAACAGAAGAGGGAGAGAGACAGCGTGAGGGGGTGGGGGAGAGAGCAGACGCAGAGAGGGAGGGGAAGAAGCAGCAGCGCGGGGGAGAGAGAGAGAGAGAACACGAGGAGAGGGAGGGAGGCAGCGCGGGGGAGAAGAAGCAACCGGAGGGGGGGGAGAAAGAACAGAGGAGAGACAGGGTCGGGAGGGAGAAGGAAGAAGAACAGTGGAGAGAGGAGGAAATCCGGAGGAGGGACCAAGGCAATCTTCTTCTCCTTCTATTTTCAAATTCTTGTCATTTTCATGGAGTGGAGGGGTGTACATCCCATACATATAGGGGATGGGAGCCCAATGATCTAGACAAGAGGGAGCTAGACCTCTTTCCTAAGGTTGGTCCAATGGATCACAAAAAAAACATAAAATATATACATCACCTAAAATGGGCCTAAATAGTCCAAAAGTGTGGCCCAAAGTAAAAAAAACTAACTAACATCATGGGACTCATCGCCTAGCCATAACGAAACGGGCGGGACTGGGGCCATGCCCCGACGACGGTACACGTACGCGGGGTCAAAACGAGCTCGGGCCCTCGTGTCCCCACCACCTCTCCCATCACATCTAGATGAGTTGTAAGATCTAGATTTAGCCATTTAAGGTTACAAGGATGACATTTCCTTTCCCAATCCCTTACCTTCCCCCAACCCTAGAACCCTTTATTGGACATCATCCACAGGTGTTTTTTCCTCCTTGCTCCTCCAGGCCTCCACACCATCCACTGTTGTTGTCCTCCCTCATCAAGTGCCATACAAGCTGCAAAATATAGTTACTTTCTCTCTCTTCCCTCCTTTTGTCACCCACAATTTTCTTTCTAAGATCATAGCGCGAGTCCCCGGGTTCAAAGCCGGGGCTGTGCTGGGGTTTCCAGTGGGAATACCACTGTGCTATAACCCAAAAAAAAAAGGTAAGGAAGAAAATTCATATGTTTGGTTAATGTTAACTAGAGATAAAGTGACTTCATTAATCTGCCACTATACAATTAATAGCAAGAATTTATTTTAAAACGATGATCAAAGTTAGGGAGTTACCTAATACTATTGATATTATAGGGGATATATTTGATAATTGGATAGACTATAAGGACTAATATGTGAAAGTCCCAAAGAAACTTAGCCACCCGCATCTCCCAAGAAAAGTTCCTTAAGAATCTGATCCTCTGTTGGAATCATAACGATAGAGTTACTTATCACAAACATGAGACTTTTAAGCTCTTTTGTATACTTAACATTCATATTAGCAACCACATAATCTGATCATATGGTTATCCCTCTTTGACTAAGCTATTCAAATGAATAACTTGAGCCAGGTTCTGAATACTTTGTGAAATCCCAACTAACTACTCTCAACTATTCAAAAGAGTCTACAATTTTCCTTTTTAACATACTGGAGTAATGTAGAAACTTCAGATGTAGGTAGTCTACTGTCATCTGGGGATACAAAAGTAAGGTGGGTCAACTCCACAGGCTCTGGGAAACAGGGAGGTCAGTGAAAGACCTGGTCGCAGAATGAAGGAAAAAAGATCTATAAAGTTTTATCAAGTCTTTGAATAGTGGATGGATTGATGGGAAAAGTTATACTTCCATTAGTCAAAGAAGAGTGCAACCCACAAGACAATGCTTTAGCTTTATTGTACGAAGGGTAGCAGTAAGAAGTTTCTAGGTCGAGAGAATCTTCTGATACCATCTGTTTTCAGGAAACAAAGCTCAGACCTAAGGTTTCTCAGGTATTGGTGGGTGCCTTAGTGGAATGAAACATAGTGAATTGGAACATCCAGTCATTTTTTATTGATTCTTTCTGATAGCAATCATTTAGATGAAAGCTGGGTAGCAACATAGAACACAGGAAATCTACTCATCTACTGATAACACTAACACAGTAAGTAGCAGTAATATTGTCATTGTTTTCCACTTAGGATCTACAATTATCAATTCTCCTTTCAAGGTCCAAACAAGAGGCCAATCCAGCCTTCCCCCCTCAGCATACATCAGCCTTTGGTATATAAACCACATCTTATACTGTCAATATCACTCTAACCAACTTGGTTGGTAAGCCAACCCATCTTGGGTTACTACCACAATATTTGAAAATCAAAAGGAAAATCCAGTTTTCAGCCTTTTTTCATGTGGCATCCTATGGATTATGAACTCAAGATCCATGGGAAATAACACTTGTGGCCTTTAAGCCTTACTCATGTATCGCTAGAAGGAAAGACAATAAAGCAAGGAGGCCAATGCAATACAAAATTTCACTAGAAAATATGAACTTAATATGGTCTTCGTTGCCATTCCTAGTATCCTGAGATTTTTCCAAGATCTCTCTGATATCTCTTGTCTCTGACCCCCTTGAGGTAAAATCGAGGTCGATGCAATACTGCTTGCTACTCTGCTTCTTATTGTGATCCCAACAAATTTGTATTTGTGACTCATTTCACCCTGATGATAGCTTTTATGGTGGTAGAATTTCTTTCAAGAACATGATTATTCTTTAAATTACAAATATCATGAACTCCTGGTAACATGATATTTTGATACTTATTTCTCCAAGATGTTAAGCTAGCAAACTATGGAGAAGTCATTGAAGCTGTGGCTACTCATATTTCATCGGTGCAAGTCTTGCTCCACTCTTCCCAATTGGTTGCAAAGACAGGTGATGCTATTTCTTTCCATTTCCTTTGCAGTTGTATAAATTGATGAATGACATCATAGTTTGCATTCTTGTTTTATTTTGGTTTCTGTTTTTTAAATTTTTGCTAGAAAAATCAAGTTTGGTATTGTGGGTTCACATCAAGTCTTTATTATCTGAAAATAAAGAAATAATTTGAGTAAAAGAAAACTAGGAAATAATGTGCATATGTGCGTGTATGGGAATGGATTCAATGAGCCTCTGGCACCTGAATAAATGATTCAGTCGATAATGATTGGATGGGTGATGAGGGGTGACTGGGAGAATGGCCTAGCCACCAAAATATGATTGGATGTATGGCTTTTGCTCTGGTTCTCACTGCACCCAGCATGGAAATCTGGGTGTCTTTTTTCCTCTTCCCCCTGCCCCCCTTCTCTCTTATTCCTCACCTGTCTATTTAGATCAGGCAACAGAAACCAGGGGGTGCATCTAAGTGGATGCAACCCAGGGGCTCATCGGATCCATTACCTGGTGTTGCCTACTTATTATCTCTTTCCTTTTCACTGTCTTAGTGACCTCTCATGATTGAATGCAGCTCCATTTATAACTTCTCACCTCTATCTCCATAAATCACTGACTCTTTTCTTACCTGCCTTAATAGCCTGTCATGATTGCATGCGTATCCATTTATAACTTCTTACGTGTATCCCCATAATAATTTGGTAGAGCAGTTTAACCATAGTATTTCTGTTGTTCATGAAGATCAGTTGTTCTCCTTCTTTGAATATGAGGAGACTTGTGAATTTTAGTATCATAACTTACTGTGAAATGAAACAGAATGGTTGATTCCAATCATGGTTTTAAAAACTGGCATTTTGGACAATGACCAGTCTCGAGAGGTCCATGCTGGTTATCAGGTCGGATCATCCAGCTCTCAATAATGATAACAAAAATGTATTGAACCAACTCTGCACTGGTCTAATTGGCTAGGAACTGGGTCAAAAAAAATCCTCATTGGTATAAATCTGGATCTGAAACAGGAACATGATTCTTCTAGTTATAGTCTGCATAGAAGTAATAAGAAAAAACAAATCAACTCGAAACTGTGCAGATATGGTGTGGTGGGGATAAACCAGATAAAAAATATCCAAACTAGCTAAAGAAGTCAGCTTAGAATCTGAATATTTTGTTGTTTTACTATTTTTTCACATTGATAATTTGTTTTGAATCATACTTCTCAAGGCCGAGTTGGGCTTTCTGGTGCCCAATTGCTTATGGCCGGTTTGATAGCCAGACAAGGCCTGTTATCTGGTGGTTAACAGGGCAGATAGCCAGTGCACCGGTTTGATAAGTCTAATTGGTTTTCCAGCCTTAACTCAGGATAACTCCATTACCCGGTGGTTAAGATGTTGAGGGGAAGAGGTCAACTTCCCTATCTGGTTTGTTAACCATGATTAGCTACCCAACCTCGTCAAACCGAAAGCCTGATAAATCTGAGTTGAGCAATCACCTATGTAGTCAGAGGCGAGAGGCGGCTGAGGCAGCTGAGGGGTCGTCTCAGCCTCAAATGCCTAGGCGATGGCCTAGGTGATTGAGGCGATATATTATTAAATAATATATTGCTCGGAAATATGAATATATATATCACCTAAATTATTGCATAAAACTAATATATTTCATAGAACCATTCATTTCTATGTGCCAAATTATTGTACAACTCACTAAATGTATTCATTCTTATATTTAAAATTTTAAAGTTTAATAAACTAAATTACAATAAAACAAATTCACACTGATACATACAAAAACACAATGATAATAGAAAGTGGATGTTATTAGCTTAAATGGATCAATTTGTGGGTTGTAAAGGGGAAAAGAAGGTGGTGACTGAGGTCTGGCTCGCCGAGGCAACAATGGGCCCAAGTGAGGCAACATGGGGCTCCCTCGCCTGGCCTCATGGCCTATGCAACTGTCTCAGTTGCTTTTGATAACATTGGCTATCACATGACTGCTATATTGGGACTAC
Source organism: Colocasia esculenta (assembly GCA_014218235.1). Classification (NCBI taxonomy): domain Eukaryota; kingdom Viridiplantae; phylum Streptophyta; class Magnoliopsida; order Alismatales; family Araceae; genus Colocasia; species Colocasia esculenta. The sequence continues at coordinate 6,991,594 of CM024766.1, read as the reverse complement.
CTTGTCCAGCTATCAAACCAGGCCATAGGTCCCTGCCTAGTTAGCAGTTGATGAAGGGGGGGGGGGGGGGGATGGAAGAGCGTGTGTGTGAGAGAGAAGGGTATTTGTGTAGACAGAGAGAGAGTGAGTGGACAGCAGTAGTGATGGTGGCAGCGGCAATGGTCAGAGACCATGTAGGAGGCAAATGCTGTCTTCGTGCTTGTAGGAAAAGTGTGGGTTGCACCACCAGTTTTATTAAATAAATAGAGGTAATATCGTAATACAATCCTGTGCAGTGAGGAGACTCAAAAAACATGAAAAACAATGGGACAATAGAATCACCGACTTACAAGGACTTGAGGACCTCTTCATATAAGATCACTCATATAAAAGCTTTCAAATGGAATAGAGTCAGTTTGGTTTTTTGCTCCCACTTCAGCTGTCTATTTATATTTGATAGAAGTCATGCTGAATATTTTGATGTTAATTTTGCAGGCATTAATGAATTACTTGCACATTGTCAAGTGGGGCAAACTACAATGGAAAAACTGAGGAAGGTTGTTGAATGGGCTCAGCGAACTGAATCTGTTCTCCAGAATGTCGAAGAAGTATCCTATCAAGTAATTCTTTAGGCTTTCAATAATTCAGATGATACCTCAATTATATATATTTTCTAAAAGGTGCATCTTTCTGATAAAATCTTTAGTCATGAATCTGAGCTTGTTTTTAATGAAGAGATAGTTGTCCCTGACTCCCTGCTACTGATTGCCTAAGATCTGCTTTTCTCTACCTTGATCTTTGTTATGAAGATGTGGTCTGCTATACTTAGCATATGAAACTTCTAATTTTAGTTTAGTGTTCTGTTCTGTTCTTTTGAATCCAGTGACCAATAAGAAGAGAGCTAGGAGTTGCATATGATGACTTCTGTCCTGAACTTGAGGGTGAGAGGCAAATTTTTTGCCAAAACTTGGCATACAATCCAAGAAAAAGACAACCAAACAAGTTTACAAAATGGAAAGTAATGAGGTGTTGATTTATAGCAATATGATTGCAAAAAGGTGGATCATTGTTTTGGTGAAGGAATTTCAGTTTTGCCTTGGCCAAGTAGAGGCATTAATGACATCTCAATCTTGCTTAACAACAAACTTTGCAGATACTTTAGTAACTCAAGGTATTTGACTGGAACTTGATTAGCTGGGTCAAATAATGCATATAGACTAAAATTTCTTACTGTTTCTAATGGTTGTTTTGAGTCAATAGTTGATCTTAATTTTAACCAGATGGAATGTCTTCCCACACCATCCTTGGGGCCAAGTAGATTGATCCATTATATTACAGATCCTATGGGTTAGGACTGGATTTATAGGCTAGGTACCTAATGGACTAGGCCAACATGAGCAAATCTGGAGTCCTGGACTAGTAGTAAAGCCAAGCAGAAGCGACTACCGTGATGGCCTAAGGAATTTCACAATCACTTAGGTGGCCAAGTTCAAAGTGAGATGGTTCATGACCTCATCTTGCTGACTAACTGAAGTGGTCTTCCCCACTACCTTTGTTAGGATAACTTAGATCTTTGGGCTCTTTGGTACCATTCATGAAGAAGGATCATACTTGACTTGTTCACATTACGTCCTAAAGTGCGCATTCATCATCATTGTATGGTTTCCCTTCAATTAGAAGACATGGATTTTACTTTCTTTTCTCGTTTTCTCTTTCCTATTGTCAAATATACCGCTCGTAAATGGGAAACATGGCAAATACGCCATCGCTGTGACGTGGTGTTACTCACCATCCATTAAACTAACTCATGAAAGAAAATCTCTTGTTTGCCCTTGGGTTATACCACCCTAGCACCTTGGTCCCATTCTCATTAAAAAAGATACAATTAGGGCACATTGTAAAAAATTCTTAAACTAATGGGAATAAAGGAAGTTTGAAGGAATATTCGCTTTCTTCGAACGGAAGTTAATTGCAATGGCGTATCTACAATGTTTCTCATATATGAGTGACATATTTGAGAATATTTTAGCAATGTTGGCATATTTACCATTTCTTGTGTAACAATGGTTCCTATGCAAAAAGTTCAATGGATTATTCTACTCCATTGAGAGATGAAGAAATTATTATTCAACACCAATTAGAGAAAAATAAGTAACCATATTATTAGAATTTTATAGGGTGTTTAGTTGCACTTTCTCAATAAAAACAGTGATTTAAAAGTCGGTTGACTAGTCGAGTTTGGACCATTGGCCAACTAGTCGGCCACCGATTCTCTCTTTTTCCCATTTTCTTGGAAACCTTGTCTTTGGAAAATTCATATCTAGCCCTATTGTAGTTGCCATGGTTTGGCGTGCTGGATCGGATCGGGCCGATTCGGGCGAATCGGTGCGGATCAGGGGAAATCCGATTCGCGATTCGCTTGATTCGGTCCGATCCGCCTAGTTCTGTTCAGGCAGGGTTCTTTGGACTCAGGATCCTGTTCAGGCAGGGTTGTCAGGATCCCCTTATTTACCTGAATATCATTTAAGTAAATGTTATAATTTGTTGTTTCATTTACTTAAGATATTACATGTAAATAAGGAAGTACCCCCCATTTGAATCCAATAAAAATATCAAAAAAATCAGATCTCTTACCAATAAAAAGTCAACTCTCCCATCGAAGAACAAAATCGCGATTTTGGTGATTTTAGCGAAATGCTAACTTTTTAATCTCTCATAATTTGGTCTATCTAAAAATTTGATAATTCAAATAAACCATATGGAACACTAAAAATCTAAAGTCTGGTAAAAAAGTCAAACGTGCATGTGACTTCTCCAAGGGAGCCGCTCTCCTACTGACAGCACTTAGTCTGCTCGAGGCATCTCAAGATTTGGTCAAACTTAAGTTATCATCATTCAAACTCATAAGAATTGTCACTTTCTAGTCATTAGAAAGTGAAAATTCTCATGAGTTTAGGTGATGATAACTTAAGTTTGACCAAATCCTGAGATGCCTCGAGCAGACTAAGTGCTGTCAGTAGGAGAACGGCTCCCTTGGAGAAGTCACATGCACGTTTGACTTTTTTTACCGGACTTTAGATTTTTAGTGTTCCATATGGTTTATTTGAATTATCAAATTTTTAGATAGACCAAATTATGAGAGATTAAAAAGTTAGCATTTCGCTAAAATCACCAAAATCGCGATTTTGTTCTTCGATGGGAGAGTTGACTTTTTATTGGTAAGAGATATGATTTTTTTGATATTTTTATTGGATTCAAATGGGGGGTACTTCCTTATTTACATGTAATATCTTAAGTAACATTTACTTAAATGATATTCAGGTAAATAAGGAGATCCTGATAACCCTGTTTGAACAAGATCTTGAGTCCAGTGAACCCTGCCTGAACAGGACCAAGTTCTGGCCGAATCCAAGCGGATCGAACCGAATCGGTTCGATCCGCCCGAATCGGATCGGATCAGGATAATCCCGATCCGGTCCGAATCGGCGATGCGCCAAACCTTGGTAGTTGCCATGTTCGGGATTGGGTTACCACCTTTTCCAACTCTTTCCTTCAACATGCACCCGCACCATGTTACGTAAATCTAGCGGGCAGTGGGAGACTCTTCCTCTTCCATCCACAAATAGGACTCTCTCTCTCTCTTTCTCTCTCTCTCTCTCTCATGTTGCTATCCCCTTAATACCTCATCCCAGGGGAGACATCAGGCCTTGTGCTGCTGTGAGTTCAGGAGAAGCTAGCTAGCATGGATGGACTGAGAGAAGCAAGCGCAAGCTGGCTTTCATGGTGCTGTGTTTTTGTTTTCTCCCTTCTACTTCTTCTTGGTTCCAGGGTACTAGTTCCAACCTCTAGTTTTTATGAGGTTACTATAACAATAATGCTAATATAATACATTTTAAAACCAATATTCAGTAGTAAAAACATTCTTGTAAAAAATTTCTCTAAAAATATTTTTTTATGAACTTTACTCCTTTTTCATTTTTTTTGGTCTCCACTTCAATTAAAAAAACCTTTGTTTTATTTCTTTCTTCAATTTTTGTGGTTTTGATCCTTGCAATAAGCCAATAATATTATTTATTCAACTTCCATTTGATCTTTTAATTCTAGAATCTAGAACATTGTAGTTAAGGCGACCAAGGCGGTGGCCTAGCACGTTATTGCTTAGGCGCCAATGCGAGGCGCCTAGGCGAAACCTAGTTCATCATTATTCACTACTCTGTTTTATATCATGTTCATTCATTATATATATCTACTATATAGTATATATATGTGTGTGTGTGTGTGTGTGTGTGTGTGCATAAGGAATTAAGCTTATGAGTCATACTATAAAACTTTGGGAAAGAGTAATTGAGAAACATATTTGATGTATGACTACTGTATCAGAAAATTAGTTTGGTTTTATGCCGAGCAGATCTATTATAAAAACTATTTTCTTATTACGACACTCAGTTAATGGAGAAGTATAGAGAGATGAGAATAGATTTATATATGATTTTTCTTGATTTGGAGAAGGCATACGATCAAATACCGAGAGAATTGATTTGATGGACATTAAGAAAGAAGGGAGTGTCTCAAGGATTTGTTGACTTGGTTTAGGATATGTATGAAGGCACTACTACTAGCGTGAGAATTATTGTTGGAGGAACTTGTGAATTTATGGTCACCATAGGTTTGCATCAAGGTTCTGCACTAAGTTCGTATCTCTTTGGTCTGATTATGGATGAAGTAACAAAACAATTGCATGGTGATATCCCTTGGTGTATATTATTTACAGATGATATTGTCTTAAGTGATGAAAGTATTGATGGTTTAAATGTTAAGTTAGAAAGTTGGAGGTATGTTTTGGAGTCTAAAGATTTTAAAATTAGTAGAAGCAAGTTAGAGTTTATGCATTGTAATTATAGTAGTGAGAGAGTGTTATAGGAAGATATGGTTCTAATTGATGGACAAAACATTCCTAAGAGTAGTAGTTTTTGGTACATAGGGTCTATCATTCAAGAGAATGGGGAGATTCATGACGATGTTGCACACAGGATCAAAGCAGGCTTGTTAAAATGAAGAAGTGCAACAGGAGTCCTCTGTGATCATTGTATACTCGTGAAACTTAAAGGGAAGTTTATAAAACAACTATGAGGCTTGTTTTGTTGTATGGTACTGAATGTTAGGTAGTACGAAAGGAATACATTAACAAAATATGTGTAGTAGAGATGAAGATACTAAGATGGATGTATGGTAAAACAAAAAAATATAAGATTAGGAATGAGCGCTTCTATGAGGACTTGGGGATAACTCCAATTGATAGTAAAATGAGATAAAATAGACTTAGGTGACTTAGACACGTGTATCATCGCCCTAACTCAACGCCGGTTAAAAGATGTGACCAAATCTTAGTAGATGTTAGTAAAAGAGCTAGGGGTAAGGCTAAAATGAGATGGTGAAATGTTATTAGGAAGGACATTTGCTTCTTGGGTTTAAATACGAATATGACATTTGATAAATATAACATTTGATAGAAATCTTTGGTGGAACAGGATTCATGTAGTCGATCCTAAATAATGGGATAAGGCTCTAATGATGATAATGATGATGATACATGTGTGTGTAAGAAGGCATCAATGATTCAAGGCACTATAACATAATAAAAAATGTTAATAAAATAATTATTAATAATAATACAATCAAACTGAACCGACTTGTCAACTAATGACATGTGTAATTAACTTGAAATATTACTAATATAGTATTTGTCAAACATAGTAAAAAAAATAAAAAGAAAGTGAGCAAAAAACAAACACACTAATATAGTATTTGTCAAACATTGTCAAAAAAATAAAAAGAAAGTGATAATGTTTTGAATGTTCCACTGTTCGAGCAAGAAGAATAAAAAAAAGAAGATAAATGGAGAGAAAAAGAGGGAGGGAGATAGAAAAATAAAAACAATGATCTAAAACCGTGTATAGTAGTATATATATGAAAAAATAATAAAAAACCTAACCCTCCAAAAAATTTAAAGGTGTCACTGTCATGAGTTGATGGTCCCCATTGGAAAATAAAAAACTGAGAGGGATAAGAAATAAAAAAAATACTAAATATATTATTAAGCTTTTGAATGTGTTAGAAAATAAAAAACTGATATTTTCTACAGTATTGAGTCTATTAACAAAGCATGCAACCATGCACAAGTACAACATAAGGAAGACAGTGTGAGACAGATTGAGAGAGAGAAAACAGTCAAATAATAATTTAAATATGCATGAGATTGAGAGATGAATACCTTGAAGAAGTTAAAAAAATCTTCTGAGTAACTCTTGGAAAGAAGGTGCCTTACCCACGGTTGGTGGGAAAGTTGCAAGTTGAAACCGCTTAGCTGCTTGGGAGAAACTTGAGAGAGGAAGAAACGAATGAATAAGCAGATTGCATGGGAAAGAGATCATGGTTGGGACTTGGGAGAAAAGAAAGAGAAGAGTCCGGTTGCGTGCCGGAAGAAGAAAGAGGTCAAAAGAAGGAAGGCCGATGGTCTCTTTCACTTTCTTTCAGTAATAATTACTTCTTTTTACAAATAAGCCCTCCTAACATATGTTTTAAACCTTTTACAACAAAATCACATTCTAAAACAAAGCGAACACTTTTCACGCCAAGGCGGGCAAGCCAGAGTCTAGGCGAGCTAGATGGGCCCAGGCAACCAAGGTGAGCACCTTTCTAGGCTGCTTGCCTAGGTGTGCCAAGACACCTAGCCATCTTTGTAGTGCTTTATAGCCTAGGCAACGCGTTAACAACAATGATCTAGAGGGCTACCTCAGGCTCTATATCTAATAAAAGTTAAACTGATTAACATTTGCTGCTACAATCAAATGATGGGGGGGGTGAAAATGTGGGACCTATGCTAATGCAAATAATCAAGATAAGATTAAATGAGATTTTTGTCAAAAGTTGTAGGAGGTGGAATTTTCAGATTTAAACAACACTTGCCTGGTGTTAGAGGGAATATTGCACCATGAACTAAAGAAGTACCCGAGATTGTAAAGAAAAAATTATGGAGTTTATGGAGGCTAATTCAAAGGCCAAGGCAGAAAGAATAGCACAATTAGAAGGAGAAATGGTTCAAAATCAGTGGGAGTAGGTGTTGAAAATGATGATGAAGATGTTCAAGGTTCGAGAGATGAAAATGCCTCAGGTGATCCTAGACCACAGCAAGAATCTCAAGCTGTTCATAGAAACAGTCTCATACATTTGGCCCGCTTGATTCATTTTATAGGAGGCAACAAACTACGACTGAAAATCATGTGAAGAACAATGCAAAGAAACAAGTGAATCAAGCAATCGAATGTTGGTTTTATTAATCTAGAGAGGTTGTGAATACCATTAGATTGAAGAGTTTTTGAGACGTGTGAAGAAATTGGACAATTTGGACCTAGTCTGAGACCTCCTTATTATTAATTGAGGGAGCCCATTCTTACAGAGGAGGTATGCATAATTTTTTTAATTTATTAGTTATTTAATATAAAATAGATTTACAAGTTAATAAACTTTTTAAAAATATATTTTAGATAAGAAGGACTTCTCAGATGATGTTACAAGAGTTCTTGGAAGATATATAGATGCACGATGATGCCTGATGGATGAACAAATAGAAGGACAAGAAGTTTATTGAACTTTCTTGTGAACAGTCCAAGTGGTACAATGTTTTTGAAAAGTATAGGTGCATCATATAAGCAACATGTTGTTGAGTACTCACTGAAACAAATTGATGTTGTAATTGAAGAAATTGGTGCAAAGCATGTCATATAGATTCAAATATTAAGCACGAATAGATTCTAATATGTTTTTTATTACACAATTGATGTTTATATTTATGATAGTTATTTATGTTTTAAAATCAGGGGATGACAAATAATGCAAGTGTAAAGGTAGTGGCTGGACAACTTTTGATGGAGAAACACCCTCACAGCCGCACATTTCTTGGATCTTATGTTTAGTACATTGGAAAGCTGGAGTTCACTAAATCCAGTATAGCTAAAAGGCAGTCAATTACGAATTTCATTTACAAACATAACATGTTACTCAAAATGATGAGACTCTGTTTGATGAGGAAGCACACTTGAAATAAGGATTTGGTAACCGATAAGAGCTGAGTTGACAAGATTTGCAACATCTGTTCTGACTTTATAGAGTTTATACAAACATAGGGATGGTCTAAGGCAATTGCCTCTCTCATCTGATGGGAAGAACAGTGCATGGGTGAAGAAGGTGGAAGGTAATAGGGTTGAGATGCTAAGACCTTAGACCATCCCTATGTTTACATAAACCCTATATGGTTAGAAAAGATGCTCCAAATCTTGTCAACTTAGCTCTTACTAGTTACAAAATCTTTATTTCAAGTGTGCTTCCTCATCATATTGAGTTTCATCATACTGAGTAACAAGTTATGCTTGTAAATGAAATTAGTAATTGATAAACCTTTAGTTACACTAGATTTAGTGAATTCCAACTTTCCAATGTACTCAACATAAGATCTAAGAAATGTGCGACACAAAGTGCCCAATAAATGTAAGGGTGTTTCTCCATCAAAAGTCACCCAACCGCTTCCTTTACACTTGCATTATTTGTCATCGCCTGATTTTAAAAGATAAATAAGTAGTAATAAAAATATAAGAAATCTATTAGTGTTTAAATATTTTAACCTAGATGACATGCTTTGCATTGCACCAATTTTTTCAGTTACAGCATCAATTTGTTTGAGCAAGTACCCGTATTTTTCAAAAACATTGAACCACTTGGATAATTCACTAGAAAGTTCAATAAACTTCTTGTCCTTTTATATGTCCATCCATTAGTCATCACCATGCATCCATATATCTTCCAGAAACTCCTGTAAGCCTCCATCATCTGAAGTCCTTCTAACCTAAAATATATTTAAAATAAAAGTTTGCTAACTTGTAAATACAATTAATATTAAATATCTAATAAATAAATAAAAACTGCATACCTTCTTCCTAGCCTCTTGTATTATGTCTCTTCGATCTGGAGAGGGATAATACAGTGTGTTGATTTCCTCAGAGCCAATGTGAGATGCAAATTGGGGGATGGGCAGAGATGTTTGTTTTGGCAGGACAAGTGGTGTGATATGTGTTCTCTTGCAGAGGCCTTTCCTTTGCTATTTGATATAGCAAGTTTGCCTTGGGCTACAGTGCCTCAGGTTTTTGACGATCAGTTGCATGGGGATATCTGGGCTCCCACTTTCAGGAGGAGCTTATCACTTCAGGAGATGGATGAGTTTCAACGTCTTTTGTCTCTGCTTCAGGAATTGAAACCCATTTTGAGTAGACATGACACATGGGCATATATATATATATATATATATATATATATATGCATCCCAATATCCCGAGATGTTACCAAGATCTCTCTGAGATCTCTTCTCTCCGACCCTTCGAGAGAAGGCCAAGAATTGATATGGAAAACCTTGCATGGGCCAGATGCCAACAAAGACCCAACAGAAAATACATACAAATATTAAAAAAATACCTAATAGTTATAGCTACCTACTAATGGGCCCAAGTAAAGGCACCTGGGTCAAAACCCACGCATCAAATGGACCCAAATACAAAGGGAGGCCCGTGGCCCATGCTCTTGCATCTCTCCTCTGTCTCCCATCTTTTGTTAAGAGATCCCACAGCATTGTTGCCTCCCTCTCAGCCATTGTTTGTTCTCAATAAAGGAGAGAACAAGAGGTCCAGGGATGATGGAGAGAGTATTGGAGGGGTTTTCTTGAGCAGATGGGTTTCGGTGATGGCAGGGGTGGGTGTTGGATCGAAGATGCGGTGATATGACAAATATAGAAGGGAGGGTTGAATAGATTTGCAGCGGAAAATTTACGCAATTAAAAACTGCATCAAATTAAAATACTATTCAATGAAATTCCCACTGATTAGATGATCTTGTGGCAAATCAAAACATGTTAGATCACCGATCAGGTAAAGTGTAGTGCTTAGAATATTATCAAGACCTATGCAAACATCTAGCACAAGAACAACAAGACAAGCCACTACACAAGATATTTTTAAGGTGGTTCGACTCCTAAACGGAGACCTACGTCCACCTCTCACTTAAACCAAGTGAGGCTTTACTAAACCGCTGATTCATAGCTTTAAACAACTGTTGACTCACAGCTTGAATGCTGACTCACAGCTTGACCGCTGACTCACAACTTGAAAGTCAAATCCACACATGTACACAGTGTGGGATCAACACTCCTAACACCAGTAGGAGCACCCAAAGTGTTCATAATGAAGTTTAAAAGTGAAAATCAAATTCACATGAAGATCAGAGTTAAGGGAGACAAATCCTCGAACACCAGTCCTTCAGCTTCACCCAATTTCCTCCGAACTATTTGATTTGAACTCTGAATCTTCAAATCTTGAGAGTTGGAGTCGTGCTTCAGATCATCTTGCACGAACGCATCATCTGGATGTGCTCCTTAGCCAATTTGATCTGAACTCCCTCAAACCAGCCTTGAATCGCGATGCTCTGCTCCAGATCCATCAAATCTGGTTTTGGTAAGGCTTAATTTGCTCTCTCAAGATGTAGTGGGTCGCAGCATCATTCTCTTTCAGGAAGGAACTCTTCAAGAGTGCTCGTGCTCCTACAATGGAGCTCTACGACTTCACCTTTGCTGAATCGTACTCAGCTTTTTTCTTTTGTTGCTACTCTGCTCTTTCCCAGATGGTAGCTTTTCTTCTTCTCCACTGCCGCTCTTTCTTCTCTGCTCCTCTTCATCTTGCACTGCTCAGATAGCTTTGATTTGATTTCCTCTCTGATCAGATCTCTCTTCTTCGCTCTGCAGCTCCTCCTTCTTCTTCTTCTCGCTACTCTCTCTCTTTTCTCCCTGGCGGCGCCAGGAATATTCTACACTCCTTTTTCTGGGCGCACTCTTTTCCCACCTCTTCCACCTCCCTTTCCAGAAGGGATAAGGACATATTTATAGTCCTAATCATGTGACCTAGGACTTGGGAATGCGTGAGTACCATGCACCTCAAGTGAGACACGTGCCAGTCACATGATATTCTACACAGATAGTATTTTTAAGTACTTAGAAGAAAAGACAATTATATACTTCAATTTATTACAACAATCGATATAGACATGGTAATCGATGTGAAGCTCACAACAATCGATGTTTGAGTTGATTAGCAATCGATGTTATGGCAATCAATGTTTAACATGGAACAATCGATGTTTAACATGAGGCAATCGATGTTTAAGTTGATTAGCAATCGATGTTTAACATGATACAATCGATGTTTAAGTTGATTAGCAATCGATGTTATGACAATCTATGTTTAAGTTGATTAGCAATCGATGTTATAACAATCGATGCTTAACATGAGGCAATCGATGTTATGACGATCGATGTTTAAGTTGATCAGCAATCGATATGATGACAATCGATTAAGGCAATTAATGTTTAAGTGTCACTGCTTCGACTGACCAAGTGTAAATGTGAACATCTAAAGTCACAGTTTCGGCTGTTTAAGACCAAATATGAACATCCGATGTTCCTATGATGATCCATAAGCAAGTATGAGTATGATGATCCATAAGCAAATCCACGAAATGTTAAAATAAAGCATGATTTGCAGAGATGATGTGAAGGACATTCATCATCAAAACACTCTTATGTTCATCATCAAAATATTGTTAATGTTGTCATGATCATTATATGTACAATGTAAGATGTGTACAACATGTCATTGTCAAGTTGTGTACAATATGTCATCATCAAAATACACAACACAACAATCTCCCACATATGTACAATACGACATCATTAGATTGTGTATAATATGTCATCATCAAAACACACAACTCAACAGTGGGTTGATCAGGAAGTCATCAAGTTTGTGTGCAAAGAGAGGAAGGTGGAGAAGAACAAACAGTACCATTGGATTGTGGTTCACAAGGCATTCAGTTCATTATTTCTTACCCCTTTTTATTTTTTGTTCCCCTAATGCTTTTGTCAACTTCAACTTTAAAACATAATTGCTCCAATCCATTTATTTTTCTTTCGAGAGGTCGGCAGACAATCAGGTATGCACTGTTCAATAGGTACATGATAGCACATTCTTTTGTAATAAGGCTATGTAATTTGTCCTCGGGTAGGTTAACTACCAAAGGAGGTTGTCACATCAGATTTTCATTCCCATGGCTCCATGCAGCAATATGTGGAATGACTGCACAAAACAGTTCATCTGCTATTACTTTCAAATTATTTGGAGATGGGTGTGTTCACTATTTCATGACAAGGCAAATTTCTTCTCTATGGTCCAATAGGCCAGCAGAATCACGAATCTTTTTACATTTTTGGAATGTTTTCCTTGTGATTTTCTTGGAATTTACTGCCAGATATACCTGAAATGAGAACATTCTGTATTTCTGGGTGGTGGGCTGGTATCTGTGACCAGCATATAACTTTGCTGCTAAAAGTTTCTTGTGATGGGTGACCCACATTACCATGCAGTCTGTCTTTTTTAAATTCTTTGGCATAAATCCAACTAGTTCAAACTTTGAAATTCTTTGGCACAAAGTTTCATGTATTTTCTCATTTTACATGTTCACTGATCTCCAACGAGTTCAAACTTTGAAATTCTTTGGCACAAAGTTTCATGGATTTTCTCATTTGACATGTTCACTGATCTCCAATGAGTTGGGATTTTGAACAGAAAAGAGATCAATCAACAAAAAACTGGAAATCCCAGGAGGAAACTGATTTGAAGAACTGCACATCAATTTCTGAAGTTTTGCACTTGACTGAGCCATGTAAAGCAAGTTTCCTTGCCTGCATTAGTGAAATAGTTCTGCCATCTAAAGGGTCTAACAAAGCTGTGGAGAGCAAACTGCTCCTTGGAAAGAGACTATTGGAGATGGTTGATGCTGGAAGAATGGAGGAAATTATTTGCACTGGATGCAAGGCTTGTGGCTGTCCTGTGGATTCTAGGTTGGTGGAGTCACTTTCTGATTCCCTCTACTCCTGGGATATTTGTGGTATACCTGTTATCGATTCACTTACAAATTAGTATCTGGCTCAAACAGATATGCACCGGAGGAAATGAAGTTTCCACTCTACTGTCAGAAAACCACTGACTATCTTCACCGTGTATGTTCTATATACAGACCCCTCCTGGTAAGTCTCTCTCATTCATCATGTATTGTCAGCTTGCTTACATACGAATAGATTGATGGATTCAGGTAATGATTTAAAGTTGTTAGATGAAACTGCAATTTATAGGAAAAACTGAAGAGAATGGAGAAGGAGGAAGAGGATGACCAGGCCTAAAGAGAACCCCGCACAGATGGTTTTGGCTGCTCACACAGCCAACCCCTTAACGGCTTAGCCCTTCTTATTTATTTCTTAATCACCAATATAAAATAAGACAAAACTGCCCCTAAGAGAGGGCGACTGTGCTAGAGCATATTCCAGGCACAGAATAAAAAGAAAAAGGATTACAGAAATACCAGAGATACCAAAAAATATCAGAAGTACCACTATTTATGTCTACACTCCCCCTCAAGCTGAGCATAGGTGTCAAGCATGCATAGCTTGGACGAGATAGAAGTAAACTGAGCTCGAGGCAACCCTTTGGTGAAAACATTAGCAAGCTGATCAGCACTCAGCAGATTGAACATAAGGCAAACAGAGTTCTCCAGAATCAATCTTCTCTCGGATGAAGTGACAGACAATCTTGATATGCTTCATCCGATCACACTGAACAGGATTGTTGGCAATGTTGATTGCAGCTTTGTTGTCACGATAAAGTTTTAATTGAAGGTGAACCTGAACACTCAGATCCTGAAGAAACAGTTTCAGCCACACCATCTCATTAAGACCATGAGCCATGTGCGATATTCTGCCTCAGCACTAGAGCGAGCACAAACTGTTTGCTTTTTGCTTCACCAGGTTTCTAGATTACCACTCAGAAAGGTACAGTATCCAGTAGTTGATTGGCGATCATCTCGAGAACATGTCCAATCAGTATCAGAAAACCCCTCAATATTCAAATGGGAAGTTCTAGTATAAAGCAAGCCGTTTCCAAGACAAGACTTGACATAACATACAATGTGCTTGATAGCCTACACATGAGGCTTCCGAGGAGCATGCATGAACTGACTGACAATGCTCACAGCATAAGCAAGATCAGGTCGGGTAAGAGACAAATAGAGTAATTTTCCAACAAGCCGCTGATATACCCCTTCGTCCGCTGTTGGACTCCGAAAATTTACCATGGGCATCTATATAGGAATGCCGGAAAATACTCAAACTGATCCAATATTTACTTAAGCAGTATTGGGTCTTGTTGACATAAATTTTTTTTTTGCAAATACCCATGGTGACATCATGCCATGTCACCATCTGTTAGGCTCTCCTAAGAGGTCACCATCTCTTAGACTTTCCTAAGAGATGGTGACATCATGCTGATGTCACCATCTTTTAAAGGTTAACCGATGGTGACATCAGCTGATGTCACCATCGGTTAAGCTCCCCTAACCGATGGTGACATCATGATATGTCACCATCGGTTATGTGCTTGTAAGGGGAGGCCAACCCCTATAAAAAGGCAGCTACACCCCCATGTAAAAGGGTCGGGCTCCCGGGGAGGAGCAGTGAAAAAGCTCCCTTGCACCCCCAGGCTGTCAAAAAAAAATCCCAAAAATTCCAAAGAAATAGAAAAAACCTCTCCCTCATTCCGAAAGATCTCCTCTTATGTTCCTCAAGTCCCCTTGCTTGGTGTGAAGGTACCGGCCCCTTTCCCCCCGCTCGGTGCAAAGCGTGGAACGCCCAATAAAGCAAAAGAATCGGGTGAGCGTCTTCATAGGACATCGGCATCTCCTCCATCCCCCCCCTCCATGGAGGGTTTCTCAAAATCATAGCATTGTTCCTACCCCCACATCGAGCAAGACTCTGTGGGGGATTCCGGGGTGTAAATACTTTCCATATCGAGCAAGACTCTATGGATATACGGTATTTAAACACCCTTGTTTTTGTGCTCTAAATGCCTCCATATTGAGCAAGACTCTATGGGTATGTGCATTTAGATGCATATGTTCTCCCCGCCCATTGAGCAAGACTCTGGGATAGTGGGTTTTGTGCTTATATGTATATGTTTCTTAGAGGAGACTCTACCTAACCGGAGATTTTGCCCAAGAACATATTCGTATATTCACGAATTTGTGTTCTTATGTATATGTTTCTTAAGAGGAGACTGCCCAAGCGGAGATTCTGCCCGAGAACATATCCATAAAACCCAAATTTGTGTTTATACATATATGCTTTTTAGGAAGAAACTCTGCCCAGGCAAAAGCTCTTTCTAAGAACATGTCCATATAACTACGAACTCGTGTTTATATGTATATGTTTCTTAGAGGAGACTCTGCCCAAGCGGAGATTTTGTCCAAGAACGTATTCGTATATTCGCAAATTTGCATTTATATGTATATGTTCCTTAAAGGAAACTCTGCCCGAGCAGAGATACCTTTCTCAGAGGAAACTCTGAGGAGACTCTGCCTTAGCAGGAATACAGCTCGGGAGCACATCCATAAAATTGCAAATTTGTGCTTATACATATATGTTTCTTGGCAGAACCTCTGTTGGAGCAAAAGCCCTGTCTAAGAACATATCCATATAATTACGAACTCATGTTTATGTGTATATGGTTCTTAGAGGAGACTCTGCCCAAGCGGAGATTCTGTCTAAGAACATATTCATATAATCATAAATTTGTATTCATATGTATATGTCTCGAAGGAGACTCTGCCTCGGCGGAGATACGTTTCGTGACGGAAACTCTGTTCAAACAGAGATACCGCTCGAGAATATATCCATGGAATTGCAAATTTATGCTTATACGCATATGTTTCTTAGGAGGAATTTTGCTTAAGCAAAGGTTCTCCCTAAAGCATATTCATATAATCACCATCTCACATATATATGTTTTCTTGAGGATACTCTACCTAAGCGGAGGTTCTGCCCGAGAACAAACTCAGATGTTTACAACTCTGCCCTTATATGCAAAAGAAAACTCTGCCTAAGCGGAGGTTCTGCCCGAGAACAAACTCAGATGTTTACAACTCTGCCCTTATATGCAAAAGAAAACTCTGCCTAAGCGGAGGTTCTGCCCGAGAACAAACTCAGATGTTTACAACTCTGCCCTTATATGCAAAAGAAAACTCTGCCTAAGCGGAGACTCTGCAGAAAATATATTCAAACACCCATAAATGTCATGTTTATATGAATATATTCCTAAAACAAAAGGGGGAAACTCTGATCAAGCAGAAATTCTGTCAGAAATATATCCATATATTCACAGAAGAGTTGTATCCATATGGGTAGTTTCTTGGGGGAGAAACCCCGTTTTGACAAAGATCCTCGCGGAAATATATCCCCATATCCGCAGAATCATGTCCATGCAAACAAAAAACGGAGAGAAAAGAAGCTCTGTCTAAACAGAGGCTTTGCCCAAAAAAGAATACACCGTGAAATTCCATAATCCACAATCAAAGTCAAACTATAAATCTGCATAGCAACTCTGCCGATGCGGAAGCGCTGCCCAAATTCTCAATGCGCCCGAAACCCAGAAATAATCTGCGGGTGTATACCCATTCCAAACAAAATTTCAAATCAAACAACACATTTTAAACCTTAAATAGGTTTACGGGTATATACCTGTTCTTTCTCAAAGTCCTATCTTGAACCCCAAAAAGGGCAGTCATATCATTTCAAAATGGAACACTTGAGCCAAAATATTTCAAAGGAATAAATCCTTTTCTTTCAAGTCAAAGTTCATTTGTCCAGAACAAAAAGGGGAAATATCATGATTAGGATTTTCTAAAAGCGTATATTTGCTCATCCTTGCTATGAATGGTATTCGGGTTAAAACTGGTATTAAATAATGCCAAAGACTTTTAACTCGATGTAAATGTAACATCGATTCCGATCGATGGAGACAGAGATCCAGTACATGCTACCCTGATTGTCTGATGAGTATAGACACATGACTCAAGAAGTTAAGATTAAAAAAAAAAACAGCGCACTAGTCTGTTCCACGGACACCACACTTGTCCGTTCCACGGACACCACACTCGTCCGTTCTACGGGCACCAAAATCCTTTCTCCGCATCGCGCAGACTCTTTCTTATGTCTGACAGACAGGCTGGCATGCCCCGCAAAATAAAAATCCAAAGCATGCGAAATGAATGGAATACCTGAATAAATGAAATGAATGAACCAAAATTGATGACGAAAATTTCCCGTGTCAACAGTTGGCACGCCCGGTGGGACCTCTTCTCACCATTCATAGCAAAAAGGATGAGACATACATATATTTTTCATGAAAGCCCTAATTCTGATGTTTTCCCTTGAAGGTACAAACAAAAGGCAAATTTCAAATTATTGGAGATGGCTGTCACCTATGGACCGCTCGTCGTCAACAATCATGCCAGGTTCGGTTACCTGGCGACTCTGATCGTATTCGGAGATTTTTCCAGCAATTGTCGGATCCCCTTATTCCCTAAGGGTGGTTCCGGCCTATGAAGAAGATGCTGCTCAAAAGCCTCTCTCCAACAAGTCAACAAGGAAGACCCACAAGAGCCGTGGGCGCGTAAAAGCTCGTTCTGCTATTATCAACAGGGGGCACCCGAATGCTCTCCAAAGATAATGCTAATAAAGGGGATAAACCTAACTCTGGCCAACAACATTTATTGGCTATGCGCCTAGCTAAGTTATATCCAAATCCAAAATTCAAAACCATAGCCAATAAACTACGAAGGTAGGCTATCTCAAATCCAAATTCAAAACCATAGCCAGTAAACCACAAAGGTAGGCTATACCAAATCCAAACTCAAGCTCGTGACCAACAAGCCATCAAGGCAGGTCATGTCCAAATCCAATTCAAAACCATAGCCAGTAAACCACAAAGGTAGGCTAGACCAAATCCAAACTCAAGCTCATAGCCAACAAGCCATCAAGGCAGGTCATGTCCAGATCAAATTCAAAACCATAGCCAGTAAACCACAAAGGTAGGCTATTTCAAATCCAAGTTCCAAACCATAGCCAGTAAACGACAAAGGTAGGCTATATCAAATCCAAATCCAAATTCAAATTCATAACCGATAAGCCATCAAGGTAAACCATATCCAGATGCAATTTCAAATCCATAGCCGACAAATCATCGAGGCAGACATACCTGAATTCAGTCCAAAACCATATGCAATCCCACAATATGTCAAAACCAAATACCAGATATTGCCACAAACCATCAAGGTAGGCTGAACCCAATACATATCCGAGTCCGAAACCAAAATCCAAACTCAAATCCTAAAATCATGGCCACCAAACCTCAATGGTAGGCTCCACCAAATTCCAATACCATACCTTTAACCCAAAAAAAAGCCATTTAGAAAAACTAAGTCAACCCAAATCCGGACTTGTTCAATCCTGGCAATTTCCTTCAAAATCATAGTTTCTGTCTCTACAACAAGAACAAAATAAAATCATAAAAGTAAAAGGCTATCAGTTGCCACCTCAAGATCTGGCAAATCCATCATGATCAGAGGTCTGCAGGTACGGCTCGACGGAAGCCAACCTATCACCCCACGGGATAGGTATATTCCAACAATCCCAACCTCAAACCGCTTCTCAGTTTTGCGGAGGTTTCAAGGAGAATCAGGCAAGGTTTGCCATATCGGATCTCGGCTTCGTCTCGGGAGGGTCAAAGAGAAGAGATCTCGAAGAGATCTCGGAGAGATCTCGGGAGATCAGGATAACATTAAAGTGGATCACATAGGTTCACATAGATAATTCCTTAAGGAACATAGATAATTGCATACATTCCCAAGTCTCAACTGTGGATGACATAGGTTCACATCATGGTTTGCTGGAGCGGCGATTTGGACCGAATCGGGTTCGCCTTGATTCTATCCGATTCGTATGGAATCGATCCGATTCGCATAGGATTATTATATATATTTAATATAACACATGTAAATAAATAAAGAAATTAGGAAGTGAATTCTCATGAGTTTGGGTGATGATAGTTTATGTTTGACCAAATCTTGAGAGGTCTCAAACAGACTAAGTGCTGTCAGTAGGAGAGTGGCTCCCTTGGAGAAGTCACATGCACGTTTGACTTTTTTTACCGGACTTTGAATTTTTAGTGTTCCATGTGGTTTATTTGAATTATCAAATTTTTAGATAGGCTAAATTATGAGAGATTATAAAGTTAGCATTTCGCTAAAATCACCAAAATCACGATTTTCTTCTTCGATGGCAGAGTTGACTTTTTATTGGTAAGAGATATGATTCTTTTGATATTTTTATTGGATTCAAATGGGGGGTACTTCCTTATTTACATGTAATATCTTAAGTAAATGAAACTATAAATACTAACATTTACTTAAATGATATTCAGGTAAATAAGGGGATCCTGACAACCCTGCCTGAAGAGATCCTCACAACCCTGCTTGAAGACATCCTCACAACCCTGCCTGAAGACATCCTGACAACCCTACCTGACTCATCTCGGCCTTCTCGTTTCTCGGGAAGGGGCCGAGACCGATATTCTCGCGAGAATCTCGCGAGATTGCATACCATGGAATCAGGAGATCCCAAGAAGGAAGCCGATGTCAAGCAAAAGAACCGGCACTCTCCCAGGTTCAAACAAATCTGGGTTCCCAAAAAGGAAACCCAGAAACTCAAGAAGACCCAATCAAATATAGCAAAGGTGTTCAGTAATAGAAGCAACGTCAAAGATGCTTCCCTTCAACATATTGAACTCAAGTACCATCATCGGCAAAAAAAAAAGAAATCAAGCTATACTCCTCAAGGCCCGAAAAATATCCGGGTAGTCAAAGAAATTTCAACTCAACAATTCAAATCTCGCGTATCGATCCCTGATCGTATACGGCGAATCTCAGTATTTGATAGGCTGGGGGCAATTCCTAATGCCAGTACTCGTCCGTCAAAAAGACGACGTGTTACTTGGGCAGCTGAGGAAAAACCCAAGCTTATAATCTTCCCATACTATGCCTCTGGGAGAGACTCTGGCGAAAGGGCAAAACAAATCGCAGAAGCCAACCCAAATATTCCCACTAAGGCCATCGGGCAGTTTGCCAGAAGAAACCGCCAGCCCGGCAGACAAGTCGGAACATCTAGTCAAGCTCCCCCTCGTGTTGGCTTTCAACATGAAGGAATTCAAATCCCCTTCTTCAAAGAGACAAATGTTCAAATCGAAGAAGATGGGCTTTCTACTTCAAATATCAACGCCGTCATTGATTTGCCTACAAAGGAAAATTTCCAGGTAATGTCAGGTGATGGCAAATGTCAAGTGATGCAGCAATGTCCGTTTTAAATGACTGCGCTTCTAAATGAAATGAGGCAAGTGGCAACTTCAAGCCTTCGGCATTCTACAGAGCCAGTCTCTACTGAAAATCAACAAATTCAGCATCCAGATAGGTCTGCCCCGACAAATCATCCGGCAGTTTCTACAATTGGTCTTCTTCCTCAAACTACGGGTCAGGATATCATTGATCCGTCTAATATTATGCCTCCTCAAACAGAAACAATTCAAGGTATTCCCATACAAAGGCATGAGATATAGAAAATTA
The DNA here is from genome assembly GCA_014218235.1 of Colocasia esculenta. NCBI lineage: Eukaryota > Viridiplantae > Streptophyta > Magnoliopsida > Alismatales > Araceae > Colocasia > Colocasia esculenta. Next base: position 6,970,963 of record CM024766.1, on the reverse strand, counting down.
TTCAAAATATGTTCGCTTAGCAGAGCGAAGGCATGCAGATGACAGATCTATAATCTGTTCCATATCCAGTATATCATCAATTCAAGTAGTTGCCAGAAACATGCCCTAAAGTCCCAAAACTATCAAAGTTTAATGGACATGGGTCACCACTGGAATATGTGGCACATTATATTATTGCCTTGGGCGAGCTCGCCATCGGCGAATATTATCTCCTCAGATATTTTGCAACTTCCTTGATTGAAGTCGCATTTCAATGCTATTCAAAACTCAAGCCCAATTCAGTTGCCGATCAGGCAGATATGCAAAAGAAATTCATGGACCGTTTTCAAACGTCCAAAAGGAAAGTCTCTCTTACCGAATTATGTTCCCTCAAACAAAAGAAAGGGGAATCGGCAATTGACTTCATCAAAAGGTGGAAAGAGTTTAGCATGAAATGCAGTAATCCTCCTTTCAAGAAGATGCAATCCCTGTCTGCCGAAGAGGCATGGTATGCAATCTCGCGATCTCGCGAGATTCTCGGACTCGGCCCCTCCCCGAGAAACGAGATGGCCGAGATATGTTTTCAGGGTTGTCAGTTAGGATCCTCTTTAGGCAGGGTTGTCAGGACTCCTTATTTACCTGAATATCATTTAAGTAAATGTTACATTTACTTAAGATATTACATGTAAATAAGGAAGTACCCCCCATTTGAATCCAATAAAAATATCAAAAAAATCATATCTCTTACAAATAAAAAGTCAACTCTCCCATCCAAGTAGAAAATCGTGATTTCGATGGTTCCAATCAAAATAGTGACTTTCTAATCTTTCATAATTTGTTATAATTTGGCATATCTAAAAATTTCATAATTCAAATAAACCTAATAGAATACTAAAAATCTAAAGTTCGGTAAAAAAAATCAAACGTGTATATGACTTCTCCAAGGGAGCCACTCTCCTACTGACAGCACTTAGTCTGCTTGAGACCTCTCAGGATTTGGTCAAACCTAAGCTATCATCACCTAAACTCATGAGATTTTTCACTTTCTAATTGAAAATAAACTAGAATCCTAAGGAGAGAAAAATCAAAATTTACATCTCGAAGTCCAATTCTCACACTCTTGTTGTATGATATATGTGACATAGGTTGAGGCTTGAGAATGTATGTAATTATCTATGTTCCTTAAGGAATTATCCATGTGAACCTATATGATCCACACTTTTATGTTATCCTGATCTCCCGAGATCTCTCCGAGATCTCTTCGAGATCTCTTCTCTTTGACCCTCCCGAGACGAAGCCGAGATCCGATATGGCAAACCTTGCGAAGAGGTCTCGTATCAACAATCAATGAGAAACTCTTGGGAGCAAATATCAAGAGTTTCTATCAATTGAATTATATGGTAGCAGAAATTGAGATGTTCCTAACTAACAAATAGCGCATACATCTCATAAAGGCAAGCTCCCCAAAGAGCGTAATCAGTCGATAGAAGAGGTCAGTGTTATTGACTTCTCGCCTGGCAATGAAGCAAAGGGGGCATCAATCTCTTCTGCGCCGAAGAAAAAAAATCAGAACCTAAAGCGCATGTGCCAACATTGGCAAAGCATATGAAGACTCCTTATTCTTTCAAAAAGGGGCATACTAAGGAGCTCTTTGATCTCTGTCTCGACAACCAATTAATATCACTGCCAACACCAAAGAAGCCGGCAGATGTCAGCAAAACCAATCAGCTTAATTTGCCCGTATCACCGTATGGAGGGGCATGTAATTGAAGATTGCTACGTCTTCGAAAATGAGACCCAGAAGATTATTCAAAATGGCCTCATATTTATTCAAAATGGTCTGGTTAACCATCCTCAACTTCATGCTTGGGATCGACCAGAGCAATCTGTCAATGTCATTTATATGACGGGACTTCCAATAAATTCAAATCATCCCGAGGACGGTCATTTATGTGATCCTCCTCAAGATAATTCAGGAGCTCATTCTCCACCAAGATCAAGGCATGATCCACATAGGATGATGAGGAGAGTCCAAAGACAAATATACTCTTATGCATACTCAAATATATTCAGAGCCGCCTCCTATGTCGCCATATGCAGACTCAAATAGGTGGCTATCCGAAGATCCTTCAACTTCTGTCGAGCCGGCAAGGTTATATTCTTTCCCTCGACATCAAACTTTCTCACTTTTCCGACTATGCCTTCAATCCGGATTGATGGATTATCGAGCTCTGGCAGAAATATTAGCCAATTACTACCCATATCATCAAATGATGGGTCATAGCATCGAAGATTGCATAAGATTTAAAAATTATGTTCAAAAGATAATTGACCTGGGTATTCATCGGGTCAACCAACCTCATACTCAACAACCACCAAATGGACCGGCCAACCTGGATCCTATTCGGTGAATGTCATTAATGCATCATCATCCTTTGGTCTTCCTCAGTCATTAGTGGGGGAGCCTTCAAATCCATATTTATCTAGTCAATGGTATACAAATGTGCGTCTTCTACAATAAGCAGTCCTTCACAGATAAAGATATGCTACTATCCTCTCCATGCCATAATCGTCCTTTATGTAGAGACAAGCCAACGGCAACGAATTGAATCGGATCCTGGTCGATCCGGGGGCATCTATCAATAAGAAGCCATTGGAAGAGTCATTGTCAACCTAATTCTGGGAAGATTCACCACCAAGGTAGCCTCCTACATTATTGATGCTGATACAACATACAGGATATTGCTTGGAAAACCTTGGCTATATAAAGAAAATTGGGTGATGTGTCATCCCGTTAACTCTTCATCAATGCATCAAATATGCAAAAAAAGGAAAGCAGCATACAGTCTCTACTGATTAAGCCCCGTTTCAGGAAGATGAATGCAATTTGACTGATGCCCTTTTATATCTTGGAGGGCCAATTCCTCAACCCCTTGCCCGGTCTAAAGGGAAGGGTAAGCAAATTAAATGCTCAGATGAAGACAGTGAGATTGGCGAGCCTTTTGTGGTAAACAAAGGCTTTTCCAAATCACCTGCAAAGAATTCTCAAAGCAAAGTAATTCGCCCAGAGCGGCGGAATGTCAACTATGAAGCTGACCACATAAGGGAGTACTCCACCTCCCAGTTGCATGCAAATTTACTCTCGAAGGCAAGATCAAAGTGTTCGACGATTGAAAAACGTTCGTCGTCAAATGTCGGGGAATGGAAATAGACCCCGACAAAATCAAGGCGATCCAGCAATCGCCACCTCCTCAAAATCTGACCGATCTAAGGCCATTTCAAGGGAAATTAGCCTATATTAGACATTTTATCTCAAATCTTTCAGGAAGGATTATGCCCTTCGGCAAATTAATGAAGAAAGATACTCCTTTCATCTGGGATCGAGATTGCCAAATCGCCTTCGAGCAAATTAAGGAATATCTTCTCACTCCACCAGTGTTGGGGGCACCAATTGCTGGGAAGCCTCTCATACTTCATATTGCAGCTATGGATGCTTCTCTAGGGGCTCTATTAGCACAAACAAATGAAGAAGGCAAGGAGCAACCTCTATATTATCTCAGCAGAAAGTTAATCAGTCCGGGTGTTCGCCTTTCTCCTTGGTATATGGAGCGGAGGCAATGATTCCTATAGAAATTAAAATGGCATCCTATTGAACTTCAAAGTCAAGATCAAGATTAAATAGAAAGAAGGCTCGATGAGCTCTTCAATATAGAAGAAAGACGACCCAAAGCTCATCAAGCCAGAATGGCTCACGCATTCGACAAATTGACGAGACCCAGAGCCTTCAAATTGGGGAATCTCGTCATGATCAAGTGCAAGAAAGCAACGGCAGGAAAGTCAAGCGGCAAATTTCAACCTACTTGGCTTGGCCCATACATCGTTACCTTGACAAATGAAGGGGGGTGCCTATAGGCCGGTGGACCATAAAGGTACTGTGCTCTTTCCTCCACTCAACACCTGAAACTATACCATGCCCCAGAACATGAGTTCCTCGGCCAATCATCAAAACCAAAATCCAATCACCCAGATAGGCAGAAAGCTGGAAAGGAATGAAAGATGCCCTCTTTGAGGATCCATGCTGAAATAGAAGCTTGCCATAAATGGAGACAAAAGAAATAAACCCCCAGTTGTCCATCATATAACCCAATCCCCCATATTTTTCAATCCCTGTAAGAGCATGAAGCCAAAGGTGCTCCATCCTGCATATCCCACTCTTCACCAAATTCATATTTCAAAACCATAGCCAGCAAACTACAAAGGTAGGCACAATCATATTCAAATCCCAAATATAGCCAGCAAGCCATTAAGGCAGGCCATACTCAAATTCAATCCTAAACTATAGCCAGCAAACCACAAAGGTAGGTTATATTAAACCCAAAACTCCAGTCATAGCCAGTAAGCCATCAAGGTAGGCCAGACTCAAATTCAATTCAAAACCATAGCCAGCAAACCACAAAGGTAGGCTATATCAAAACCAAATTACAACCATAGCCAGCAAACCACAAAGGTAGGCTATATCAAATTCAAACTCCAGTCACAGCCAGCAAGCCATCAAGGCAGGTCATACTCAAATTCAATCCAAAAACCATAGCCAGCAAACCACAAAGGTAGGCTATATCAAATTCAAACTCCAGTCATAGCCAGCAAGCCATCAAGACAGGCCATACTCAAATTCAATTCAAAACCATAGCCAGCAAACCACAAAGGTAGGCTATATCAAACCTAAACTCCAGTCATAGATAGCAAGCCATCAAGGCAGGCCATACCCAAATTCAAGTCTTAAACCCATAGCCGGCAAACCATAAAGGTAGGCTATATCATACCAGCCATTAAGTCATATCCAAAGCCAATTCAAAACCCAAAGTCCCACCAACAAACCACCATGGTAGGTGACATCAAGTTCAAATTCCAAGTTCTTATCCCAAGGCCATCAAGGCAACTCATATTCAAATAGAATCACAAATTCATAGTCAGCAAGCCATCAAGGCACGTCATACCCAAATTTGATCCAAAACCACATGCACCAAACTATAAATGCCAAAATAAATCAAACCCAGAATACCAAATATAGCCACAAACCATCAAGGTAGGCTGAACCAAATAGAAGTTCGAAATTCCATATCTTAGCCACAAGCCACCAAGGTAGGCTAAATTAAATCAAAAATCAAAACCAAAACCAAAACCAAAAAAAAAAAAAAACAAAAAAAAAAACAAAACCAAAAATCAAAACCAAGTCTAGAACCAAATCAATCTAAATCCTATATCCAAATCCAAGAGCGAAATCAAAATCCCATACCCCATCCAAAATACCACAAAGGTAAACTAGCATGTCCATATCCAAATCCAAAAACAAACCCAATCTCAACTCCAATACAAATCTAAATGCAAATCCCTTATCACTGCCCTAAGCCATCAAGGATGGGCGGAATTCAAACCCAAAACCCCAAATCCAAACCTAAAACTCCATGCCAAAGCCCATATCAATACCCAAAACTAAACTTGAAGCCAAAGTAAACCCAAATCTCATATCCATATCTAACCCAAATTCAAAATTTCCAATCATCAGCCAAACTCAAATTCCAAACTACATCCGAGTTCACTCATCCATATCAAAACCAGACCCTATCCATTCTAGAGCCAGACTCTCATCCATTCAACTATCCAAACCAGCTGAATACTCAAGTGTCAAGTAAAAAAACAAAAACAAAAACAAAAAAACAAAACAAAAAACAAAAAGGGAGTTAAAAATAGAGATACCCCGATGAACTTAAATATACGATTCACTGTGTGCTTAAGGGTAAAAAGATCAAAAAAATCCGGCTGAGGTGAAAATCCGAAAGGATGCTTCAGGCAAAAATGGATAACCCCTCAACGAGAAAACCCGAAAGGGCACGTTGGAAAAAGCTAAAGGGGGCCAGTCTTAGTGAAAACCCGAGAGGGCACTGAGATTGGTAATGTGAAAAAAAAAGGAGAAAGAGGAAGGAAAATAAAAAGGAGGACCATGGTTCAAAAACTCGGCCGGATCGGGATCGGATCGGCCTAGTCGGCTCGGTTTTGGGCCTCCCGATCCAAGCCGGGGTAACCTAGCCGGTCCCTGCACGCGGATCGGACTGGCTCGGCTGGGCTCGGCCGGCTTGCCGAGCCCGGCCCGATCCGCCTCGGATCGGCCCGAGCCGGGCCGATCCGGTTCAACCTTGTCATGGGCTGAGTCCAGGCCAATCCCAGGCTGAGTTCAGGCCGAGTCCACTGCGATTTCAGGCCTTATTTACCTAAATATCATCGGGCCGATCCAGTTCAACCTTGTCATGGGTTGAGTCCAGGCCAATCCCAGGCTGAGTTCAGGCCGAGTCCACTGCGATTTCAGGCCTTATTTACCTGAATATCATTTAAGTAAATGTTATTATTTGTAGTTTCATTTACTTAAGATATTACATGTAAATATAGAAGTACCCCCATTTGAATCTAATAAAAATATCAAAAAAAACATATCTCTTACCAATAAAAAGTCAACTCTCCCACCGAAGAAGAAAATCACAATTTCGTTGATTTTAGCGAAATACTAACTTTCTAATCTCTCATAATTTAGCCTATCTAAAAATTTGATAATTCAAATAAACTATATGGAATACTAAAAATCTAAAGTTCGGTAAAAAAAGTCAAATGTACATATGACTTCTCCAAGGGAGCCACTCTCTTACTGACAACACTTAGTCTGCTTGAGACCTCTCAGGTTTTGGTCAAACCTAAGCTATCATCATCTAAACTCATGAGATTTTTCACTTTTTAATTGAAAAGAAATTAGAAAGTGACAATTCTCATGACTTTGAGTGATGATAGTTTAAGTTTGACCAAATCCTGAGAGGTCTCAAGCAAACTAAGTGTTGTCAGTAGGAGAGTGGCTCCCTTGGAGAAGTCATATGCACGTTTGATTTTTTTTACCGGACTTTAGATTTTTAGTGTTCCATATGGTTTATTTGAATTATCAAATTTTTAGATAGACTAAATTATGAGAGATTAGAAAGTTAGCATTTTGCTAAAATCAACGAAATCACGATTTTCTTCTTCAGTGGGAGAGTTGACTTTTTTTTGTAAGAGATATGATTTTTTTGATATTTTTATTGGATTCAAATGGGGGGTACTTCCTTATTTACCTTCATTTACTTAAGATATTACATGTAAATAAGGCCTGAACTCAACCTGTATAAGATATACACCTGTATAATGGGCCGATCCAGCCACCCCTGCCTCAGCCGGGCTCGGCCGAGCCGAGGTCGGGATCATCGGGTCGGATCGGTTTTGGGCCGACCGATCCGATCCCGATCCCCGGGTTTTTGAACCTTGAGGAGGACTTTCATTGTCCTTCACCTTGTATTTATACAAAGAGCGGCAATTCTACATGCAAGTCGGACAAGAAAGCAAAACACCAAGCTTACTACACAAATGCCATATTGAAAAACAAAGACAGGAAGGCTTCTTCCTCTTCAGCCGTTCAAATCCAAGTGCAAATCCCTTACCCCAGCACTAAGCCATCAAGGTTGGGCGAAATTCAAATCCCAAAGCCAAACAATAAACACCATTACAGAGTCCATTCGAAACCAAGTCCAGAGCTAAATCATACCCAAATCTCATATCCATATCCAAACTCAAATTCAAAATACCACAAAGGTAAACCAACATACTTATGTTCAAACCCAAATCTATATCCAAACCCAAATTCAAATCCGAATTTCCAATCATCAGCCAAACTCAAATTCCAAACCACATCCGAGTCCACCATCCATTCCACAATTAGATCCTCATCCATTCCACAACCAGACCTTTAGCCATTCAACTATCCAAGTCAGTCGAGTACTCAACAGTCAGGTCAAAAAGAGAGAGAGAGAGAGAGAAAAAAAAAGGGGGGTTGAAAATAGAGATACCTCGATGGACTTAAATATACGGCTCACTGTATATTTGAGGGTAAAAAGATCAAAAAATACGGCTGAGGTGAAAACCCGAAAGGGCATTTTAGGCAAAAAATGGGTAACCCCTCAACGTGAAAACCCGAAAAGAGCGCGTTGGAAAAAGCTAAAGGGGGCCAGTCTTGGTGAAAACCCGAAAGGGCGCTAAGGCTGGTAATGTGAAAAAAAAGGAAAAGAAAAAAAGCGAGGAAAGAAAGAAAAAAGAAAATGAAAAGGAGGATTTCTCTGTCCTTCATTTGTACATCCACAAAGTTACAAGTCACCACATTACAAAATTACAGAGGGTGACAAATACCATATACAAGATAGAAAGGAGATCAAGGCAACAAGCCCAGTATACAAATGTTATGCTGTGAAACAAAGGCAGGAAGGTTTCTTCCTCTTCAGCCGTTCGGCTTCTTTGGCTTTAAAAGATCTAGACCGGCGAGAATCATCTCCGCCTTTGGCAAGGATGGCCTCCTCTTCGGAGTCTTTGACTTCATCTTTGGCATCTTGATTCAAAGAAGACCTCTCTTCATCAAGTTCGCGTTCCAACCCGGCGATCTTCTCTTTCCCGGCAACCATGCTCAACCCCACTGTCACTCGTAGCACCTCCTACTTGAAAGACAGAATAAGTTTGAGACTCCAAAAATGGGCTCCCTGCATTTCCCCAAAGTGGAAAAGGAGGATTGGCCACAGATATAGAATATGAATCCATTATCTCCAAAAAAAAAAAAAAAAAGATCATAGAAGACCTGGTCACCTGAGCACAAGAAAAGAAAGTCAACATCAGAAAAGAAAACATCGTCTTTAAAGACTGTATATGAGCTCAGTAAAGGAAGTCACTTGCAGAAGTTGATTCCATGGCAGAATATTCCTCGACAGGCATTGGGATATAAACCTCGACAGGAGCAAAAGAATATTGTTCCGTCGAGACTCCCAACTCAGCAAATGCAGAGGCATCGTCATCCATCAGGGCTATCTTAAGAAACAGACAGTTGAATGATGGTTCATTATCATCAACTTCCGGCATAAAGTCAATAGCGTTCCGTGAGGAACTCTCACGCTCCATTCCCTAAAGCAAAGGAGAACCTCCAGGTGAAGAAGCATGGCCGCCCGAAGCAATCGGACCAGCACTTTTTCTCATCTGTCTCATCATCTGAGATAGAAGAGTTTAAAAAAAAAAGGGGGGGGGGAAGAAAAGAGAAGTGATAAAACATGAAGAAAAGATCATGAATGACAATGATGAGAGAAGAAAAGAAAAGAAAAGAAAGTCACCACCATATGAGGTGGAATCCGCCACCTTCCTTTTCCAACTCTCTCGAGCCTATAAGGGGAGGGAACATCCAAATCAGCTTCGCCATTCTTATCTCCAACAACTTCTGATGCAGGGATGGCTGGAAGTCCATGACAGATATGTGGAAAAATGAAACAGAAGAAGAAGAAAGATAGCCACTCCACGAATCTCCTCGGAGGAAAGGGGTTATAGTTGTTGAGCGAAGCCAAGAAGATCGGCCTCAGCAGCAGAATTCCATGTCAAATCATAGATAAAGCTAAGAAGACAAGATTCAAGAGAAAGATGTCAAATCTGATCCAAGTACTGTAAAGAAGGCGAATCTCGTGAAAGAAATATCAAATTCAGATTTGAGGCGAAGTCAGAAAGATAAGACCCAGGCAAAGAAGGTCAAAACCAGTTCCGAGTAAATCCAAAGAAGCAGGGCTGATGGCTCAACACAAAAGGCATGACAAAGTCGATCGTTGCCCGAGGTTGTTGGCTTCACAGTGCAAGCACTGAAGCGCGTCAACTGCGGCTACAACTTTTCGATCCAAGTTCCTTATCAAGTCATGAAGACCAGAAGCAAAGCTCGAAGAATGCACGAGACGCCCACCTTCGCCTTCGGCTCCGGCGCACTTCCCGTGGGGGGCATTTATTGACATAATTTTTTTTTTTGCAAATACCCATGGTGACATCATGCCATGTCACCATCTCTTAGACTTTCCTAAGAGATGGTGACATCATGCTGATGTCACCATCTTTTAAGGGCTAACCGATGGTGACATCAGCATGTGTCACCATCGGTTGAGAGCCTAACCGATGGTGACATCAGCTGATGTCACCATCGGTTAAGCTCCCCTAACCGATGGTGACATCATGATATGTCACCATCGGTTATGTGCTTGTAAGGGGAGGCCAACCCCTATAAAAAGGCAGCTACACCCCCATGTAAAAGGGTCGGGCTCCCGGGGAGGAGCAATGAAAAAGCTCCCTTGCACCCCCAGGCTGTCCAAAAAAAATCCCAGAAATTCCAAAGAAATAGAAAAAATCTCTCTCCCTCATTCCAAAAGATCTCCTCTTCTGTTCCTCAAGTCCCCTTGCTTGGTGTGAAGGTACCGGCCCCTTTCCCCCCGCTCGGTGCAAAGCGTGGAACGCCCAATAAAGCAAAAGAACCGAAAGAGCGTCTTCATACGACATTGGCGTCTCCTCCATCCCCCCCTCCATGGAGGGTTTCTCAAAATCATAGCATGGTTCCTACCCCCACATCGAGCAAGACTCTGTGGGGGATTCTGGAGTTTAAATACTTTCCATATCGAGCAAGACTCTATAAATATACGGTATTTAAACACCCTTGTTTTTGTGCTCTAAATGCCTCCATATTGAGCAAGACTCTATGGGTATGTGCATTTAGATGCATATGTTCTCCCCACCCATTGAGCAAGACTATGGGATAGTGGGTTTTGTGCTTATATGTATATGTTTCTTAGACGAGACTCTGCCTAAGCGGAGATTCTGCCCAAGAACATATTCGTATATTCACGAATTTGTGTTCTTATGTATATGTTTCTTAAGAGAATACTCTGCCTAAGTGGAGATTCTGTCCGAGAATATATCCATAAAACCCAAATTTGTGCTTATACATATATGCTTCTTAGGAAGAAACTCTGCCCAGGCAAAAGCTCTTTCTAAGAACATGTCCATATAACTACGAACTCGTGTTTATATGTATATGTTTCTTAGAGGAGACTCTGCCCAAGAACGTATTCGTATATTCGCAAATTTGCATTCATATGTATATGTTCCTTAAAGGAAACTCTGCCCGAGCAGAGATACCTTTCTCAGAGGAAACTCTGAGGAGACTCTGCCTTAGCAGGAATACAGCTCGGGAGCACATCCATAAAATTGCAAATTTGTGCTTATACATATATGTTTCTTGGCAGGACCTCTGTTGGAGCAAAAGCCCTGTCTAAGAACATATCCATATAATTACGAACTCATGTTTATGTATATATGGTTCTTAGAGGAGACTCTGCTCAAGCGGAGATTCTGCTTAAGAACATATTCATATAATCATAAATTTGTATTCATATGTATATATGTCTCGAAGGAGACTCTGCCTCAGCGGAGATACCTTTCGTGACGGAAACTCTGTTCAAACAGAGATACCGCTCGAGAATATATCCATGGAATTGCAAATTTATGCTTATAGGCATATGTTTCTTAGGAGGAATTCTGCCTAAGCAAAGGTTCTCCCTAGAGCATATTCATATAATCACCATCTCACATATATATGTTTTCTTGAGGATCCTCTACCTAAGTGGAGGTTCTGACCGAGAACAAACTCAGATGTTTACAACTCTGCCCTTATATGCAAAAGAAAACTCTGCCTAAGCGGAGGTTCTGCCCGAGAACAAACTCAGATGTTTACAACTCTGCCCTTATATGCAAAAGAAAACTCTGCCTAAGTGGAGATTCTGCAGAAAATATATTCAAACACCCATAAATGTCATGTTTATATGAATATATTCCTTAAAAAAAAGGGAGAAACTCTGATCAAGCAGAAATTCTGTCAGAAATATATCCATATATTCACAGAAGAGTTATATCCATATGGGTAGTTTCTTGGGGGAGAAACCCCGTTTTGACAAAGATCTTCGCAGAAATATATCCCCATGTCCGCAGAATCATGTCCATGCAAACAAAAAAAAGAGAGAAAAGAAGCTCTGTCTAAATAGAGGCTTTGCCCAAAAAAGAATACACCGTGAAATTCCATAATCCACAATCAAAGTCAAACTATAAATCTGCATAGCAACTCTGCCGATGCGGAAGCGTTGCCCAAATTCTCAATGCGCCCGAAACCCAGAAATAATCTGCGGGTGTATACCCATTCCAAACAAAATTTCAAATCAAACAACACATTTTAAACCTCAAACAGGTTTACGGGTATATACCCGTTCTTTTCTCAAAGTCCTATCTTGAACCCCAAAAAGGGCAGTTATATCATTTCAAAATGGAACACTTGAGCCAAAATATTTCAAAGGAATAAATCCTTTTCTTTCAAGTCAAAGTTCATTTGTCCAAAACAAAAAGGGGAAATATCATGATTAGGATTTTCTAAAAGCGTATATTTGCTCATCCTTGCTATGAATGGTATTCGGGTTAAAACCGGTATTAAATAATGTCAAAGGCTTTTAACTCGATGTAAATGTAATATCGATTCCGATCGATGGAGACAGAGGTCCAACACATGCTACCCTGATTGCCTGATGAGTATAGACACATGACTCAAGAAGTTCAGATTAAAAAAAAAAAACGGCGCACTAGTCCGTTCCACGGACACCACACTTGTCCGTTCCACGGACACCACACTCGTCCGTTCTACGGGCACCAAAATCCTTTCTCCGCATCGCGCGGACTCTTTCTTCTGTCTAATAGACAGGTTGGCACGCTCCGCAAAACAAAAATCCAAAGCATGCAAAATGAATGGAATACCTGAATAAATGAAATGAAATGAATGAACCAAAATTGATGACGAAAATTTCCCATGTCAACAGGTCTCGATTTTTTTTTTTTAAGTCAAGAAAAGACTTATTATGAAGGCCGACCTCAAATCCTTTAACGGAGTACAAGTTCAAAAAGAACAATGCTTTGAAGTTTGAAGAAGATAATTTTAAAATTCTTCAACGACACGAGATCAACAAGACCAAAGATTCGAAGAAGATTACAACTTCAGATCCACTTGCAAGGGGAAGCACTAAGCACTTGCAAAGATACAAACAACCCATCCTCGAAGAAGACCGAGGAATGAAGCTCAAAGGTCCTCTCGTCACAAGAAGCATGGAAGGTACCAAACAATCCTTGGCGAGGCCCGGGGTTATATTTATAGGGAAGCCAAGGAGGGGAAGAACCCTCCAGGTAGGGAGACCCCCTACCCAGGTCCCCTCCCTCTCCGGGTAGGGAGGCACCTACCCGAAGGGACTCCCCTCCGAGTAGGAGATTTCCTACTCGGAGAGGGGTCTCTCCGGGTTGTCTACTCGGAGAGAACCCCCCTCTCTGGGTAGATCTCTCTCCTCTCTCAAATGGGGTAAACCCCTATAAATACCCCAATAGCCGGATGGCGAGGGGAGGATTTTGAAAAAAAGAAGGGTCAGCAATTTTGAAAGGAAAAATTCTGAAAAGAAAGAAAAGGAGGGTTGAAGCTCTATTCGTGCTCGGCGTGAAGGTATTCGTCCCTTGCAAGCTTAGGTCATCTCCTCCGACTGTAAAACCCTTTGTGTAAATTCCCCCCATGTTGAGCTAGACTACATGGGGGATCGAAATTTATATGTTCATGTTTGTACCCCATGTCGAGCTAGACTCTATAGGGGATAAAATTCAAATGTTCATGTTTATATCTCCATGTTGAGTGAGACTCTATGGAGATAAAAATGTTAATGTGTTCAAATATTTAAATATTTTTCATGTTGAGCGAGACTCTATGGGTATAAAATATTTAAACATTCACGTGTTCATTTCCCTCATGTCGAGCTGGACTCCATGAGGATAAAATGTTTGTGTGTTCATATGTGCATGCTTCTATGGGGAGACTCTGCCCAACCAGGGACTTTGCCCGAGGCATACTCATATGTTCACAATGTATGTTCATATGTGCGTACCTCTATGGGGAGAATCTGTCCATATGGAGACTCTGCTCGAAGTACGACCATATGTTCATCGCATATGTTCGTGTGTGTCTTTATGCGAAAACTTCACCCATGCAGAAACTCTGCTCAAGACACCACCCGTTCAAATGTTAAATAAAATTTTGGGTTCACACCCCTTTGTTCTGTCAAAGGTGCATGTTAAACTCACAAATGGAGTTCATGTCTTTTTAAAATCTATTTTCGTCTGTTAAAACAAATTCATCATGTCTTTGTTTCTATAAAATGTAAACCTCGACTTTACTATCAAGGGTGTTCGGATTCAATTCAATGTAAATTAACATCAACTCCGGTCGATGGAGAAAGGGTCCAGTACACGAAACTCAAATCGTCTGATAAAATAAATACGCGGAACAAATATATTAAAAAAAATAATAGACGCACTCGTCCAATAAATGGACATGAAAATTTCTCGCATCAAGCGGATTTCAAATTCTATCTGATTGATAGATTGGCACGCCCACAAGCAAATAAAAATAATAATAATAGCAAAAAATTGAGAAATTTATTTCCGCGTCCAACATCTGCTTACAGTCTCCAATCGAATCAGAAAGACCATGAGTAGATTCAATAGGAGTATAGGTCGGTTTACAGCCCAACTTGCCAGTTTCTTTGAGCAGGTCCAAGGCATACTTGCGTTGACATATGTAGGGGCCCTGCTGAGATTTGCCCACCTCAATACCAAGAAAGTATTTCAGCTCACCAAGATCTTTGATTTCAAATTCTCTAGCAAGATCAGCCTTCATCAACTTGTTGATTTCAGATTTGTGATCACCAGTGATGATCATATCATCAACATAAACCAGAAGCACCACAATCTGTCCATCGGCCCATTTAGTAGACAAAGTGTGATCAAAGCTACCCTGGACATAGCCAAATCTCACCATAGCTGCTCGAAATCTGTCAAACCATGTCCGAGGAGATTGTTTGAGGCCATATAAAGCCTTCTTCAGATGGCATGCTCTCCCCCTGGTTGTCAAACGCGGAGGTAGCTGCATATAGACCTCTTGAAGATCACAATTCAAGAAGGCATTCTTGACATCACGTTGGTGGAGATCCCAATCAAACTGAACAGCAAGAGACAGGATCACTCTAACAGACTTGAGCTTAGCCATGGGAGCAAAAGTTTTAGAGCAGTCAACGCCATAGGTTTGATTAAACCCTTTGGCCACCAAGCAAGCCTTGTAGCGCTGAATAGTACCATCAGAATTAAACTTGATGGTGTACACCCATCTGCAACCAAACTCTTCCCTGGAGGGACAGCAACCAGTTTCCAAGTGTCATTCTTTTGGAGAGCAAGCATTTCCTCATCCATTGCAGCAACCCACTTAGGATCTCTCAGCCTCAGGGAGGGAGTTAGGAACATGATACGAAGAAATAGCTGACAAAAAAGAGTAATATGAAGGAGAAAGACGAGAGTAGACACAAAATAAGAGAGAGGATGGCAAGTACATGCCCTCGAACCTTTCCTAACTGCAATAAAAAGGTTGAGGTCGAGATGGGTAGCCAACACGGGAGAATGTGAACCTGAAGCAGCTGCATCCTCTTGATGTGGTTGATCCACAATAGGTCCTGTCTTATGTCAAGTATGCCTGGAGTAAGTACGACCAGCAGGAGCATTTTCAGCCAGAGAATCACAAGGCAACATCGTACAGACCGACCCAGAGAAGACATCAGACAAGGGTAAGTGGATAGACAGAGGGGTGGTATGAGTGGTAGAAGGAGACTCCCCCTCAGCATAAGGCCGAGGAGGAAAGTAGAACTCTGTCTCAAAGAAGGTGACATCCTTAAGAACATAGTGCTTACCACTTTGAGGGTCAAAACACTTATACCCCTTTCTGAGTAGGGGACTAACCTAGAAAAATGCCAGGAATAGCACGATGATCTAATTTGGAAGCACTTGGACCAAGATACTGAATGAAACAAAGACACTCAAACACCCTAGGAGGAAGAGAAAAAGGGGGTGACCAGGAAAGAGAAGCGGCAAAGGAGATTGATTCCCAAGGATACGAGATGGCATCCGATTAATAAGATAGGAGGCAGTCAAAGACTCAAAACAACATTGCTTCAAAATTTCTTGGGGAGATAACGTTGGAAGAGAAGTGCTCAGGCAGTCTCCTACAAGTGACGGTTTTTCCTTTCAGCCACTCTGTTTTGCTGTTGAGTGTAAGGACGTGAGGATTCATGAATAATTCCTTCATCTTCGAGAAAAATGTTAACAGATTGCTCAAAGTATTCTCTTGCATTATCGGACCGAAATATTTTCACATGTCTTTCAAATTGAGTCCCCACCATCTTGCAAAAATCCTTGACAATCTGAGGAACCTCCTCACAGGATTTCATCCAAAAAATCATCAATAAAACTAATGAAGTATCAATGACCAGTAATATAGGGAACAGGAGAAGGGCCCCAAACATCAGAGTGAACCATCTGAAAAGGCATCAAACTTGTATTCATAGAGTAGGGATAAATGGTTCTACAATGCTTGGCAAGTTGATAAATATGACACCGTAACGACTCTGGACTAATAGACAGAAAAAGGTCAGGAAAAAGAAATCTAAGAGACTTAAACGACAAATGATCCAAACAACTGTGCCACAACTGGATGGTCTTATTGCCTTGACTAGTATCTTCATAAATGCAGGACTGAAAAGCAGCACTTCCTCCAGGCTCAAAGTGATAGAGAACTCCTGCTTCACGACTAGTCTCAATTGTCTGCCGTGTGCTCAGGTCCTGAAAAACACAATGAGAAGGAAAAAAAGGTCGCTGAACACGGCAAGGTTTTAGTTAGGCTACTAACTAAAAGGAGATTAATAGGAAGTGTGGGAACATGAAGAACAGATGCCAGGATGAGACCAACATGCCCTTGCCAGCCATTGTAGCAGGGGTACCATCGGCAGTGGTAACCTTGTCCTGTCCAGAACTTAATGAGTATGAAGAAAAGTAAGCAGGAATACCGGTCATGTGATCCATGGCCCCAGAATCAATGATCCACTGGGTGGAAGGGGAGATTGAGGAGATACTCAAAGCCACCCTCTGAGTACCTGAGGTAGAGGAGGAGAGGCCCATCTGCAAGAAGATCCGCTGCAGGTGTCCAATGTCTGCAGAAGACAAAGCTGACACTTGAGTTTTTGGTAGAACTCCATTCGAGGAAGGATCTGGCTTTTTCGCAGTAGGTGTAACCATGGCGGCATTCCCTTTTGCAGGCTTCCCTCCTTGCCCTTCTTGCCTAAACTTCAGGGGCTTCTTTTCCGGATACAACTCTCAACAAGTATCAATATTATGAATATCTTTACCACAGTGATTGCAATGTTTGACAGACTTGGACTTATCCTTTCCTAGCACAGAACCACGTTTACCAATCTTGGAGTTAATGCTAATCAGAGCAGAGAATTCACCCAGGTCATGAGAGCCAGCAGCCATCCCACATTCATTCATGGTCTTCCGCCGACCCTCCTCATTCAGAACCTTGTAATAAACCTTCTCTAAGGTAGGAAGAGGATCAATGCTACGTATCTGTCCACGTAAGGACTCAGAATTCAGGCCAGACAAAAACTTACAGATGCGCTGCTGCTGAACATGCTGAAGGTTTTGTTTTTGATCAGCAGTACAACTCCACTGATAGATGGAATAGTAGTCAAGTTCCTCCCAGTTACTTTTCAGCAGTCCAAAGTAGGAGGTGACCCCAAGAGTATCTTATTTCAAGTCCTACACCTCAGAAGTGATCTGATGGATACGAGACATACCTTGATGTTGACCATGCAGCATCTGCTCAAGCAGTTCCCACATCACCCTGGCAGTTGGCTTCATCATCCTCAACTGCTGAATCTCCGGACTGAGAGAGTTGAAGATCCAACACATCACGAGGTTGTTCTCTAAATCCCACTTTGCATACGAGGGATCAGTGGAAGGAGGCTCAAGGGCCTTTCTGGTGATGTAGGCAGTCTTTCCACAGGCACCAAGAAATATCTTCATAGAAACTGACCAAAGACGGAAGTTCGACTCTGTCAATTTAATCGTAGTCATCTGTAGGGATGCATTCTCGGTCATGTTGATTGCTGGAGGTATCGCCAGAGGTTGCTGGGTAGAAGGCCGTGGTATCCACTATTAGTGTAGCATGCATATTATCTATGGAGGAAGACATTCACAAGATACAGCATCCCTAATAAGAGGTTCCCAGCAACACTCCAGGTCTATCCACAGGGTGGAGGAAACTCCCCTTGACGGGGTGAAACCAGAACAATACCCGAACAGCACTTGCGGTCAACCTGCCAGGCGCAGGGAACCCAGAAACCTAGAACAGGGGACCGGGCAGAGAGAGAAGAGTTAAGAAGGGCGCAAGGTTGAAGGTGTGGCAGTGGCTAGGGTCTCCAAATCGTCCGCTACTCCCCCCACTCTGATACCATATAGGAAAAACTGAAGAGAGAGGAGAGGGAGGAAGAAGACTACCAGGGCAAGAGAAACCCCGAACAGAGGGTTTTGGCCGCTCACACAGCCAACCCCTTAACCTGTGTTATTTATTTCTTAATCACCAATATAAAACATGACAAGACTGCCCCTAAGAGAGGGCGACTGTGCTAGAACATATTCCAGGCACAGAATAAAAAGAAAAAGATTACAGAAATACCAGAGATACCCAAAAATATCAGAAATACCACTATTTTTGTCTACACAATTGTTTCTTCCAACTATTTCTCTTAACATATTTCAAGTGCTTGGTATTTATGATGAAGATGCTTAGTCAATATTTTTAACTATCCATGAGGGATGCACTTACTGTAGTTTCTAACTCCAGCCATGACATCTTTAACATTGATTTGCTCGAGAAAGTACTTCTCCAACAACTAAAATTAATGAATATAACTTCTTTTGCAAGTTATGGGAAGTCTGGTTCTACAAGTACTATAATTTATATTGTTCATTCTGATCCAGAAGTTTTACATGTATTATAATAATGAAACAGTGTCACTGTCCTGATCTTTTGTTTTCCTTTTCCCCCATGACAACTGCTGTTTCTCTGCAGTATCCTATCACAGAATGCAACTGTCCTTTTTTTCACCCTTGTTGCTGCATCTGATTATGATTACTGATCATGTTATTCCATAAGAAATTAGACTGTATCTGTAATCCCTTCAAGTAATGAATTTTTCTTTCTTCACTGTTGAGTCAGCATCAACTTGATTATGCCGTCAACTGGGGTCTTCTATAGTGTATATGCAGTCGTTCTGGTTCTTGTGATATATCCTCCCATGCCTGTCATCGTCTGAGATGCATGCTGGAGATTGAACCAAAAATTGATGTTGCTAATACATTGCAGTTGTATGCATGGGACCATTCAGAACATATTACTCTTCTTGTTAAGAACAAAGCTGCAGAAATGCTTTTCGGAAATATCACCGCAGAGGATGTTTTTAAATGTTATAAAGCAGCATCAATGGATAATGTCTGTGAACATGATCCCTCATGTTCTCGTATCCCTGCTGGTGAAGAAACCAGAGGAAGCCAGCAGTTGGAGTGCATAAATGTTGCCAGACATGTTGATGGTAGACAGAAACCTGATTTTTACAGTATTTGGCTATTACTAGTTAAATTGTTACTACACAATGAAAACAGTCCCTTCCAATTTGAAGTCTCTGTGCACCTCGAGAGGGACCAGGATAATTATAGGTTTGAGTTAATCACTTTAAGAATGCCATGTTGCAGTGGTGATGAGCCTTGAACCAGTCTAGTTAGTATTCAGCATTGATCCAATGGTCAACATTGTTGTCTCCTATTATTTATAACCTGGTTGAGGAATATTTCTTGGATTGCCCTAAGAAATTGTATGCTTCTATTGGCGCCTGTTGTTTTATCTTATTTGATTTTATTTCGCTAGTGGCAATCTGAATGTTCACGGCGCGTCTTAGCAAACTCCCTTTTTGTAAATTTCGTTGGGGGAGAAGAAAAAAAATAGGCAGAAAAATCAGTATAATGAGAAGTATGGAATATGTGAATCCTACATATATGTAACCATAGCAGTTTGCAATTCATCATAATATTGGGCCAAATCATGGCTTTGCATTTACTCAACAAGGGCGCTGGAAACGTAAGAAGCCCATTTCTCTTTAGATGTCATATATAATTCCCTGAAATTAGAAAAGATTAAGGACTACATACATGGACCTCGATTGATCTTAGAGCACACATAAGCAAGCACCTTGGATGCATTATATCAAAGCCAGAGAACGGGAAAATTACAGAGCCATTAAAATGAACCATATCAGCTATTTTAATGGGAATATGGGATTCTTTGTTTTACCGAGAATATAGTCCTGCATGTTTTCAGTTCTTAAAGCCGTGGGTATCAAATGACTTCTCCTTCAGGGCATGGTAATTATCTAATGTACACGAACTCATATAAAAAGTGTATCCCATATATCAAAGACTTATTGCACTTTCAAAAGTACAATTTTGCCATGTCAAATTATACTTCTACTTTCTCATTGGTCCATCTCATCATGGGTTATGTACTTCTTTTAAAAGTGAATAATAAAGTGGACCAATGAGAGAAGAGAAGTGCAATTTGACATGGCAAAATTATATTTTTGGAAGTGCAATAAACCTTTCTCCTTGGGGAAACCCAAAATCATCAAAAAGTGTGACCTCTTTTCCACATAAAATAAGATGGTTTAGTTGTTTCCAGTTCTTCTATAGCAAACGAGTCTTTGAGAACGCATAATGGAATCTTGGACGAGCTCCTTCTAGGCGTCGGAGACGGGGGCGGCTGCTGCTCCTGCTCCCCTCCCCCCCCCCCCCCCCCCCCCCCCCCCCCCCCCATCGCTACTTCGAATTCTTGTATGCTGTGCGGTTAACTCAGTTTGCAGTTTGTAGACACCCAATAATCTGCTTCCTGGAGCCATGCGTTGCGGGACGAGTGGAGTTGTGTATGAAAAGCAGAAGAAAGTACCAGTCCGCTTGAAGAAGTAGCGATTCTGCATGCGCGGAGGAGAAAGAGGCCATACCTGGAGGGACAACCATGGCTCGGCGCCCAAAGCAAAAGCAACAAAGAGGGTTACCAGCCAGAGAGCAGCAGCAGCGAGCAAGCGAGCCATGGTTTGTCCATCCAGGTATGGCCCCGCCCCGTCCTGTTGGTGCTGCTCTTTTGCTGTTGGCCAGTACGACAAGGGCAAGGCTAGAATTAAGATGGTGGTGATGGCCGCGGCGGCGGGAACAGACGAACTCGATCCCCCTCAGATCTACGGCGGCAGGCAAAGTTTCTGTATAACGATGGAATAAAATCGAGATTTGCGGGTAGCAAATGCTATGGATTCCTGGTCGGTTACATGCCCCATTTCCCCCTCCCAGGCTCCCACCCTCCCGAGCTATATATATATAACATGCAGTTGATGGAAAGAGAGAGAGACACACACACACATTCGAAAGGGATGAACCTATCCATCTTCACACGCACGCACACACACTTCGGCATGCATGCATGGATGGCATGATCGTTCTTCACACACATACACACACACACCCCGCTCCGCATGCATGCATGCATAGCGTGAGCCAACTACGTACGTACGTACACACACATTAGTTAATTAGGTGGAGTGGTGCTTGTCCTCATGATTAATGGATACATGTTTTCTCCCGCACACCAACTCTGCATGATTAATGGATACAAGGTGCAAGTTTTTGTATGCCCAAACGTGTGAATTTACACAACAAGAGCTAGCTCTGGAAATGTACGTAAGAAGCCCCTTTCTCCTTAGATGCCATATACAGTTCTCTCAAGTCAGAAAATTTAAGATTATGGCCTACGTACAAGAACCTCGATTGATGTTAGAGCACCCCCATAAGTGATAAGACAACACTCCTTCCCCACCACCCAAAAGAAAAAAAAAAAACCTTGAAACGTATATGTTTAGTGTCGCCTTTGATACTGTTTGTAGCATCAAAGTAACTACGATCTAATATTATTATGGGATTTTTTTGCATAAGAAAGCATTCTTACATTGAAAATAAAAATATATGCCATCCTTATTAAAATACTGTAAAAAATATCACTCGTAATTAAAAAATGTTGCAAATTATACTATTGGCGTTATATAGTGTTATTCACCATCCATTAATTTAACCCTTGGTTAACATGTATTAAAGTGGCTCATGAAAGGAAATGTCCACTTTTCTTTTTACAATTTTGTTTCAAAATAATATGCATTACTAGTAGCAGATCTAGAAAGATAATACTTTCGGTTATTCTCTACTGAGATTCCCCGGCCCTTTTTTTTATCAAGAATAAAGTGCTGCATATTTTCAGTTCTTCAAGCCACGAATATCAAATGAGTATTCCTCAAGGACATGCATGGTTACCTAATGCACATGAACTCATATAAAAGTGTATAGCCCCATATAATATTGCTCCACAGGCACTGGCGAATTGAAGGGGGGTGGGGGAATTATATAAAAACAACTAAATCTTAATTTGAAAGGGTTTTATGGAATCTGGCGGAAACCCAATTTATCATCCAAAAGTCTTACCTCTTTTGCACATAAAATATAAGATAGTTTCATGTTTTCAGTAGTTCTTTTAGCTAGGAATTTCAAATGAGTTTTCCTTGCAAAGGCTCATCTAATGAACGGCCAAGAAAGCAAGGGTTCAAAGAAACAAGTCTTTGAGAAGCATAATGGAATCTTGGGAAACGGCCGAAAGCCTGTCAACAAGGTTTCTTTCTTCTTCTTCTTTTTTGGTCACATAAAATAAGATGCTTTCAGATTTCATGTTTTCACCTCTTGATCATGGGGGTCATTATGCAGAAATTGCATTATATACGAATAATAATTTTATACTAAAATGTCATGCAGTAGTGAATATACCAGAAATTCCTCTCATTGGTGTTAAATAAACATAGTCCTGCCCAGTCCAAAGTCCAAGCAGCTACTGTACATTCTCATCCTGCTGAGCCACCAAGAACTTGATGAGGTTGACACTCTCCCCATTAAAATTGCCCTAGATACAGGCAAGACCACTAGATGGTGGGGAAACCATTTGATCATCCACAAAGAACCTGAGTAGAAGCTCCTATTTTGGAGGCCAAGGGTTGATCCTTGTAAAAAGACAAGGTCAGTGGGCCTCTAGAGATGTCCCGGCGTAAACTCTTCGACGGTCAAGTCAAATCGACAAATTAAAGAAGAGGTGAGAAACACATAGCGCACGTGAATGAGGAACAAAAGGGCAGTGAGATATTCTCATAACTGAAATGCAATAAGCAAGATGGGTACTTCAATCAGGTCTACAACTTTTCGATTACTCTCAGCCATGAATAATAAATGGGCATTTCTTGAAAACAAGGTTATCTAAAGCATGGATGCTCACCCACGGCTGCTGTACCTCCAGCTCTAGAAAATATTGAAAGTAGGCGGATTTCAGTTGCTGAGTTTGCTAAAGTTGAAAATATATTAATGTTTGGAGCAAAATTAGTATCCGAGGCATTTGACAAAGATACAAATGACGATGATGTTGAATGTTGCTCGTGACGTCCGGGCTTTCGTTGTAATATTTTGAATGTTCGGATCGTGGTTTATCGGGTTTGAGGGCTAATGTATGGCCCATTAGTTGAGTTTGTATATGTATATGAGTTTCTACAGGTTTGGTGTAGCAGGTGGGAGGCTGGAGGGTTGGAGATCCCAACCCAAACAGACCTTTGACGGGTTCATTAAGAATGCGACCAAGGCAGACATCGCGATTCTTACTTGAACGCGACGACCTACTACGTTGCGATTTAAGACTGCCTTCAGGGTGCACGTCTGAATGTGCGACGTGTGTCGCATGGCGGGGCGTCGAGGGTTTAAATGTGACAGCGGGGTACGTCACATTTAGAAACGTGACGGCCCGATACGTCGCGATTTAACCTCTGTGTATTTTGGGCCTTTGTCCTTGGCCGAATAGTGCAGTTGCATGTGTAGCAATTTATGGTGATTTCCAGATTAAGGGTTTAGGTCTGGTTTCTATTGCCTGAAAGGCGACGGAACCAGTCGTCGCATTTTGTGAACACGACGACCTGGCCCGTCACGATTCAGTCCTTAAGGCGAGGGGTTGGTCCATCGCGATTTGAGCACCGATTGGCGACCACTGTGTTGGTCACGATTTAGAATGTGGCCACCCGAGCTCTAAGGTTCTGTGGTCAGTCAATCTGGTTTCCATGGTACATTGTGTAAGCTGTGTTAGCTACGCAATGTGGGGTCTGTATGGGTTGTGTCGGCATTTACCGTGGTTGATAACAGTGGGTTTTTCTTGGAAATATGTGCATAGCAAGTTGGGTTGTAACGCATTCTGTGGTTACCTCTCCAGTCAGTTACCTAGGCACCAGGTGCTCGGGTTTTATCCCGGTACGATAAGTACCGTCAAGGTTTGTGTCATCTTCCTGAACACCTCACTCTTGAGTTTGAGTTATACGTCCGGCTGAGGGAAAGACGGCAGGGGGCAACGACTTGTGTTTGTGGGTGTGCGGTAGCTTGTAACGCGCTCGTGGTTAGGGGACGAACACCAGTAGACGTACTGATCCCCAGCTAGTCCTATTTCTAGTACCTCACTTTAGGGAGCTCAGGCCGGAGTCTCTAAAGGTGTCAGGCTTGGGCCTGCAGCTGTGTGATCTGCAGGAGTGGTGTTGGTTTATCTCCACAGTTCTTGACCTTGTTGAGGTGGAGCGGCAGCTGGACCTTTCGTCTGTGGCTAGGAGGCTGAGAGGTAGACTTGTGTTGTTTGTCCGGGTCTGTGGCTGGTGTCGCGAACCAGTTCTCGTGACTCGTGTGCGGCGTCCCCTTCTTTAGCTTGTACACGTGTACGTGGTTTGCCGTTTAGTTATTACAATTGTAGTATCATGCATAGGCGGTTATATATTTTAATTGCTTATCAGCTTTGCTACTTTACTTGCTAATCATTATTCCATTCGGCTTTGGGGGAGTTGCCCTACTGAGCCAATGACTTGTGAGGCTCACCCCTTCTTCTTCCAGGTGAAGGAGAGTAGGAGGATTCCTGTCCCTCTTCTAGTTCAGGACCGCACCGTACTAGAGTCGAGCCTTCGCCACTAGCAGAGTAATACTTCTTCTTGTTGAGCCTTGGGGGTTTGTCCCAGACTGTTGTACCTTGTACTATGACTTATGTTGAGAACTGAATATGTATAGTTCATGTGGATATATGTGAGATATGAAATCTTTTATATGTTCAGCATGTTCTTTTATATTTCTACGGACATGTGTGTGTTGATATCCCTTGTGATGTTACGGCCCGTTCACGGGAGACGAAGTCGTGTCGGGCACGTTATTTGGTTAACGGACTTGAGCGGTGAGGACCGTCACATTCATACTCGAGTTATTCTCCGACCTACTTATTCTTAAGATCGGTCATCTACGGAATTCTAAGAATTTTCTTTCCGAGTCAGGAACTCTTTGTGATGGTTATTCATGCATGACCTATGTCACCCAGACATGAATGGCTTCAGCCTCCTAATTTTAGCTTTATTTTATTAATAAAATGGGTAGATTTTTGCCCTTTACTTCAGAAAAAAAATGAATTGAACCCGTATAAAAGTATATTTGATTAGGAGAAAGTGGTTAGTTGAAAACAACAGGAGGATAGGTTCACATAAACAAGTATGAGACGCCTAATGGAACCCGGTGGAAATGCAACACCTGTGCAAACAAGGTTCTATTTTTTTTTTCACATAAAATTAGATGGTTTCACGTTGTCAGTTATTCTTACATTGAAAATGAAAAAATATGCCATCCTTATTAAAATATTGTAAAAAATGTCACTCGTAACTATGATCTAATGCACATGAACTCAATATAAAGTGTAGCCCATATAATATTGCTCCACAGGCACTGGCGAATTGAAGGGGGGTTGGGGGATTATACAAAAACAACTAAATTATCTTAATTTGAAAGGCTATTATGGAATCTGGCGGAAACCCAATTAATGTATCATCCAAAAGTCTTACCTCTTTTGCACATGAAATAAGATAGTTTCATGTTTTCAGTAGTTCTTTTAGCTAGGAATTTCAAATGAGTTTTCCTTGCAAAGGCTCATCTAATTATGAACGGCCAAGAAAACAAGGGTTCAAAGAAACAAGTCTTTGAGAATCCTAATGAAATCTTGGGAAACCGAAAGCCTGTCAACAAGGTTTTTTTTTTTGTCACATAAAAATAAGATGGTTAATTTCAGATTTCATGTTTCCACCTCTTGATCATGGGGGTTATTAATGCAGAAATTGCATTATGTACAAATAATGATATTATACTAAAATGTCATGCAGAACTTGATGAAGTTGACACTCACCCCATCAAAATTTCCCTAGATACAGGCAAGACCACTAGATGGTGGGGAAACCATTTGATCATCCACAAAGAACCTGAGTAGGAGTTCACATGTTGGAGGCCAAAGGGTTGATCCCTGTAAAAAGACAACTAGGTCAGTGGACCTCCAAGGATGTCTAGGGTTAAACTTTTCGACGGTCAAGTCAATCGACAAGTTAAAGAAGAGGTGGGAAACAATGTGTGCACGTACGTGAGTGGGGAACAAAAGGGCTGTGAGATATTCTCATAACTTGAATGCAATAACCAAAATAGCTACTTCAATCAGGTCTACAACTTTTAGGTTACTCTCAGCCATGAATAATAAATGAGCATTTCTTGACAACATGGTTATCTTACTCTCCATCAGCTGATGTGCCTCCAACTCTAGAAAATATTGAAAGTAGGTGGATTTCTATTACTGAACTTGCTAAAGTTGAAAACATATTAATGTCCGGAGCAAAATTAGTATCCGAGACATTTGACAAAGATACAAATGACGATGATGTTGAATGTTGCTCGCGACATCCTAGCCTTCGTCCTCGGACTATTCTCCAATATATTTACTTTTGAGATCGGTCATCTACAGAGCTCTAAAAATTTTCTTTCATGGGTCAGGAACTCTTTGTGATGGTTATTCATGGATGGCCTATGTCACTCAGACATGAATGGCTTCAGCCTCCTATTTTTAGTTTTATTTTATTAATAAAATGGATAGAATTTTGCCCTTTACTTAAAAAAATGAATTGAACCCGTATAAAAATATAGCCGATATATTTGATTAGGAGAAAGTGGTAAGTTGAAAACAACAAGAGGATGGGTTCTCATAAACAAGTATGAGAGCCCTAATGGAACCTGGTGGAAATGCAACACCTGTGCAAACAAGGTTCTATTTTTTTTTTCACATAAAATTCGATGGTTTCACGTTAGCAGTTCTTTTAGCTATGCATATCAATGAGTTTTCCTTAAAAAGAATCAAACAATAAGTTGCTAGCTAAAAAGACGGGTTCACATAAACAAATAGGGGTGAACAACGGGTCGGTTCGATCCAGTTCAAGCACTTTTTCTGTATAAATATATTATTAATTAATTATATATACATATTTGATTCATTTCTATTTCCTAACTTGAAACTAAACTGAATTTTTTCGGTTTAGATCATATTTTGAACACCCCTATAAACAAGTCTTTGAGAAGCACTATGGAATTTTGGGAATCCCAAAGTTTGTCAACAAGACTCTTTTTTCTTTTCACATATAATAAGATGGTTTAAACATGTCATGTTTTAACCTCTTAACCATTGGTAGTGTTATTATATATATGCTGAAATCGGATTATATACCAATATTGTTTTTTATACTAAAAATGCCGTGCAACAGTGAGTTCACCTCAAATAGTTAACATGGTCCTCCTGCCCCATCTCAAGTCCTAGCACCTACTGCCCATATCCTTGTCCTGTTGAGCCACCAACAAGTTGAGGCCGGTGCTCTCCACACCAACCTCACTCTTCAACCTCACAAGAAATGTGTTGTGAAGGAACCATTTGATTGTCCATTGAGAAGTTTGAAGAGAAGTTCATAGGTCGGAGGCCAATGCTTGATCCATGTAAAAAGATAAGATCGGTGGGTCCCCAACAATGTCCCGAGGTAAACTCTCCGACGGTCAAGTCAATTCGTAAGTTAGAGATGATGTGAAGAATATGTAATGTACGTGATTTGAAAAACAACGTACGTACGGTCGCAAAATGTGCTCGTAATTGAAGTCCAATAAGCAAAGTACCTAGTTCAATGATGATTATGCATGGTTAATGTACCAAGAGCCGTAAATGCATCATAATGCATCTATTCTAATGAGGTTCCTTGTTTTTACATGAATGAGGTGCAGGATGTTTTCACTTGTTTTAGCCATGAATATCAAATGCTTTACATAAGGAGTAAGGACATGGTTATCTAATGACTGTGAAACCTTATAAAAATATAACACATATATATCTGCTGCAGAGACACTGGAGTTTTTTTTTTTTTTTTTAAGAGTATTAGCGTCTCTTATCTCCCTGTTAGCTAACAACGGCTGTCATTAGAGAGTATCATTTCAAAAAGTTGTATGCTTATGCCCCTGTACACCTTAGGTTTTTCATAATTGTCAAAATACTTCTTCATACGCCCCAATCACTTGCTTGATCTAACGATTCAAACCAAGAAAGTCTTGGTTATTAAATTATAATTTCAATATTTTTAGAAAAACACTTAGCGCCCGGGTGCTGGATTTGCTCGGGCACCGGCACTACCCCATTAGACAGCTGTCTGGATGTGGGGCCCAGATAGTAGAGCGCTGCCCAATGAGCACGCCCCCAGTCGAGCGCTCGGGCAAATCATTTGCCCGAACGCCCAGGATTTAAACATTTCCCATATTTTTATAGGTAATCATTTGTGTTATTTCCTTAAATTTGTAATAATTTCCAAAATACCTCTGATCTCTACTGATCCATTTTTTCCCCCTCAACTTTGGTTAACTTATTTATCTTTTTTAATGTTAGCACATTATATTATCTCCCTTCCCATCTGTTCGGGCGCTGCAGAACTGCCCGCCTTTGTTGCTCCTTCCTGCCTCTTCCTCAGACCCCTTCTTAATCATATGTATTCCCGTAATTTATCTTTATATTATTCTTCATATTATTATATGTACTTCATGGTAAATAACATTTTCAATATATATGTCTATTAAACAAACCTTTTTCTTTCCCCCCTTGACAGAGAACTTCTTAAAATGATTTTTTTCTCAGAGTGTCCCTGAATTTCGACTCCATATATTAGGAAGTACAAGATGCTATTATGCAATAACCACACAAAACAATTATTTTTACAACTAAAAAATTATATTAATCTTAAATTAAAATTTTAAAATTCTCTTTCCTTCAGTAGTGATACCATCCACTCATTTACTGAATCCTCAGTAATATGAAAATTATATTTTTACAACTAAATAGTTATTTCAGTAGTGGTCCCCAAATTACTAGTACACAAACCAAGAGCTTAGCTTGCTGCACCATTCGAGGTGAAAATTTTGATTTTCATTAAAAAAAAAAAAAACATGTTTCACTACATAATATTGTCATTGAAGATATGTGAGGCATTCCCATTACAAACAAGATTTATGATTGAAACACCTGAACTCAAAAAATCAATAGAATCACGCTTACATAGGTGGTGGTCGCTAACTTAACTTGCAATCACAACTCCATACAAAGAGCAACAGACGATCATCCGGAAGAATTTTGATCCACAGAGTATCAAAGTCTTGCAACAAGTTACCAGCTCATGAGAACCAATCTAGAAAGGTTCCATAAAAGTCATGATACCATCCGGACACAGTGACTTCCAAAACCATCATCTTGCAGATTTAACTAAAACTTTGAAAGAAGCACGAGTGTAAGCAAAAGTGTCTGTAAGTGACCTTGGGAATTAGAGAAGCCGAATAAATAATCATGATTGGAATTAAACCCAACTAAGGTCATCCAATGACAATGTCAGGCCATTTGTTCTCTTGTTGGAGATAATTACAAATCCTGGTATTAGGGGGTTTCATGTGACAATTTATCCAGGGCTCAATGTGTTATGGGGGAACTGACTAATGTCATAGAAGTGTCAGACAGGAGGGCCATTGGGCAGAGAACCTCCCACAAATCCTGCTAGACAGTTCCCTTACAGTGAAATGCTTTAATAGGAAGTCCTGCCACTGGCTGGGAAGACAATTCTTGCTACTTACGAAAAATAGAGGTGGTGTACTTTCTGTGAACTTACAATGATCTGTTCGGCATCACCACTGCATATAGAGAGTTGAACTATACATAAAACCCGGAAACCATGCTTGCTTAAAAAAGTGAAACCAGTTGATTTGAGAGGCGGTTTAAGTTCAGAAACGTACAAAATTTTCAATCCACCTTACATATGCACTCTACCTAAATGAGCTTCTTCTTTCTGAAGTAGCTTTTCAAATGCCACAATTGCAGAACAGACACACATATGCACACACCAAGGGACATGATGCTGAACCATGCAACCCTGGAGTTGGTTCTCTCACTCACCTCTCTCATCTCTGCTTCCCTGCAGCCACAATTAAAAGAAAAAAATCATAACCTAGTACTATGAATGATTTAAGACATGACATAAAAATGAGCATTGAGACTTTGCACGAACATACCTGGCCTTCAAGTATAGCAAGTTTTCATGAATGGCTTCCACAGCACCTTCCAGCTTCTTCAGCTCCAGCTCAACACCCTAAAGTTTGCAGATAAATCAATTCACATCCCAGAAGTTGTCAACAGTGAAGCTAGCATTTTCAGCGGCAAGACACTTGAATATTTGACATATACTGTAGTTTACCTCAATCTTTTCTTTCCTTGCAACAGATTCCCAATCCTTTGCGGCAATGCCAATTCTCCAGTCAATATTGACACTCACCCCAGTATTTTGCTGATTTCCTTCCACCCAGAAACATGCCAGGTAGTTGCCAGCCTCGGTGGTAGTAAAAGCAAACTGATCTATAGTGACATTTTCTTTGTGGTGCAGTGTGTTGCCATAAGGTGATGTAACCTGTATAGGAGACACAAGTTCAGTTTGAGTCATCGACGAAAAGTTTCTCAACCACAACCAAAGGGCAGTATCCTCATACGTAAAAGAAAGAAGCCAAGGGGAGTCATCTCCATAAGACAAGGAAAAGTCAGGACTAGAAAGAACTGTATCAGGTGGGTGTGTACAGTTAAGTTTCTTTAAAAGGGAATTATCTTTCGTGGGTAAATATCTATCATGATTCAAACAAAGGGCTGGAGAATATTCTCAATGTAAAAGGATTGAATAAAGATGGTAGACATCATGAACAGAACTCCAAGTCAACCTTCAGGTTAATAGAGTGTTTGGTTGCAATTTTTTACCTGTTTTTTTCTCTAAATTTTAAAAAAGAGAGAAGACAGAGATGAAGACACGTTTGGCAAGCAATTTTTTTTTTTAGAACAAATTTTTTTTCCTATGTAAATCTCTCTAGAAAAAAAAATAAGTCTGACCCTATTTTTATTTTAGGAACACTAGTTCCTCCTCCTCTCCCCCCCCCCCCAACCCCACCTCTCCTCCCCTCCCACCCACCTCCTCCCCCCCCACCCCACCCCACCCCAGCAGCCCCCCCCCCAGACCCCTGCCCCCCCCCCCCCCCAACACACCCCTGCGCCCTCCCCCCCACCACCCCCACACCCTGCCCACCCCCCTCCCCTCCACAGACCCCTGCGCCCTCCCCCCCCCCACCCAGCAGCAACCCCCCCCCCCCCCCCCCCCCCCCGCCCTCCGCCGTCCCCCACAGCCCTCCCCTGTGCCCAACCCCCCACCAGCGCCCCGGAACCCCCCCTCCCCCCCCGCCCTCACGCCCAGCCCCACCGGCCCTCCCCCTGCACCCCCACCCCTCGCCCCCCCCCACCCCCTGCCCCCAGTACCCCTCCTCCGCCCCCCCCCGCCCCCCTCTGCCCAGCCCCACCGGCTCCCCCTGTGCCCCCACCCCCCCCCCCCCCCCGCCCCGGAACGCCCCCCCCTCCCGCCCTCCGCCCAGCCGCACCGACCCTCCCCTTTGCCCCCACCCCCCCCCCCCCCCCCGCCCCGAACCCCCCCCCCCCCTCCCCGCCCCCGCCGCCCGCCCAGCCCACCCGACCCTCCCCTGCTCCCCACCCCCCCCCCCCCCCCCCGCCCCGGACACTTCACCCCAGCCCCCTCTGCCCAGCCCCACCCGCCCTCCCTGCACCCCCAGCCCCCCGGAACCCCCCCAGCCCCACACGCCCCTACCTTCTCCGGCGCCCCCCCCCCCCCCCTTCGCGCAGAACACCACCTGCCGCCCCAAACATATTAACATAATTTTTAAAAATTTTGATGTTTTCACCGAACAGTTAACATCAGATTGTCATAATTTTAAATTTAAAATTAAAAACAAATTCAACATAATTTTTTAGATAGAAATAGTTTCTTTTTAAAAATTGCTCCCAAACACCCTATAAGGTTTGAAACTAATTTCGAGGTTTCTTTCTGAAGGTGGGATTGATGGTTTGAGGTTATAGACATCACAGTATGTAGATTGATCCCAACTTGATTTTTCCCCCAAAATAACTTCTGCAGAGACAACAAATATAACTGTACTATATGATGTAGTAAAGATACTGGCCATTGTCTCATGAGATGCTTAGGTCACCTTGGGTTGCATGATAAAGATGCCAAAACTATATCCAAGTTAGCATGAGCAAGAGGTTCAACCGCTCAACTTAAGTTGGTTAAACTCAGGAGAAGAATGCAAAATATGGCAAAATTTGCCAGATGCTGCATGTCCTGACATCAACTATACGACATTATATAAGTGTGGCAGTAAAAACTGGGTGAATTGAAAGGGAACCAGTTGAAATGGATCACAACCATTGTGGTTCCAGTGAGCAGGAAATAGCCAGAACAGGCCCCATGTTGGCCAAAACCAGCCATGGAACTGGAAGCTGGAACTAGAAACAAGCCTGGACTGGTCCACTTCCTAAAATCAGTTTACAATTCCTTGTGCACAAGATACCCACTCAATTTACAACAAGAAGGGGTCCCCAAAATTATTATGAGACAAGTCAGTAGGTAAAATTATATTGTTGGATGCAATTTAAGCTCATAGGATCAGGTGGCAATCTTCAAGGATTTCCTTGAACTTCGCAGACCATATAAGACTAGGAAACTCTCTATGACCATAGATTATATTACAAATGATACAAAAAACCTATCTTTTAATATTTAACTGGAAAGCTTCATGTACTAATGGTGTAATACATGATTTATTTTCATTTTCTCTTTCCAAAAGCCTTTTCATGTATGTACTCCTTGTTATTACCCTTCACATTTGAGTCCCTTCAAGCCAGTAAAAGAGCTAGGGGAAGGCCTAAAATGAGATGGTGCAATGTTATTAGGAAGGACTTGGACTTTTTGGGTTTGAAAATGAATATAGCACTTGATAGAAATCTTTGGCAGAAAAGGATTCTTGTAGCCGACCCAAAGATCAGGATCTAATGATGATGATGATCTGAGTCACTTCAAGGAAGGTTCATTCTTTAATCAGCAAAATATTCTTATCTATCACATGAAACCATCTTAGTTGTGAAAACCAACAAACAACATAAAAACGTTAAATCAGAACAAGGAAGGAAGTATTAGATCGGCCCAAGGATTGCCTTGAGCTGATCTTCATCCCCCTCCACTTCCCCATGCGCCTCCAAAGGATTACATGGGAAGGGGATAAAAGGGGAAGGTGGGGGGTTCAAATGGGGAAGGGAAGGGGGGGCCATGGGAAAGTGAAGGGAGGAATTCCACCCCCCCCCTTTTTTTCTTCTTCTTTCACAGGAATTTTAAAAAAATCAAACTTGATCGGCCTATTCTGCCTTCCATACATCAGAACTGAAACCTCTCTTAAGTCTTGAAAACAAATGACTAATGACTAAGGCATAGATGTTAGAACAATTTCACTCAAAGCACCCTTATTTGATTGCAGTATGCCTTCAAAACTAACAAAACGTCACCATAAAGACATCCCACCACTGACATATGAACCTTGTCAAAAAATGCTAATATAAAATTATCTTGTCTGAACTATCTCAGAGATCGCAAGAGGTATCCCTTTTTTTTAAAAAACCCTTTCTAAAAAAGTATACAGTGAGAGACATCTACAAATTGTTTTTTTTTAACTAGCCTTCCAACCAAGAAACCTCCAATTATACACCACAATAAGACAGACAATTCTGCAAATAAACCTATAAGAAGGCATTCTTGCAAGAAAACCAAGTTTTTAAAAGGGGCCAGTTGTGATGACAAAAGAGCTAGAATGAAGGCCAGAACTAAGGTTTGCACATTCTTTTGGAAAGAAAATGGATTGTGAATCAAATGTCAGAAATCAGATTTCCAAGATCATTCTTCTATCTGATGATAAATCACTCCCAGTCAAAGAGTGTTGCTACTTGGAATGCAGCAACATAGCCTGGTGATTTCCACCTAGTAGGCATAAGCTAAATTACTTGCACTTATTTCAGAGTTCAATTTGATCCCTTTCCAAGGATAAATGCCTTATGGCCATGGAGAATGGAGCATTCTCAGTCAAATATCTCCATACCTATGAAGGAAATTTTTAAAGAAACCACAAGTTCAATACCTTGCAAAATTAGCTCACCAGTTAAAGTCAGAGATTTAATGTGGCCAGTGTTTAGCTAAAGAAACATGACTAAGTGGTGCTAAAGAAAGTGAGTAATATCATTTGCTCTCTATCGTTTTGAGAATGAGAATGTGGACCATTTAATAGTTGATTGTGACACAGATCAAGAAATTTGGTATTTTCTCATTTCTGTAGCACAGTCCAAGTCCCTTTCCATACCATCCAAGATATATGGAGTTACTTTTAACAAGTGAGACTAACCCCAGGGTAAGGTTTGCAGAACCAGAACCACTTTCTACACCCGTAGTGGTCAATTCATGAAGTGAACCTGTTCTCTTGTTTTCAAGGGCGATTTCTACTGGCTCCCTTATGAATTATCTGTATTAAGTTTTTGGAGAGAAGAACGAAATGTTAATCAGGTCACTAGGGCTGAAATTGAGATTTAAACCATAATTTCAATAGATCAAGTCATTAGACACCTAAAAACATATTATTCAACTCCAAGAATATGCGCATTGTGCATGGTTATTAGGGCGACCAGGCAACTAAGGTGACAGCCCACTGTTGTTCTGCCTAGGCACCAAGGCAAAACCTAGTTTATCTAACAAAATACACAGTAGCCTATATTTTATACCATGTACATTCTCTATTAAATAAATACAAAAGTGCTAGTCAAATATGTTTAGTACATGTGTATAAGGTGGTCATACAATAGAAGAAATAACAAATGTTAGTACAATAATGAGTAATTAATAAGACAATCGAAGGTGATGCCCCTGGAAGATGGTTTTTTTTTCTCAGAAAAAGGAGGCATGATAAGAGAAAATTAAAAATAACTAAATAATACATATATTAGACTTTGCATGTGACAAAAAAAGACAGATATATTTTTACAGTTGTGAGAGCATCAGCCAATGAGCCAGCAGACAGTAAGAAGGGAGGAGGGAGAGAGATAAAAATAATTATTTAAATATGCATTTGACAGAAACCAGACAAAGAAAAGAAATGAATACTTTGAAGTAGACTGTCGGAGTTGGGAACTTGGGGAGAAGATGCCGTGCAGTTGGTGGGGAGGCCTCTGCGGAAGCCTTGGTGACTTGTTCTGCAGAGGAGAACGGTCACGTCTCTGCTGCGGGAGCCATGGACTTGGAAGGAACTTGATTGAGGAAGGGACGGAGGAAGAAGAAACCCACATACATGCGTGTGGGAAGAAGAAAGAAACAAAACAAAGGGAAGTCCAATGGTCTCTTGACTTCCTTTCTATAATAACTTCCTCCTTTTACGAAGAAACCCTCTAAAAGTATGTTTTAGACCTTTTTACAACCAAATCAAATGCTAAAACAAGGTGATCGATTTTCTCGCCGTGACAGGCAGGGCAACCTCTAGGTGGACTGGGCGGGCCCAGGCGACCAAGGTGAGTGCCTTATTGAGCTGCTTGCCTACGCGCCAACACGCCTAGACCCCTGTCGGGCCCCTTATTGCCTAGGCGATGCCTTAAAAACAAAGGCATTATGCAAAATAATTTATTTATACCTTAAAACAAATCAAACCAGTTAAAGAAATACGTTCATCATAAAATTGCCTACAAGATCATCTTGCTTAAAAATCTTTTCTTGCTTTATTTTTATTTTCCAAATGTTCTCTATTTTGTATACCTTTTATCTATTTTACTACAATTTCTTTCTTTTGTTTAAAACACAGGCTTGTACAATCATGGAACAAGCTGAACCAGACCAGTGAATACTGATCCAAATTCAGTGCAGGCTGATACTGTTTCCAAAACCCATCCTCCTGCAAGAGGTTATAGTATCCGAGTCCTCTTCTTACATGTCACAGTTTTTTTTCATCTTCTTCAATCATGGAACAAGCTGAACCAGACCAGTGAATACTGATCCAAATTCAGTGCAGGCTGGTACTTGTTGAACCAAAACAACAGTATGCACACCTTAGACCAAACTATGGTCATTGGATAAGGATTCAGAAATTGGTATATTCAAGAAAATAATAATAATAACAATGTGGAACGCAGCTACCATTACTGCTGGACACCATGTTTCTGGAAGATGAAAATAGCTAGGTGTCGATGGTTTTCCATCTTGTGCCTTGGGTAAAGGATAAGAAGCAGAGAAAAAAAAACGGGGGAAAATACCCTTTGGAGCACCTTTGGGGCCACGCTGGCGCCAGAAGACCAGCTCTGTGGGCCTGTCTTGGCCCAGCCGCTGGTGCTCCACCCACTGCTGCCCCTGGCCTTAGCTGCTGCTAGCAGAAGAAGAAGAGGAGGAGGAAGAAGTCCTCCGTGCACCCAGCTTCCCCTGCTCACCCAGCCGCAGGGCTGCCCCTGCTCACACAGCTACTAGCACCTCCACCTGCTCACCCCTTTGCTGCTGCTAACAGAAGGGGAAGAGGAGGAGGAAGGAGGCCTCCGGGCCCCTATTTTTGCTGCCCGGCTAGCAGAAGAAGAGGTAGGGGAAGAAGACTGCCGCTTCCCCCTGTTTTCCTGTCCTGCTAGCAGAAGAAAACAGGAGGAGGAAGAAGACCTCCGCTGGGGGAGATCGCAGTCTCCTTCTCCCTGTCCACTTCCTCTTTCCCATGCGATCACAGGAAGGGAGCATATTATGGAAATTAAGAGAAAAAAGGAAATAAATAAAATAAACAGGGGGAAATATGCAAAAAGGCAAATGCTAATGACCGGGACGAGTCTTCAAATGACCGGGACGGCGTCTCTTCCCACTCCATATAAAAGCAAGGGGGGCGCCCCAAGCAAAGGGGAGGATTTTGGCTAGCTCCAAAGAAGCAAGACTTCTAGACTGCAAGGCAGTCCAAGGAGAAGGGTCTGTAAGGTAGTCCTAAGGAATATTGTGCAAGGCACAATACGAATTTTCTCAAGTCTCTAAAAAAGTCCATTGGGCTTCCTTATTGGGCCTAAATTGCTTATTGGGCCGGATTTGTATCCTTTGTGCCATAACTTATTGAATGATCACGTTGATAATGTTTAATGGGCCTAATGATGCTTATTGGGCCGGCATTTGATGTATCTTCATATGTGATAATGTTAATGGGCCTGTTGGGCTAATTTTACAACCTTAATCATGTTCAATAAGTACAATTACATACTATGTCACGTTTATTTCATACTCTTCACCGATTGATTTCTTAATTAAAATCAACCAAGTTTTCGACAAACCTTAACAAAATATTTCACAAACATTGTCGTTTAATTTACCATAACTTAAAAATAACAAACAAGTCATGTTTCATATCATTTTTTACCCACCCTAGGTTAATCTATCTTTAAATCAAATAAATAAATAAAAATATTAATTTAATTCACATAATCATAATTTAAATAAATAAATGACGAAAATAATTAATCAAATGAAATCAATGGTTTTAAAATAGACCAAAAAATGAGAAAATGAATTTAAAAATCAATACAAAATTAAACAAATATAAAAAAATTCTAAAAAAAATAGATTGCATGCTTGCAACTTTATTTTATTTCATTCAATTGTGAGGCACGCTCTTCTATTTCAAAGGAGTTGTCTGATGGTTAATCAAGAGTGTTCAGCCTTTGTGCTGATATAATTAACACTAACCGAGATTAGTGGGGGAGGTTAAACAAACTAAATAAGACCATGTCCATGTAAATAAATAAAAGCCAAGTAGATCAATTCATAGATAAATTTTTAAGTGTAAAAAAAAAATGCTTCTCACAGTACTGTTTCTAAAAACCATCCTCCTGCAAGAGGTTATAGTATCCGAGTCTTCTTCTTACATGTCACACAGTTTTTTTCATCTCAAATAGATTCTACCAGGCCTTCATATTTCCTTAATAATTGAATCGGGCATTCTGGTAAAGTGATGGAGGGAGAACATTATGGTCATCTTTCCTTAATAGTGTTTTTGAAAGTCATCTTTCCTTAATAGTTAAATCAGGAATTCTGGTAAAGTGATGGAGAGAGATCATTATGGCCTGTAATTGACTTCCTTGCAGTGCAGAGAGTTGCTGTGTGGTGTCGAAACCTCTCCTGACTGATTAGTTTGTAATAGAAATAGAATTCACAGTGCAAGCCACAATTTCTTGACAACGATGAAAGAAACTACATAAGTCAATCCTGCCATACTATTCCATTGTCGTATGATAGTTGAACCTAGGAATCATATCCTTTTTATTACAGTAAATGATCTCATTCTGGCCTTCTTTGGGTCATTTTACTGTGTTCAACTTGAAGTTGAGAATGGATGGCAATATATCTCCATAAACCACATAGTCCTAATCTTCCTCAACTTAATTCGATTCAAGCTACTTCAAAATCTGCAGTTCTGCACATATACAATTGTTCTGAATCTCATCCTTAATCTTTTCAACATGCCATCCCAATATCTTGATCTCCACTGCATATTGTTAGCATGTGTCTTTCTTGTAATTCAGTATTCAGTATCATGTAATATTGCAAATCTAACCCTTAAACCATAAACAAAATATAACTTGTCTTCAACTTATGTGCAGAACCTTAGATCTAAAGTCATGAAGAATGGAGACCATGATGTGACACTACAGTAATAGGGTATGTGAAGTCTCTTCGAGAGTAGTCTCTCCATGCTAGGGAATGCCTTCTAATGTGTCCTTAATTTTACAAGCTCATTTTCTATTCTCCACAAAATTATCTCATTTATTCAGCCATATGTTCTAGATCAATGGAAATCATGCTTCAATTTTTTTATCAGCTCTCTAAACTTCTCCCTCAATTGTCTCAACATTTTATCAGTCATAAAACCAGCATGATTTTCTAGAAACACTTGTTAGAAGCTTAAGACACTCTGAAAACATACATCAATTAGAGGTGAAGGCCTGGGTAAGTCTACCTAGATAATTTTATGCTAAGTCTCTAAGAAGTGTGTGGACAACATCAAAGTCATGATGATCCATGCCATGTTCACCAGTCAACACCATCATCAAGTAACAACAACAACAACAGACTTCTACTTGATGGGAGTATGAGAGTTCGATGGCACAAGTTAATATGGTCAAAGAGAATACCAACAAAAAACACAACTGCTCCTTTGGAAGATTGCGCACAAAAGATTGCTACCTGCTAACAAGATTAAGAAGATTTTCTAGATTGAAGACAGATGCTATGCCTTCCATGGGCTATTTGAGGAAAATATACAGCATTTGGTTTGCAACTGTGGTATAACCGATGTGATTTAGCAGATTACCTTCAAATGCTTCAACATTCAGGACCCCACATAGAGATTAGGGATTTCATGATGTGGTGGTTTTCGATAATGCATGGGGAAGCTCATAAGGAAGATTGGCTATTGTAGTTGCAGCAACCACGTGGGCAATATGGAAGCAGGGACATTATAGAAACTTCAGAGATGATTAAAATTCAGTCCATGATACCTTAAGAAGAGCTGTCAACTGGGAATTGAACCGGCACAGCTTGGGAGAAGGAGTTGAGTCAGAGATCTATGTTTTCTCTAAACATAGATCTTGGAATCTTTTATCTTGTGATCAGCTCCTACTAGCTCAGTAGGATACTATCTTTCTTTTCTTTCATTTGATCTTTTGTCCGGTGCACTATGCATTGGTAATTGTTCTTTGTAGTCTCCTTTATTTACTTATTATGAATTGTAACCAGACTTTCTTTGTTAGCTTCGAAAAATGTAATAACACCAACAACAAACAACCAGGCATCATTTAGATCAAATAACATATTCATGTATTTCAGAAAAAAATTTCCAACATGCTTTCCACCTGTTGGACCCCAGAAATACCTTTTTTCTTTTATAATATGGGTGCAAATTCCAGAAAAATACGGATGCATACATGTTCATGAATATATACATAGATGTGAAAAAGTGTCATGGAGGAGTAGTCCATGGTCAAATCAGTCAAAGCCTCCCTCCTCTAAGCATCCACCAAGTGCTCCAAGCAAAGAGGTTTTCTCCGCGTGCTGCTGAGACAACAGACAAAGAAAG
Source organism: Colocasia esculenta (assembly GCA_014218235.1). Classification (NCBI taxonomy): domain Eukaryota; kingdom Viridiplantae; phylum Streptophyta; class Magnoliopsida; order Alismatales; family Araceae; genus Colocasia; species Colocasia esculenta. Next base: position 6,930,550 of record CM024766.1, on the reverse strand, counting down.
GAGGGAGAGGCCACAGTCCAAGTCCCACCAGCTTGTGCAGTTAGTAAGGGACAAAAAAGGGAAGGTGCCGCCCCCTTTCTCTCTCCCGGTCTGTTTCTGTTCCCTCGCTCTCTCTCTCTCTCTCTCTCTCTCTCTCTCATTTTCTCTTCTCTCAATCGTTCCGATTCTCCCCGTCTCTTTATCTCTGCTCATTTCTCTCTCAGACTTCTATTCTCACTTTTTCCTAATTACACTAGGAAGAGGAGAGGGGGAATCGGATTCTTCTCCTCTCTTTCTCTCTCCCGATCTCTCTCTCTATTCCTTCTCTCTTCTCACCCTTTCTAATTACACTAAAAAGAGGAGGGAAAAAGGTGGAAGAGGAAGGCCCACTAGGATATTCTCCTAGTGGGATTCAAAAGAGGAAGTTGGGTGGGCCCCACTTCCCATGAAGAGATAGAGAAAAAGAAAGAGAAGAAGTCACACCAGGGAAATGTCCAAGTGGGGTTTGAATGAAGAGAGAGAGAGGAGAGAGACGAAGTCCCACCAGGGGTGTGTCCCGGTGAGGGTCTGAATGAAGAAAGAGAGAGAAGAGGAGAGAGATGGAAGAGTCCCACTGAGGAGATGTCCCAGTGGGGGTTTGAAATGAAGAGAGAGAGAGAGGGAATCCCCCCAATTGAGTGTATTTTCTCTCTCAATCCCCACTGGGACATTCTTCTGGTGGGGTTTAAGAGAGAGAAGGGGGGTTGCCATCCCCCCCCCTCTGGCTGCCTCCCAATTCCTATAAATAGGAGAGCAGCCCCTCATTCCATGGGACAAAAAGGAAAAGGCGAAGAAGAAGCTACAAGAGAGAAGAGAAAAGCTAGAAGGCCAGCCCAGTGCAAGGAAGAGATTTGCAGTTGCAAGGAGAAGGTTCATGAGTCCATCCCCTGTGTACTGAAGGCAAGGGGGAATACAAATTTTGCAATAAATCCCTGCTGCCCAGTCAATTGTGTACATACCCATCTTTTAATTGCTTGTCCTTGTAAAGGGGGTTCAATGTTGTACATCCTACATGTTTTGTTAATAAGATAAAGGGACATTATAAAACCACATGTCAAGGAAGTTCTCGGCTCTCTACATAGTTACAATTATACCCTTGTTTTGAATAATTCCATATATGACCCTAAAATTAAAGTGTGCTAACTATACAAGCAAGTCTCTAAAGATGTAATGCTAGTATTCCTAAGAAAAGCTAATGTAAATTCTAAGTTCTCTTTGTAAAAACATTCATTATTTGCAAGTATGCCCAATACTTTATTATATTGTGTATACACTCCTTAATTTCTAATAAGTAATGTTAACAATATGGATAAATTCATAAGACAGAATAAAGATATTAACATAATATTGTGATAAGATTTTTAACAGGAAAAATCAATAAAATATCAAGCCCTTTTAGGACACATGAACCTCATTAACAATTATACCCAATAATTCTTTTTATTGTACATGTGTTCTAAGAAATTCGGAAATATGAAAAAAAAACCACAGAAATAAATGTCAGGCAAAGAAATGAAGGTAATCAAAACTTAATGTGCAATTGTACATGAACCCATGAACCCATAAAAAATCTGAAGTTTGATCTAAATGCATGAATAAAGCTCAAATAAAAAAACTTAATAACTGAAGAACAAACAAAACATATTGTATTTGAATCCATAAATTGTGAAAATTCTGATCAAAACACATGATAATTTCTTAAGAGTAAAATGGAAAGCAATGAAGATTAAAGTTACAGCAATGAAGTAATAGCATCATTCACATCTTAGAAAAAGAAAGAGGAAACATAATCATGTGACTCAATGTAAATGAAATTAATGAGGGCAGAAATAGAAGTTTAGAACTAGCTAGATATCTGAACAATAAAAGAAATCAGTCAAAAAGTAATAACACATTTAAATCCAATTTCCAGAAATTTCTTTACTATTAGATTTTCTCTTGAGTTGGTCATATTGAAGGCATCAATGTGGTGCTTAATCAGGGGTGTTTGGTTGTACAATCAATGTATCAACATATGTTGATGGGGAGAGGTGAAGGACATGAGACTACATCATTAGGCCTGATACAAACACAAGAACACAACCGTACTACATAAACACATGAAACAAAACCAAAACCTAAACAAATGAAACCATGGTGAGATTTTCCTCACAGGACACTGCCTTACACCATTCCTCTAGAAGGAATCTAGTAAATGTCATGCTAACTTTGGTTAAGCGAGTGGAATGTCAAAGTCCCATAAGACATGATGCACTTACAAAATAGTTTCCTGGTTAAATAATTCTAAGTTCATGGAACTCAGGAAACTGGAAAGACTATAGATGAAGAGGGTAAAGCATGTTTGACATGGAATTATGGGGAATGTTAACTTTCTCAAAAAATATCACTCAACTCAAGAGGTACTTACAAAAAATACTCAAGTGGTGAAAGGAGGCACAAGCCTTATGATAATTTGTTAAGATAACTTATTTAACACACTAATACCTATGCTAACTTTGAACATTGATATTGAGAGGCAAGTCAGATGTCCCTGGTCATACAAACTCTAAATGTACAAAAAAACAAGAGATTGAAGGTATAGTGTCCACCTACCTATGATAAGATTTTTTGAGAAGTACCTACATATGGTAAGATATTACTTTCAGTTTCTAGATGATATGAGAAAACCATATACAAGCATATGAAATTCACCCCAAGTAAAAAACGGAAAAGGTTATAGCATGGACCAACCTTTTCATGGAAGAAGAAGAGAGTATGATTGATGGTGGTGGACACGAGAAAAACATGTTCTTTGGCCATACCGTAAGAGTTGAAGATGTCAAATCCATGCAACAAAAAATTTAATTGCAAAGGAAAATGGACATTTCTGTTAATGACATCATAATATATTTGTCCGGGCAAATGAATCATGGCCCTAAAGTTCAAACAGATCCGCCATTTAGCAGGGCTTGAATTCGATTAGACCCATCATAAAAGTAACTATGATTCAGTAGTCCAGTCCTACTCTGACCAAGTAAAGAGCACTTCTCTTATTCCTCTTCCCCTTTGATTCTGCCCGTCTGAGGCTGTGCCGAGTCCCATTAATGTTTATGTCAAGTCTATGTAGTGACTAATGCTTAAGTATGCAAGATTGGATTTTTCAGAAGCTTTGAGCAATTTCTTCTCTACGTAATCCTCAAGAACCTCTAAGTTTGACTAGAATTCCCGACATAATCGCAAACTGTTTCCCCTTGCAGGTATACTATATCCCTTGCATTCTCCAACTCGACCACAAAATAAACCCACAAATAATGCGATAAACACCTGAAAAGTCAAACTAACCAACCCCTAAATCAAAACCACAAAACAGGACATCTTAGGAGGATATATATCGAAGACGTGCATCTGGAGAGGAAGTTTCGAAAAGTAGACCCGTATTACTAGAGAAAGATCGGCAGGACAAGGACCCAAGCGTAGAAATCGAAACAGATCCGGCAAACTTCGAGGATGACTGCAACTATCCCGCAACAATTTGTTCCACAACGACCAGGGAAGAAGGGGCTCCATCGCGCTCACCTTGGCGGAGATCTTCGGGGGGGCCTGGCTGTGGTCGTCGTACATGACGGCATAATCGCCCAGGACGACGACGTTGGCGTGGATTTCCTCCGAGACGCACTTCACCCCCGACTTGGGCAGGTCCAGCCACACCGCGCCGACGCCTCCGGCCAACAACAGGACCGCCGCCACCGCAACGGCCAATCTTACCACCGCCCCAGCGGCACCGCCCCTTGGCGCCGCCACCGCCGCCATTACCGGAACACCCCTACCCGGAGGTATCCTCCCTCTACTCCACGATCCCAGTGCCCGGCCGGCCCCCTCTGCTCCGGGGGGGTGTCGAAGCTGCGATCCGTCTGAAATCGGGAACCAGAAGACGACGAGGTCCACCCGCTCACGGTGAACAAGACTCTTAAGTCTTGACTTAAAAAAAAAAAAAATCGGAAAACTGGTTGAGCCAAACAAGTTATTTATTTGTATATATACTTCTATATTTAATATATTTTTGGATATATACATGCGTCTGAGCGTTTTTTTTTAATTGTCAACAGAGTAAGATTTAAAGCATATGATGCATATATGCTTTAAATGCTTAGATAACATGCTTACTCTCTATATAATTACATTATATATAGGTGATAAAATGTAAGAGTAGAAAATCTTACATCATAGAAATATGAATTTTTTAAAAACAAATTATTATATTTATGTAAAGTAATCGCATAAAAGTGTGTATACACTAAATGACATTTGTTGAAAGATTTAAGTGTGTAATAAATGCTGCTTTTCTTAGAGTGCCCAAGATATCTACAAGCAGATTTTAAGTAATTAAAATTATCATATATTTATCTATGAGCAGCCATCCATACGTATCGGGGTTTTATATAAGAGTTCCACTTGATGTAGGTTATGACATCGCTCGGCAGTATTTTATTTTTCAAAGAAATTAGGAAAACTTCCGTTGTGAATCATGTGTCCATATATACAATTCAATTATTAATCCGATCGATGGTTTAAAAAATAGAGCAAAAACACGGTGCTTAGAGGGGGTCTGAAATGATATGTTTATTTACTGAGGTGTATTTTTTTTAATTGATCATCATCATAATATTATCTTATTATTTGAAGTCAACTATATGTATATTTTTCGACAAAGAATTATATCCTAATAAGTCAAAGTCTTTCTTAATTAATAATATCCCACCAACTCATCTTAGACTTTTTTCCTAACTTTTTTACTAGTATTTATTAAAATTTGGTCACATCTTTTAACCGACGTTGAGTTTTAACACACATCTATCTTAACATCTTCATCTCTACTATACACATTTTATTAATATATTTTTTCCGAACTGTATAACACTCGATACCCAACATTTTATTTAGTTGACCAACAATGGAAAATTATTATTATATACATATATGTAGACTATTACAAATATTTTATTTTTTTAGAAATAAGTAAATTTGAATGTGTCTCAAAGGTTAACTACCACCACCCCTCTCTCGCTCGAACTCTCAAAGAACCACTTGTTACTTGTTCGGGCTAGATACTTGTAGGGGCGGATCTAGAGAAGAACTAATGAAGTCATGTGATCCCACTAAATTTTTAAAATTCTATTGACGAGTCTAAAAATTTCTATTAAATTAGTTTGTTAGAAAATTTTTCTAAAAGGAGTGACTTCATTGGAAAAATTCCTGGATCCATCTATAAATACTTGTTCGATAGTTAGTACAAGGTGTGGGGCCTATGGCGACGGACGAACAGGTATCCCACTTTCACATGTGTTAAGTATTTTTCAAGCCATCAATGGACCATGTTAAGCCAAGGTTTGATCAAAGCATGCATTGTCGAATTTGGTGCCTGGGCCCGATATGTCCCATCTGTTACCCAACTAAAGAATTGTTTGGTAACATTTTAAGGATTTTATTTTTTTTGAAATCTCAAATCTCTTAAAAAGCTTCCTTACATCAGTTTTTAAAACCCAAAATCTAACACATCATCATTATTTTTTTTTTCTCTCTATTTTTCTCCTATCTCTTAAAATTTACTTTTACACAATCTAAAATTTATTTTGCTTGTTTGATAATTAGAAGGAGAAAAATAAATTTCCAATCATTAAATAATTAAAATCTACCCTTCAAAAATGTTACCAAATAATACCTAAGCTTTTATTATTAAGATTGCCACTTGATGTGATCGGTTCGATTCAAATAGATTTCTAGAAGTGGCCGACCATAGATAGTCCGAACTTGATTTTTGGGCAATTAATACGAGAGAGGGAACACGTGTTTGTCGGTCATTGGTTTTCCTCCAACCTTCAAAATAGTCAATCTTGAGTAGAGATTCTCATAATCAACCTTCTGTCGATCAAACTAGCAGAGCTATCGAGGTCGGTCCGAGAAAAAAGAGAAATGTTTAACAAGTTGAAGAGCGGTTGTTAGCTAGACTATGCTCATTTAACATATATCCTGCTTGTTTTTACTTTTCACTGTTAGTTTTTCTTTGAAAGAGGTGGTGGAGTGAAGTGCATCTTTTGATTTGGGATTAAAAACTTTTTTGTGAGATCTTGTCTTGTTCTTGCATCTTCTCTTCCAAAAGAATTTTTTAAATCAGACCCATTAGATTTGGGCTAAACCCATTAAATAGACAATTGTGGGGTCGGCTCAAGGACCTATCACAACTATGTGACATAATGTTCCCATTTAATTTTTAATTTTGGTGACAAAATGTAAGAGAACTTGCAAGGAAAGAGTTGCCGGGATAGGTTTTCATCAAGTGGGCTATCTACCATGCTATGTATGGTTTGATTTGATATAGTCTAATTGTGAAAAAAATCTTTTGAAATATATAAGGAGTGACTAATCACTGGTTAAGGTCTTCCATATATTTTGATGACTTATGTTGAACGTTTTTCTCTCATATTATCTGTAGCAACCGGAAAAATTTTATACTTAAAAAAAATTGAAATAATAATTTCTTTAAATCGAAATAATAAAAATATACGTACCATTATTGTATGTGTAAGAACACATCTAAAAATTCTTTAAAAATTATAAATCAACCCCAAATAATATCCTTAAGTGATCCACGAAGAAATGCGTGCAACGAAAAATTCGATTGGCAAAGCGTACGTCACAATGTGACTAATTATCCAAATTTGAAAACTAAGTCGGAAAACCGTTAACACAGAAAGATCACGCGTCCATAAATTAAACGAACATGTCAGAGAGACTTCCAACATCATAAAATGATTACCCATTATCGAAATTGGACCAATGGATCTCTCATAGACCATAAATAAAATCAAGTAAGAAAATTATAATAAAATCCTTAACTCTATTATTCCCTAATTAAAAAGGGAAATCTCATAAGATAAATTCCAATAAATAATGGGCTTTGTTAGATAGTCCATATAAAATTTATTGGGCCAAAATAAGGATTTTAAAAAGGAGAATAATGGGAAAATACCCTAAATTCGCAACTTAAATATTACTTAAATGGAAAAGATGTATTTAATGTATTAAATAAGCAATTTGAGTTAGAATTGGATTCCTAAAGCTACCCTAGTTACTTGGCCACGAATTTGGCTCCCATTCTAACTCAATTAGGAGTTGGCAAGCTTGGAAGGAGGAGGGAAAATAGGAAACCTCGTAATTAAAGGGGAATTAGAGTTAAACTAGGAAAGGGAAAGCAAAGAAGCATAAATACTCTCTTAATCGCCCAAGGCCAGCCCTAGCTCGTTGCTGGGACTTGCTGAAGCTGGAGAAGAAGCCAAGGAGAGGAGGAATTCATGGGGAGAAGGCTTCATCAAGCTTTATCCCGAGTTCTTCACGTTCTTGCCCTAGAAGAGTAAAACGACTAAAGGTATGCATTCTCACGAGCAAAACCAAATTAATTATGTCTGTATATTGTTCCATATACTAGGAACAAAACCCTCAAGTTTCATATTTTCCCATCGAGCCAATCTTTTATGGTTGATTTTTGAAGTTCTGCAAACACCATGAACCCGACCCTTCTTCTTTATTCTTAATCTCCATGTATACTTAACCACGTGCTCTCAAATTTTAACTGGAGTTACTGATGGATGTTAGGCATCTTTTGCCTCTAAAAGCCCTAATTTTCATCCATCATATGTCATGAATTAAATGTTGCATGATCTTGACGATGTACTATCGCGATTTAACCTTGACTTGTGTTATAAGTTTCATACCTCTTTTTGGAGTTGTTTTTAGATCAAGTGTTCAACTTAGAACTTGTTACCCTATGAGTCTATTGTCATTTGACACTGATTTCGCTAATTTTACTTTACTGTACCAAGAGTTGTAGCCCAAACATGATCACTGTGTCAGATTCATGTAGTCAGTCACAATACGTCTTATTACATAGTCAAACGATCTTTGTTTCTCGATTATTTGCTACTGTACAAAGTATTATTTGTAATCTAACTAATAAAGGTGGTTTCACCCGATTTGGATCACCCTAGCATTTGTTTTGATTTTTCAAACCCACAGGTGTCAAACCCAATCCAAGTCGGAGTTGGAAATAGGTAGAAAAAGCAACCTAAACGTCATTTTCAGGTAGCGACAGGTCGACACGTCGCTACCATAAAGCGACAACATCATGGTCACAACCCATACCAAAAAATCAGACAGTTTCATGGTCTTCTTCAGAAGGTGACAAGATGATGGTCGCCTTCACTTTCAGAAGGCGACAGGCAATGTGTCGCGTTCTGCCTATGTCCACTTAATCGGCCATAACTTTTTATATAGACCTCGGATTGACGAGCCGTTTTCTTTGCTGGTTTCTTCATTCAAAGGGATTCAATTTGGTATATTCATGTGTGAGATTTGAATGAAAAGTCAATGAGTTATGACCTTAGGAAGTGAAGGGATGGGACTGCAATTGCCTTCTAAAAGGCATACATCTTGGTTTCCATCGTTTTGTGTCGTTCTTTGCATGTGTGAGTTTGATCCATTCTAGGAAGGTTCTAGAAAGTCTTATCATGCATTTAACAACCCATATGAAAGTTAAAACATGTTCACATGATTTTTAATTGATCTTAAGTTCATGATCATGCTCTCTACCTACCAATTATTCACTTTCTTGCCTTGCTAACGAACTTGCTAAAAACGCACAATTACTTGCTAAAATTGGTCATGCATGTTTTAGTACTCATGATACTTGCCATATATAGAGTTTCCAAAAATGAAGTTTTCACAAATAGAGTTTTTATAACTAGAGTTTCCATAATCAGATGCACATACGCACTTGAGCGATTCTCACGCGCGGCATGCGCATACACTCTAGCACGATAGAAAAGCTCCTTCTTGGCTTGTGGTGAACTCTCCGTCGGATATTCCTTTCGCCGGACTAGTGACCCCTTGACCAAGGCCTCCGTAAGTCTCCTCTGTCCATGGGTTCCCACATGGTCGACGAGCTGGTTGTACCCTAACACCTATGATACACTCTAGGGATCAGCAAGATCCAAACGGCCTTAGTTGCTCTCGCTCTTATCTTGAATCACGCCGGACCTCTGGACCTGTGCATAACGAGGCCAACGGGAGGGTTGTGTATTCCACCTGACTGCCAACGCCGTACGCGTGGGTTGTGCAACTATTACTATCGCTCGTTACTCGACGTTTCTTGTGCAATGACCATAAGATCTCATCCATACTCTACTCGCTCGTCTATTCACGTTCACTCTACTATCTCGTCTCTTTCGTCTATTCATCTAGTACTCTCTTGGTACTCTTTGAGCTGTGTGGCTCCTACTGTTTTGTACTGTTCATGACTGTCTAGCACTATAATATGGTTCTTGTGACTCTACTGTATCCAATGCATACTATGCAGGGCACGGAGAGTGTCTGAGGGGCTCCAATCTAGTCATGAGGGCAGAGAGCCACCCGAAAATACCTGCAGGGGCTATTGACGGTGTTCTGCATTGCACCGGTTCTGACTATACTATATTGGCTAGACATCTGACTACTATCCTTTTAGTCTGAGGAGTTCAGACGTACTGTGATATTACTGTGCTATCACAAACTGTTAGTCTGAAGAGTTCAGACGTACTGTGCGATTACTGTGATATCGCAGACTGTTACTGAACGGCTGCTATCCTAGAAGTGACTACTGTCTTATTCTACTAGTGCACCGTTGTGCAACTATACACGCTATCTCGTTACACACTATCTTGTCATACGCTCTACTTGCTCTACTTGATACTTGCTATCTTGAGTTATTGCGTTTTATTCTGACTTGATCACATTCCACTACAAGAAAATGCGCTATTTCCGACGGACTTAATCCGTCGGAAATCCGACGGTATTCCGTCGGAAAAGACGCCTTCCGACCGCTTTCCGTCCAAAGCTCGTCGGAAACTGTCCATCGGAAATACTTGGTCAGAAATTTCCGACGGATGACAATTCCGTCGGAATTCGGTCGAAAACTCCGACGGATAAATCCGTCAGAAAAGCCGTCAGTATTTACCGACGGTAACTCCATCGGTAAATAAGTCGGTATTTCGGTCCGCAAATACTGACACATTTTCAGTCGGAAAATATCCGTCAGTATATTCCGAAGGAATTACCAACGGTGTTTTTCCGTCGGTAATTGATCAGTTCCGACGGATACTTATCCGTCGGTACATCCGTCGGAAAATACACCATATTTTTTTTTAAATAGGCAAATAAAAATGATTTGTCAACATTGCTACAATGTCAAACTTGCTACAATATTCATAAATTTAACAAATACTCACAATCAACATAAAATCATAAAATACAATAAATATAAAATCATATAGAATAATGAATACAAAATTCAAGATAGATCTGCTGGATCGCCTGCTGTCCCTGCCTCGTCATCGTCTGGAGCTGGATCCTATATTAAAACAAATTAAAATGAGAAACATTAATAATAAATAAAAGACATACATTATTTTCAAAAATGAAATTTAAAACATGTGATTATTTCTCAAGTTTAATACAATACTATTTTTAGATCCATCATTTTCTTGGGTGTTTTTAGATCCATCCTTTGAATGCCCAACCCAATCCGGAGATCCAAATTGGATTCCGTCAGTTTCTACACGTCACTTTAACCCACCCGGTCGTGTCGGAGAAAACGGCACGTCGATCGGATCCCTATTTGGGATTTTAGACCCCCGGGTTGCGTGTTTTAACCATTTATATATACTTGACCGTGTTTTTAGATCCGTCCTTTGAATGCCCAACCCAATCCGGGGATCCAAATTAGATTCCGTCAGTTTCTACACGTCACTTTAACCCACCCGGTCGTGTCGGAAAAAACGGCACGTCGATCGGATCCCTATTTGGGATTTTGGACCCCCGAGTTGTGTGTTTTAACCTTTTATATATACTTGCCCGTTTTTAAATCCGTCCTTTGAATGCCCAAGCCAATCCGAAGATCCAAATTGGATTCCGTCAGTTTCTACACGTCACTTTAACCCACCCGGTCGTGTCGAAGAAAACGGCACGTCGATCGGATCCCTATTTGGGATTTTAGACCCCCGGGTTGCGTGTTTTAACCATTTATATATGCTTGACCGTGTTTTTAGATCCGTCCTTTGAATGCCCAACCCAATCCGAGGATCCAAATTGGATTCCGTCAGTTTCTACACGTCACTTTAACCTACCCGATCGTGTCGGAGAAAACGGCACGCCGATCGGATCCCTATTTGGGATTTTGGACCCTCGGGTTGCGTGTTTTAACCATTTATATATGTTTGACCATGTTTTTAGATCCGTCCTTTGAATGCCCAACCCAATCTGGGGATCCAAATTGGATTCCGTCAGTTTCTACACGTCACTTTAACCCACCCGGTCATGTCGAAGAAAATGGCACGTCGATCGGATCCCTATTTGAGATTTTGGACCCCCGGGTTGTGTGTTTTAACCTTTTATATATACTTGACCGTTTTTAGATCTGTCATTTGAATGACCAACCCAATCTGGAGATCTAAATTAGATTCTTTCAGTTTCTACACGTCACTTTAACCCACCCGGTCGTGTCGGAGAAAACGGCACGTCGATCGGATACCTATTTGGGATTTTAGACCCCCGGATTGCGTGTTTTAACCCTTTATATATGCTTGACCGTGTTTTTAGATCCATCCTTTGAATTTCCAACCCAATCCGGGGATCCAAATTGGATTCCGTCAGTTTCTACACGTCACTTTAACCCACCCGGTCGTGTCGGAGAAAACGGCACATCGATCGGATCCCTATTCGGGATTTTGGACCCCCGGGTTGTGTGTTTTAACCTTTTATATATAAATACTTGACCGTTTTTAGATCCGTCCTTTGAATGCCCAACCCAATCCGGAGATCCAAATTAGATTCCGTCAGTTCCCACACGTCACTTTAACCCACCCGGTAGTGTCGGAGAAAACGGCACGCCGATCCGATCCCTATTTGGGATTTTGGACCCGCGGGTTGTGTGTTTTGACCCTTTATATATACTTGAGTGTTTTTTAGATCCGTCAATTGAACGCCCGACCCAATCCGGGAATCCAAATTCGAATCCGTCAGTTCGCACACGTTACGTTAACCCACCCGGTCGTGTGGGAGAAAATGACACGCCGATCAGATCCCTATTTGGGATTTTGGACCCCCGGGTTGTGTGTTTTAACCCTTTATATGTAATTTGTTGTTTTTTAGATCCGTCAATTGAACACCCGTCCCAATCCTAAGTATATGAAATTAATACTAATACTGACCTGAGCTGCTGGCTGTGTGGGGCGTACTACTTGCATTATTGAGATGAACTGCTAACCCACCCGGTCGTGTCGGAAAAAATGGCACGTCGATCGGATCCCTATTTGGGATTTTGGACCCCCGGGTTGTGTGTTTTAACCTTTTATATATACTTGTCCATTTTTAGATCCGTCCTTTGAATGCCCAACCCAATCCGGAGATCCAAATTGGATTCCGTCAGTTTCTACACGTCACTTTAACCCCCCGGTCGTGTCGGAGAAAACGGCACGTCGATCGGATCCATATTTGGGATTTTAGACCCCCGGGTTGCGTGTTTTAACCATTTATATATGCTTGACCGTGTTTTTAGATCCGTCCTTTGAATGCCCAACCCAATCCGGGGATCCAAATTGGATTCCGTCAGTTTCTATACGTCACTTTAACCTACCCGGTCGTGTCGGAGAAAACGGCATGTCGATCGAATCCTATTTGGGATTTTGGACCCCCGGGTTGCGTGTTTTAACCATTTATATATGCTTGACCATGTTTTTAGATCCGTCCTTTGAATGCCCAACCCAATATGGGGATCCAAATTGGATTCCGTCAGTTTCTACACGTCACTTTAACCCACCCGGTCGTGTCGGAAAAAACGGCACGTCGATCGGATCCCTATTTGGGATTTTGGACCCCCGTGTTGTGTGTTTTAACCTTTTATATATACTTGACCGTTTTTAGATCTGTCCTTTGAATGACCAACCCAATCCGGAGATCCAAATTGGATTCCGTCAGTTTCTACATGTCACTTTAACCCACCCGGTCGTGTCGGAGAAAACGGCACGTCGATCGGATCCCTATTTGGGATTTTAGACCCTTGGGTTGTGTGTTTTAACCCTTTATATATGCTTGACCGTGTTTTTAGATCCGTCATTTCAATGCCCAACCCAATCCGGAGATCCAAATTGGATTCCGTCAGTTCCCACACGTCACTTTAACCCACCCGGTCGTGTCGGAGAAAACGGCACGCCGATCCGATCCCTATTTGGGATTTTGGACCCCCGGGTTGTGTGTTTTGACCCTTTATATATACTTGGGTGTTTTTTAGATCCGTCATTTCAATGCCCAACCCAATCCGGAGATCCAAATTGGATTCCGTCAATTCCCACACGTCACTTTAACCCACCCGGTCGTGTCGGAGAAAACGGCACGCCGATTCGATCCCTATTTGGGATTTTGGACCCCCGGGTTGTGTGTTTTGACCCTTTATATATACTTGGGTGTTTTTTAGATCTGTCAATTAAACGCCCAACCCAATCCGGGAATCCAAATTCGAATCCGTCAGTTCGCACACGTCACGTTAACCCACCCGGTCGTGTGGGAGAAAACGACACGCCGATCAGATCCCTATTTGGGATTTTGGACCCCCGGGTTGTGTGTTTTAACCCTTTATATGTAATTTGTTGTTTTTTAGATCCGTCAATTGAACGCCCGTCCCAATCCTAAGTATATGAAATTAATACTAATACTGACCTGAGCTGCTGGCTGTGTGGGGCGTACTCCCTGCATTATTGAGATGAACTGCTGAACCATATCGCTGAACTGCGTCTGTAGCTGTACCCGCTGCGTCTCTACCTCTACCCGCTGCGTCTGTAGCTCTACCCGCTGCGTCTGTAGCTCTGCACATAGCTCCTCCCGAATGATGCCTCTAATGTCCTCTACACCACTGACGGGCGGCGCAGAAGATGAACTCGCGTGTGCCGGGGGAGCGATTGAACTGGCATATGAGGACAACACTCGATGAGTATCCAGGCTGTCCCCAAAGTCATACACTCGACCCTTCCTCGGCACTCCGGCTGCCTCGACCCAAGCGTCCGCATCCAAATCTGGCTGGGGAGTGCCCTCTGTGTAGCGCTCCGCCATCGTCCTGTCATACGTCTCCTGTAAAATAATTTAAAATTAAATTATTGAAAACAAATTACTTTAATATCATAATTGAATTCATAATTTAAAGCTTGACTTACAGCAATCGTGCGGGCACTCTCGGTAACATAGTCATCCGTCCCCTTCCGCTTATGAGTCCGGTCAAATAACTCGCGGAAAGTAGGGGCACGCTCCAGGTCGTGATGGTTAAAATTCAACAAAATTAGTTAGTTTCACAATAATAATCCATATGTATATATGAATCGAACAATACAATACTTACCAATAAATGACTTCAACTCTTCTAAAAAATAAAAATACCGTAAACATGTCAAATAATAAATCCCGGACTGGCACCGGGAAGTCTCTCCATGCATCCACTGGTCCTGGAATATGTGCGTGGACCAGCATTGTAATATAGCGGGAAGCAGGACTGGAATCTATCTTCCCCCTGTAATTCCACATTAATTTTCTACATGAAATGTATATCCTAAATAACAAATACATTAACACTGAGATGATGAACTTTACCCTGAGATCCAGCATGGTTGTCGTCCCGGTAGCTGAGGCCCCTCCTCAGCTGCTGGATGCTGGCTCTCCACCTTTGTTGAAAACAATTTAGTACACTATTATTGTATAAATTGCAAGAGACCAAACATACTAATCTATTGAAACATACGTTTACCTTGTGGTGAGGAAGAAGACGAAGGTGGCACTGCTCGGATGGTCGGCAGGGAGGCGGTCCCTGCAAAATTTCATACACATTAGAAATTATGAATTTCAAATAAACAACAATATAGAAATTTACCTGTCGCTGGGACGACGGGCGTGGACGGGGAGGCAGTCCCTGCAAAATTGTATGTACGTTAGATCTCGTTAATTTAATATACGTAAATAATATCCATTTTTTAGTACAAATGCATATACCTGTCGCTGGAATGACCGGCGCGGACCTGGACGCAGACGTGGATGGGGAGGCAGTCCCTGCAAAATTGTATGTACGTTAGTTCTCGTGAAATCAATATAAACAATAATACCCATATGGTTTTTTGTGTACATATGCATATACCTGTCGCTGGAATGACCGGCGCAGACCTGGAGGCAGACGTGGACGGGGAGGCAGTCCCTGCTTTCTTGTATGTACGTTAGTTCTCATGCATTTAATATGAACAATAAATTCTAGAATATTGTGTTTACACATACGTATACTTGTTGTGGATGGGGTCGTGGACCCTCTGCCAACGGACGTGGCAACTGTCCGACTGCGTCCTCCACGTACCATATCTCTATTGATACAAATAAAGATATAGCAAGTCATCAGCACTCAATTTGAAGTAGCAATTTATTATGAACATGTAATTAACAACAACACCAATTTCTTACAAAATATGCAGTATATTATCTATATTCATCATCAGATGCTGAAGACATGTTTAATTCAGAATCATCTTCATCATCATCCTGGAATTCATCCTCATCATCCTGGGAGTCTTCCTCCACATCAGACTCCACCTCCCGCTCAGCGACATTTGGGTCAACTTCTTCTTGTTCGTTATCCTTATGTAAGCAAATTGTTTCATTTATATCATGATCATTGTACTGCGTAGAAGTTGCCAACTCTCGTGCATCACTCCGATCTGATTGGAAAAAGTTGTCATTAACACCTTCGAGCTCATCATCAGTCGGGAGAAGCTCATACTCAGGGAATAGTCTTGATTTCACTCTATATGCAGCCCACCAATCTCTTAATTTGAGGGATGTATAATTTGAATAATAAACTTGTTGGGCTTCTGCCGCCAGGATGAATGGCTCATATGTACTCAATTTGGACTTATGCTTCACATCGATTAATCCATATGTTGTGTCATGACGAATAGATGTCGGATCAAACCAATGACACTTGAACAGAAATACATTGTTGTCTTGTCCCAAAAATTGCAGTTCAATGACTTCTTCGAGAATGCCATAATAGTCAATTTCATTTTCATTGTAGGCACTTCCCTTCACACATACGCCGCTGTTCATCGTAGACTTATTCCGTCCATAATCTCTCGTGTGAAATCTATATCCATTCACAATGTAGCCTGGATAGACACATACAATCTTCGAGGGGCCAAAACTGATCTGTTATACTCTTGAATCGGGAATGAAGCCTTGTTCAACCTTTCTGGATGCATCATAAGACTGCACACCATCTGACCATAACAATTTCATCTCATCAATCAACGGTCTGAGATATATGTCTATATTCTTTCCTGGACTTTTTGGACCCGGAATCAGCAATGAAAGGAACAGATTCTCACGCTTCATGCACATGCCTGGCGGAAGGTTATACGGTGTTAGGAATACTGGCCAACATGAGTAAGATGCCATCGAGCCTCCGAAAGGATTGAAACCATCTGTGCATAAACCAAGCCGTATGTTGCGTGAATCCCTTGAGAAGTAAGGATGAGTACAGCTAAAATGAGCCCAAGCTTCACCATCAGCAGGATGACTCATTTCACCTTCGTCGCGACGGACTCTTTCCGCATGCCAAGTCATATGTCCAGCTGTCCTCAAGGACATGAACAATCGCTGCAATCTGGGTGTGATAGGAAAGTACCGCAATGACTTATACGGAACATCCTTCTGCTTTGACTTGTCCCCTCTCTTGGGCTTGAACCTATCATGCTTACAAATACATCATGATGTCTTATCTGCATCCTCTTTATAGTACAACATACAGTGATTCTGACATGCATCAATTTTCATAAAACCAAGCCCCAAATCATTCACCATCTTCTTCGCACGGTAAAAGTCAGCAGGTAACCTCTCTGATTGAGGAAGCATGCTCTTGACCAGTAAGAGAAGCCGGTCAAAACAACTCTCGCTCATATGAAATTCAGATTTCAAATTCAATAGCTGCGACACTGCAGACAACCGTGTATGCTTCTCACAACCATCCCATAATGGCTCATCAGCATCTCGAAGTAACTGATAAAATCTCTGAGCTGTATCATTCGGCACTTCTTCATTTGTTTGATCTTCATGAATATTGAACTCCGGACCAGCAGCATCGACAACCATGTCTACGTACGTACTTGTGGAGGCAAAGTAATTAGCTGGTGCAGATGACTGAATATTCAACTCACCATGACACGACCATAACTCATAATGGCAAACAAATCCTCTCGTATACAGATGATGCTGCACATCCCATGTCGATATCCACTTTCTGTTCTTACAAGCCGAACACAGACATCGGATGTTACCCATCGGATCAACTGCTACTGATGAATTACTCAATGTAAACTCAATAAAACTGTCAACTCCGTCTTTAAACTCCTCGGTCACAACTCCATTCACTATTCCACGGTATATCCATGACCGATTCTCATAAGACATTTTTCCTACACAGATTAAATGTCATGTCCCGAGTTAAAATCCAACACACCCTCACATCGTTCAAGTACCATACATATGACACATACGTTATATGGAGAGTCCCAGAGGTAATGGGTGAAATAAAGCGTTGACGTAAAGATAAATGAAGAGTAAGCATACATGAATATCAAATAAATTTGAGCACTATATAAATACTTAATGGTATTGAACATTAAAAAGAACACAAAGACTATTTGTTCATACAAACCGTGATGTCTTCATATTAGGCCACCACCACTTGATCGGCTCTTTATTCACCAGCTTCTTATTAGATTTCCTAGGTTTTGAACTAACCACTGATATCCCTAAATATAGTTTACTAAATACATCTCTTCATACATAATGGGAAGACATAACTTTCAGAATGTCAAGCTCTTTGACACAATTATTTTCCACAAATTTTGACCAATCTTTTCCACTAAATATGTACATACTACCACACCAAATACGTCGTAAGATTACAGAATATCGCAGTCCTTTTTCATCTTGAACAATAACAGATAGTCCAATTTTATTTTCTAAACTTTGTCTTTCTTCTTACCGAATAATCTTTATGATTTTCTTCATCTTCTCTTTCACCAAAAGTAAACCATCATGCAATCTTCGAATATCCATCGGAAATATCTTTCATTCAAACAAACACGTACTTTGATACGTTGGACATTTGTTCTTCTTTGAGTCTAATTTCCAATCGCGAACTCTCATCACTAATTAGAAAAAAAAAATTATAACAATTTATTCATGAGTAATTTAAAATATGAAACTAAATCATAATATGGTAAATATGAAAGAATCAATCAAATGACTACAAATAAACTACAAAACATAAGTTGATCAACTCCCCACACTAGGTTTCTTTCCTGGATTTCTAACACTTTTTCATTAATTCCCTCAAGAGTTTCATACGAGCAGAATCATGCATATGGGAATGGCAGCGACAGCCCCACACTTGGGGTCATTTTGATATAGCCAGTTTACTGGGAGTGTGAAGTGTAAATATGTGATTAAAATTGAATTGATTTTGAGGTGGTGATATATATAGACTAATTAGGAATATATATGGAAAATTATCGAAGAGTATACTAGGATAACTATGTCTGACCTCGACAAGTGGTGGGGGGGGGGTGGGGGTGGGGGAGGAGGTAGGGACGGACCCAGAAATTTTGTCCAGTGAGGTCACTCTTTATAACCCCCCCCCCCCCCCCCCCAAACACAAAGTTTACATAGTTATTTGAACAAAAAAAAAAATTTCAGTGGGGTCACCCCTCTATAAAACCTCCCAAAACACATAATTTGCATGGTCATTTTAACCCCAAAAAAATTTCAGTGGGGTCATGTGACCCCACTGGCTTAACCCTGCATCCGTCCATGGGAGGAGGGGGCCGCAGGGGGGGGGAGGTGGAGTGGTCGCCGGCGGGGGGTGGGGGGGCCGATAGGGGTGGGGGGCTTGGACGGGAGGGGGAGGGGGGTCGACTGGGGGGCGCTTGGACGGGAGGGAGAGGGGGTCGCCGGTGGAGGGGGGAGGGTCGCCGGTGGAGGGGGAGGGAGGGTGGGACGGAAGGGGGAGGGGGGTGGGACAGAAGGGGGAGGGGGGGTTGGGACGGGAGGGGGAGGTGGGTTGACAGGGGGGGGAAGTCGTCGGTGGAGGGGAGGGGGTCGCCGGTGGCGGGGAAGGGAGGGGGGGAATGGAGGGGGGGGGGGCTGGGACATACCAGCAGTCGGCGAGGCTGGCGGAGCACGGCGGCGGCGAGCGGCGAGGCTGGCGGCAGCGGCGAGGGGATTTGGTCGCGGCGGCAAGCGGCGAGCGTGGCGGCAGCGGCGAGGGGTTCGGTTAGGCTGGCGGCGAGCGGCGTCGGCGACCGGTGGCGGCGAGGGCGCAGCGGCGTCGGTGACTGGCGGCGAGAGAGAGAGAGAGAGAGAGAGAGAGAGAGAGAGAGAGAGAGAGAGAGAGAGAGAGAGAGAGAGAGAGAGAGAGAGAGAGAGAGAGAGAGAGAGAGAGAGAGAGAGAGAGAGAGAGAGAGAGAGAGAGAGAGAGAGAGAGAGAGAGAGAGAGAGAGCGGGAGAGCGAAAGGGGGGGTTTCGCGGGAGGATAAAAAGCTATTTTTCCGACTGTATTTCCGACGGAAATATGTCCGTCGGATATTCCCAACGGACATATTTCGGTCGGAACTTCCGATCGATTTTCCGACGGATATTTTTAGTCGGAATATCCGTCGGAATTACCGACGGAAAATAATCTGTCGGAAACATCTGTCGGTAATCCCGCAATTTCTTGTAGTGTTCAAAGTGCTATATTTTCTCTCGGCTATCTACGGATAACCAAAGTACCCTTACTATTTCGATTGACGAAAGTTAATCAAAAGTGCTATACTATCTCGATTGATGAGAATCAATCAAAGTGAAATTTACTCTTTACATGCCCATCTACTACTATCTCTTCTTGATTTACATGTCGCTTGCTATTTCTTGACAATGTCGTTACTTGCTATTGTTGTTATCGTTTTCTATCGTGACTTGACTTTAACCATCGTGCTATACTTGATTCATCTGCTATTTGAACCATGTTATTTGTGCTATTACTTTCTCGACTTTACATGACTCTTTCCATCATTAGTTACTCTGCCATTAAAGCATTAATCAATTTAAGCCTGCTTGATCATGAGATTTAAGTTCTACTGGGCGTTATCGCTCACCATTCGTTATTTGTTATTGTGTCTCAGGTAAGTCAGACGATGACGTTATACGTACCAATGGGACGGGACCAGAGTGATGAGTGACCTGGAGTCAAATGATGAAGTTACCCTAGCACAATGGAGTCTAGTAGTTATTGCTTTAGATTTCTTTTCATTGTAATGTTGTCATTGAGCCCTATATATTGGCTCTGAATTAGTGGTTGTAATAGTCTTAGTGAGTTTACAATGAAATCAAGAGTTTATTTTAATTATTCATTAGATGCTCTGATGTTTGCGAAATAATGCGTAATTGTCGTTACCATATTCGTTGTTCGCGTCTCCCTCCGATTTATTCCGCTGCTAAATTGGAGGGGCGTGACAGTTGGTATCAGAGCCTAGGATGTCCTTATTATGATATTTTAAGTCTAGGGATGTTCTAGGTGAACTACCATAACCGTGTCTAAGTCAACCACCATACCTATGTGAGAGATTGGGTAAAGCTTGGGGTTATGCTAGGAGCTTAATTATACGTATAAGTACCCTAAGTTTAAGTAGGAAATTAATAAGTATTATTGCTCGCAGGAACTAGAGGAGATGGCTGCACCAATGCACGAATTACAACAGACCGTACAGTGGTTAACTCAAGCCCTTAACAACGTAATTCAAGCAGGAGCAAGAAATTGGGTAGGAGACTTATATGAGAACTTTCAACGAATAAATCCCCCTAGGTTTAATGGAACTCCGGATCCCGATGAAGCTGAAAATTGGGTGAAGGCAATGGAACGAATCTTTAGGGTTATGCAATGTTCAGAGCAGGAGAAAGTCCTTCTAGCAACCTTCCAGTTGGACCGCGATGCTAGAACCTGGTGGGAAGCTGCCAGTCGACAATTACCCAACATCAACATAGAGTGGGATAAATTTTTAGAACTCTTCAACACCAAATACTTTTTCGAGAGGATTCGTGAGAAGAAGGCAAATGAATTCGCCAATTTAAAACAACGAATGATGTCTGTAGCAGAATATGAAGTGCAATTTGAAAGACTAGCAGAGTACACACCACATTTGGTGAGTACGGAGAAGATGAAGGCGAAGATATTCCTAGAAGGGTTGAGACCTGTGTTCTAGGAAAAGTTGGCTCCACTAGACATTGTAGTATATTCAGACATGGTATTAAGGGCTCAATTAGTCGAGGACACCATGGAACTTCTTGAAAAGATCCATAAGAAGAAGGTGTTGAAAAGGGAACGTGCTACTCATTCCAATGATAATAAAAGAAGAAATATAGTAGATAGCAAGAGAATGAAAGGTGAGGTGAAACGGAAGGAAGTTTGTGAATTTTGTGAAAAGTCAGGGCATCAGGTTGATAACTGTTGGAAGAAATTAGGCAGATACTTGCGATGTGGAAGTCAACAACATCGAGTCATCGATTGCCCAACAAAGAAGAACCAAACTCCACGCTAAAGACGATTACAAGCCCTTGTGGATATGAATCATGCCAATGAAGGTGGACAAGGTATTATCACTACACCCTTAGTATAATTTCATATTATTTTCACGATAGCAAGACCCTAAGTGGGGGAGATGATGGATTGAAATACTTAGAATAAATGGGTAGTCGTATCATATCATATGAATTTGGGGACCAAATTCTTTTTAAGTGGGGGAGGATGTAGCAACCCGGAAAATTTAATACTTAAAAAAATTTGAAATAATAATTTTTAAAATCAAAATAATAGAAACATACGTACCAATATTGTATGTGCAAGAACACATCTAAAAATTCCTTAAAAATTATAAATCAACCCCAAATATTATCTCTAAGTGTTCCAAGAAGAAATGCGTGCAACGAAAAATCCGATTGGCAAAGCGTACGTCACAATGTGACTAATTATCCAAATTTGGAAACTAAGTCGAAAAACCGTTAACACGGAAAGATCACGCGCCCATAAATTAAACGAACATGTCAGAGAGACTTCCAACATTATAAAATGATTACCCATTATCGGAATTGGACCAATGGATCTCTCATAGACCATAAATAAAATCAAGTAAGAAAAATATAATAAAATTTTTAACTCTATTATTCCCTAATTAAAAAGGAAAATCCCATAAGATAAATTCTAATAAATAATGGGCTTTGTTAAATAGTCCATATAAAATTTATTGGGCCAAAATAAGGATTTTAAAAAGGAGAATAATGGGAAAATACCCTAAATTCGCAACTTAAATATTACTTAAATGGAAAAGAGGCATTTAATGTATTAAATAAGCAATTTGAGTTAGAATTGGATTCCTAAAGCTACCCTAGTTACTTGGCCACGAATTTGGCTCCCATCCTAACCCAATTAGGAGTTGGCAAGCTTGGAAGGAGGAGGGAAAATAGGAAACCTCGTAATTAAAGGGGAATTAGAGTTAAACTAGGAAAGGGAAAGCAAAGAAGCATAAATACTCTCTTAATCACCCAAGGCCGGCCCTAGCTCGTTGCTGGGACTTGCTGAAGCTGGAGAAGAAGCCAAGGAGAGGAGGAATTCGTGGGGAGAAGGCTTCATCAAGCTTTATCCCGAGTTCTTCACGTTCTTACCCTAGAAGAGTAAAACAACTAAAGGTAGACATTCTCACGAGCAAAACTTAATTAATTTCGTCTGTAGATTGTTCCATATACTAGGAAAAAAACCCTCAACTTTCATATTTTTCCATAGAGCCAATCTTTTATGGTTGATTTTTGAAGTTCTGCAAACACCATGAACCCGACCCTTCTTCTTTATTCTTAATCTCCATGTATACTCAACATCGTGCTCTCAAATTTTAACTGGAGTTACTAATGGATGTTAGGCATCTTTTGCCTCTAAAAGCCCTAATTTTCATCCATCCTATGTCATGAATTAAATGTTGCATGATCTTGACATTGTACTATCGCGATTTAACCTTGACTTGTGTTATAAGTTTCATACCTCTTTTTGGAGTTGTTTTTAGATCAAGTGTTCAACATAGAACTTGTTACCCTATGAGTCTATTGTCATTTGACACTGATTTCGCTAATTTTACTTTACTGTACCAAGAGTTGTAGCCTAAACATGATCATTGTGTCAGATTCATGTAGTCAGTCACAATACGTCTTATTACATAGTCAAACGATCTTTGTTTCTCGATTATTTGCTACTGTACAAAGTATTATTTGTAATCTAACTAATAAATGTGGTTTCACCCTATTTGGATCACCCTAGCATTTGTTTTGATTTTTCAAACCCACAGGTGTCAAACCCAATCCAAGTCGGAGTTGGAAATAGGTAGAAAAAGCAACTCAAACGTCATTTTCAGGTAGCGACAGGTCGACACGTCGCTACCATAAAGCGACAACATCATGGTCGCAACCCATACCAAAAAATCAGACAGTTTCGTGGTCTTCTTCAGAAGGTGACAAGATGATGGTCGCCTTCACTTTCAGAAGGCGACAGGCAATGTGTCGCGTTCTGCCTATGTCCACTTAATCGGCCATAACTTTTTATATAGACCTCGGATTGACAAGCTGTTTTATTTGATGGTTTCTTCATTCAAAGGGCTTCAATTTGGTATATTCATGTGTGAGATTTGAATGAAAAGTCAATGAGTTATGACCTTAGGAAGTGAAGGGATGGGACTGCAATTGCCTTCTAAAAGGCATACATCTTGGTTTCCATCGTTTTGTGTCGTTCTTTGCATGTATGAGTTTGATCCATTTTAGGAAGGTTCTAGAAAGTCTTATCATGCATTTAACAACCCATATGAAAGTTAAAACATGTTCACATGATTTTTAATTGATCTTAAGTTCATGATCATGCTCTCTACCTACCAAGTATTCACTTTCTTGCCTTGCTAACGAACTCGCTAAAAACGCACAGTTACTTGCTAAAATTGGTCATGCATGTTTTAGTACTCATGATACTTGCCATATATAGGGTTTCCAAAATTGAAGTTTCCATAAACAGAGTTTTTATAACTAGAGTTTCCATAATCGGATGCACATACGCACTTGAGAGATTCTCACACGCGGCATGCGCATACACTCTAGCACGATAGAAAAGCCCCTTCTTGGCTTGTAGTGAACTCTCCGTCGGATATTCCTTTCGCCGGACTAGTGACCCCTTGACCAAGGCCTCCGTAAGTCTCCTCTGTCCATGGGTTCCCACATAGTCGACGAGCTGGTTGTACCCTAACACCTATGATACACTCTAGGGATCAGCAAGATCCAAATGGCCTTAGTTGCTCTCGCTCTTATCTTGAATCACGCTAGACCTTTGGACCTGTGCATAACGAGGCCAGCGGGAGGGTTGTGTATTCCATCTGACTGCCAACGCCGTACGCGTGGGTTGTGCAACTGTTACTATCACTCGTTACTCGACGTTTCTTGTGCAATGACCATAAGATCTCATCTATACTCTACTCGCTCGTCTATTCACGTTCACTCTACTATCTCGTCTCTCTCGTCTATTCATCTAGTACTCTCTTGGTACTCTTTGAGCTGTGTGACTCCTACTGTTTTGTAATGTTCATGACTGTCTAGCACTATAATATGGGTCTTGTGACTCTACTGTATCCAATGCATACTGTGCAGGGCACGGAGAGTGTCCGAGGGGCTCCAATCTAGTCCTGGGGGCAGAGAGCCACCCGAAAATACCTGCAGGGGCTATTGACGGTATTCTGCATTGCACCGGTTCTGACTATACTGTATTGGCTAGACATCTGACTACTATCCAGTCTGAGGAGTTCAGACGTACTGTGATATTACTATGCTATCACAAACTGTTAGTCTGAAGAGTTCAGACGTACTGTGCGATTACTGTGCTATCGCAGACTGTTACTGAATGGCTGCTGTCCTAGAAGTGACTACTGTCGTATTCTACTAGTGCACCGTTGTGCAACCATACACGCTATCTCGTTACACGCTATCTTTTAATACACTCTACTTGCTCTACTTGATACTTGCTATCTTGAGTTATTGCTTCTATTCTGACTTGATCACATTCAAAGTGCTATATTTTCTCTCGGCTATCTACGGATAACCAAAGTACCCTTACTATTTCGATTGACGAAAGTTAATCAAAAGTGCTATACTATCTCGATTGATGAGAATCAATCAAAGTGAAATTTACTCTTTACATGCCTATCTACTACTATCTCTTCTTGCTTTACATGTCACTTGCTATTTCTTGACAATGTCGTTACTTGCTATTGTTGTTATCGTTTTCTATCGTGACTTGACTTTAACCATCGTGCTATATTTGATTCATCTGCTATTTGAACCATGTTATTTGTGATATTACTTTCTTGACTTTACATGACTCTTTCCATCATTAGTTACTCTGCCATTAACGCATTAATCACTTTAAGCCTGCTTGATCCTGAGATTTAAGTCATACTGGGCATTATCGCTCACCCTTCGTTATTTGTTATTGTGTCTCAGGTAAGTCGGACGATGACGTTATATGTACCAATGGGACGGGACCAGAGTGATGAGTGACCTGAAGTCAAATGACGAAGTTACCCTAGCACAATAGAGTCTAGTAGTTATTGCTTTAGATTTCTTTTCATTGTAATGTTGTCATTGAGCCCTATGTATTGGCTCCGAATTAGTGGTTGTAATAGTCTTAATGAGTTTACAATGAAATCAAGAGTTTATTTCAATTATTCATTAGATGCTCTGATGTTTGCGAAATAATGCGCAATTGTCGTTACCATATTCGTTGTTCGCGTCTCCCTCCGATTTATTTCGCTGCTAAATTGGAGGGGCGTGACATTATCTATATAAAAAATATATATCTTGAAATTAATCAAACAAACAGAATATGTGCACCCAAATTTTTTTTTGAATACTTTTATGCGGCATATGGTCTCCATCTAGCACGAGAATTTACACTCTTATTTCATTTTGCATGATATAGGTATGAGAAAAGTTTATTACATTTCATAATTGTATTTTTTCATACACTTTTTCCTCTTTATTGGATGGGCACAATGTGCCCCTAATATATTAGCCAATAAAAGAATCAAAGTGCATAAGAAATTGTAATTATGAAGTGCAATAAATTTTTCTCGATAAGTATTTGTCATCTATTTATTTAAGAATAACAAATAATTAGTTTCAACTTTATTTCTAATATAAAAGTTATTTATTTTTTTAATTATCTGATTATTTGTTTTTAATTAATTATTTGAGTAATATCTAGCTACACTGCATATGCACGTCTATTTTTGACTTATAAATTAACTTAAAGCGATATAGAAAATCTTGAGAAATATATGGATCGATCTTGATATCATTCACATTAATCTTTTTTTTTCTTTTATGTCGGTGCTTTGGACAATATAATCTTATAAGAATACTTATCAAATCTTACATGTGTTGCAAGTTGCATGTACTGTAGTATAATCCCTTAGGTCAGGTTTTTGATAATTAGATAAGTCTTGTTAAAGGACGTTTAATAGGTCTAGTAATATATCTAGGGTTTATCAGCTATTTTTGGTTAAACAAATTTACCGAGAGATAATAATCTAAACAAGTTGGCATAGAAGGATCTAGAATGAGTGTGACCCCACTCAATTTTTTTTTCTTCTTCTGAAATGGCCATATAAATAGGAGATTTGAAGAGTTTTTATATAAGAGGTGACCCCACTGAATTGTCTCTCTCGATGGAGTCACCTCTTATATATAATATATTTAGTTATATAATATATTATTTATATAAATATTAAAAAATAATTTAAATGACTCTACTGAACAAAATTTCTATATGCATCCTACGAGTTGAAGTAACCTACCTGTCTTGTTAAGTAAGTCATCTAAACAAGATATATCAAACTAGAGATAGAGTAACTCAAACTAAGCCACCTCGGAATTTCTTAGTCAGGTGTTGCTTATCCGGTTATCAAACTAGTTTTAAAGCATTAGTTTTGAGTGATTAACAAAACATCCATAAATTAAATATGAGATTTAGTTAACAAAACATGTGTATTAAGTATTAGATGAAATTAATAAAACATATATGTATTAAGTATGACTGTGTGATTAATTAGGTGTTAACATGAATTCATATCTTTCATAATATTGGGTATGTGACTAAGTGTTAACATGAATTCATATCTTTCATAAAATTCGGTGTTGGGTTGAGAAGTTAGATCTCTAGATAATTATGTTTGGTATTATGATAGATCAGAGATAGAGTGAGGATGACATGACTCTATCTCTGATCTATTCTAATACCAAATATAATGATGTCATCTTCATTTTATCTCTGATCTATCTTAATACCAAACATGTCTTATAATGAAACTTGGAGTGTTACAAAATTTAAGATGATTGATGGTTTTCTCCAAAAGCAGAAGGAAGAAAGAACCACCGGAGAAAGAGGGGCTTCGTTTATGGGTAAAAGAGCTTTAGGTGGGCTAAGGAGTTTTCTAGTGATCATTCAGTACTCTTCATCCGACTCTGAGGTAGGAAAATTTTCCACAATTAACATGTATGTTTTGTTTTCTTTGTCATTTGATTCACGAAATAATTATTGTGTTAATCATGCAAGATATTCGATATATCATTTTTTAAAATTATGTGATTTCAATTTTATCTCCGTATGCCTGAAAATATATGGGTTTTGAAAGGAATATAAAAATTAAAATTATGTGCCATGAAATATGACGTGAAAAATAGATAGTGCCATTAAAGAGAGATATGGGCTACCCTTACACGTTTTCGTAGGAGTCAAAGTCTGAGGGCATGTATATTGAAAATTCTGTGTGAGTGATCTAGCTAAGAATCTAAGATGCGACATCGAGTGACCTAAGATTGAATAGAAGATAGACATAAATTCTCAGTGTTGATGCACCATCGGTAGCGGATCTAAAATTTTATTTCAATAGAGTTCTAATGATGCACCTACATAAATTTAGTAGAGTCATCCATAGTGAAAAATTATCTCTTCAATATAAATTTTTGTTGTAAAAATAACGTGGAATAGGGCACAATCATGGTAATATTCGGATACAAACATGTGCACACAGAACCATATTAAATAGGTATATAGAAATCGTCTAAATAACAACAAACAAAAAAATAGTATACATGAGATGAAATGCAATAAAGAACATGCTGAAATAATTAAGGCAGCAACGAAAGTGGCAGAAGCGCCTCTAAGGAGACTCCCCTTAGAGAAGATATCGCGTGCGTCGGGTAAGACGATCTCCTCTAATCACTATATCAAGCGTCTAACGTCCGCGTAGACCAAAACAATAGGCCGGTTCAAAGAACGGGCCCAAAACAGCTCCAATCTCCCCAAGAAAGGCCCAAAATGCAAAAAGAAGAAGTAAAAAGGTGCCAAGTCAAGCCAACTGGACCGCATCATCACACGCGCCCGCCCGCCCAACCTTGCCAGGCCCGACGGCGCGCGTGTGTGATATGGTCTAGCATAACCCCACCTTTGTCTATAAGACATAGTCTCATGGACTCTAGGAGTTATGAAGCCTTTAACTCCTTGGGGGTATCCCATGTGGGACTAAAAACCTCACACATAAGGACAACATAGCACAACTTTTGAGATACTTTTTACTTTATCAATCTTGAGTTTTATCTTTCTTTTATATTGCCCCTTTTACACCCTTTATATCTAACAATTTTTTTATCCAGTAAAATCACATGACCTCACTAAACATATGTTAGATCCGTCCCTATGCACCACATATCCAAATGCTCGGTATATGTACAAGCATCATTTCTTGAAGTGGTTGAATACATGTCCGATTAATATCAGGTGTCTTAACTATCTAGTTTGACGTATCTTTTAACTCATTAGTTGTTGGTTTAGATAACTATTGTTTATTATTTAATTGGCTTTTTTTATTCAGCCGATTATATACCCGGTACGTGTTTTGGCCACGCTTTTTAAACGCTTTGGTTAATTTTGGTAGGTTTTATCATCCGCTTTTAAATCATCTCATGAATCGAATTTTTTTTTTCTTACTGAATTCCGTTGGCTATACTTACAACCAATCGATTATATATACGACCCCCACCCCAATCGATTAGTCCTTGTGGTGGCATATAAATAGTTGTTCTGTTAATCGATTTTGCTTGGTGGTAGCTGTGTCGGTCCATAAGCACAATCGATTAAGTAAATTATGTTAATGTACACAAGAAGTGGATATAGATTGGTAAGACATTTCGTCGTATATTAGGAGATCAGAAATTCGATTCATAGAGTTATCAAAATTATTAGATGATCTTTAAAAAATTTATAATTAATATACACGATTTAAACGTAGGCCCTAATATTGAACTCGAGACCTCTTATACAAGTCAAGATTGTGCCAACCAACCTAACACACCCAACAACAAAAAAGTAAATTATGTTAATCAATTATGTGTAGGAAGTGTGTTGCAGCGTTTGGGATGACTTTTTAAAAACTCAAAAATCCACAAAAGTGTATTCCCACCACAATCGAAGACACGACGTGATTTTTTTACACTTCGCAGTAGGGCTGCCAACGGGTCGGAGTCGAAAATGACACTTTTCGCATCCATTTCCTATAAGAAAATCGGAAACGGGTCGGAAACGAAAAGTAATCGGAAAATCTAGTACGATCAAATGGTAGATGTATGTAGCATTAAGAGTAGTGGTAAAAAAGATATCTTTGATAATAATAGGCATAATAAATACTACAAGAAAGACAACTTAAGTAGATTCTATCTACAAATTAAGGAGAAGTTAAAACTTAGTCTAAAATTTTTTAATATTAAGAAATAAGATTTTAAGAGTATATATTTTGTAAATAAAATAAAATTTATATATTATCGGAAACGGAAATGAAAAAACGAAAAATAATCGGAAACGGAAAAACGATACGGAAAGGTCGGAAACAGGTCGAAAAGTCGAAAATCGGATATCCATTGGCAGCCCTACTTCGCAGGCACGAGCCTCATTGCCCGTGCCCAACTTGCAAAGTTTGTGTAAAGAAAAAAAAAGTCAGCTAGTCTCTATCTCTCTCCTCATGACGTCTAAAATTTGCAAAGGCAGAGGAATGGTTGCTTCACGACTCATCGGAGAGAGAAAATGACTGTCTCCATCTCTCTCCTCCGTGCGGGAGTCGACTGGGCATTAAAGCCGCCGAATTTGTTTGGAAACACGACGGTAGTGTTAGAGATTTTTGCCGCTAAAATTATCTGGGGACTTTGGCGGGGTAAAGGAGGGGGTAGAAGGGGGGGGGGGGGGGGGGGGGGGTAAGGGAAGGGTTAGGAGATTTTAGTAGTTTGGTAGAGGGGATAGTGTAATCGGTTAAAATGTGGGTTGGACCGGGTATGAGTGGGGTTAGCCTACCCCACTCTTTTTGGATGGGTACCCACCCCCCCCCCCCCCCCCCCCCCGCCAACCCATTGGCCTCACAAATCTTCTCAAATTAAAAAGTCTTAAAATGTATTAAACTACTCTCTGTTATTTTAACCGGGGGTTTCTTATCCTACACATATATGTGGGGAGTGAAGGGTTCATTTTTTTCACCGTGTTGTGATTTGATTTCCGCACGGATACTATTAAAATTTGATTAAGTACCGATAAAATGATCTGACTAGGTTGTTCAAAACGTACTGTTCTTAGATGGTGTGCGATAAAATTGTTTTATATTGCGACATATGTTTTTATTTAAGTAGTAGTGAGATAAGTTCTTCAAACATATATATACATGACTATCTGAACTAGTAATTTTGATTATTTGATTTTAAACGCGTTTAAATGGTTAATGTGGTTATTATGTGTAAGGGTGTGGCGGGATGCATCGAAACCACGCAATATTTTAGGGCATCCGGAGCGAAGAAATTGACAGATTGGGCTTGGAGCTGTTGAACATAGTTTAACAGGTAATTGTGAGCGCTTGCCGTTGAAGATTTTAACCTATAGTTTGATTTATTTTGATCTAAGTAGATATTATATGATAGCTATTATTTTAGAAACAACAATATTGGAGAGAGGGAATCTGGCTCGCCGCCTGCCAGGCCCAAACCCATTAGACCTAATAAACACGGCCCATAAGGAAGATGGCCCAAGCTAAGGCCGTCAGAGAGAATCAAGACAATTTAAGTCTGGCCAAAAAATGAAGTGTTGTCGAGTCCCATGACGCCGACCCCCCCGGCAATAAAGCCACCTCAAGCTCGGTCATAAATATCGAGAAAGACATTCTAAAGCGCATGAATGGCTCTCGGAAAAAACTCCCCAGAAGCTGGGGAAGTTGGGGATCTCACGACGAGGCTCGATCACAGCCAAAGAACCTACAGTCTGGAAAGCTAACCCTCCCTGGTAAATATAGCTCAGGAGTGGGAGATCCAGCCCCGATGAGCCCAAGCTCGATAAAGTCGATGTTATGGTATGTCCCCTACTAATTATGATGTCAATAAGCACTCAAGAAGTAAAAGGGCAAAAATAGGACAAAGCAAAGTGTCTTCCCATGATTGTCGTGCCGAACGGGATCAAATGTCATGCCCTAGAAACACTACAAGAAAAAGTGGATATAGCGACCGATATTGCGACCGCATAAATTGGTCGCTAGTCGGTCTCTATCAGCGACCAACTAGAGACCGATAGATTCGGTCGCATATAGGAGACGGAATTTGCGACCGAATTAAGTGCGGTCTCTATATCGGTCGTTGTAGCCCTAATTACTACCCCGACCAACCCTTTCCCTCCCTCAACTTCCCTCTCGTCGTTCCCTCCCCCCCGACCAACCTTCCCTCCCCTTCCGTCGTTGCCGGAGCTGCTAAGGAGCTCGCCGCCGCGTGCAGCCGCCGTCGACATCGTCGACTCGGCCGCCACTGTCGCCGCCGAGGAGATCGTCGTCGCCTGCAGCCGCTGTGGACGTCGTCGCCGCCGCTGTGGACGTCGTCACCGCTGCTGTCGGTACCCGTCACCACTGCCGCCTGCCCATCGCCGGTTAGTCGAGCTCCTACCCCCGCCCCCTGCCCCCTTCCTCCTACCTCCCTCCCCTCCCAACTGTCTCCACTGTCCCCTACCCCCGCCCCCTGCCCCCTTCCTCCTCCCTCCTCCCCCGCCGAAGAAATCCCCCTGCCCCCTTCCTGCTTCCCACCCTCCCCTGTGCATCCCCTCCCCCCTTATTTGCAATCTACTACCCCTCTCCTCTCTCCCCATCCCTCCCCTGTCGCCACGTACCTCTCCCCACCCCCCTGCCGCCACACCCCCCTCACCTCTCTCCCCATCCCCCTGCCCCCGTCCCCCCTCCCCCCCACACTCTCCCACCGTACCACCCCCCCCCCCCCCGCCTCATCCCCTCTCCCTCTGTGCGTTGTTGCCCCTCTGCCACCCCACCCCCGCACCCCCTGCCGCCGCTCTCCTCTGACTCTTCCCCTCTCGCCACCCCCCCCCCCCCATCTCCTCGTCTCCTTCTCTTGCCATAGGTTTTCCTCTCTCTGTGTTTGTCATTTGGAGGTTTTTGGTGCGGATCTTAGCAACATTTGGTTCAAGTTGTTAGTCTCTGGAAGACTCAAGATATACAATGTCATGGTTGGATATATCTGATGAACAAGTTTGTTTTTTGTCACGTCACTCTTAGACAAGGGCCAGTAGGGGCCGACACTCTTCACCGCCATTGCTAGCTATGCTAGCAGTCTCCTTGTCTATATTGCCTAAAAATGGGATAAAAGCAGGGGTGAGTTTAATGCGTTTAGTAGGAGTTACATATCAGTAGACATTAAATTTACATTCTTAGCATTTTGACAAGTACGTAAAAATCCAAAAAAATTAAATCAGGATGAATGCAGTCAAGTTTAGAGACATTAATCATTTAAGCTTGCATATCAACATTCACTGTCCAACAAAATTTATGTTGTCAGTAGAGGACAAAGAATAGATGCAACGTATCAATAGGCAAAATATATAGGAACTTTAATCACAAACTGATCAGCTTCAATATATAGTAAGGGATCTTTGCAATTGCACTGTCTATAACAGATGTTTAATTATATATAGAACAGTCAGATTTTCGATGAGATTGGCCATTAACGATAAGCATTCAATAACATTTCATTCGTATCAATGCACAGTTCATTCAGTGGAAAAAATACCAAGACACTAATTTTGCATTTCATACCCTTGCTATGCCATCACCTCACATCCGTACTCCTCCGATGGTTGAATTGAGTACTTTGGTCTCAACCCAGCCCTCAAACAAAAGCATAGGGTCATGGGACATCATCCTTCGGGCATATAGTCTCCATTTTCATTGATAATCCCCATTAACAATATGGCCCAAGAGAGTTCCAATAATGAAAGGTAATTAAGCTCGAAAGATGGCCTTTTTACAGGCTCAGGAAAAAACAAACTAGGGGTGTTAATGGGTCGGAGTCAGAAACAACAGTTTTCGAATTGACTCTAATAAGAATTATCGAAAATAATCAGATGCAGAAACAACAGTTTTCGTATCCGAATCCATTTCATCGAATTATCAGATAATAAAGTTCAAAAATTAGATAGTGTGGAATATGAACAAGTTCAGTAAATGGGATTCAAAAATTGAATAATCAGATATTTGGATAATATATAATATATATTATGTAATATATAATCTCTATTATATGATATATATTATACATACGATCAGATTCAAAAATTATATAATCAGATACAAAAACAACTCGAGTAATGGGGTTCAGAATAATTTGGTTCAAGTTCATTCAATGGTTGTACTTATCTAAAATGTTTTACCTTTACTACTGCACAATGAAGATGCATGCTTTCTCCATCCGAGCAAGCTTTAAGTGTTTCCTGAAACTTCAAGTTGTTCCTCCTTTGGGTCCGTCTTCCCCATCATACACAGGATGTAAAGAATGTGAACCGCATCAAAGGCTTATCAGATCATTGGCCAAAAGAATATGCTATCATGGATCCTTCTGCCTATGATAAATGCAAACTGGGCATCACTAATCAGCTCTGGCGTAATGGACTGCATTTTGTTAGCCATAAGCTTCGTTATAATTTTATAGAAAAAGTTGCATAGAGATATCGGCCTGAACTGATCAAAGGAGTCAGCTCCCTCAGATTTAGGGATAAGTGAGATGAAGGTGCAGTAGACTTGATGCAACCAGTGCCCTCCATTGAAAAAGGACTGTACTTATAGATATGCACTTATGAATAATGCTCTCCATCATGCATGTTACGTTATGTCATTGATTGCTCTTATGAATATGTTGAATGTTAAAACAAAATCTATGTTTTCATCGTCTACATGTATTGCCAATTTCACATGTTATTGGTGCTTTTGTAAATTTCCTAGATAGCTTTGTTGTTGAATATGTTATTTAGTTTTATTGTTGAATGGTCGTCAGCATAAAGTCATTCTTGCTTATTTTATGTGCTTGTTGATATGTATAGAGTTTTTAGAATACTTATTTTTGTGTTTTTAGAATGTGTTATTATCTTGTCAATAATTAATTAGTTGGGTGTTGTATGTGAGCAGAGATGCGTGGGTGCAACCTAACATTGCACGCATCTTAGGAGAGCGTGTTAAGCTCGTGTCAATCAACCTACCCGTTCAAGACTTTGGGATTGATGTGCACGTTCCCATTTTCAATGATGAGAACGTGTATATCTAACTCAAAGTCTTGAATTGTCCCGTTTGGACAGTCTGTGAATGTTTGATCGCACTTAGGTGGTTAATTACTATATGTGTTTGTGTTATTTGTTAAAAATTTTGGTTGCGTCTTCTCACTCCTCTCTGATATACCTTTATTGATTTTGATTATTTTCTTAACCACTTATTAGTAAGTGTTTAAGAAAATTTCTTAATCAATAAATATTTTGTGGTATATCGGAGAGGTGTGGGGAGATGCTGCCGAAATTTTTAGCAAATAACACAACACATATAGTAATTAATCGTGCGATCAAACCTTCACAGATGGGTTAAAAAGTGAAAATCTAAATGATATTTCCTTCCTATTTAAAATGGCAGAGATGGACGATGTGAGGAAAGGGTTGGACTTTTTATTTTGTTAGACATGTTAAAGTTTTGTGTGTTTACATTTCATTCACACAGGGAAAATGTCGGAAGATCAGTCATAGATGTACCGTAGAGTAGTTGATCAGGTGGTGTCTACGGAATTTAAAAATGGAGTTGAGAGATTCATTTAGTTTGCTTTGAGAAATCCTATTGAAGCTGTAGATTGTGAGGGTCGTATCCGATGTCCTTGTGCAGTCTGTAAGAATTTGAAGTGACTGACAACATGGGATGTACAACGTCATTTATACAGAAAGGGGTTTGTTAAAGATTATGCAAACTGGATATGTCATGGTGAAACATTGTGGTCCTTCCAGCCTGCTGAGCCTGCCAATGTGGAAGTGGAAGTTCATATGTTGATATGGTCATAGATGTTGCTGGTCCAGGATTCAATGTTCATGAGGAGCATGTACACGATGAAGAACCGCCAAACAAGACAGCTGAAAGATTTTATCAGCTACTCAAAGATGCTGATGAGCCATTGTGGAATGGATGTCAAAATCACTCTCGACTGTCTGCGGTGTCACAATTATTGAACTTGAAATCTGAATTTCACATCAGTGAGATTTGTTTTGATCGTTGTTACTGATTATCAAAAGTATGTTGCCACAAGATGAGAAGTTACCTGAAAATTTTTATCGTGCAAAGAAGATGGTCACTGACTTAGGGCTTGGATATGAGAAAATAGATGCATGTCCTAATCATTGCATGCTATATTATAATGAGGATAAAAGTAAGGTATCATGTTCCATATGTGGTCATGATAGATTCAAGCCTAAGAAAGGGGACAATTCAAAGCAAAAAGATATACCATATATGTCATTGCGGTATTTTCCTATTGCACCGAGATTGCAGAGAATGTATATGTCACCAAAGATAGCTCAACATATGAGATGGCATGCGGAAAGAGTACGTCGACAACATAATGTAATCACTCATCCTGCAGATACCGAAGCTTGGAGTCACTTTAACTGTGCTCACCCTACTTTCTCAAAAGAGTCGCGTAATGTAAGACTGGGTTTATGTACTGATGGATTCAATCCATTTGGAGGTGAATTCCGAATTCTTTCAATCAGATTTGGGTGATGATGTAGACTTGCCTGCTTCTAGTGATGAATCTGTGGAGGCACTGTCTTTATCTAAAGAGAATGAAGTGGAAGAAGTCGAACCAGAACAACTTGAAATACAGTTGAGGGACTCCGATGAGGAGGAATATATTAGTGATCAAAATGAATCTGATAATGAAGATGTGAATGCTGAATTTGATATATCTCCAACATCTGAAGATGAAATGGAGAATGTTTGATTAATGGTATACAATTTTACCTAAAATGAAGGGTACTCTGTAATTTTAATACTCTCGTGTCTGCCCATTTTTCTTCCACTATTTGATGAATATGCATGTATTTTATTACCAGTTGAAGATATGGTTCGAGGACGGCGTGGGACTTCTTCAGGTGGGAGGGGTGAGGGTAGTGGGAGGGGAGAGGGTAGTAGGAGGAGATTTACTTCCTTTTCTACACCGGCAGTAGGTATGTATACTTTGATTTGTATGCATTGCGATATTTATTTAAATTAATTCTTTATGTCATTGTGGTAACTTATTCTTATTTTCACAGGACCCACGACCTCTGTACCGGTACCATCGACCTCTGCACCGATACCACCGACCTCTGCACCGCTACCACCGGCAGTAGGTATGTATACTTTCATGTATAATGCATTGTAGTATTGTTTAAAATAATTCTTTATGTTTTTGTGGTATATTATTCTTATCCTTTCAGGATCCACGACCTCTGCACCGATACCACCGACCTCTGCACCGCTACCACCGGCAGTAGGTATGTATACTTTCATGTATAATGCATTGTAGTATTTTTTTAAAATAATTCTTTATATTTTTGTGGTATATTATTCTTAACCTTTCAGGATCCACGACCTCTGCACCGATACCACCGACCTCTGCACCGCTACCACCGGCAGTAGGTATGTATACTTTCATGTATAATGCATTGTAGTATTTGTTTAAAATAATTCTTTATGTTTTTGTGGTATATTATTCTTATACCACCGATGCTTATACATTTACCATCGGCAGCAGGTAGATTGACAGCCTCTGCATCTCCATCACACATGGCGAGTAGATCTACACCAGGTATGTTCATTTACATTTCTATTTTTTTTATAGTTTGTTTTATTTATACTATTTAATTCGTATAGTACATGCTGATGAAAGGTGAGAATGACTTGTAGAAACTGACGGAGTCCAAATTGGACTCCCGATATGGTATGGACAAACAATTTTGCATTTTCTTAACTACTTTAGTTTCAAATCTATGAACTTGGGTTTGAGAGTCCGAAATTGAAAAGAAATGTCCAATCAATCTATCGATTGTTTAAACACGACATGGGGGGTGAAAGTAACACGTAAAAAACTGACGAAGTTCAAATTGGACTGCAAATTGGACTACCGATTTGAGCAAAACGTTTAAAACTATCATTCGTCAATTTCAGTTAAATGAAAAATATCTTGCTTTTAATTTTCAAGAATATATGATTTTTTTATTAAGTACTTAATTTTAATTTTTTTAAATAATATGCAGGATTATCCGTCGCGAGATGTTGGACGAGATGACGACCAGGATGAGGATGACACATATGCGGAGGATTTGTGATTTCATTTTAGTTATGTGCATGTTGTCATTTTATTATGGATGTATGATGTTTGTGTGTTTGTATTTTATGTGATGAATTTGAGGTTTGTTATGGATGTATGATTAGTTTGTGTGTTTGTATTTTATGTGATGAATTTGAACTTTGTGGAGATTGTGATTTGTGTAGTTGATTTATTGTGGTTTTGTTATTTATCAGGTGATATTGTTATTTATCAGGTGATTTATCGTTGTTTATGTAAATTTTTTAAAAAATATATTTTTAAATTAGCGACCGAATAGCGACCGATATAATGCCGACGCTGTTCGATCGCTAAAATTGGTCGCTTCACCGATAGCGACGGAAAATATTTGGTCGCTAAGTCGGTCTCTAATTTAGCGACCGCATTAGCGACCATAAATATCGGTCGCTGTTAGCGACCGAAACAGCGACCGACTATCGGTCGCTGTGGGCGACCAACCTGCGACCGACAAGGGCGGTCTCTATTTGCGACGAATATTGCGACCGATATATTTCGGTCGCTATCAGAGACAGATTTTGCGACCGATAACAATCGGTCGCTGTATAGCGACCGATATATAATGACCGATTTGATCGGTCGCATTTCGGTGGTTAGTCGGTCGCTGATGGGTACAGCGACCGAATAGCGACCGCATAGCGACCGAACTTGTCGGTCGCTATTTCCGCTTTTTCTTGTAGTGAAAGATTTTTTTAAGGAGCATCACGGCACTCCATACGCGAAGTATGGCTCTGAAATGGGACATCGTGCCTTAGGAAGACACGTCACAAGCCACCCCCTCCACGTCCTGACTATGCTTGTCCACCTATCTCGCATGGACCAATGGAAAAGCTGACACATATTTAACTATTGGTGGGCCCTCTGATGAAGGTATGCACTTTTAAGTGCTTGAAGTCTTTGAAACACTTATATTAGTAGAAAATGATCTTGAGTCATCTCTCCCTCCTTCTGTTCTTGCAACCACCATTCAAGAGTGAACGTAGGATGAAACATAAAAGGGTGCCGAAGTAAGAAAATATTAAAATAAAATATAAGGGGGGTCAATTTGAAATTTTTAAAAAAACTTAATACAAAAAATAAAAAATAATAAAGAGAGCCAAAATGGTGGGGGGGGGGGGGGGGGGGCATGGCCACCCCCACCATTAACGTGGGTCCGCCCCTACCACCATTGACTTAAGTATCGGAGATTGATCTCCTAGACAGGACCTTGAGCACCTTGATGCTTGATCTCTTCTATGCCGATCCTCCACTGGTGTGCTCATCTCATCCCCATCATTCGAGGCGATCCAACGATATGCGATGGGACTCAAACGAAGTGCATACATGTCCATGTTGTTCTCCTCGGATAGGAAAGACTTGATAATTAGATACTTCATGTGATTGTTTCCCTTTACAAAGGGAAGACCTACGTGTGGGATCACCCGATGATTTGTTTCTCTTGAATAGAGAAGATCTAGATGCGAGTTGTGCACCGAGTGATGTTTGTATCAAGTTTGTGCTGGTAATAAAACCCCAAAATTGTTGCCTTGAGAATTGGATATATATATAGGAGGCTAAGTGGCTATGTGATTGTTTTTTTTTTGTGCATGCAATTTTTATTACGAATTGGATATAGAAAGCTAAGTGGCTATGCGATTGTTTTTTTTTTTTTTTTTTTGTACATGCAATTTTTATTACTCAAACGAATCCGTTAAGACTCATTCACCCACCTATAGGTCTCTTTAGTGTGGCCAACAATATGCACGGATAAAATAAAAATTATTTTAGCAAGGTAGATAGGCAAATGCTAAAAGATCATGTTCTATCCGGGGTAAACCTGTAATGATTTGTTCAATTGTTTTTATAGGCTTAGGCAACGTTTGGCAACACCGGTGGTGGAGATTTTTGTGTTAAAATCTCTGACAACAGTACAAACGTTTTCAAATAAACACAGCCAGCTTCGATTTTCGTGTAAATCGAATTTTGTGCCGAGGAGAGAGATAGAGAGTAGTTGCAACTTCTTTCACGGGAGCCGAAAAGCGGTCGAAGACCCACTTTTAGATCGCTTTTGGGCAAGGGCGACGGATAGAAGGAAATGACGACGGAGAGAAATTTATTTTTTAACATTTATGCCGTCCGTTCGCGAGCGCGCACGGACGACGAGACCTCATCGCTCGCGCCGCAAAAGGCGCAGGCGACGAGGCCTCACAGCGCTTCGCGCCGCTGCAGTTTGCAAAATCGGATTTTTTTTTAATTTTTACTCTTTAACAATTGATACCGAACGTTACCTTAGCTAACAAATTAATGCGTACGTACCTAAGATATAAAATAGTCATTACTCTTCAAATATTAGTGGCAGGGATAATACACATGAATTTTGGAGTTGATAAGAATGCCATAACATCTACTTCCAAGTGTATAATCACTTGGGTAAATCGGAGCAATTAAATACTCACCAATTCAATGATCCTACCAAATGTCATCAAAACGTGTGGTGCCACCTACTTCACATGATTCCATGTGAAATTTTATAGAATATTTTCTGCTTATGTAGAAAAACATCATGTAATTTGATATATATGTGAATTATTGAAATCTAAAGCATGTAAAATAGACTGTTTAGATATATAATGCACATGTGTATGCTTCTTATATGTAAATATGTATATTCGTTTTGACGAATTTTTTTTTCTATATGTCAACCTTATTGACAGTGTTTGGCGAAATGCCCATTGGGCCCTCCTCCACCGCCTTGGGCGAGTGGAGGAGGCGACGCCAACGCGCATGGCGCGTTGGCATCACCCGAGCGCGCCAGCGCGCCCGGGGCTCCCGCCTCCACCGCCTCTCGCGGGTGGAGGGGGGCCGGCCACGACAGCGCCTTGGGCGCTAGCGGGCTGGCACCTGCTGCTGCCGCAGCAGCAGCACCGTGCAGCTCTGCCGCCTCTCCAGGCAGCAGAGGCTGCCGCCTCCCTCCTCACTCCCGACCTGCCTCCTCTCTCCCAACCCACACCCCCTCCTCTGCCTATAAATACCCCCATGGGGGTAATGAGCAGAGGCATCCCAAGCACCTCAAGTGCTTCCCTTTGTATGCATGTGTGCATGCAAATAAGTGAGGAGTGTTAGTGCAGTGTATGCAGTGCGCTGAGTGTGTTGTGTGAGAGAGCGAGTCTGTAAGTGTGTCTTGCATGTGTGGTCTTCTCTGTGTGAGGAGATACTGTCCCAAGTGTGGGACATCGAGTGTTCTCTTTTGGGCATCGGCTGACGGAGGTACGTCATCGCCGGACCTCGGATTTAAGGTGTGGTGTTGTATAGGCGACTCTGGTAGCCGTCTATCTACTCCTGTGGGATTATCTTGTTATTACGTTTCCGCTGCGAGGTATGTCCTCCTACTCTATATTATTTAACCGACATTGGTATCAGAGCAAGTTGGTTGGTTTATTATTTATCTTTTTCTCTTGCAAACTGTATAGATGGCAAGTCCCCCGGCACAGTCGGACCCTGAGTTGGCAGATCTTTTCGAGGACTGGTTCTCGGATATAGATCAGACGTTGGTCGATGTCAACTCTAGTGTGCTGGCACCAGATTACAGACAGGTGTTGAACCTGATCGACTCTGGGACCGGCGGGACAAATGCACCGAGTTCAGATGCGCAGGCAGTGGCCAGCGGCACAGCGGACTCTGAGTTCCAGATGGTTCCTTCACTTTCTGGAATAGATACATCGGATAGTCTGAGTATCTATGCACCATCTCCCCTGACTGTGTGAAACCCTTGGTCCCCACCTGTTGTTGAACAGACCGCTTGGGAACCATGGCCGGCCGAATGGGCCTTGGTTGTGCCAGTAGTACCCCTCCCTGCACCACCTCTCACTATCACCCTTAGGACTACTGAGGGAGATTTGATGGTTGCAGAGGGTTATATACAGCTTTTGTAGAGAGATAGAGATATTCGGTCATGTACTGCGCTAGTTTTAGAAGCGCAATTCTGCTTTTCCCTTTTTGCGCGTGAATATGTTCACGCTTGCGTCGGAAATAGTACATGTACATTTTATATATGTTTATATATAAATATGTTTTATATATAATTAAGCATGTTTAAAGATAGTATGTTTTGTACATATTTTCTTTAATGTTATGCAAATTAGTTTTGCATATGAGATATTTGCTCGAAATCATTTTAATTATATTGACTTATCTTATATAAGTGGGAGATGATTGTAATTGCCTAGCTTTACTTTCGATTTTACTATATAAGAAACGTTCAATATAATTAGCTTGAATTTCTAGAAGCAAATATAAACAATGTGTAAATTGATGTCAAAAACTCTTTTTCTTGTTTTGATATGTAGTGGTATTCTATGGCTGCCAAAAACGTTATAGCTGATCTCACTAAGGGTGAAAAGTTAAATGGCACAAACTATGATATATGGCATCGTAAAATGCAATATTTTCTGGATGAACAAGATGTGATTGATCATCTTATGTTGTCCTTGTCACCGCCCATTGAGGGCAGTAGCAAAACAGACCAAGAAGCTTATGTAGCTTGGTTTAAGAAAGATCGTAGTGCGCGCTTTACTTTATTAAGCGCTATGGCCGATGATCTTATTGGCGAGTTTGAGAACTGCGCCACTACTAAGGATTTGTGGAATCAATTAAAGTTCATTTATGGTGGGACCTCAGTCACCCGATTAAGGGCTCTCGTTTTGAAATTTGAGACCTATTGGATGGACTCGCGCCACACGGTTGGTGAACACCTTAGGGTGATTTCATCTATGGTCCGTGATTTGAAGGCTGCAGGTCATGATCTCACTGATGAACAGCAGGTGCAAGCGGTGATTAGATCTTTGCCAGATGCTTGGACCCACTTGAAGCAAATTCTGACTCACAATGAGAATATCAAAAATTTTATTGATATATGTCGGCATGTGGAGTTAGAAGCAGAGAGCGAGATTGTGCAATGCGCTGTTACTAATGTCGCTCAGGGAAGCAGACGCTTCAAGAAAAAGGGGTCGCAAAAGAAAGACAAAGGATCAGACGCTGCACCAGATTCCATCAAGGATAAATCTTTCAAGCGCCAACGTGGGAAGCGTGGCGGCATGAAAGACAAAAGCCGTCTGAAGTGTTTTAACTGCAAAAAGCGAGGCCATTTCGCTCATGAGTGTCCTGAGCCAAAAAAGGTAACTCACTTCCCCTGCTCTCCATGTACGTTTGTCTGTACACATGTTTTGACTGCTCATCCTAATCCTGTGTGGATCGTGAATTTAGGAGCAACGAAACATATAACAATGGATCGAGCAGGTTTTGTGGATTATCATCGGATTCCAGAAGGAATGCAAAGAGTCTTCATGGGCAATGGTGCCAGTGAAGAAGTCCGTGGAGTCGGTTCATACCAACTCTATTTTGCGAACGGACGTACGTTACTTTTGAGTGATGTACTCTATGCGCCTAGAATCCAATATAATCTTTTGTCAGTTTCAACTTTATCAGTAATGGGCTTTTGTTTATCCTTTTCTAGCATTCTTGTAACCATTGTCTTGGATGATGTCTTTTATGGACATGCATTGCTACGTGATGGTTTTTATATCTTAGATTTGATTGACAACTTTTCTAATTCTTCTTCTATGGTAATGCATGCGTTAGCTCAAAAAGATTTAGATTCTGTGACATGGCATGCTCGTTTAGGCCATATTGGACAAGATAGAATGGCTAGATTAGCTAGAGAAGGTCTTTTAGGGTCGCTCGCTAAGGTCAACTTGCCCATATGTGAGCCCTGCTTGGCAGGAAAAGCATGCCGTAAGCCTTTTGGAAAAGCTGTTAGAACCTCCGAACCATTGGAATTAATCCATTCTGACGTCTGTGGACCCATGAGTGTTAGAGCTCGGCATGGATATTACTATTTTCTCACATTCATTGATGATTATTCGCGGTACAGATATGTCTATTTGATTGCTCATCGCTATGAAGTGCTGGATTGTTTCAAGCATTTCTTAGCTAGAGTTGAAAATCAAAAAGAGAGGAGTGTCAAAGCTCTTCGGACAGACCGTGGACGCGAATATCTGTCGGATCAGTTCCGAGCATTATGTGAAGAAAAGGGTATACGTCGGCAACTCACTATTCCATATACGCCGCAACAAAATGGTGTTGCAGAACGAAGGAATAGAACAATGCTAGACATGGTTAGGTCAATGATGGCGTAGGCAAATTTGCCAATCTCTTTTTGGGGAGATGCTCTGTTAACTGCTGCCTACATTCTTAACCGAGTGCCATCTAAATCAGTTCCTTCTATCCCATATGAATTGTGGCATGGCCACAAACCGGACTTAAATTGTTTACGTCCATGGGGATCAGCTGGATATGTTCATCACATGACAAGTAAGTTTGGGAAACTTGGCCCTAGAGCTCAGAAGTCTATCTTTCTTAGATATCCTGAGAGCTCAATAGGTTATGTCATGTATGGACATCATCCAGATGGAGGAATGATAGAGCGTGAGGTCTGAGATGTTGTCTTTTTAGAGAACGAATTTCCTAGTCTTGGCGAAAATGAGAAGAATCTTGATCTTTTTGAAACAGATGAACAATTGAACATCCTACCATCTTCCGGCGAAGGGAGGGAATATGTTCCCATACCAATGTCTGCCGAAAATGATAGGGATATTCATAATAGTGGGAGTGCACCCAGTGGGAGTGCACCAGCAGAAAGTCAAGATTCTCTACGTCGTAGGAAACGTGGGAAAGTTCCTCGTCGTTTTTTTGAAATTGACAGTGAGGTACTTCTTTGTGAACCCACGGATGATGAAGAGCCTAGATGTGTTCAAGAAGCTCTTGCGTCATCGTCTAGGAAAGAATGGGAAATTGCCATGCAAGAGGAGATTCTATCAATGTCACAGAATGAAGTCTGGGAGTTAGTGTATCTTCCACCGGAGCGTAAGGCGATTGGAAACAAGTGGGTTTTCAAACTTAAGCACAAGGCTGATGGGACTATTGA
Source organism: Colocasia esculenta (assembly GCA_014218235.1). Taxonomy (NCBI): domain Eukaryota; kingdom Viridiplantae; phylum Streptophyta; class Magnoliopsida; order Alismatales; family Araceae; genus Colocasia; species Colocasia esculenta. The sequence continues at coordinate 6,885,597 of CM024766.1, read as the reverse complement.
CAAGTATAAAGCAAGACTTGTGGCAAAAGGCTATACCCAAAAAGAGGGTATAGATTATGATGAGATATTTTCACCTGTGGTGAGATTCTCATCTGTTCGCCTTATTCTAGCTATTGTCGCGCATCTCGACTTGGAATTGTTCCAAATGGATGTGAAGACTGCATTTCTCAATGGAGAACTAGACGAGGAAATATACATGGCTCAACCAGAGGGTTTTGAGACTAAAGGCGAAGAGCAAAAAGTTTGCCGCCTTAAGCGTTCAATCTATGGATTGAAACAATCGTCTAGACAGTGGTATATGAAGTTTCATAAGACTATTATCTCATATGGTTTTGAGATGATTGAAGAGGACCACTGTGTGTATGTTAAGCGAGTGGGAGATAGTCTCCTCATTTTATCATTATATGTTGATGATATTTTAATAGCTGGAAATGATATGGAGTTAATAAACGCCACCAAGGAATGGTTATCTTCCGTCTTTGAGATGAAAGATATGGGTGAAGCGAGCTATGTGCTCGGAGTGAAGATTGTGCGGAATCGCTCGGAAAGGTCACTGAGTTTGTCTCAGGAAACATACATTAATAAGATCCTGAAGCGTTTCCGAATGCACAATTCTAAACCCATTGATACTCCACTTGATAAAGGATGTGTCCTAAGTACTTGTCAATGCCCCAAGAGTAAAGAAGAAATAGAAAACATGTCTAATGTGCCATATGCCGCTGCGATTGGAAGTCTAATGTATGCTATGTTGTGTACTCGACCAGACATTAGCTTCGCAGTGGGTTTGGTAAGTCGTTACCAAAGTAACCCTGGTCCCACGCATTGGAAATCCGTTAAAAGGATTTTACGGTATTTGCGAGGGACGACAGATTATGCTTTACGTTACAATGGTGGCGACCTGAAAATCATCGGCTATAGTGATGCGGATTGGGCTGGTGACCGAGATGAGCGTAAGTCCACTTCAGGTTTTGTGTTCCTGTTGGCTGGTGGAGCTATCTCGTGGAGTAGCAAGAAGCAGTCTTGCATTGCCCTATCCACAGTGGAGGCCGAATATGTTGCTTGTTCTGCCGCTAGCCAAGAGGCGATTTGGTTGCAAAGCTTGTTGCATCGTTTGACGATTACACCTCATCAGCATGAGGGTGTACTGTTATATGTTGACAGTACCTCGGCATTGGCCTTCGCCAAAGATCCCAAATTTCATGGCAGATCAAAGCATATTGATATTCGTTATCACTACATTAAGGAATTGGTGGCAAAAGGGTTAGTGGAGCTTCGTCAGATTAGTTCTGTCAGAATGATAGCAGATCCACTAACGAAACCTTTACCCAGAGAGAGTTTTGTGACCCATTGTGGATCTATGGGCCTTTGTAAATTATAATTTACAATGTTTTGACATTATTAAAGTTTTGTTCATCATAAAATGTTTATATGAACAATTAATTGCTTTATACATTGTTAGAGTGTCACAGGCTGAGGATGAACCCTCTCACACGGGTGATCCGCCTTTGGCGCTTATTGATAGCGAGCAAAGATGAGGCATTCGATGTTGTGGATTTCTAGATGACTAGAGGTCGAACACAATATCCCGAGTTTTTTTTTTGTTAGTATGCCGCCTTGGCAAAGGCCGAGATGAAATCTGGATTAGTTCAGATTGACAATGTGGATTATTGATATAATTTTCTGTAGCCTATTATCCGGATATATGAATCGCAAAAAGGCGCTAAATAAGAGCGACTGGTTTGCGAGACTCTGGTCAGTTGTATTTGTTACAATTGGATTAGTATCCGTGCGATGTTATTTGACATGCCCATATGAATGGAGGAACATCGCAACATGTGAATCATACCACATGTGTAATATACAACTGCATATGAGAATGATGAATGGTTCTCTCTTCATCATTGTGTGAGCTCATGAATCACGCTTGTTAGTGATTCTTGATGTACCCCTAGTGACCTGCAGCGCTATGCCATGACAAGGAAGCTTAATGTCGCTACTTTAGCATGTTACTTAGGGCGATGGTTGATACCGTCCAGCGGGACATGTCTAGGAAAGCGGTTAAGACAAATTGAATTGGCATGAGCAGCATAGGGAAGGTACCTTGTTACTTCACCATGCTTAATTACTCATATCCCGGCCGGGAGACTCAGTTTCCTATGTGGTAATAGAGTCATGAGTGTTATGCTTTTAGATTTGATACTGCCTTCTGAGAGACACGGAGTATCAGAATCAGGTGAATATTAAGAGCCTGAGGTACATATTGAGATTAAGTGTTCCATTAGTTAGATGACGACTTAATGGAACGCTTGTTGGTGACTCGGCAAATCTCACAGAGGTTGCACGCCTTATTTTCGGTATGACCGTTGATGTCGAATGCCATAGAGAATGTTGGGTGCGCCGTCAACCCTGTGTGGGTAAGTGGGCGGTGAACCCTAAATGGGCAAGTGGGAGCTTGTTGGGCGAAATGCCCATTGGGCCCTCCTCCACCGCCTTGGGTGAGTGGAGGAGGCGACGCCAACGCGCATGACGCGTTGGCATCACCCGAGCGCGCCAGCGCGCCCGGGGCTCCCGCCTCCACCGCCTCTCGCGGGTGGAGGGGGGCCGGCCACGACAGCGCCTTGGGCGCTGGCGGGCTGGCACCTACTGCTGCTGCCACGAGGCAGCAGCAGCACCGTGCAGCTCTGCCGCCTCTCCAGGCGGCAGAGGCTGCCGCCTCCCTCCTCACTCCCGACCTGCCTCCTCTCTCCCAACCCACACCCCCTCCTCTGCCTATAAATACCCCCATGGGGGTAATGAGCAGAGGCATCCCAAGCACCTCAAGTGCTTCCCTTTGTATGCATGTGTGCATGCAAATAAGTGAGGAGTGTTAGCGCAGTGTATGCAGTGCGCTGAGTGTGTTGTGTGAGAGAGCGAGTCTGTAAGTGTACGTCTTGTAGGTGTGGTCTTCTCTGTGTGAGGAGATACTGTCCCAGGTGTGGGACATCGAGTGTTCTCTTTTGGACATCGGCTGACGGAGGTACGTCATCGCCGGACCTCGGATTTAAGGTGTGGTGTTGTATAGGCGACTCTGGTAGCCGTCTACTCATGTGGGATTATCTTGTTATTACGTTTCCGCTGCGAGGTATGTCCTCCTACTCTATATTATTTAACCGACAGACAGTAATTAACAATATGGATCTAAAATTTGACGTGGGATTAGATCTAATATTATTCATAATCTGAAAATTTCAGTTTAATCTCAACACGTATAACCTTTCACATTTAGATCATCAATTATCCCCTTCCATCCAGCTATTCATTTACGTGCCTAGAATTCCGTACAGTTCTTTGATAAACACCCTTTTGAAGGACTTTTTGCAGACATCTGATCAGAGGCATGTCTCCTAATATTTCATTCTAATACCATATGGCCTACATTAATTGGACATTTCATGCATATATTGTATGAGAAAATAATTGATGACAAATATGAAAGATTATACGTGTTGAGATTAAACTGAAAATTTCTAAAATATATATATCAACATCGGAATACATACATTTGTTCTTAAATAATATACTGTATATCTATACAATTTCAGTGTTATATAGAAGAATATCATTTGAATCTCACATCTTTCTCCCACCATACATATCAGGGCACTGAAATTTATGATGTCTTACGATGCAAATTGTAACATGACTAAAAAGTGATAACATTTAAGTGCACAGTAAATATTAATGTGACAAATTAATATATTCTTATCCATACACAAATTTTGAATATATATATAAAGGTTATGTCACTTTTTTTCTCTTATCTTACGTCTTCTCACTTCATATAAAATATTTTTGCTACATCAATATTTGATTCACACATTGATCAACTGCAAATGTTAATCATCTTAGATGACACATACTCCCAAATATCAGAATACAATGGAATGGAAAATATTTGATGCATGTCGGCCCGTGCAAATGATTTGTATGGGTCGACGAGTCAAGTATTTCTCCAATAGACTTAGGCTAAGGTTAAGTTAAAAGTAGCCTGCTCCAAGAGAGCCGGCCTTCGGGGGACATGAAAAAAAAAGTACCCTAATTGTCGTCTGTAGTACCGTTCTACGTGTCCGATGGACTTTTCTAAAATGCTTTAATGCTTTACAACCATAAAGGTTCGTTTTAAAGTAAAATCTCACGTAAAAAAAATTATGTTTAGGAAAAAGTTTATACAATCACTTATTTAGTATTTCTGAAAAATTTATCCTAAATTTATAGATTTTGACATTTTTATGAGACCTCGTAAATTGTTTTTTTTTTAATTTTCAAATAAGATTTTAATACATACATACATACATACATACATACATACATACATACATACATACATACATACATACATACATACATCCATCCATACATACATACATACATACATACATACATATATACATCCATCCATCCATCCATTCATCCATCAATCTTGCATATATACATACATATATACATACATACATACATATTTAGATACATACATATTTACATACATACATGTATCTATGCATGTGTATGGATGGATGGATGTATACATGCATGCATGTATGTATGTATGTATGTAAGTAAGTAAATAAGTAACTAAGTAAGTAAGTAACTTACATAGTTACTTAATTATGTAACTACGTACTTACACATTTACCTATTACTTCTCTTACATAACTATGTAACTTACATAGTTACGTAATTATGTAATTACGTACTTACATACTTACCTACTACTATCTTACATAACTATGTAACTTACATAGTTACGTAATTATATAACTATGCACTTACATATTTACCTATTATGTTTATGTACTCTTCTTACCTACTTACCTAGTTATATAAGGTGGGGGTAGAATTGGTATTGAAAAAGTGCATATGGGAGGAGTTAATGTACAAAGACTTAAAAATAAATCCCTCAAAAAGTAAGAACTTTAAGCTTCTAAGAAATTTGATAGGGACTTGAAAATAATATCAAGTTCCTATCAGAGATCTAGAATTAATTCTCTTTTTCACATTAAATGTCTAGTGTCACTGAACATGAGAATCAATTCATCTTAATTTATAAGACTGAGGACAAATGGGCTCATCTTTTCAAAAACAAAGATTTATAAGAACTTGTCCCTCAAGTAATGGGTGTGGACGCATTTTGGCATCCCTCATTTGGAGTTATAATATATACTCTTTTAACAGATATGCACACAGTTCGCTTGATTTCTAAAAAAATTAATTAATTTACAAATTTTCCTTCGAGAAGGACAACATATACACTAGTAGAAAGGGCATTTTTTGCGACGGGTTATAGGCAACGGTTCCCCAAACCGTTGTTAATAAGATTATATACATGTCACGGCTTTTAGAAGTCATCGTATATAAACAAACTATGAAATCATCGCAAATAATTCTTATGCGACGACTAAATTTATATGTGATGCATCATCACATAAGTTTTATATGCGACGGATTAATTGTCGCATATAGATGATTATTTGTGACGATCACATCCGTAGTAAATAGTCGATATAAACTACGACATTTGTGGATAATTCTAATTGATAAAAAATGAGAAAAAATAAATTTAAGTAATTTGAACACGTGTACCGTCGTTGTAACTTGGCGTCAATTAAAAATTGTGACAAAATCTTAATAGATACTAGTGAAAGAGATAGAGAAAGATGTAAAATGAGATGATGATATGTTATTAAGAAAGACTTGAACTTCTTGAGTTTAAACACGACTATAACACTTTATAAAATTATTTGACGGGAAAAAAAATTTATATAGCCGATCCCAAATAATGGGATAAGCCTCTGATGGTAATGATGATGATTTTTTTTTCTTTAGTCCCAAAAAACTTTTGTGACAAGAATTTTTCTGACGGCCCATGCGATGGCGCCATAGCCATCTCATATACCATATGCAACGGTTGTTCCTAGTATTTGCGATGGCTCCTAATGATATATATATTCCAAAAGAACAAAAACTATATCGTGATCACTAATGCACGACTACTTTGCATTAATCAAACTCTCATCAGCAGGAATGGCTTCAACTTTTCCACAGGGCAGGATCTGATTCAAACCAACAAATGTATCCATAATTCCTCAGTTGGAGTTACATGGCCAGTGGTGGTATATATTGATACCAAATGCATGGATAAAGAAAGCTAAAAGACGTGGAAAAATGTAAACGACAGCATCATGCATGCAGCACAACTGAGACCCAATCAGAAAAGAGCACACCATGTGTGCATCCATGTGAATACACTGCAGAGAGAGAGAGAGAGAGAGAGAGAGAGAGAGAGAGAGAGAGATCAGAGAGAGAGAGAGAGAGAGAGAGAGAGATCAGAGAGAGAGAGAGAGAAATAGAGAGAGAAATAGAGCTACATATAAGCTTCCATGTGTGGACTGTCATTAGTCCAACTTCTACCTCCCTTTAATTTGTTCAAGGCCTTGTCTCCTCCGTGACTCATGTGCATATGGCACTATATAATAATGTTTGCAGTGGGAAGGGGACTTAGCATAATGCCTATCTTTCTTGTTGCTTGTTAAGTATGGTAGTTTGCTGTGTCCTGACTTGTATATTGAAACTATAAGAATTGCAAAACATAGAAAAACCTATGTTTCCTTCTAAGATCCCCAAAAAGCCCCAGGTAACACCTCCATGCATGTGCATGCAACTTTGCATATATATATGTCAAATGGGTTATAGATTGGAAGCATAAGCTTTGCTATGTGAATAATTAAAATAAGGGAAAAAAACAAGTTGGGTGGGGGATATGAGTATGTATATTAAATGGTGGCCAAAATCGTATGAAGATGTGGGAACAGGTGAGCATGATGTTGAAAGTTCAGGGAATGTTCATTTGGATGCTAGCATGTGTGTGCTTTGATCATTGGATTCCTGTTCTTTTCCCTTTCTTTATTCTTGAGTTGGGAGGGAGGGGATCCAATGCTTAGACGAAGAGCAACCATATATCACACACACATGCCTCGCTCTCTGCCTCTCCAACATCCTTCAAATCCATATATTAAACTCTATATGTTAGATTTACCACATCAATTATAGGGGGAAATTTTAATGACAAGGGATGTAATTAGTAGCTAGGTACGTGCGATCCAGCTGAAATTCTAGTTTTCTTTTTCTTGTGGTCTTTACCTTCTAGAGTTCAATTTTATTCCCTGTACATGTCTCAAATTCGATGTAAAACTTAGGTGTATAATAAGTATTATCTTTTTTCGAGAATTCTCAAGAATAGTTTTTGGTGTTGGGATCCTATAATCAGAAAGAAAATATATGCAAGTCTAAAATAATCAACTAAAACTAAGAAAATGGAATGATTGAATTTATGAGAAAAAAAAAGATCCCTTATTTGCAAGGAAAAGTTGATGTAGACATTTGCATTTAAGTCTTTTACACAATAAAGGGACTTCGTAAATATATTGAGATAGTCTTCCAGGAAACAACGACCAAAAAACAAAAGTCATAAAGGGTGATAAGACCTTATTCTTAATAGGAGGCAAAACTTGCCATAGGAAGTTTTACCGGCGAAACTAGACCTTTCTCATCACAAAAAAGGAGTCGTATATTTATTTCTTGGGCTAATTAAGTAGATAAAACATAGGAAAATTTTAAATTAATGCAGCCCTCTAAATGGCCCCTTTTTGCATGTGGACATGTAGAGATAATCCCTGGTGTTCTGCATAGTGGGAAAATTTTGCTAATCTTCTATCCCAACCAAAAAAAGAATTTTATAACAAGAAATTTTCAGACCGTGGAATTTATGCAAGCTCAAAGATTAATGTTCATGAGTCCTAAGTGCTCAAAGATATACACACTTCAAGAATGGCATGTAAATCAAGTAAATTCTTTTGAAAATTGAACTCGAGATCTCTTACCTCCGGACAGAAGTTCTAATCAATCGATCCAATCAAAATCCTCAACCATAAACATATTTCTTAGACGCGCGGAACATATAGTTATTAATATTGTAACATTTTAATTACCACCTCCTCAATGTAGTATCTTTCTGTTCGATTACATTCATTAAAAGTTAATTTCTATCTGTTACAGTTCTATGACAGATGAAATTTATCTCAGTATTACAAGGGGTGGAGTGTTTCTAGGGGTGTTCACTATTCGGTTCATACTTAAAAACTAAATCGAACCGAACAATTCGGTTTGGTTTGGTTTGATTTGAATATGAAAAAAATTGAGTTTGGTTTGGTTCGGTTTGAATATGAAAAAAAAATTGATTTGATTCCGAACCAAATTGAGAAAGAAAATTCTGTTTGATTCGGTTTCTAAACCCTCTAAACTAAACCAAATCGATTAAACTAAATTATAATAATAAATTTTAATTTGTATATATCTATCAAGTTACGTAAAAATACATATTATAGAGGATAATATGATCATCAATATTAATATTTTATTTCAAATCTTATTTGATAGTGATTTATTAGAGAAATAAGTGATTAAAATCTTATTTAGATTAAAAAATTTTAAAGACTCATTTATTTTCAAGCTAAACTGAATCAAACCGAATTTATTTCAATTTAATTTGATTTGGTTTCAAAAGATTTTGATTTGATTTAATTCGAGTTGAGTCTAAATTTAATTTGATTTCTCAAAAATCTTCTATAAATCAAATCAAATCAAATCATGAACACCTGATGCTTACAATCTAATATTCGCAATTGCATACGAGCTATGAAATCTACGTCTGTGCGTGAAGCTCCACCCTTGTCCGCATGTCTTTGCAGACAGATACTTAAATTAACAAGGTAAACATTTCTCTTCGAACATTTGTAAAGACTTGGTGTGGCAACAAGTTAACACACCTCCCTTGAATAGATGCGATGATGGTCTTCTAAATTTTCCTTATAAATTTTGCTTGGTGCACTGTTTACGACGCACTAATAATGCTCAACAGATACTCGATTTCTGATATACTGACTCGTTTTCAAAATTTTAATTGAAATAGAAACAACCATTGCCATATATTTTTATGTTTCCATTTTTAGAAAATATATAATTTATTTACAAGAATATATATTCTTATATTTTTCATTTTTTAACAATAAGAAGCTTTAATTAATCGAGTCATTTGGCTCCATCTCAACTTGCAAATGAAGCTCTAAGTCGCTTGCCTCTCTCCTAATATTAATTATGCCTATATATTATCATTAGAGTCATCCCCTCCACTAGCTAGCTATACTGCTTCTAGCTCCATCCGCATCTGCTATTAACTTGTAACTAAATCTTATATATGTTTTCCTTCTATTTTTGTCATTTTATAAGAAATAGGTGAAGAAAATATCGTTTCTATTTTAAACTCTGATCTATCAGAAACATTACTAAATGCCTAGTGGCTTATTCTATCTAATGAAACTATGCACTAATGTTTTTAGAGTTAGAAAGTCTCTATAAAACCCTTTTTTACATATATTCTTTTTATTTTTGAAACAGCAAAAGCATACATATACACTAATGTTTATTTATATTAATTAGGATGCATTAAAGGCATATAGAAATATGTGGGTGTGTAGGTAATCTATGTGGCTTTAGTGCACCATAAGGATGCAGTAATTAGTAGAACTCATTTCTTATCTTCCAACTCTCTTATTTATATATCTTAGGTGGACCAATATATAGGATGGAAGCTTAAGGACAATATTTCCATCACCATGGTTGCGACAAATATCAGGATCATGAGATTATGAACTAAAAATAACAAAAACATGAAAAAAAATATTTTTAAAAAAAAAATTATTTATTGAAATACTATAATTTATTACATCATCCAATAGAAGTTGAATCCTTAAACATCATCCTTATAAGAAAGTTTTAATTTGAACAATATTCCTTAAAGATTTGCCGTACTCGTGACATTTTCTTGATATATGTACGTGAAGGGCTACTATTAAGCTAGTACACTTTGAGGTGTGAAAGAAATAAAATATTTCTTAGCCATTATGCAACACTAATTATACTTTGTCAGCAAAGCAGTGTTAATTAAACAGGCCACTCAATTTCCAAAAGCCAGCTGGGACCCCGCCTCAAAAACTCTGTTCACAAAGAGAGGTAACTAGATTGATATGATCTTGGCAGAACCCTGCAGGAACATTACCTGCAGGGTCCATGTGATGGTTGGATGCCGAACAGGAAATGGCCGATGGACCGATGGTGAAAGGCCCACCACCATATGAAAAGGACTAATCTCAGACAACAGACTTCCCTCGCAAGCCAGTCCAGCCAGAGCCAGCAAGAATAAACATACATATATGTCTGTACTGATCACTTCTTTGGACTAGCGGAACATGAGAGAGTGGTTTAGGGTTGGAAAACTGTGATAATGGCAGTGGAACAAGCCACAGACGGGAATCCCACCTGTGGAGGGCCATAGCTGTCCTACAGACCCCATTAACTAAGCATAACGAATATATGATTCTGCTTTCTTGCATGTGTAGGATGCGTACTTTTTCTTCCGAGGTGGTGATCAAAGGGGTTTGTGCATGGCCGCTTTCCTCTCTCTCTCTCTCTCTTTCTCTCTCTCTCTCTCTATCTATCTCTTTCAGGACACTCAATCTGGAAAGGAGAAGAGATTGCAGCTTGAGCCCTCTTGAGGGCCATGTAAAATGACATTTAACTCACAGTCTGGCCATTAAAACATTTTGACACAAGTAGTACTGGCAGATCTACTTAAGGGTCAGTGGGGTCATAGAATCTCGTTGGATTGAAAATTTTTTATTAGATATATAAAATTTTATCAGGATCAAGAAAATATATTTAAAATTACACCCACTGAATAAAAATTCTGAATCCTTCGTTGGTCGACACAAGCGATTTCCTCTCCAAGACGACTGCCGTTCATGTGTACTTAATACAAATGTGTGTAAATAAAGTTCTTCGACCTTAGTTTATCTTCTCTCTCTCTCTCTCTCATATATGTAGCAGAGCAGAAGTTTATAACTCTCTCTCAAAAAAAGAAAGCTGCGTGTTCACACATCTCTCTCTCTCCGTGCATGTATAGAGATGTTTTGGACTTTTAATCTCTCCATCTCTATCAATCCCTCTCACCCCCACCAACCAGTACACCCAAAGTCAAGAATACTTGAAATGGACTACGCGTTTTAGTGCAGAGGGTGATGGCTTTAAGGGCTGGCGGGGGTGGGCGCCTGGGAAGGGAAGGGATCTATCGCTGCATGGCCAGGTGCCGCCTTCTTGTCTTAAATTTATTAGGTTTTGGGAAGTGTGAAAGCAAAGGGGGGAGCCAAAACCTGGCTTCGGCTCGCGAGCCCATACGCGGTTTTAAGCCTTTTGAGCCAGAACATATCCAGCTTGCAACCAGCTGCATGTACGTCTCCATATATATGCATATATATATCTGTGTTGCACAGAGCACCCTGTGCTGATTAGACTCCCTGCTCCATAGGGGTGATGCACCCACCAATGGCATATGCTTGTTTCTTTATATGAAGATTGTGGACTGTGCGGTGCAGTTTGCCGTAGTGTAAAGGGCCTCATCTCTGCCCCTGCGACGTGGGTTTCCTTCATGGCACTGCCCTCTGGGTGGCCCACTGCATGTCCCCATCTCAACATCCTGGAAGCTGCATGCCTATGGAGAATCCTATGACACTGTGCCAGTTAGAAAAAAAAAAAGGCTTTCTGGAAGCTCATGAATTGTTTACATATGCTGCTGCCGATGCCAACCCTATTGGTCATGCTGATCAACTCGGTGATCATATGTATGTTATCATGGTCGATCGCACACCTTGGAAGACTAGTCCGTATACTTTGGAATAGGTAACCTTGTTGTTCCAAGTATGCTTTCCCTAGCGTCTACTTCTGTGTTGGATTCTACCCCTGCAACGCAAGCTAACAAGTAACGAGACCCAAGTCCTTCTTCTCTATAAATGCCCTCACAACCCCAACCATCTTCCTCCCCTCAGTCATAAGGAACCACAGAGAGAGAGAGAGAGATCACAGATCGCACCACGATCACATCCACAATGGCGAAGGGCAGAACCAGAACCAGCCGCAGCAGCAGCAGCAGCAGCACACAATCCCACGGGCACGTCGCCGGCGGTGGCGGCGGGGTGATCAGGAAGAGGCAGTACAAGGGGGTGAGGATGAGAAGCTGGGGCTCCTGGGTGTCCGAGATAAGAGCGCCCAACCAGAAGACCAGGATATGGCTGGGATCCTACTCGACCGCCGAGGCGGCCGCCCGCGCCTACGACGCTGCCCTCCTCTGCCTCAAGGGCTCCGCCGCCGACCTCAACTTCCCCTCATCCACCACCACCCACGTCAGCCACCACCTACCCGACGCCGCCCTCTTGTCCCCCAAGTCCATCCAGAGGGTGGCCGCAGCCGCCGCCGCCGGCAATGCCGTCGTCGACGACGCCTCCACGGCCCCATCACTCGTTCCCCTCCAACACCCACCGTCGCCATCGCCATCTTCCCCGCCGTCCACATCATCATCAGATACTACCACCAGTGCCACTACCACGACCGCCACCGCCACCGAGGACGGCCAGACCTCAGTCCCCTCCCCGTCCAGCGGTGACGCCGTGGCCGGCATGGCGACGGTGGAAGAGATGATGATGGACCACTATCGTCTGACGGAATTACTGACGGATCTCGTCGTGCTTCCGTCGCCAAAGCAGGTAGACCCGATGCTGCCAGCGTGCTTCAGCCCCTTCATGAGTTCAGCTTCTCAGATGGACGAGTACTGGGAAGAAGACGGTGGCATCAGCTTGTGGACCTTTTGATACACACAAAATTTTCTCATCAATATTTCTCTCTTTTTTTATTATTATTTTCTGCTCCATGTTTTGAGCTAGATTATATATCTGAGAGTAGTAGCTAGATCCCATTATATGATCATATAGCAGTGGGGGTAATTACCACTTATCAGAGACACTATATATAAATTACTCAATATTTGTCCCATTTGATCATTCTTTTATTCATGTAGTTAGCAAAGAACTCCTCCCTTGAGGAGCTACTTACTAAATTTTTCACCGCCTGTAGGCCACCATGTACACGACAGATCTTATGTGAAAATTTGAAGGACGAACTTGGGAGCAACGGTAAGATTGATCATGTATGGTCTAAAGATCACGGATTCAATTCTGACACTAAAGTATACTTCTACACATCCCTCTGAATAAGAATGTGTCGGTCTCATGAAGATGAGACGTTCGAGTAGAGCACATGACTTCTCGTTCGTTCTCACAGATAGTATCAATGAAGAGACATGATTTAAATGTACCTCTCAAAAAATATTGTCCCCATGTTTGAAGTTTTGTCATTTAAAAGTGCTCTCTTAGAAGAAGAGATAAGACTCTTGTTAATAAACACACACTTATTCTCACTATCTTTTAATGTAGGATTAAAATATATTTCTACAACTATATATGTTCTCTATGTAAAACTTTCTAAGCAAACTAAGCCTATATATATCTACCTTAATTCTCATGCAATTACAAGTGCACAACTATAATGAATTCTTGCATTAATCTTATATTCCTTGAGAACAACTTTCAAAGATCCATGCATGTGTAAAGAGAGTAGTAGTACTAATATGTTATATATTACCCCTCTTGCACACATTCTGACGACTGGGCCATGGGTCATCAAGTTGGCCCAATGGGGAGTTAAAGCTCAAACTAAGCTTGTCTAGTACAAAAGCAAATAACCTAGAAACCTACCCCTTCAACACAAGCCTAAAGCAGTACCATCTCAACCTAATGTGAACTATACTAATTAGTGATCATAATCTAAAAAAATCTCATTATAAGTTTATACATTAATGAACATACATGCGTTTTCGGGTATATATTTACGTATTTGTACTATATAACATATATATATATATAGTTTCCTTTTATTTGTAGAAGCTTGTGTTCAGTTTGGAGTCGGATTCCCTGGTAGGATTAAGTAATGGCCGCTTTTGTTGTGAACAACTTCAAGTTGAAACATGTACACGGAGTTGATCTTATAATATGACCTGAGATTGTTGGGTTGGCCCAGGCATTTTTTTTTTTAAGAGTAGCATGTCCAAACTTGACATGCATCATATAGATATATAGATAATTATATATATATGCCTGAAATTTATCGTATACCGATCATTTACTCCTAAGATCTTCATATTATATTAAATATATTCCTAAAATATTAAAAAAAAAAGTCATCGATATATCATCTCTCTATAGTAAGTAGTATGTCCAAATAGAAGGAATATTTTATTAACATGTGAATATAACTATTAAATAAAAGGATGAAGATACTAAAATAACTCTTTTCAAGAAGAGGGGAGAGAGATGACCTAGTGGAATTGATCGAGTGGGTTTGAGCCCAGAGATAGCGAGAGTTGTAAAAAAATATATATTATTTTTTGAGAGAGTTGTAAAAGATAAGTTAGTCTTTTTACTTCCTTAACTCAATTGTAATTGGTTAAATATATAGAATTAAAAGATAAAGATTATACATAATGAAATGCATATTATATAGAGATATAAGATATAATATATATATATATATAAGTAATTTTTTCTATACAGTAAGCCATTCCCTGCAAGTAATTAAAAGCATATATATAGCTGGCTGCTTGAAAAGGCTTTTTTTTCTTTTCTTTCTCTTGTGCCATTTGGCCTGCTTGGGCCATAAAGAAATTAAGCATCTGAGACCCTTCTTTGAAAAGTGAGTTGAACCCTACGAGTAGCAGCTAGACTAGTTAAATCTATGACGTTAACTACTCTATCTAGCAAGCTAGTGTTTAATCATATAGCTGTGTAAAGTAGTGCCGTAGTGGGAACTGGTGTTTAAATATTGGAGGGGAGCAAGATTAGTGTACAACCCCTCGTATATCAGCCTAGTATAGTATCTATCTGATAGGCTTCTAGAACATTCTGTGCAGAAATAAAGAAGAATGTAACAATGAGCCACCTCTCCATGGTCGTAAAATCCCAAACAGATCAGGTTTGATGGAGACAACAGCATACTTGTCCAGGTTGAATTAATATGTACGAATGTCCTTATGGCAGGTTTGACCGGAGGTGCAATTGTTGGCCGACGGCAGCAAAGTAGAAGACACTTAGGGGTGTCTTTGAATATATTGATAGATAAATTTGAAAACAAATTAATCACTTAAAATTTTTGGTTAGTGAATGTAATCGTGTGTAATATAATTAAGGATAAATTAATTAGGAGTTCTGATCAGATTTTTGACTTATTTGTTAGTCCCTAACAGAGCTGTAATTCATTAGAGTAAGTGTTATCACCTGTTACAGTATACGTTAAACCCTGTTATAGTAAGGACCTCCATGTTACAGTCAGGGACTTCTAATTAATTTACCCTATAATTAAAGGAGCGGAAATAATCACACATAAAGAACACAAAAAATTTTATCCTGATTCGGTACTTCTCTGATGGAAGATCTACGTCCAGTCTCCAAATAATTTATTGGGATTTTACTAATCGGGATATAATCTCTTCAAGGATATACAACATCTAGCTCATGTTGATCTTCTTCTCTTTTTCGGACAAGAAGACAGCTCACTTCTTTTATAGGCTCAGAAGTAAACATGTTGGAACAGACCCCAGCTCGATCACATATATAGCTAACCACTGATTTTCTCTTCATAGGAAGAAGAACAGTGTGTATAGTCTCACAGTCGGACATTATAGTCTTTCTTAAGAAAAGAAAGAACAGACTGAGAGTTACACAAAATGAACAAGAAGAAGCTCAAACTCTTAGCTCACAGTCTCTCCCCCAAATTTACAATATTGCACACAAAGAGAGAAGAAAGAATGAAGGTTTGAATGTAGAACTTGAACATATTGCTTGATGCCTTTTGTATATATGTTATCTTCTTCTCTTCAAAACCTTTGACTCTTTATAGAGCTCCTGAAGAAGAGAGCTGTTGAAAGATAGCTGTTGGAACTTCTTAGATCCATTGTTTCTTCTTCTTCTTCTTCTACTACTACTACTACTTTCTTTAAGTTTTCCATACATGTTTTCCAAGGTCGTAGGTAGCAGATGTCTGCAAGCATTTAATGCAAGAAGATGATAGTAAGAGAGAGATGCATAACATGTCAGACAACTCATACCTTTTTTTATCTTTCGTCCACATTATACTAGGTAAGTTGCCTTACTGTCTAGTAGGAAAGAAGGAGTCATTTTAGTCCTCATTTTCAGCTGACACATTTCTTACCTACCATGAAAAGATAGAAGACACACAACATGAATAACTTAAAGATTTGAAGAATATTTGAATTTTCATTAGGTGTCAAAAACATTTTGTTCATCAATCTATGCAAACAAGAGTAAGTCATCAATAATCAGTGCACAATATAAGTGAAAGACATTAAGTCATCAATAATCAGTGCACAATATAAGTGAAAGACATTTTGTTCACCAATCAATGTGTGTTTGAAAGCATATAAACACCAATCAATTTGAAAACAACATCAATCGGAATGATATTAAAGCTATTAAATTGGTCACCAATTGATAAGATATAGTATTTATAACACCAATCGGAATAAAATAACTTCAGTGTTCACTAATTTAAGCAAAATAAAGCATCCATAACACCAATTAGAATATTTCTGAACAATTATTCACCAATCGAAAGATTTTAAATATTAATAGGAATAACACTTGTTCTACAATCGATAGACACTTTTGTTCTCCAATCAGAAGAACACTTGTTCTTCAACCGATAAACACTTTTGTTCTCCAATCGGAAGAACATTAAGACTTTGTTCTCCAATCGATATAAAAAAAACACGTCGACTTAACCTGCTGCGAATTACCTTCAGCAATCGAAACAGGAAACACATCCATTTAACCTGACGCATATTACTTTCAGTGCAAACCTTCACCAATCGAAGTCTAACTTCGACTTGTGACTAGATGAAGAGCAAATCTTTATCTTGAAAAGAAACAATAAATATATTCATGATAATTATGAGAGAAAAATATTATGAAATATGTTTATAAGATTTGATAAACATGAGTTTTTGTTATCACCAAAACAAATAGATAAAATATAAGAGAGATTCAACAGTAATTTTATGATGAGAAAAGATTTATGTCCATCTGGTTGCTTGGTTGAATTATTTGGCTTAGGTGCAAAAGGTCTGGCCCCACAATCAAGCATTGTGCTGTGAAATTTGATATTTTGTGTCTAGGTCAGGCAATCTAATCGAGCAGTTGAACGGTTGAAAATCTCTTTTATGATGTTACAAAAGAAATGCCACTTGTAGATTATATATATATATATATATATTATATATATATATATATACCCTTACAAATTATCATAATTTTGAATATTCTCCTAAAATTTTGGCTTTATCTCTTGTGACCCATATATGATTCGAATTCATCAATTATGTCTCTTGAGTTAATTGGCCATTAGAATTTAAAAAACATTTTGTTAAGACAACACAAATAGAACCATCGCCTCATTAATTCAACTATGAGCAATGATTGTTGCTCGACTGGCTGAGAAAGCCAGCTGCACTGCCCTTCTCGGCCAAGAGAGAGGCTCAGGGGTGGGGCCCACAACCCTAAGAGTGTGGGCCCCCACCCCCCTCTCATATAACTACCTGGCCGCTCCCGTGTAGCCGGGTAGTTATAATTTCTCTTCAACTATATATAGTTGGAGAGAGCATACATGACGAAATAAGGTTTAATAAAATGGGATATAAGTGATGAGATTGACATTTTAAGGATATATACAAATTTTGGTTCTTTTGCATATATACTACTATTAGAAGATTAATTTCAAAAGTTAAAAGGAATACTTCAAGCATCTTCTTAATGTCTATCGTGACAGTTTATGATATGTAGCAGCCCTGGATATTTATGTTCGAGAAGGCTCCATATCCAGATCCGCCTCCTGTGAGCAGACCGTAGTCTCGCAAGAGATATCACACACACATATCTAGTAAGAATATAAAAGACAACCACACAGGTATAAAGATGCATGATAAAGTACATGATCTTATACACATTCATTGAATTACATTGTCCCAATACACTATTACATATCCAAAAGAAAAGTACAACAGTCTGGGGCATACCCCGATGTGTACAACAGGAGCAAAGCTCACATTGTTGCTGGTGGTATAGGTCCGCCTCTAAGAAGCCACGCCCGCTAAAGCACTTGAAAGGGCGGGTGTGTAGGGGTGTGAGTCTCACAAAGTCACAGACTCAGTAGAAAAACTCCTAAAAACAACAAAATACATAATCCACGTGTAACAAAAGAAAAACACTAAAATACAAGTCCACCATCAGCACATCTATGATAATTTAAAAGAAACTCACAGAAAGCTAGGAACCTAAGCATGCTTTCTAATCAACACAAACCATCGCCTCATTATTCACAACTGAACAACTAACTACTAACAGAAATTCATAATTAATAGAAATAACAACAGATCTACAATTACTCGGACTAAACCATCATTTAAGAGCTACTTAAGCCAGACAGGCACTGGAAGTAAACAACTGAATGGAAAGTAAGGCAAACTACAAGCCAAAGATACAAACGGAGGTACTCAAAAAGTTCCATAACACACACTACGAAGTAACTTAGCAAAGCAGAGTCGGAAGGAGCGACGCTTAACACTTAGGTCATGACTAATGTTTCATGATGTTAGTATCCGACCCATACAAGCCAACACAAGAAAACACCTCTCAGCCTCGCAGTCACGAATGAAAAGTCCAACTGCGGCTCCACCTCTACAAGTACAAGAAACTGTGGAGACCAACTAACACCACCTATAGACAACAAGTTGTAGACCTACGCCTGACACACATCTAAGGGTTTTGGGGCCCTTAAAGTGAGGTTGTGGCAACACGGGACTAGCTAGGGACCAATACGCCTATTGGTGCCCATCTTCCAACCACGAGTGTGCTACAAGCGACCGAACAGAACAAATACACACTACAAGTCGCTGCCCCACTTTCTTCTTTCCCTCCACTAGACAGGCTAATTATACTCGACAAATGAGTGAGAGTATTCAGGAAGATGACACAAACATCAACGGTCCACATAGTACTAAGACAAACCCCGAACACAATGTGCCTGACTAATAGAGAACCTAGGGTACCTAACTGGAGAGACATTATGGATTAAGCGCTGGGCCACCAAACTCGACAAACTACGACAACTCATAACTAATCACTATTAGTTACTGAACAAACCTTTAAATCTCATACTCATAACCTTTAAACATTTCATTCATAAGCCACATTCTCATTACTTACATGAAAATATCTTACATGATACACAATAACTTTACATTATCAATAAACAACTCAATTCCTTTAAATTCACATGTAAATAACATCTACATTGCTTAAACACACTGAACTAGTGAGAAAATACCGAAACCGGTCCCCAATTAGACCCACATTGTAATACACAAAGTTAAACACTTCGGGAAGTAGAACGTGATGGGGTTGACGGTCGCGTTAAGAACGCGACGGCCTGATAGACGACGTTCACAATGAGAACGTGTCGGGATAGGAGGCCACATTCTGAACGCGTCCCCCTTGACCCGTTGGCGTTCTCAGTCAGAACACCAAATCCTCATTTCTCACATAGAAACATCAACAAAATCCTATTTCCATTTACTTTAAATCTCTACAAATTGACTAACTCAACTAGAAAGCACATGTACACACCATACCATGCTTAACCAACTAATCAACGCAAAGAAGCGAGAGAATATCCTAACCAATGTGAAGAACGCAAAGTACGAAGCTTGATCGGTGTTTCCATGCTCCAGATGCCTTCCTTGTGTGAAAACCATGCCAAAATCGAAGCTCTTGAGCCAAAATTGTCCAAAACACCTCCAGCAAAAACATCTCTCTACTCTGTTTGGACGATAAACAGAACATAAAGCCTTCGAAATCAAGAATGCACCAGAGGTGCCCATCGCGTTCAGTATGCGACGTGTCAGCTGGCCGTCGCGATCACAAATGCAATGCCACGTGGCAACCCGACGCGCGCTCCACGCGTCGCACAAACGAACAAAACCCCATAATAGGCGGCAATGAGATCGCGACGTAAGGGAAGGCTGTGTTCAGAACACGTCGTCCACCCCTGTCGCGTTCTCAAACAGAGAATCAATAGACTGTCTGGGCCAAAACTTCTGACATACAACACCCACACAATATTACTCTAAAACCCAAACCTAGACTCGATGGCCACACATTACCCCAAATAGCACACCACATTCATCAAATTTGAATCCGAACATTCACGACGTTACAGATAAGTTCTTTTAATATATTTTGTATCCATAAGAGGAGAGGTATATGTGTAAATATAAATCTAAGAAAGATGTTTATGTATTAATCTTAAAATAAGAATATAGATATGCAAAAAGAACCTACAAATTCATATTATATAGATTTGCAGGGATCAAACCTTGGCCTCCAACATTTGAACTACAGTGTCACCCACAGAAAAATGATTTAAAAATCATCCACAACCTATTTTATGGCAGACTTGCAAGTGTGGGTGATGACCTCAACTTGGTGGTGGCTCAACAGAATGAGGATGGGTAGTGGCCGTCATGATTGTACATGAGGCAAGACTATGTTGACTTAATCTAGTACGTAAGGAACCCAGTTGATATATAAGACATTCTTTTGTATATTAGATGGTAAGAGGTTGTTTATCAAATTTGTCAAGTTTATAAAAGATTTTTGGGCAAATTAATTAGGAGTCTTTATCAAATTTTTGACTTATTTATTAGTTCTTAACAGAGCTGTAACTCATTACAGTAAGTGTTATCATCTGTTACAATATACGTCAAGTCCTGTTACAGTAAGAACCTCCCTTTTATAGTCAGGGACTTCTAATTAATTTATCTAAGATTTTTTATAAAAAATTATAAATAGATAGAAAATAGACACTAGTTTTAAATCTTGAACTCGAGACATATCTTTAATTTGATTCAAATCTAAATCAACCGGCCAAGCACACCAAAAAACAATGTTGAGTTTCAGGTACATTCACTATGAAATTTTATCATAAAAAACCGGTACCTACATATAATGCGATTAATGTAGGATAATAACACCGATGATCAAGAGATGAAAACATGGAATTTGAAACCATCATATTTTATATAACAATCAAGTGGTTCCTCCAGGATATGAACTTCACTTCAGGATCCTCCAGGGACAATATTCAAGTGGGTTTTCCACAACACATTTTTTCGTAGGTGTTGTATGACATTTTAATATAAAAACCAGTATCTGCATTTTAATGCGATTTCAGCATGATAATACCTATGACATATCAAGAGGTGAAAAACATGAAATTTGAACCATCCTATGTAGGGCTGTTCACGGTCCAATTCGATCCGGTTCAGTTTAATTAAATTAGACTAAATCGAACTGAACCGAACATGGGTTCAAAAACCGAACCCCGAAAAGGAAAAAACAAACTTAAGTAGTTCTGGGTTTTGAACTGAGCACTTGCCCATATAAATGGGAGACACTAAACCACTGCATCATGGTTTTAATTGTGAAAAAATACATATTAATTTATTTTTATTATATGTTCAGTTCAATTCGATTTTTTTACTGAACTGACCACTCTTTTAATCCGAATCGAACCGACTCGAATCGATCGATTCGGTTCGATTTTTCGGGTTAACGCGAATAATGACCAGCCCTAATCCTATGTGTATGTGAATAACAAATACAACCTTGTTTCAGACTTTGGATAAGTTCCCAAGATTCCATTATGCTTTTCAAAGACTTGCTTCTGTGAACTCCCATCCTTTTTTTTTTAGCTGCTCATTAGAGAAGCTCACTTGATAATGTTGACTACTCAAGAGAAAATAATGTCAGGTATGTTTGCTATTTTATCGCATCGTAATACAAAAGATCATACTAGTATGCAATGGTATTTTGGCTTAAGAGTACTCATGATATATAGATAAAAAAACATGAAATTAGAGATATCTTATTTACGAAGGAACCTGTTAATTTGCTAGACTTTAGGTTTCCACGGCATTCCTTCATGTGAAAGAAACAAAACCGGTGAACTATGTTGAAACTTGAAAGGCTTTAGCTTCCCCGGCCCCAGAATTATCATTTATGCCTCCTCACAATGTCACTGTACTTTAGACTCTAGTCCCAAGAAGGTAGTCAAATGCACATGAACATGACTTAAGATCCGATTGGTTCATTGTAAATTATATTCGGGAATTTGATTCCCGGTCCATTTTGGAAGAGTTGAATTAATTTGTAGTCCAGGCGCTTTAAAGTATCAATGTTCGGTCCTTTTTCTGCCTAATATTAATTTGCAGTCCAAAGTAGATGGAAACCGTGAAAGTTGGTGAGAGTCTGGTATGTGAATGCCAGAAATACCCTTCTTTCCTGGCCATTGGGTATTTCTGAGCTTAGTTTCTAACATAAAGCTAGCTCAGTAGTCCAGGCGCTTTAAAGTATCAGAAGCCACAGGGTTGGATGCCACTTTTTGGTGTTCAAACCATTGGGTTAAATATTCTGGGAAATGTTCTCACATAATGATCAGAAAATTTAGGACTTGCCATTCCTTTTTAATTATAAGTCCTAGTTTTAGATTCCCGGTCCATTATTTATAATGTTTAGTCCAACTTGTTAAGTGTGTATGCAATGTGTAACATGGTTTTGGTTGGTCTTTCATAAAGTCTGTATTTTGTGTAGTTAATGCGAAGGTGTCAAGCTTTCTGCACAAACGGTTTATGCAGAAACTGAGCCAAAACTGATGCCAAATATTGTGTCAAATATTTGACACAGTTTTTACTCAAACAAAGCTCAGAACCCTGGCATCAAGGGAGAGACAGTGAAAGACCAACCGGCATCAACGCGTTTGTGCAGAAACTGAGCTCAGAAAATACAGTGAAAGACCAACCGGCATCAACACGTTTGTGCAGAAACTGAGCTCAGAAAATACAGTGAAAGACCAACCGTTTGTGCAGAAACTGAAGTCAGAACCCTGGGATCAATATTTGACAGTTTTTACTCAAACAAAGCTCAGAACCCTAGCATCAATTGCCTTCCTGAGCTATCACACCAATATTTGACACAATTTTGGCTCCCTGGCATCAATTGACAGCAAAATAAGCATGATTAGCTGAAAGTTTAAAAATGTTACATACTTCAAAATAAGCAACATAAGTTTAAGATCCACCATCTTGTCCAATGAAAAGTTCAAACTTCGAATAAAATACATGTTCAAAACATTAGAATAACATCTATTACATTTGCCTCTTAAACTTAAGATCCACCATCACTCTCATCTTCATCAACAGAAATTTTAAGAAAAGAGAAAGCCTCCGGTAAGACCTTGACAATCATCCTCGCTTTCTTTAGAAGACTTTGGCACTATTTTAGTTCTTCCTCTAGCTCTGCAACCCGACATTCAAGAGTTGTGATTTTAGCTTCTTTCTCACAACAACAATTGAAAGATGATTCTCATTCCACAAAATGAGTTAGATGATCACACCACATGAAGAATTCACAACCACCATGCTGTAGATCAAAATAGAAGTAGTATTAAAATGAAAGTACATAAAATATTCTAAAACTTATAATTGAGTGTAAGTGAATACATTGCATCTATAATAATGTCTCCCTGGAT
The DNA here is from genome assembly GCA_014218235.1 of Colocasia esculenta. Lineage (NCBI taxonomy): Eukaryota > Viridiplantae > Streptophyta > Magnoliopsida > Alismatales > Araceae > Colocasia > Colocasia esculenta. The sequence continues at coordinate 6,861,906 of CM024766.1, read as the reverse complement.
TTCTCTCAGTTTGGCTTATTCTTATTGCACAATATCTATGTCCAGACGGACACCGCATAGGTGTGATAGGAGCATGACTTGTCATTCCACTAACAATGAAGTTAAAATCAAATAGGTTAGATTAGAAGAAACATATTTACCAAAGATACATTAATAATAACAAATGTAGTAAAGATGTCCCATACCTACTCGACTATTGGGTTGGAGCAAGATTTTTGATTGTGACCTGGTTGTTTGCATCTAGAACATGTATATACCATCTTATCAAACTCTAATGATTTGAAAGTGAGGTCCTCCACCAACTCTAATAGCATGGAAGTACCAATTACATTTTGCAACCTTGCATTTCACTGTGACACGTGTTAAGTCATTCTTCACAAAAATATAGTCAAACCCCTTTACAATAGCAAACTTTGTCAATTCACTGCGAACATGCTCAACACTATTAAAAGTTTGACCAACTAAGTGTATTATCTCATACCATAGCTCAGATCTCTTACTTCCATTCTGAGATGAATTCACTTCTAAAGCCAATACATTACTAGCGCTCCCAGATGATAATGCACTAGAGGGTCTGCACAGAAATAACTAACTAGTGACAACGATAATAAATAGCCAATTAAACGAAGAAAAAAATAGCATACATACATAAGTTTACCTGATAGTTAGTACATCTTGAGGACTTGAAACATGCACTTCCACATTCATTATCCTTGAATTGAGCATAGCATGCATGTCAATCATCTTATCAACATCTTCTCCACTTGTCATTGTCATTTTTGAATTATATTGTTCAGGTATTATACATTTCAGCTCCACTTTCTCAGCACTAAGAGTCCATCTTTTACAGACATCACTAACAATATCATCCAACGTCATGCCTCTATGTAAATGAATTACATAAGCCTCATCTTTGTAATTAAATATGCCCGGTAACCGATCCATTTCAACTATAACAATATAAGATTCAAACACTAAGATAATAGCATGAACGCCATGGACAACATATTGTTATATTAGTACAACTATATATGGCTTGAACAGCAAAAACAGTAAAAAGGATGGCTTCTCCACATGTCTGAACAGCAAAAACCCAATGTATAATATGAACGAAAAGAACTATATATGACATAGGATCCAACATGAACAATATATAACATGAACAAAAAGAACTATACATGATGTTGTGGTTAATTCTTGAAGAATGCTTCTCAGAGATATTATTACCTGATGATGCTGATTGACATTGACTAGCAGTAAAGCCTATTATTATAAATATTAAGTGAGAAGATATGCACATATTCTATATGTCTGTGCAGTATATACGTCAAAAGGTGAATAAATAGCTTAAGAAGAATAAATAGATGGCCTACAACAAGCAAAACAAGTGAAAATAAAACATATATATGTATTCATATGTTCACGGCGTTTCTCCAGGAAAACCTCTAGTCATTCCAGCCAAAACCTGTCTTTTTATGCTGGATGTTCTTTTGAATCATCTATTATTACTTTTCTTCTTTAATTCTTTAAATTAACAGATGTTACCCTCCATCCACCTTAGACCTCTGTGGTTTGAATTTTAAGCCGCTAGTCCTCTTAAACAAACTATCAGCATTCTTTTGGTTAATCTGATAATTCTCTGGAATCTCTCTTGGGAAGACAGACGTAAAATGGCACTTCCACATATTACTGCATTCTACACACTTAAGGTCTGTGGCTCTCTCCAGACATCTGATGCACTCGTCTGGGCTGAGGATGCGCACAGACACATGCACTTCGGATGGAAACAAAGGAGGGAAAGCAGCAGCAGACAGGGGAGATCGACATGGCAGTGGATCTTTAAATGAAGGGGAGATCAACAACCCAATGTATAAGCAAAACCCCCAAAAATTCCCATATACTGTATGAACACCAAAAATTCCCGTATACTGTATGAACACCAAAAATCCCTAATGTATGAACACCAAAAATCCCTATCCCTAATGTATAAGCAAAAACCCCCAATATACTGTGTGAACAGTAAAACCCCAAATGTACCACAAATATACCTAGATGCGCAGGTGAGCAGCGCGGCGTCACCCGGTCCCTCTCGCACAGGTGAGCGTGGCGTCGTCCTCGAGCAGCACGGCGCCACTCGGTCGCCCTCGCACAGGTGAGCGCGGCGTCGTCGCCTCCAGCAGGTGCCGCACAGGTGCGCGCGGTGCCGCCCTCGAGCAGCACGGCATCTCTCGGTCACCCTTGCACACGGCGTCGCCCTCCACCAGCACGGCGTCGACCTCCACCAGTGCGGTGTTCTCGCCCTCAAGGCCCTCAAGCAAGTTGGCGCGGAGGGGATGTTAGAGATGCATCCAGAAGACAGTGGGGGTATTTTGGGATTTTAGGAGGCTTCACCAGCGGCGTTAACTTTTTGGTTGTAAAAATATTATGAAGTTAACAGTCAAAGGACTGGATATTAATTTTTCTGGTCTTTGGACTGGAAATTAATTAATTTTATTATTTTGGATCGGATATTAATTTCCCCAAATATATTTATAAGAAAAAAGGTTTTTCAGATAAGAGTATTTATAGAAAAATTTAAAATATAATTATTTATTTGGTATCCACGTAAATGATTTTTTCGAGAAAAAAAATTCAATATTTATTTTCTAGTAACATAATTTTTAGAAATATTTTAAAAAAATATTAAAAAAATCTCAAGTACAACGGTTGTAGGCTTAGATGGCGTTTGATAAATCTTAATTGATGTCTATATTGTCTCGAAGTTTACGCAGGTTGCTCATGTCATTTGCCGGGAGTCGAGCATTGGTTGTCAGGCGTCAGGTGTCGAGCGTCAGCTGTCAATCGTCGGGCGGCGGCCGTCGATGACTAACCATTGGGCGTTGACTATCAGGCGCTAGGCACTAGTCATCAAGCTCCATGTGTTGACAGTCGACAACTGGTCGTTGGGTGCAGGGCGTCAGAAGCTAGCCGTCGGTTGTTGTTGACTGCCGCCACCGTTGGCCGCCAGGCTCCAAGCATTGATCGCCAGCCGTTAGTCATCGGTGACTGGCCGTTGGATGCCTAGGCAATCAGGCACCAACCATCGTGCACTTGGCCCCAGTCGTTGCCGCCGCCGATATCGTAGGCCATGCCGGCCACCAGTCGTCAGGTGTCAACCGCCAAAATCTAAGCATCAGACACTTGGAATGAGAGCAGAGACTGCAGTCTTACGCATAAAAATACTATGTGAGAAATTGAGAAAAATGACTCACGTAGTTTAGGTAAAAAATTTTCACATATTAACTTTTCAAGGGCATCAAATAAGTGATTGTATAAAATTTTACCTAAAAAAATTATCTTACATGAGATTTTACGCTGAACCAAATTGACTCTTAATGCCCATGCGGAACGAGCACTTTCTACGCTTATCCCAGACACATTGTGTGGATTTCCCGTGCGCATGTGCAGGAGGTCCATGCACACGCATTGTGCCTGAAAGGGGCACAATAAGTGCTCGAGAAACCTTTGATAACAAGTCTGGCGTAGTACTTGATTGATCGGGTGTCAGGTCCGCATCTTACTGATATTATTTTAGATCGAATAATTAATGTAGATAACAAGGCAACATTTGGAAACGTTTTTGAATGAGATTTTAACTGCAAAATCTCTGACAATAGTGAAGCGTTTTCAAATGCAACCGGCCTTTTCGGCTTCTATGCAATCCTGCTTTTTGCACGGAGGAGAGAGACAGAGAGACGTCTTCTTTTGTCTCTTCGCCACCGAAAAGCGGGTTGAGGTCCGCTTTTGGAAGATTTTGGCCAAGGCGACGGTAAAAAAATAATTTTTTATAAACGCTTCTTCATGGGCTGGCGCGGCGACGAGAAAAACCCAAAAAAAAATTTATTTCGCGAGCAGACGTGGCCTCGTATCCCGCGCGCTGTGAAAGACGCGAGCGCTAAGGACCAAAAGCGCGGTAGTGTCAGCACATTTATTGAAATCGGCTTTTGCCGATTGTCACCTTCTCACCATTGGTTCCAAACGATGCCTAAGTTCATCTGTATAAGCTTGGAATTAAACCTATTCCCGCTTCTAAGAAGTTGAAATCATGCTTATTTGTTTCACCATAAAAGCTCAATAAAGACCCTCGTTATTTTTCTTGACCTTTTTTTTTCCCTTTGTAAATAGGTCTAAAAGTGTTGCCGATGGGAGCATAAACACTGTCTAGTTTTGGTTTCCTGAATCACGTCCATCAGAAATTAAGGTCAAAAACAACTTAACTACTTGAGATTTGGACAAACACAACAAGATAATGTAGTTCTACATTATGGAGTTTATGGTCATCAAAAGGAACCATTCTCCAACTTTATATTAAAAAAATATCAATTTTAAGAAAGATAAATTAATTAGAAGTCTGTGTTAAATATTTGATTTATTTTCTAATCCTTGATAGAGTTATAACGCATTACAATAAATGTTATAATCTGTTACAGTATATGTTAAGTTCTGTTATAATAAGAACCTCTCTATTACAGTTAAAGACTATTAATTAATTTATCTTTTTAAGAAAGATAACTAAAAAAATCGAGGATTCGAAACCTTTCATGTGAAAAGGAAAGGGAAAAAAAAAAGGAAAAGAACATCCAAGTTGTGTTTAATTCCATCCCCCACATAAAATGGGGCAAAGTTGAGTTGGAATTCGATGAGTCAAGCTACCCCATGAGGAGGAGGATGACACAGCTAATGGCTCAGTTTTCTCCATGTTCTAACAAAGAATGAAGAAATAAATGTTGGAGCATATATACTTTGAAGTGGAAATGATTTTCATAGTGTATACGAATCATGAGGAGGAAGAAGATGATCATGTGACGATGAGAATGCGGCTCGAGAGGAGATAGTCCCAACTCTCTGAGTCTTTATGATTTTCTCTCTTTATATCAAATTAGATGTATATGTGTCTATGGGATAAACACATATCTTATTTATAAAGAAGAGGGATTAGTCTAAGAGTTTATCTAATTGAGCTCTCACGCCCTTAATGCATGTGGGAATCTATGTGCCACATATAGTTTAGACTTATTAACTTATCCCTTTAACTAAATCAAATATGTATGCCACTTTGGTAATGAGTTGGAGTTAAGATAACTCCAACCCATGATCAAAGTTACACATGGCTAATCCACATTTTACTTTGATAACAAGTGAGTTAACTCACTTGGATAAATGGAGTTAACTTACATGTTACTGAGTGCTTTGGTTGGCATTGAAGGGTTAACTTATCTTGGGAAAAGAAAAAGTAGCAATTAATGCTTGTCATGTGAGAGCAAAAAGGTAGGAGAAAGACTTTGTGCACTTGAGAAAGTGCACAAAGTGTATTCCACATGCGTAAATTGCCTATGTGGCACCATGCACATGGACAATTTGCCCATGTGACACCCAAAAAGTGGTGCCACATGGGCAATTTACCCATGTGGAATGTACTTTGTGCACTTTCTCAAGTGCACAAAGTCTTTCTCAAAATGTAGTTAACTCACTTGAGTTAACTCCACCCCACCTCTAGAGGTAGGTTGGAAAAAAGTGAGTTAACTCACTTTTGAACCACCTTTAGCCTAACCCACTTGAACTAACTTTGTAATCTTTCCAAAGCACTTTTTGAGTTAACTCTGAGTTAAATAAAGTGAACTCAGAGTTAACCTATTACCAAAGTGGCGCAGCTTAACTAGTTGGACACCCGTGCGATGCACGGGGTTTGATTATAAAATATAATAATAAATATAAATTATTTTTTAATTATATAATTTTAATTATAAATTTGCTTGTTAAACTAATTTTAATTAAAATATTTGAACATGAATAAAATAATTACACAATAGATTTTATCATAAATTCTATGCCCGTGCATGGCGTATGTGTTAAAAAAAATGTAGTTTGATAATCTAAATTACATATTGGCGAATAATTTCTTACATGTCGCAGTGTCAGGAAGAAGGTGGTTGGGATAATACAGCAATAATGAAGACATTTGGGGTACCACTACATCACATCTACATCATATTTTTCTACGATTACCAGCGACGCAATGGTGTGTTCGGCGAGCAATAGGTCACTGTTCGGGTCTCGGACCCGGCCGCACAATAATATGCATATTTTTCTAATAATTTTGTTTTTATATTTAAAAAAACTATAAATTGAAAAATATAATGTCACATAATCTGTTTTTAAAATAAAAATTTAAAATAGAAAGAAAAAAAAAGAATGTTGTACCCACTGTAGCGCTATAGTAATTACTGTAGCGCTACAACCCAAGCACCGCGAAAGTTGGTTGGCCTTTCGGTTCTCCAGGACGGAGAAGAGTGGACACAGATGGAGGAGAGAGAGAGACAAAGAGAAACGGGAGCAAAATGCGTGGTTTTATGTCACGTGTTTTGAGTTTAGTTTAGGCGGGAAATATGAAACTCTGTTTTAGTATTATAGTATAGATATGTGATCAGTGGACCACTTAGTTAAATCTGAACTAAGGGCTGTCAACGGGTCGGAGTCGAAATTGTAAATGAGTGTTTTTGCTTCCGCCTCCTATAAGAAATTTCAGAGTCGAAAATGGGAACAAAAAAAGGTGTTTCCGCTTCTGCATCCATTTCCACTTTCTAACGGAAATGAAAACAGAAACTTCGGATGTAACAATATTTATACAATTAGAATTAATTTATAAATTTCTAAGTATATTAATTAGTAAATTTATGAATAGTTTGAAATGTAAATTTAATAATCTTTTCTACCATATCTTTTCATCATGTATATTATAATGACCATTACTAAATGAAGTATAACAAGATCAAATTAGTATGGTAAAGTCATATAGTTATATATAATAGTTGAGTGATAGATAATCAATATATGTAAATATGAAGACTATTAGAGAAAAAGCTACCATATATAATGGTATGATAGAGTGACCACTAGCTAATAATTAGGACAAGAATAGATGTCATTTACATATAGATGGGAGGTGAGAGACAATGAGTTAAAAATTTAAGAGCCAAAGTTTTGAGTTTGAAAAGTTTTTATTATAAAAATATTGTATAATATATATTAAAATTTATCAAAAATGGAAACGGAAAAACAGATGCGGAATTGAGTGTTTCCGCTTCCACATCCTATAAGAATTCGGATATCCCACTACAAGAAAAGGGACTATTAGGGACGAAGTATTGGTGACGGCTTTAAAAAACCGTCGCTAAAAAGAGTATTTGCGACGGTTATAAAAAAGCCGTCTCCAAAAGTATAGTATTGACGACGGCTCTAAAAAATCATCGCTATAAAGAGTATTTGCGACGGCTATAAAAAAGCCGTTCCAAAAAATATAGAATTGGAGACGGCTGTAAAAAAGTCCTCCCCAAAAGTATAGTATTGGCGACGACTTTAAGAAAGTCGACCCCGAAAATATAGTATTGGAGACGGTTCTAAAAAGCCGTCGCTAAAAATAGGATTTGCGACGGTTATAAAAAGCCGTCTTCAAAAGTATAGTATTGAAGACGGCTGTAAGAATAGTCGTCCCCAAAAGTGTAGTATTGGAGACGGCTGAACAGAAGTCGTCTTCAAAAATATAGTATTGGGGACGGCTCTAAAAAACCGTCGCTAAAAATGTACATCATGTTAATTTATATATTTTGATGAACATAACAATTCGTGTATGCAAGTGTCAATAGATTTTGTTTGCATGTTGATATAAATTTTTTTTTATATCACAAAGTGTATTTCATTTCATATTTTAACTTATTTCGTATTTTAAGTTCTTATTGTCAACTACTTAATTAACTATTCTTATATATTATAAAATATTTATTTTTATTAATCATAATAAATATATAACATTTTTCTATATTTAACATGAATCATATAAATCATTAAATATTTTAAATTTTTTATTTTAAGTATAAGCGACGGTCGCCCCAACAGTTGCTAATAATTATTCCTTTCTTGAAAAAATTACTTAAAATTACTTATTGTCCTATTTCATGTGTAATTTGTTGGATCGAAATGGCAAATACACAGTCCTAGAGGGGGGGTGAATAGGACTTTTCTAGCTTTTAGAAAATTCTTCTGAAGATCACAACACTAAATAAATATATGTTAGTACGTGTGTGGTGTGTGTGATTCAAGTGAAAGAGCTTGGCGGAAACAATCACACAGAAGATTGCACAAGAGATTTATCCCCGTTCGGCCCTTCCTACGTGGAAGTCCTACATCCAGTCCTCAAGCCAACCACTTGAGTTTTTCACTAAATTGCCAAAGGATTAAACCTTCTCTCACCCTTGAGAGGTAATTACAACACCCACTTGCTCCACAGCAAGTCTTCCCTAAACAGGGGTAAAACACAATTGCCTTATACCAAAGGCCTTCCCTTCACAAGAGGGGTAAAACAGAAAAAACTTCTGCGCAATAACAGAAAAAGAAACCTTGTGTGTTTGCCTCAAAGATGAGCTAGCCCAAAACATACACTTTCCAGCAGGATTGAATGAAGAGAAGTGAAGTACAACACATAGTATGGAACCTAGTATTCTTAGTCCTTTCGGAAAATAAGGAAGACAGACAAAAGTTGAGGTATGGGTCTGTCAGTGGTAGGTGAGATGGTCAGATACCATGCGTCTGTTTTTTACATAAATGCTTTGAGTCTTTTTAGAAAGAATAGATTGAGGCAACGGACATCAAAACCAGAAGTATATTTCAAAGAAATAATTTTTACAAGAATGTAAATATGTGAATGAACTGAATTTGTTGTCAGAAAATATATTAAAATAATAGTCTTGTACGATCTTAGGAGTATATGATAAGCAACAAGCTAATATGTCAGAGATTTTATATTTTACGAACAGGAATGACAAGTTAAGGTACTAGCTGATAGTGTAGTCGAATTCAGTAGAACAGGTAATTCGACTCAGAAAGTGAACATGATTCGATTTAGAAAAGTGTAATTCGAATCAAGAAGGAAATCGTTAGTCGAATGAGGTGTAAAGTTGAGTCGAATACAGTATAAAAACGTTCGACTGTATGATTCGAAGTCATGAATCGAATATAGTGAAGACGTTCGACTGTATGAGTCGAAGACATGAGTCGAATACAGTGTAAAGACGTTCGACTGTATGAGTCGAAGACATGAGTCGAATACAGTGTAAAGACGTTCGACTGTATGAGTCGAAGTCATGAGTCGAATACAGTGTAGAGTTGTGTACTTAGAAAAACTTTGGTCTTTCAGGATATTGAAGCTGTCTAGAAATTTTTGTAGTATATCTATATATTTTGTGAAATAAATATATAACTGAGAATTTATCATGGTACACGCAAAATATTCATTTAAAGATTTGTCTTATCAAAAATACTTAATTTCCTGAAGTCTTGGAGGAAGTTGCTTCAACAATTCTCCCCCTTTTTGTTAATGACAAAAAAAATCTTTAAATGGTAGCTAGCTGATAGCCTGAATAAAAATTTGATAAATTTTTGATACAAGAAACTGAGTAGCTGCCTTGTCTGTCTTTTCTCCCCCTTTGTGACATTAACATAAAGGATATGAATGTAGGGAATGCAAGAGACAGGAGAAGATAGTAAATGTGTGGACCAAAAAGATAAGTGTTGGAGTTACAACTTAAAAAAAAAAATACAATGTTTTCAGTTGATGCCAGAGCTAGGAAGATAGAGAGCTGGGGGAATTTTAGCCAAGAATGGCTCTATAAGATTCCACAGCTTTAGCTCATTGGATGGGAAAACGTGGTCAAACTTTGAAGAATCTATATTGTATGTAGGGCTGGTGAATGGTAATTTCTTCAGAGATTTGATGTGGCGTTTTCTGTAAAAGGCGCGCTTGAGGAAGGCCTTGTCTGGATCCGTTACATATCGGACTTGAAGGGGAGTGAACTTCTTAGAGACTGCCAGTGATAAGAACTCATGCAGAGTGATGTTCCAGAGGAGACCAGAGGAGAGGGCTGCATCCTTGGCCTGATAATAGTATGAGTATCTGTGTGCCCATTTAAGGCCTAGTTGCTTTCCTAGGTCAAGGAGGCTCTTGGAGTGATACTCATTCAGAGTGAGTTTCATTTTCTGGCACTTAAGATGATGATCTGGATAAGCTTTCTCCCATTGATCAGCAGTGAACCGTTCGGATTCAGCAAAGCTTAGTTGGAGGTCAAGAAGGTTCTTCTGAAATTTGTGTAAGTGAAGAAAGATGAACCTCTGAAAGCTGAGCTTAGACTTGTACTTGATCTTGAACCTTGTGGAGATCCGAAGGAATCTGTTGTAGAGGGTAGTAGCAAATGCACCTCTATAGAGAACTGCTCCTACAAGGGGTGGATGGAGATCAGGTAACAAAGCTGCTGTCATTGATGGAACCACTGGCCTTTGACCTCTGATGAGCATGTCATATTGACCTTGAGAGACATCATGCAGACCAAGTTTGAACCTCTCAAAATTAAAGGCTTTCATGGCAGTGAATTTGGCCTGAGATTCTCTGAGAAGAGTGGCAAAGAGATCATGAAACCGGAGAGAGATGTGAGTATAGATTTTGAGATGGTGGTTTCGTGATTGGGCTTCTTGAAATCTCATGGCTTCTTCAGGGTATAGATCAACAAACTCTTGAGGAGTCAGACAGTGGCTCTTCTGAGAAACCACTTGAAGTTCAGAGATTGAGACCTGGGAGGTGTTGATCAAAGATGGAAGCCAGTGTTCAAAAGTAAATCCTGGCATGTTGTGGATTTCAAGAAAGGCTCTAATTTGAAGATATTCTCTGAATAGAGCCATGAACTGAGAAGAATGGTAGACAAAGGCATACCAAAAAGGAGGAAGGAGTAAAGCTGCTTTGTCTCCCAAATTGGGACCACGGGAAGCTGGTAATTGGAGACTGGGAACTATTTCAATGATTTGTAAATGGGTTTGCTGAGAGCCAGGTTTGGGAATAGTGGGCAGAGATGAATAAAACTGAGGAGGTTGGGTAGACAGGGTTATTGCTACCTCCTTGAGTGGCTTCGGTTGGTATTGCAAGGGGTAGATAGAAAAATTGATATCTTTGAAGTGTGGATCTACTGGGATGCTTGGCGAAGGCATATCGAGAGCAGAGGATGAGGGTGTTGTAGGAGTGATTTCTGGAGGGTTATCAACAGGAGGGGCCGGAGAGGTAGGTCTGGAAGAAGGAGAGGGACGGATAGGATGGCCATCTTTCACTAGCCTTCTCTTAACCTTTCTCTTAAAAGTGAGAGATTCAGAATCCTGAAGAGGTCTTTTTCCTAGGGGTCCCTTTTTCTCAACTGCTGCCATACCAGGCTGCTGATCAGCCACTGACTCCTGTTGCTGCTCCTGATGCTGCTCTTGGGTAGGTTGATAAACAACTAATTCTAGAGGAGGCTTGGGAGCTTGCTCATCCTTCTGCTGGGTTTCATCGGATTGCTGCTCTGGCTGCTCTGGCTGCTCCTGCTGCTGAGATTCTAATTGCTGCTCTGGCTGCTCCTGCTGCTGCTGCTCTTGTTGCTGCTGCTCTTGTTGTTGTTCTACTGATAGGGGCTGCTGGTCAGCCTGGATCTCCTGATCCTTTTCTGCTACATGCTCAAGCTCTTGATCTTCAAGGACATGATCTTTAGGTTGATCTTGTTGGAGGGGCTCTTGAGCAGAGGTTGTTGTTTCTGGTTGCTGGTGCTGTGAGGGAGCAGGCCCTGATGGCATAGAAATGCCCTGCTGGCACACAAACTGAAGCATGAGATCCTTTATTTGCTTCACCTCATTAGCAAGACTGTCAAACTTGACATCTAACAACTCTACTTGCATGTGAATGATTGAGAGATTTTCTTGTTGAGACTTAACTATCTCAAGAATGGAGCTCAGACTGTTGCTACTCTCCCCCTGAGACCTTGGCCGGGTCTCAAACTGAGAAGGGGAGTAAGGAATCTCTCTCTCTTCGGAAATGTGTTCCATGGGTGTGACAGGAACATCTTCAGATAGAGGTCCTTTGCCTCTGAGATCTCTTAAAACTTCATTCACAGTCTCAGAAGGGGCAACTTGCTCATTGGGAGAGGAGGAGACTGGAATCTGAACTTCTTCTTGTTGAATTGATGGAGGAATAGATAGTTCAGGGGGTTGAACAGAGATCTCTGGAACAAGTGGGGCTGCCGATGCTTCAATGTGAATACTTGAAGAAGGAATGTCTTGAGTGAGCAGAGAGACCAAAGGTTCATCTGGATATACATCATGCTCACATTCTGGAACTGACTCCTTATACCATAAATTTTCCTTTTTGCTTATCAAGGAGTAGTGGCTTCTTCTAAGAGTGATGACCCCAATCCTTTCTTTAGTGCTCACAGGCACATCTCCAGATAGATCCACGGAAAACTTTTTGAAAATAAGGGTCAATAGAGAACCATATGGGAGAGAGTCTTGTAGGTCTTTTGCTGTTATCATTCTGTCCAAAATAACTGATGGGAGATTAACTTGATGCCTCTGAATAGCCCAAAAGAGTAGGTTTCCATCTCTAGCTGAGACTGAGGAGTGAGAACCTGCTCTAGGGGTTATGATGTTGGTGATGATGGAATGAATTAATCTCTTCTCAGCCGAAAGCTCATTTACTTGCAAGCCTCTCTTGCTCAGAGTTCCCAAACTCCCAATGATTCCTAATTTCTGTTTCTCCAGAGGAACAAACTCGCTGAGACAATGTCCTGAATTTGGACAGTTCAAAAGCTCCATAAGAAGTTCTTCGGAGATGGTTATCTTGACTCCTTTAACAAATCCCACAACAGTATTTCCGGATGAAATTTTCAAAGAAGCATAAAAAGATCGGAGTGCGCTGGCAACAAACGGTTCCGAAAGCTGACAAAGCCTGGTCCATCCCATAGCTGAGAGGGTCTCCTCTACCCAAGACAGACTTCCATTTAAATGAGAGAAATCAACGGACTTGCCGGGACAAATTGAAATCTTGGTAAGTCTTTGAAGTTGGTCAGGGGTGAGTTGGACAGAGTCCTGAGCCCTAGATGATGCCATCTAGACACAAAGACGAAAACGAAACTTAGAAAAACTACAGAGGAGAGGAAGATGAACTTGAAAAGAGGTAAAGATCCTACCTTTTCTTCAAAGGGATGAGGTTTGGCAGAGAGCTTCTGAGGTTCCTTCGCCGGAGAGCAAGAAGGCGCGAAGGGAGGAAGAAGACAGAGCAGTCGAGAAGAGGGAATTCAAACGGGTGTTTCCTTTTGGGAAAAAGAATTGTTTATATAAGGGTTGGACAAGAGCCGTCCCCTCATCTCTGGGTGAACGGTCACGATTCAGGGATGTGACGATTGAGATGTGAAGAGACACGCCTTAATTGGGTGTCAGTTACGGGAATTTGAATATTTGCGCCGTTTCAGGGTTTAAGTGAATCGATTTAGAGATTCGACTACATTAGTCGAATACCATACTTTTAACAGGAGTCGACTACCTTGACTCTTCGTGAGTCGAATACATTAGTCGAACTAAGACGATTTTCAGGATATTTTTCTTCAGACAATACAAACAACAGAAAGTTTAAGCAGTCATCAATCAGGATTGCACATACCTATTTCTCTTCTAATAGATGTATATCTTTCTTCAGGAAAGGGCTTAGTAAAAATGTCTGCTAATTGATTTTCAGTTGAAACAAATTTCCTTTCAGATGTATATCCTTGTACAATTCATAAGGAGTTTTCTTCAAGATGGGTCTGATCATGCATCTGTTGATGATGTAGCAAGCTGTATTCACTGCTTCTGCCCAGAAGTACTTTGGTAGATTATATTCGTTTAGGATGGTTCTGGCCATATCTAGCAGTGTTCTGTTCTTCCTTTCTGCTACACCATTTTGTTGCGGTGTTCTGGGAGCTGAAAAATTGTGTTCTATCCCATTTTCGACTCAAGTAGTAGGCATGATTCGACTACATGAACAAAGTGAATCGACTACAAAAGAGCGTTAGTCGAATGTAGTGACTTGGGAGTCAGGTTGAGTCGAAGTCATGAGCTGAATATAGTGGACATTCGACTGTATGAGTCGAAGACATGAGTCGAATACAGTGAATTTCTCGACTTTGAAAGAATCGAACTTGTTAGTCGAAAGCATTAGTCGATTTCAGTAGGCTATAGAGTGTGTGCCTTAAAAAAATTGAGCATTGAATCTGTCTAGAAATTTTTTGTGATATATCTATTATTATTATTTTTTTTTGTTTTTTGGAAAATACTTGGTTAGGGAAAGTTGCTTTTAATATATATATATATATATATATATATATATATAAAGTTTTGTCATAGCAAAATCAATATTATTAGGGATAGTTGCTCAACAATACTTAATTTCCTGAAGTCTTGGAGGAAGTTGCTTCAACATAATTATCTCTAAAATATGATAATATCAGTTAAATGTTGAAGAAAAAAATAAAAGTTTTTATAAATTTTTTTTTCACGCACATCATGTTATTCTTGATATCTTTTAAGTGATAACCGTAATGACCATTAATTATGTATATGTGTCACGTCCCTTCATTTAATATTTTCATAAATGACCACTAATTAATTTTTACATTGTGACGCCCCGAGTGCAGCGGAAAAACCCAGGTTGATTAAGAGGAACAACTTGCAGCTGGAAGGAAAAGGGACTATTAGGGACGGAGTAATTGCGACGGCTCAAGAAGTCGTCCCAAAAAAACCTTCTTGCGAGGTAGGCTGTGAGGGTGAATGCCCTGTTTACGTATATATTTTTTGTAAAGTATGGTAATGTATGTTTTTAAAAGGAGAAAAATAAAAGTAAAAAATACTTTGAGAGGTATATATATATATATATATATATATATATATATATATATATATATATATATATATATATATCTTAATTTCCCCGAGGTAGGCTGGTAGCTACTACGAGGTTCCTAGGGTACGTAACCCATGGTGGTAAGTCTACCCCACCTATTTAGGTGGGGGACCAGACCTATTTAGGTGGGTTAGAGGGGGGTAACTTTTTTCTTAATTTGAAAAAAATTATCATAAAAATTTAAATATTATTTCATTATATTTTCCTCAATTTTTTTATTTTTTCACATGAAAATAAGTGGAGTCAAATTAAGATGATAGTTGACCCAAAAAAGTGGGTACCCATCTCCATCTCAAAATTAAGTAGCGGAATAAATGGAGTTTAACCCTGAGTGAAGGGTCTAACAACCAAAGTACGACAGTAGTCGCCGTGAGTTTGACGTATTGCCGCCGCTCCATCTTCGGATTGGACAACACACTGTCTCGCCGTGCCGCGTTGTTTTAAGGATCGGATCAGCGCTTGTCGATCTATTGCAGGTTTCTTCCACGCAGATCGCCATTCTTCATGAAGCGTGGATTGTTGCCGGAGCCATCTTCCCATTCCCCGTCATCTTCCAGTTCTTCCAATCTGCCCCACTACAGGTAGGTGCATATATATATATATATATATATATATATATATACATCTTCTTATAGATGGCCGCTGATGAAATTTGATGTCCGTTTTGCTATTCCCCCTTCTTCCACCTGATGTGTCTGCTCGTCATCTATTTTTGGGGTTTATAGGGTTCATCCACAGAAAGTTGCTTGCTACTGGGAAGTAAATGTTTGTGTTTCATTTACATGAAAAAACATGACATGAACATAACAAATGGGCCAGCATCTTTTTCCTAGCTTCTCTATTTCTTCCCTCAACAACTCTGGTTCGAAGAAAATGGAATTGATGTTACAAAAGATAGATTTTTTAATGTTTCTTACTATTTCCTTTCTTCCCTGCACACCACTGTTTGTTCCCTCAAAACTGGTGAATTCGCAGCAATGTCCTTTCGCAACGTTGGCATACAAAACTATTCACTCCTCATAAGGGGTGTCATGCATTTTTGAGTATCCTTGTCATTACAGAGACCCAATGTCCAATGAGGCTCGGCAACATTGGTGATGCAGATTATGTTAACATGCATGGGTCTACCTGCAGCTTGACTGATTCATTCCATATACAAACGAATGCAGTAGTGTAGCATTTTTTGTTATGAATTAGATTTCCAATGTTAAGGTCTCATTGAGTGTGTAGTCTTTAGAGTAAATGCCATTCATCTGCTGTGATAACAAATTGAAAAGTGTGCAGTAGGAGGCAATATTGTTTCGTCAGTACAATCTATACTTTCCTGGAACAAGTTACTCTATATGGTCCCTCACTCATGTGGTTCACTGCTTTGAATAAAAAAGATTTGTAGAAAGATGTATCATGTATAGCAGCGAGAATTTTTTTTTTCAGAAGATTACTTTTACTAGTTTGTCCATTGCAGTTAGACCGATATATTTTTGTAGGCATAAAATTGATCAAAAGCCTTTTTTTTGTAGCTTGCCCAAACCAGATCGTAAGAAGCGACGTCTTATGGACGACATGTCAGCAGCAGGTTATTGTCCTAGAACTCTTGCCCTTATAAATAGTCATCCTAAGCATTTCGTCTTCATTGATTATGTAAATGTGTAAGCATGAATTCATAAAAATATAGGATGGTCCTCTACTATTTATTATGGTTATTGCATCCTACACAAGTCCATTTCCTCACTATATTCCCTTCCTTTTGGAACCAAAAACTCTAGAGAAAGTGCAACGTGCAGGGGCTTCAGAAGGGCATGGGAGGAAACCCCGCTCTCCGAACTGGGATGCCCGAATGGATGAAATCCTGATTGATTTAATGTTGAAAGAAATGCAACGAATCAATTCCCCACCAGTAAATTTCCACTCACACAGTTGGACTTTATTGTCCTCTGCATTCAATTCGGCATCGGGTTACTCCTTCACTGAAAATCAACTGAAGGATCACTGGAGAGTCATGAAGACAAAATACAAGTTGTACATGCAGTTGTTGAAGTTAAGTGGTTGGGGGTGGGATCCAATTAACAACATGCCAATACCCGGATATGATGGCGCATGGGAAGAGCTAATTAAGGTAACAATATTTTAAATCCTGTTTAGTACTATCTATTTTATTATAGTGGTTTAATCAGACCGCACTAACTATGTCAACTGTCAGACCGCACTAACTTATGTCAACTGTTTTCTTATTAGGTTAATCCCAAATTCTCACAAATTTGTCGAAGATCTTTCCCTTTGTATAATGACATGCACATTCTTTGTGACAAAAATATTGCCACTGGAGAGCATGCCGAACACATCAGCCGTAGATGTACACGGCCAAAAAGTAATGTCAATGCAACACCTAGCACCAACAACAACGTCAATGAGTACTCTAATGAACCTGTCATGCCCATGTCTGTTGGCCAAGAAACTCAACCGACTGCAGGCCATTTCACTCCAACATCAATGAACAACACTCCCAGATCATTGAATAACATGCACTTCCGCTCTCCGAAGAGAAAGTCCACATCAATTGGCAATGAAGGACGTGGCAAAAGGATAGTTGTTGATGCTTTAAATAATCTAGTTGACGTAACCCGCGAAAGGAATGCGCTGATAATCAACTTGGTCGGTGATCGTGGGTCACTGAAAGAAAGTGATAGTTCCTCCCAGCGGAGGCCGGACGCGGAGGTTGTTCCTAGCATTGCGGATTGCTTAAGGGATTTAGAAAGCATTCCCGATCTCCCTCCAGATGTTTTCATCAAGTCCATGAACATCTTCACCGAGCCAAAGTTCAGATCCCTTTTCTCTGCAATGGCCGACAAACACAAGGTTGAATGGCTGACATGGATGACCAAAGATAAGCCATGACAAAGTGACACATGTTCCTCGTCGTTGTGGCATACTTCAGAGTTTAACTTTTTTTCGTTAACCACATTTATGTGTAATCTTCAGTTTACAATCAATGGACTTGCTGGTTACTAAAACAAGATAATGGGTAAGTACATGTGCTACGTTGTGTTGGGTGGATGTCATCCGGGAACTGATTATTCTTGGGATGAGTGTTTGGTTGAAGTCAATGGATTTGCATGGGCACGGTATAAGGGCTTCTACTCAATTGAGGAAGCGGAAGCTGCATTCCATGTTTACTTTAGGGTTCACCCATGTCATGTTAATCAAAAGTATATAGCATCTGCATCCACCAGCTACCCCTCCCACAGTGTCGGAAATGCAAGCCAAACGCATGTGCCGAAGCTGCCATTCATCAACTTCCTAATGTTACGCTTATTGATGGCTGAAATTATGGAATAACATTAAGACCTTCATCATTGACGTGTAATCGTACTACTTATGAATGTTTCTTTGTTTGCATGTGTACAGACCGGAACCTGATCTTGAATATATTGCAAGAAGATGAAGAAATATTCACTGAAGTGCTGAATGTAGTGGTAGAGGAAGTGGTAGAAGAAGTACAGCCAACCATACCAAGGCGAAGGATGAATTCATCAACACACACAGGGGAAATTTGGGTGCAAGAGGTTCTGAACGACCAAGAGGGAAGATGTATGAATGTCTTTAGATTGCATCCTAATATGTTCATTAGTTTAGTTGACATTTTGGTGAGTAGGAGCCTAATAAAAGACTCCCAACATGTGAGTGCCAATGAACAACTGGCAATGTTCCTCTATGCTGTTGGCCATGGTGCTAGTTCTTCTGCATTGGTAGAACATTTTCAGCATAGCTCCCAAACTATTAGCCACTACGTGAACAAAGTGGCTTTTGCTTTAGCTTCGTTAAAGGAGGAATATATTTTACAGCCTACTCAAGTCGCCAAATGCCATCCACATATTTCGGAAGATGATAGATTTTTTCCCTATTTCAAGGTGATGTCAATGCACATCTTGTTTCACATTTTATCTGT
This sequence comes from Colocasia esculenta, assembly GCA_014218235.1. Classification (NCBI taxonomy): domain Eukaryota; kingdom Viridiplantae; phylum Streptophyta; class Magnoliopsida; order Alismatales; family Araceae; genus Colocasia; species Colocasia esculenta. Next base: position 6,843,145 of record CM024766.1, on the reverse strand, counting down.
ACATGATCTAACTTCAATTGTATATTTTCTAGGATGCATTAGGTGCTATTGATGGCACTCACATTCCCGCAAATGTGCCAATTGAAGACCAACCACGTTTTCGGAATCGCAAACAGGCTGTAACACAAAATGTGATGGCCTGTGTGGGTTTTGATGGCTTATTTCAATATGCATGTGTCGGGTGGGAAGGCTCTGCGACAGATATGCAGGTGTTAAGATGGGCCTTAACACGAGGAGAGTTCGTTGTGCCAGCGGGTAAGTATTTCCTAGTTGATGGCGGATACGCTAACACTAGCTCTTTCCTTGCCCCCTATCGTGGCCACAGGTCCAATATTACAAGCTTTGAAGGGGAAGGAAATAGGCATTATGCTAACAAGCAAGAAAAATTCAACCACAGACATGCACAACTTCGAAACATTGTTGAACGGACTTTCGGTGTATTGAAGATGAGGTTCCAAACCCTCCGTGGGGGAAATATGTACCCCTTTGACACACAGAAGAAGATAGTGTTTGCATGTCTTGTGGTACATAACTACATCCGCCGTCAACAGGGGTGCAAGGACTTCTTCAATGCATTCTCTGATGATAATGAGTCCAATGAGGGGTGTATGCTTGAAGATGCACCAACTGGCTTGTGCCTTAATGCAACAGCATGGGAAGCTGGGGAGGCACTGAGGGAGGGGATTGCGAATGAACTGTGGCGTGCAGGCAATGTCGCATAGATGTTACATGTTCTTTTCTTGTGTGGTTGACTAATCATTTTTTCCCATTCTTACGTAGACAGTTAGTATTCCGTAGTTGGTTACCCTGTGGCGGATTGTTGTACCAAACATTCATCGTCAATAATTTGAATTTTTAGTTATGTTGTTCATTCACAAGTATTTACCAAGGTTTATGTAGTATGTTATTGTACATTGCTCAATGTCTCATGGAGTATGAAAGTTGCATCATTCCTATGATCAGGTATGATTCCCATCCATACCTTCCATTCTCACGAATTTGTGGAAGTTGCAGTAGCCAGTAGGTAGTGTTCGATGCTGAGACACTCAGTATGTCCATTCTCGGCGGGTACATATTCGAATAGACCAATTCACCCTGGGTTTGGAAGATCCACTCTTGATGGGTATAATCAAATATCTCTGCACACACAACAAAAGAGTTGGAGGGACATCTATAAATAGCCGTGTAATGTGCATTCATATGTAGTCACACAACTATGTAAAACACTTTTGTATATTATATTATTATTAGGTTATTTAGAATCATTTTTGTAAAATTTTCAATATATATTCTTTTTTTACTTTAATATATAAAAGTAGAAAATATAATGTCACTAATGAATTGAAAAGGTGAGGTCGACCCCAGAAGACCTGTGGGTCGACCCTATTTCGCAGTGCTAAAAAGCAACACGGAGGCGTCGACCCAAGAAGAAGTATGAGGTCGACCTCAAAACACAGGAGATTTGCTTTTCATTTGAGGTCGTCCTCAGTTGAAAGAAGTGGTCGACCTCATTTTCCAGTGTTGAAATGGGGTTATAATGGGTCGACCCAAGAAGAAGTATGAGGTCGACCCATGAAGAAATACGGGGTTGACTCCCCATATATACGAACCTTGATTTGAAGATACTCCACTCCATATAACACGATCATTTGCAGAGTGTTTTTCATGTACGCTTATCCCTTATTGTATTCGGAATCGAAAATGGCACTTTCCGCATCCATTTCCTATAAGAAAATCAGATACTTATCGAATCATTCTGAGAGGCGCAAGTCGATCAGATACTTATATATCGAATCGTTCTGAGAGGCAAGTCGATCAGATACTTATCGAATCATTACTGACAAAATCAATTGGTCTGAAATGATGGATGGATGCATTACCAGGAGGTCATGCTGATGGTGCTTCGATATTTTTTTTCCCGCTTTAGATATGTATGGATTAATGTTTGGTCAATTATTTTCAGACTACTGATGTTCTTCGTACGAAGAATGAACCGGGATAACATTGGTTGGTCAATTATTTGTTAATTTGATTATGGAAGGGTTCTGATGGCATGCAATTTTGGTTCCAAGAATGTCACAAATTTTTGTAAAGACTTATGAGGAGTTGCTCAACAATTCTCCCCTTTTTGTTAATGACAAAAATCTTTAAATGGTAGCTGAAACAACTTTGCATTTTGTTTAACAAAATTTTGCATTTTGCATTTGGCAGAAACAACTTTGAAAAAGTAGCTACCCTATCTTTTCTCCCTTTTCTCCCCCTTTGTGGCATTAACATAAAGGAGAAACCAAGCACAAAGACAGGAGTTAAAAGAAAGCAGTAAATGCCATATATAAAAGGAATGTTTGAAGATTACACAACTTAAAAAAAAATGTTTTTAAGTAGTGCTGGAGGAGGGAAGATAAAGAGTTTGTGGAATTTTAGCCAAGAAAGGCTCTATGAGTTGCCAAAGTTTCAACTCATTAGACTGGAAAGTGTGGTTAAACTTCGCAGCATCCACCTCATATTTGGGATTGTTGTAAGGTAATTTCCTGGCTGATTTGATGTGGCGCCTTCTGTAAAAAGATTGTTTGTTGGCGGCTTTGTCATGGTCCAAGTGACACCTGATGTGCAGAGGAGTGAACTTCTTGGTGGCTGCCAAAGTGAAGAACTCATGAAGAGTGATATTCCAATATAGCCCACTTGAGATCGCTGCATCCTTGGCCTGATAATAATGTACATACCTCTGTGCCCATTTGAGGCCAATGTGCTTTCTCAAATCTAGAAGACTCTTGGAGTGATAATCATTGAGGGGGAGTGCTAAAGTTCTACACTGAGCATGGTGTTCAGGGTAGGCTTTTTCCCATAGATGAGGAGGGAATCGTTCAGACTCAGCAAAGCTTATCTGAAGATCAAGAAGGTTATTCTGAAACTTGTGCATGTTCAAAAAAATGAACCTCTGAAAACTGAGCTTGGACTGATACTTTATCTTGAACCTTGTGGAGATTCTGATGAATCTGTTGAAGATGGTTTCACCAAAGGCACCTCTGTAGAAGATAGCTCCTACAAGGGGAGGATGAAGATTGGGCAAAAGATCTGCTTGCATAGAAGGGACCACTGGCCTTGGTCCGCTGAGGAGCAAATCATATTGGCCTTTGGAGACATCATGCAGACCGAGCTTGTACCTTTCAAAGTTGAAGGCTTTCATGGCAGTAAATTTGGCCTGAGAATCTCTAAGGAGAGCGCCAAAAATTACATGAAATTGAAGGGATAAATGAGTGTAGAGCTTGAGCTGGTGGTTCCTGGAATGAGCTTCCTGAAATCTCATGGCTTCCTCAGGATGGAGATGAACAAACTCTGGAGGAGTCAGATAATGACTCTTCTGAGAGACAGTTTGAAGATCAGAAATGGAAACCTGAGATGTTTTGATCAAAGATGGAAGCCAGTGTTCAAAAGTGAAACCTGGCATGTCATGAATCTCAAGAAAGGCCCTGATTTGAAGATATTCTCTAAATAGAGCCATGAATTCAGGGGAATGGTAGACAAAGGCATACCAGAAAGGAGGAAGAAGTAGAGCTGGTTTGTCTGCCATTTTAGGACCACGGGAAGCTGGAAGTCTGAGACTTGGAACCATATCAAGGATTTGTAAGTGAGGTTGCTGAGAACCTGGTTTGAGGGGCATAGCTGAATAAAAAGGTGGAGGTTGAGTGGACAGATTCATTGCAAAAGCCTTAAGAGGCTTGATTGGGTATTTTAAAGGATATGTGGAGAATTTGATATTTTTGAGAACTGGATCTACTGGGGGGCTAGATAGAGGTAGATCCTGGGAAATGATTGAACCAGAGGGAATACTTGAAGAGGTGGCTGGAGGAGTATCTTCTGGAGGATTGTCAGAAGGAGAGGCAGGTGAGGTAGGCCTGGAAGGAGAGGAAGAGATAGATCGGCCATCTTTGACTAGCCTTCTCTTAACCTTTCTCTTGAAGGTGTGAAGCTCGGAGGCCTGATGAGGTCTCTTTCCAAGAGATACACCTTCCTCAACTGCTGCTACTCCTGGCTGCTGATCAGCCTCTGATTCCTGCTGCTGTTCTTGATGCTGCTTTTGCTGGGGTTGATATTCAACCATTGCTAGGAGATCTTTGGGAGCATGCTCCTGCTCCTGTTGGAGGACATCTGATATGGGCTGCTGTTCAGCCGAAAACTCTTGATTCTGCTGTACTACTGGCTCAAGCTCTGGATCTTCAGGAATTTTCTCTTGGGTTGGTTCTTGGTGTTGTGGCTCTTGAGCAGTAGAAGCTGGTTCTTCTTGAGACTCAGAGGGAGCAGGCCCTGATGGCATGGAAGTGCCCTGATGGCACACTAACTGAAGTAAGAGTTCCTTCATCTGCTTGACCTCATCAGCAAAACTATCAAACTTGACATCTATGAGCTCGACTTGCATATGAAGAAGTGAGAGCTTCTCTTGATGTGATCTGACAAGCTCTAGAATGGTGCCAAGACTGCTGCTACTCTCCCCCTGAGACCTTGGCCGGGTCTCAAACTGAGAAGGGGAGAAAGAAGGCTCACTCTCTCTGAAAGTTTGTTCCATAGGTGGGACAGGAACATCTTCAGACATGATTCCCTTACCTCTGAGATTTCTTAAGTCTTCATGCATAGTTTCAGAGGGAGCATCTTGCTCATTGAGAGAGGAGGAGGCTGGAAGCTGTTCTTCAACTGGCTGAACTGGTGGAGGAGACTGTGCAAACACAACTGGATCTGCTGGGGCTTCAATCTGAATACCTGAGGTGGGAATATCTTGTGGAAGCACAGAGACTAGGGGCTCATCTGGATAAATTTCATGGTCACACTCCGGAACTGAATCTTTGTACCATAAGTTTTCTTTCTTGCTAACTAGGGAGTAGTGACCTCTTCTCAGAGTAATGAGTCCAATTTTCTCTTTGGTGCTGATAGGCACTTCTCCAGATAGATCCACAGCAAATTTCTTAAAGATCAAAGTAAGCAGAGATCCATACGGAAGAGAATCTTGAAGGTCCTTGGCTGCTATCATTTTTTCTAAAATCACTGCTGGAAGGTTGACTCTAAGTTTCTGAATAGCCCAAAAGAGGAGATTCCCATCTCTGGCTGTGATGGAGGAATGGGAACCTGATCTAGGAGTTATGATATTAGAGATGATAGAATGCAGTAACCTTTTCTCTGCAGAAAGTTCATTCACTTGCAAACCCCTTTTGCTCAAGGTCCCCAAATTTCCAATAATCCCCAATTTTTGTTTCTCAAGGGGGATGAACTCACTAAGACAGTGTCCGGTGTTAGGACAGTCTAAAAGTTCTACAAGACATTCCTCAGAGATAGTGATTCTTACTCCTTTAACATATCCTACGACTGTATTTCCAGATGAAACTTTGAGAGAGGCATAGAATGCCCTTACAGCACTGGCTACGAGAGGTTCAGTGATCTGACACAGTTTGGTCCATCCCATCTCTGTGAGAGTTTCCTCCACCCAGGCTAGACTGCCACTCAAATGAGAGAATTCAACTGATTTGCTGGAACAGATAGGAATCTTGGCTAGTCTTTGGAGTTGGTCAGAGGTGAGTTGGACGGAGTCCTGAGCCCTAGGAGATGCCATCTAGACAGACAGATGAAAAGGAAACTTAGGAGATCCTTCAGAGGAGGATGAGATGTACCCGAAAGGGTTAGAAGATCCTACCTTTTTCGTGAAAGGATGAAGTTTAACAGAGAGCTCCTGAAGGTCCTTTGCCGGAGAGCAAAAGGCGCGAAAAAGATAGAGCAGACTAGAGAGTTTTCGAACGGGTATTTTCTAACGGAGATGAGGGAGAGCTATATATAAGAGAGGGATAATGACCGTCGTTTCATGAAGGGATGTGATTTGAGTTACGAAGGGACACGCCTTTAATTTGATGTCAGTTACGAAGAAATTGAATATTTAGTCGTTTCAGAGTCATTAGGGGAGTTAATTTAGGAATTCAAATCCATTAGTCGAATACATAAGTTTTGACATGAATCGAATACCTTAACTTTTCATGAATCGATTACATGAATCGAATACCTTGATTTTTAACATGAATCGAATACATAAGTCGAACTTTGACGAAAATTTTTAGGGTATTGCTACACGGAATGTATAATTCAGTGAGATCATGGGCTTCCAACAGGAGTATTTTGGAGTCCATGACCATTATTTTGACTCCAAACCAGACTATTTTGGAGCCCAACATCTACAAAATTCAACAGCAATGGATATTGCCTGGTTTTAAGAACAGTACACACTTTTCAAGCATTGATCAATAAATCCTTTCATTGTAACACTGGGAAAGAATTACACTTGACACACGTTCCAAAACATGACAAGTTTTGTGGCCAACTGCTTCGACATAAATAGAAATTGTGCAATACATTGCTAAGGATTGTCATCCCCCGGAGGAGTGGGACGACGGAGATTCTGATAATCATCATGAAGCCGCATCACTTCATATTCCATGGTATCTAATTGCCTCTGAATGTGTCCTTGATTTTCTTCAATTGCATTCATTCTATTGTTCAAGTGATCAAATTCGTATATGAGATTTCTTTGAAGTTGAGTGAATTGTTCGGCAAAGAATTCTTTCATATCTCCGGACGTTGGAACTTGAGATGTAGTAGGAATATCTGGATGAACTTCTTGACGAATGTCATCTTCTTCAGATGCTTCATCTGCACCGACATCCTCACCATCTTCTTCTCTGCCTTCATCTTCTTGCTGTTCATCTTCTTGTCCTTTAGAGTCCTGTGGACTCTTCCATTGATCATTTTGTACCCCATCCTAGTTGCAGTGTTCATATCATATGCACTTCGGCTCTTGAGAGTTATGACCTTATTAGGAGTTAGTGATACTCGCAGAAACTTGATCACAGATGTGATAGGGCAAGCATACGGGATGGACCTTTTTGGATCATGGAAGCACTCATGTATGACATCGACCATCAACTCTGGGAGATTAATTTGCTCTTTCCGAAGAATGTGGTAGAACAATGTCCTATGTGCTTCATTCACTAGCTCCCTGCTTCCATCCTTTGGAAAGATGATAGTTGTCAACATATGATGTATCATTCTGTTCAAAGGAGGAAAGGTGTTTGCATTCAGTTTGGCTATCCTTTTCATCTCATCAAAGGGTTCGTTAGTCATCATTGTATATGTGACTGCAGGATCCACTTCGACAATGAGGACATCTACCCCATTATTTGGTATTTGTAGTGCTCTACTAAAAAGATTAGGAGTAATCTTAAAGGAGATACCCTGGACAGTAGTGTAAAGGTCATCTTCATGCATACCCAAATTGTTGTAAAACTCCAAAACTGCTGATGGAGAATAAGACTTCTGAGACCTCATAAATCCAACCCAGCCTTGTTCTTCAAATAGTGTACTCAACCCGGGAAACATTTTTTCCAAGCAAGGAAAATTCACATACCGAGGTTGTATGATCTTCTTGAACACGCCCTTGACATTCAACATATTGATGTTTGTTGGAACATTCAACTCTGGGAGTCTGTCATCCCTATACTTTGATCGGCGCTCAGCAGGGGCTCTTGAACTTTGACTTTCTCCTTCAACGCTCTGCTTCCCAACAGTCGTGCGTTTTCCCCGGCCCCTGGAACTCATTCTGGAAATAGAAGACGAAATGCAGCAGATGAATGCGTGTGCCGACAACTCTGGTTTTTTCGCCCAGGAGAGAAGAACCTGGACTTTAGGGTAGAATACGGCGGCAGTTGCAGGAACGAGGGGAGGTGATAGGGTTTGTCGACAACTAGGGTTTGCTTCTTTGGAATTGAACCAAGGCAGAACAGAGTTCCGGTTGTGGGCAACTGACAGTCATCTGTCGACAACAAGCATTCGTCTGTCGACAACCATTACAAATTGCTGAACATCTTGAGTCTAACTATGTATATTAGAGTCCATTTCAACTATTTTGACACCCAACATAGTATTTCGGAGCCCAACTGGTCAGCGTATTTTGTTCAGGCAATACGAACATGTCGACAGCTGTAATGCTAGTTGTCGACAGATATACCTGTCAGAAAAGAGAGTTCGGGAAAGAGTCTACCTGTCGACAGCAGAGAAGTTGGCTGTCGACAGATGCTGATCTTGGAGTCCAACTATCTATATTGGAGTCCATGTCTACTATTTTGACTCCCAACAGAAGTATTTTGGAGCCCATTGGGTGAGAGCATATCACCATTGCAGCTGGAAGTTGCTGTACTAACTGTTACTGGATTAAGCACCAATTGGAAGTTGTTGTACTAATTGGCGTTTAGATTATGGTCATTATAGTGTATTGAGGTTACAGTTCGAGCAGTACATCTTGAATATGGCTCGATGATTGCTGTCAACAAAAAAAGCAAACGGGGTTGTCCTCAAAATGGCCTTATGGCAATCACGAAAGCCCATTTAATCTCTCTCCTTCACATAATTGTCCAAGGAGCAGATTCCTTTCAAAGCATTTTTAAATTCTGTAGGAAATTTCAAGAAATTTGTTAGGTTCCATGTCAACAAAAAAATGTAAAGCATCTGATCATAGTTCCTAAAACATGGCCACAAAAAATGATTAACAAGAAAATATAAGCTCTAAAATGATCAGGTACATGGGCTTCAAAGTGCTCATAGTTCCTAAAACAATAGAAGAATTGCCAAGCACAAACGTTCCATAACATGACAAGCTTTGTGCCCGATTGCTTCTTTAAAAATACAAATTGTGCAATACATTGGTAAGGATAGTCACCCCCATATTCCATACATTGCTAAGGAGGAGTAGGGCGATGGACATTCTGATAATAATCATGAAGCCGCATGACATCATATTCCATGGTATCTAATTGCCTCTGCATGTGTCCTTGATTTTCTTCAATTGCATTCATTCTATTGTTCAAGTAATCAAATTCGTATCTGATATTTCTTTCAAGTTGAGTGAAATGTTCGGCAATGAATTCTTTCACATCTCCGGACGTTGGCACTTCAGATGTAGTAGGAATATGTGGATGAACTTCTTGACGAATGTCATCTTCTTCAGAGTCCTCTTCATCTGCTTGTCCTTTTAGAGTCCTATGGACTCTTCCATTGATTATTCTGTACCCCATCCTAGTTGCAGTGTTCATATCATATGCACTTCGCCTCTTCAGAGTTATGACCTTGTTGGGAGTTAGTGATACTCGCAGAAACTTCATCACAGATGTGATAGGGCAAGCATACGGGATGGACCTTTTTGGATCATGGAAGCACTCATGTATGACATCCACCATCAACTCTGGGAGATTAATTTGCTCTTTCCGAAGAATAAGGTAGAACAATGTCCTATGTGTCTCATTCACTAGCTCCCTGCTTCCATCCTTTGGAAAGATGATAGTTGTGAACATATGATGTATGATTCTGTTCAAAGGAGGGAAGGTGTTTGCATTCAGTTTGGCCTTACTTTTCTGTTCTTCAAAGGGTTCCTTAATCATCATTGTATATGTGACTGCATGATCCACTTCGATTTCCAAGACGTCTACCCCATTATTTGGTATTTGTAGTGCGTGACTAAAAGATTAGGAGTAATCATAAAGGAGATACCCTGGACAGTAGTGTAAAGGTCATCATCATGCATACCCAAATTGTTGTAAAACTCCAAAACTGCTGATGGAGAATAAGACTTCTGAGAACTCATAAATTCAATCCAGCCTTGTTCTTCAAATAGTGTACTCAACCCGGGAAACATTTCTTCCAAGGAAGGAAAAACCACATACCGAGGTTGTATGATCTTCTTGAAGATGCCATTGACCTTCAACAGATTGATGTCTGATGGAACATTCAACTCTGGGAGTCTGTCATTCCTGAACTTTGATCGGCGCTCAGCAGGGGCTCTTGAACTTTGACCTTCTTCTTCAGTTGAACTTTGATCGGTGCGTTTTCCCCGGCCCCTGGAACTCATTGTGGAAATGGAAGTCGAAATGCAGCAGATGAATGCGTGTGCAGACAAGTGTTGTTCTTTCGCCCAGGAGGGAAGAAGCCGGAGTTCAGGGTAGAATACGGCGGCAGTTGCAGGAACAAGGGGAGGTGATAGGGTTTGTCGACAACTAGGGTTCCTTTATTGTGTTGGCTTCTTCGGAATAGAACCGCCACAGCCAAACCGGGATAGAACGTGAACCGCCGGTTCACATTGCAAGGCGGAACAGAGTTCTGGTTGTCATCAACTGACAGACATCTGTCGACCACCTGCTTTTGTCTGTCGACAACAATCAAAAACTGGTGAAGTCTTGGCGTCCAACTGGATATATTGGAGTCCAGGACAAGTATTTTGGCTCCTAACAAAACTATTTTGGAGCCCAACTGCTCAGACTGCATCACCATTGGAGTTCATGATGAACTTTTTTTTTTGTCTAATGATCTTATGATGACCCTTCCTTTGGCAACATCTTCGTACCAAGAATGTCACAAATATTTTTTAACATTTCATTTATTAAAAATAATTCATAATATTACAAAAACCGATGAAGTTAAAGAAGACTGGGTAGTTTGGACATAACTGCTCAAGTCTTGGCGTCCAACTGCATATATTGGAGTCCAAGACTAGTATTTTGGCTCCTAACAAAACTATTTTGGAGCCCAACTGATCAGACTGCATCACCATTGGAGTTCATGATGAACTTTTTTTTTGATCTAATGATCTTATGATGACCCTTCCTTTGGCAACATCTTCGTACCAAGAATGTCAAATATTTTTTAATATTTTATTTATTAAAAATAATTCATAATATTACAAAACTCGATGAAGTTAAAGAAGACTGGGTAGTTTGGACACCAACTGCTCAACTCTTGGCGTCCAACTGCATATATTGGAGTCCAGGACCAGTATTTTAGCTCCTAACAAGACTATTTTGGAGCCCAACTGATCAGACTGCATCACCATTGGAGTTCATGATGAACTTTTTTATTTTGGTCTAATGATCTTATGATGACCCTTCCTTTGGCAACATCTTCGTACCAAGAATGTCACAAATATTTTTTAACATTTCATTTATTTAAAATAATTCATAATATTACAAAAACCGATGAAGTTAAAGAAGACTGGGTAGTTTGGACACCAACTGCTCAACTATTGGCGTCCAACTGCATATATTGGATTCCATGACCAGTATTTTAGCTCCCAACAAGACTATTTTGGAGCCCAACTGATGGCTGACCAATTACATGGACTCAGCATATCCTGTCGACAACCACAAACCGGTTGTCGACAACTAATGGCCACCCTGAAGAATATGTTTGTGGGTGGAAGAGCACATGTTGACAGTCGACCACTGCTTGTCGACATCCTCTGAGTGTTTTTGCATTTTGAAGTCTAAGTATGCCATTTTGACTCCATACTCTTGTATGTTGGAGTGCAACTTATTTACATACAACTACCTCGGATGGAGTTCAATTTTCCTGGAGCCCAATTTCTGCAACAATTACACCACTGCACATACAAACCATGAAGGTAAAATCAATGGACCTCAAGGCTGCACGGTTTGGTTCCAATTTCCTGGAGCCCATTTTCTAAACATACAGCACATATCACTGAACATACAACCAAACCCAAAATTGGATACCACCTGTGGAACACTTCTTGGAGGGCCTTCACATATAATTGTCATATACATATGTGTGCATGTAATTTCAAAAGCATCCTTTTACAACCTCATTCCCACACAGACAAAGAAGGAAAATGTAACAACACCATTCATACATTGTTCATAAATTGTTCATACATTGTTTAAATACATTGACAGAAAATCACAAGCTAGTAGTAGCCGAAATTTTTTTACATCATTGTCAGAGAAATCCCAACATAATTCCCGCTTCCTTGTTAAGTGGTCTACATACATGAAAATGTACATAGCGCAATTCATGCTAGAGCTTGGTTGTTGAGGACATAGTTCATCAAATATTAACTGAAATTCATCAGCATTTGTGTAGCCTTCATATCCAAGATATGCTTTAAGAATTGGTTCCTGTGAACAATAAAACAAAGAATGTAAATTATTCCTGATGTTTATAACCGACTGCAAAGTGCAAAGTTAGTTGGGCATACCCAATTCCTAGCGCATGTGTCATAAGTTGCATGTCCTCTGCAGGAATTGTATACTACGATGAGACGTTGCTCCGGTTGTAGACTAAGAAGGAACCAATGGCTCGATACATGGACAACAAAGAAAAGGAATTGAAAATCTGATATTGGGCAACCTAGTTTTTCATGCCCGAAGCAAGTATGCAGTTTGTGGCCCCTGTCATCATTAGAGCCATCTGTAAGCATAATCCATGATCCCATAATGGTTCCAAGGAATTCCCATCGGTGATAGGAATTTGGGACAATGGTTTCCTGCTCTCTTTGTCTGTCTTTCATAGCATGTAAGACAATGTCAATAACCTGCAACCACCAAAAATAATATAAAAGAAGACATTAGGAAAATTAATGGACAATGTAATTGAAGGTACTGTTCGTGCAATGGCAGTATTTACCTCATCATCCGTCATATTGCCCCATAGTATATCCCAAATATGTGACCACTTCAACGAACAATTATTAGTGAAGGTCAACACAGTGTGTCTGAAATGCATGACAATCAAGAAATGAAGTACATTTTATATTATGAAAGTAGAAGACAATAACAATAAATAAATTGTATTGTCCGAGAAGTTATTTACTTGTGGTCGACATATCCTTCCTGGGCAAGGAAGGCCTCGACTAATGCTGTCTGGCTCTCATTGGCTTCAGATTTCCATGTCCATTGCTTATAAAACCTCATAAGCTTGCTCATTGCCTCCAACGTAAATCGTGTAAAGATAAGTTAGAAAACAAAGAAATATAAATGTCTAATGCAGAACATCAAAGAATATAGTTTGCAACTGTACCTTCTTCCCTTTCTTTTTTTTTGGAGCCTTATCCAGCCTTTTGAATGGTGATTGGTCATATATTCCAGGCTGTCGATCGTCCCGACACTTGATATTCTTTACTAGGGACGTCGGGCTAAGAAGTACGGTGGTAGAGACCGCACTTACTGGATCTGGTGCAATAATCTCCTGATCCACGATCAGAGCAAATGCATTTGCATCACCATATTTGGGGGATGCAAGGGCAGGGGCAGGAGTGATTGATTGTGGGGTGGAGATAAATTTCTCTGCATCTGTGCCAACTATAGGTTGGTCTTGTGGCATAGAGCTTGATCTTATCAACTTCTCCATTTTGTTGAACCCCATGGTGACAGCAGTTGTAAATGCTTCAATCTGGGCTTCATTAGACGACTTAGCCTGCTGAAGCCTTTCAGGGAGCAACTTGATTTCATCCCCAATACCTTGAAGAAGGGCCATAATCTCAGGATGGGGGGGAGCAGCCACACCCTCAGTTTGTAGATGCATTTTTTCCTGGCTAACACATGTAGTGATTGTCTTCTCCTTTGTTCCTACCTTCAACCGCTTAATTATCTGTAAGCATCAATTTTCATAAATGTCAGGATCAGATTATTACATAAATTTAAAATAAAAACCTTCCATTTGTGGATTACCTGCTGCCCCTGTAGAGAATCAATGGAGAATGATAGCTTCTTGTCCAAAACAGATCCCCATCTAAATAGACGGGGAATTGCTTCTCGGTCAATCGGTTGCCGCAATCTTGTGTGCTCTAAGAACCACACCTGCATGGATCATTGGTTTATTTACATACATAGATCCCAGAATGATGGAAGAATGTATAAATGTTTTATAAAAACTTACAGCCAGAGCAGCCGAACAGCCAAAAATGTTGGCACTGCCATGCTCTCTCCCACCTATCCTTCTCTTGGGAGTTGTGGTCCGACCAGATCTCTTCTCACGGACTATAGTAACAAAGTGATCAAATTTGTGCAATGTCATTTCTGTGACTGCAGCCGCCCAATTATAACGGCCAATCTCGTCAATATTGTCCAAACAAATAAGCATTTGTGGTGGACAACATGGGGAAGACCGTGGGCATAGGAAAGTGGATAATAGCAAAACTATCCAAAGTCGTGCTGTGTCGTCAACATCACAAGCATCATCCGATTGTACCAGTTGTCGGATAAGTTTTGTAACCACCTTCCGATCAAAAGTTAGCTTCGCCCCAAATCGGTGGTGCAACTTTGACAACTTAATTGGTGAATAATAATGTGGGACCCTCTGCCCACAGCAAGGCAAACCCAAAATCAGGGCGACATCTTCAACAGTAAATGTCAGAGTTTTATCGCCTATCTGAAAATTACTTGCACCCTTATAGGTATGAGCAATCTCCTCTATAAGAGTCATCTTGAATATGGCTCGATGATTACTGTCAACAAAAGGAGCAAACGGGTTGTCCTCAAAATGGCCCTATGGCAATCACGAAACCCCAATTGATCTCTCTCCTTGACATAGTTCTCCAAGGAGCAGATGCCTTTCAAAGCATTTTTAAACTCTGTAGGAAATTTCAAGAAATTTGTTAGGTTCCATGTTAACAATAAAATGTAAACCAGGCTATTGAAGTGATGAAGAAGAAAATATAAGCTCTAAACTGATCAGGTACATGGGCTTCAAAGTGCTCATACTTCCTAAAACATGGCACCAAGAAGTACAAAACCCCATACACATACCAAATTAACGGACCATCTTCTAAAATAAATTTCGAAATAAATCTTAATACGTGAACTGTCCATGAACTTGGGGCTGAAAATTAATTAACATAACATGCTTATGCCATGTCAAAAAGAAAAACAGGGGATCCAATCTTAATATTGAAATGATCTTCTAGAAAATTTGAGCTCCAGTCTATAGGCTGTAAAATTTACTATCAGGCTACGTAATAGGAAACATTCTCTTTAGTTAAAATTTATTACATGTCAAATTAACGGGCCATGCCAATGAAATTAAAATTATTCTAGATATGTGAAGAGTGATGACGTCAAGTTTACCAAAGAGAAAGAGTGATGTAAGTAATCTTGTTGACATGAAAATGTGGTGCGAAATAATTTTTTGAAAATTTATAAATATGTGAAGAATGCACAAATAATAAGAATTTGAAACATGTACACACAAATTGTAGGAATGCAAACAATCCTCTAGAGGCTCTTTTTTATCAAACATGAGCCTGGAAACTTTCCCTAAAATGAAATGACGAACTGTAGGAAAACCGGTGAAACATCCCAATTTAACAAGCCATGCCAAATGAAATATGAAATAATTTTGTATATGTGAAGAATGCTCAAAATTGGGGAGTCCAAAATACTTAACATGCTTATGTCATGTAAAAAAAATGGATACATACAATCTACATTCAGTTTTTTTTTTAAAGATGAGATTTAGAAAACACAAATCTTGAGAGGCAAACGCAAAAATTAGGGTTCTTGAGAGCGCACCATTCTTCTTTCTCTGTGCCCCAGAAGCCTTTCTCTGCGTACTCTGGCACTTCGCCCCATCGTCTGATGAACTCGAAGTTGATGGCGCACTGTCATCGTCGTCCGTTCTTTTTTCCGGAAGCGCCTTCGACCGCATGCTGGAACTCTCCATTGCCGGACAGCACTGGTTCTCTGCTAATTCTCGATTTTGGATGTGCACACAGGATCGCTCTGGTTCCTCTCGTCCGTGAATGTTCGCGAGCAAGCAAATTCGCGGTTTCGGAAGTGCAGAGGAAGCTGTGATGGTGAGGGGAGGGCGAACGCGGGAAAGAGGTGAGAGAGGGTAATTTGGGAACCGGCGTTTGAAGTGGGATTTGACTTTGGCATCATGACATTGGGTCATGTTACCGAAGCGGAGTGGGGTGGCGGTGACAGTGCGTCTTTTCGCGCTGGCGTGGCGGGCTCAGCAGCGGCGTGGAGAGCGCTGTGCTGACATGGCGCGGACCATTGAAGCGGTAAGACGTGGACGAATGGCGCATCGGAAGTGCAGGAAGACGTGGCTTTGTGCACTTTCCGAAAGTGCACAAAGCCTTTCTCATGTCGCAAACCCTGGGACAGATTAAGAGCTTGTAGGAGGATGAATCTATGAAGGATAGTTTCAATAGATGCTTGATCTTTAACCTGGTGAGCAGCCACGTGGCAACAGCAGAGGAACTCAAATTCCCTCCAAAACTATCAAATACCTCTCCTTCACCTCTCCTTCCTCAATCCTTTATGGATCTATTAAGCAGACAACTGTTAATAAATAATCTTGGTAAATCTTGCAACTCCATTTTTCAAAAAGTTGCAATTTTATGCGACCTGAAGTTTTAGTAACCATAATCTTGGTAAATCTTGCAACTCCATTTTTCAAAAAACTTGCAATTTTATGCGACCTGAAGTTTTAGTAACCATGATACGTATCCGGAATTAATTAGTAGTTTTTTTTAAACCATGCTACATAGCCGAAATTAATTAGTTGTTTTTTTTAAAAAAATAAAATGTCAAAATGTAACACAATAGTATGCCACCTGTTACTGGTTTTAAGGTAACTCTCACATGTAAATCTTGCTAAATGTTGCAGCTCCATTTTTTAAAAAACTTACAGTTTTATGCCACCTATTATCAATCTGTATACTTTTCTAATAATTCTGATTTACTAACCTTGCTATGTAGCCAGAATTTAATTTTAAAATTAAGATATATTAGTATAGACATAGATTATCACCATGTACACGTCAAAATGTCAAAATATAATAGTACATACTTTTTAAAATTTTTAAAAATCTGTTCACTCCAGTATCAACAATGGCGTGAACAGACTGGGTACTATACAAACAGAAATCGCCTGCAAAAGTTGACATAATTTTACTGCGCCAAAGTGAGGCAACAATAAATACACTTATTAATATAAAAATATTTATATATTAAAACAACTAACTATGTTAACTATTTTAGATATTATTATTTATTAAAATTTAAATATTTAAAAACTTTCCGTGCATCGCACGGGCAAAGAACTAGTATAATATATTTGTGGGTATAATATAATTATTAGAATAATTTAAAAAAATAAATAAGGGAAGAAAGTCTGTTTAAATAAAAGAAAATATCTATCTTGACCACCTCCAGATGGCTGGAGAGTGATGTATGTAAACGGGATAAGTGGATTCGGAGGCAAGAAGCCTTCCTACGTCCACGGCCACAGCAGCTAATACTTCTTCTGCAAGAAAAACACACACATACAAAGACTAGGAGGAAGGGGCGCCCCAATCGAGACAGACAAGGGCAAAAGTGTCCTGCCTCTGAAATGCCTCAGAACTGCAAAGTCATGTCCTGGTAAGAGGGAGTCGCATGCTTCATATTTGACATTCAACTGCATGAGTCGAATCATTCATGCTGACATTCGACTGCATGAGTCGAATCATTCACATCTGAATTCGACTGCATGAGTCGAATCATTCAATCGACTCCTTCATTCTGACTTCGGCTATGGCGGTCGAATGCTGAGTAGTTCAACAACTAGCTCTCTTCGCGTTTTCTACAGTTAATTGAATGAACAGAGTTTGCACATACAAGCCACATAACAACATGCACGAAAGGATAACTTATATTATATCGGATAGGCCAGATACAAGGCCAGTTACAAAAACTCCCCAAAGTCGCTAATCCGACCCTGGAGAGGCGGGAGGAGAGGAGGAACGGGCAGGGGAGGAAGGGGAGGAACATGGAAGTTCGGCTTTAGGGCCGATCTCAGGCTGGATGTTCGTGAGGCCCTTGTGGTCGTAGAAGCGTTGGGCCTTCTGTAGAGCCATCGACCAGCCGAGGTAGTACCCGTCCCAAAAGTCGGCGGTGAACTTGGATGGCGATGGAGACGCTGGCGCCGGGGAAGAGGGCGACTCTGGCGGTGGTGCAGCAACTGCCTTGCCTTTACCCTGGGTAGACATCTCCAAATTTAGACGAAGTAGATGAGGAATAGAGAATGAAGAAGTCTGTTCAGAAGCTTGGTTAATTTGGAGGTCCCCGGGTTCCTTTTATAGTGCTAGTGATGTCTTGCGCCTCGAAGTCTTGCGCCTCGAAAGGATTAGAAGCAAAAGGCAAAAACAAAAGGCAGAATTCGAACGGACGGATGTCAGAATGTTTTTAATGGTGAAGCAGGGTTCGAAGAGACGCAAGTGTAATGACCGCTTCGAAACCGCTGCCGTTTGACCAATTATCTCTAGCGTTTGGGAACCGTCCATGAAAAAGTGGAAAATTTGAAAGTCGATTTCCACATGTTTCTGACATTTGTGGAGATTGTTCTGATGTGTCATAGAAAAATAAGGTGAACTATTTGGCAACAGACTCCAGGCATCCCGTTTTTGGGAATAAAAAAACTATTGTTTTAATATAAACATAAATTTATCCCATCTACCTGCCATGTTAAACTTTTAAAGAGAGACAATTAATTTTTAATCTCCAAAATCGGCTACAACCCTTCACTCTTGACATTTGATGGAACAGAGAGAGAGAAAAAATTGTCTATCTCTTTCCCCAACCTAAAAAGCGCTTTGCGCAAATGCCGATAGTTTCTTCATTTGGAAACCAGAACAGGATATGTCTGCTAATTGGAGGTAAAATCCGGCGTACGTACACAAGTGCAGGGGCGACGGCGGTTGTGAATCTTGTGATGTGATCGGCGGATCAACCTTGCCTAATGTCCCGCGCGGCGCTGACTGCTTTGACAAAACATATCTATACAACCCACTGCCAGCTTCAGCTGGATATTCGCGATTGGCCCAACTGAAAACCTGCTAGTACTCAAGGCTTGTGATTTCGTAAGTTCACAGTCGTTATGATGGGTCGACCCCATTATCCAGTGTTGAAATGGGGTTATGATAGGTCGACCCATCTATCTATCTATCTTATCTATCTTATACTACTAAAACACAGTTTTAGCTGGACACGTGCCTGCACCAGAAGACTCTGCAGCAGTTTTTTTTTTTTTCAGAATAAGAGAACCTGGAAACCTATAATATATATTTTTTTTTTTGAAATGGGGGCGGCTACCCATAAGGCAGGTCGCCCGCCTGTTTTCAAACAGGCGGGCAGGAGGGAGGCCCACGCCCGCCCCCTTTAAAAAAATATTAAAATTTTTTAACTTTTAAACTTTTAAAAAAGTTTTATAAGTTCTTGATATTTTTTAAATTTTTTTATAATTATACCCCGTGCAATGCACGGGAGCAGAACTAGTTAAGATATTAATATGCACTTGAAAAATGTTTTGCTTGCTGCACATGTGCACTTCACCACTTCAACAAAGATGTCTGATGAAATTATATAGGATGATTTAAATTATCCTTAAACAATCATGTATTTACACTAACATATTAATATGCATGTGTAATCAAACCGAAATCTAATATTCAGAAATCATTGAATTGTTCTCCAACAATAAAACATGTACGAAATATATATATATATATATATATATATATATATATATATATATACCATATAACGATGAAGACTAGGGTGGTTGGCAAGCAGATAGAGAAGCCTGAAATTTCCAGCGCCGACCAAGACTTGCAATTCTTCCGCATCTCTTGATGATTGCCCCGTATAAAATCCTGTTCTTTGGCCATAGATTGAATCATTGATGAAGCATATCATTGCGGTCTTGCTGTCCCTTGAGAATAGAAACATCGGACTGAAGCTCTTCATAATGAGTTTGCAAGGATTGAACGCGATTGTCCAAAGTTACAAAGCGATTCTCCAAAGAGTCAAAACGAGCAGTCATATTGGTATTGAGGGTTTCAATCATCTGAGTCACCTGGTCTATGAGAGGAGCAGGAGGTCTGGAGGAGCCTGGACTAAACACATTTGCGTCATCACCATCTTCATCAGGTTGGAGGTCCTGCACTTTGTAAGGAGACCGAGTGCCCGTGCGGATGAAAGATCCATTTTCAATAGTCATCCTCATACGTGCTAGAGTATTCCCATCAATCACATCATACATTGTCAAATTTTGGTAATCTTCGCCAGCAAAATTGACTTTGAATTTCTTCAAGATGCGGGTAATAAGCATACCAAATAGAAGTATACGCTTAGCCGTGCCTACTACATCCCGCATGGTGTTCAATGTGATATTTGGTAGGTCCACAGGAGTGCCATTTATAAGTCCTAGAATTAAAAGGATATGGTCATCGGTGACTCCATCCATGCTACCAGTCCTTGGAATGAGAATAGAGCAAACAATCTTGTGAAGAAACCGATGGTAGGCCGGAAAAGAGTTGGCATTCACACGCTCAAATAGTTTGTTCCCAATCTCAGTTCCCAATACTCTTTCATAACCTTCCCGACGATTTTCTAATCGATCGGCATATTTAAACCCGCGCTTATATGGAATACGCATCACTTCCGAAAGCATTGAAACTCTGAGAGGGATATGGATCCCTTTCACGTAAGTACTAAGATTCTTGTCCTCATCTTCCTCCAAATTTGCATAAAAGAGACTAACTAAGTGAGGGTAAACCACTTGATTCATGGTGACATAATGTCCCCATCCCAATGTCTCAAACAGGCAAGCAAGATCTACCCCATTACTTTTAAAGAAGTCAAAGTCAATCCTTTTCCCAAAATGCACCTTCCTACGTGATATATCGGTGGTGAAGAGATCAAATGCCTTGACACTACGAAACTTATTACCGTCAAAGCTTCTATTTGGGGCGCCACTGCTGCCTCGAGATCTCTTGGGAGTTTGATCATCACCAGCCACTGCCACTGCCTTTCCCTTGTCACCACGCCGGGGAGGAGCCATCTGATGAAGTGAGAGTTTGGTCGATCGAAGAAGAAGAAACAGAGAAAGAGAGAACAGAGGAGTGCAAAGAGGAAGAAGGGTCGATCCAGTGCAAAGAGGAAGGAGAATAGTCTGCACTCGAGTCTCTGAACAGAAGGGGTCCACCGCCGCCAGGAAGAAGAATAGAGAGGAGAAGTGCGATCGCGGCGGCAGTTCCAGCGGGAACAAAAAGGGTGGGCCCAAGTTTAAATCGCCCTAGGGTTGAGGGGTCTAACACCAAAAAAGTGGTGTCGACACCGATTATAAGGAGGTCGACCTCAAGTCTTTTGGTGTCGACCTCAAGTCTTTTGGGGTCGACCTAAACTCAGTAAATTTGACTCTATTAATCTTAAAAAAAATTAAAAAGTTTTGCTTTTAAAAGATATACTTTAAAATATTATTTAAAATTTTAACCAGTTTGACACTACTATCTCTGGGTACACTGACTATCTCTGGGTACGTAGGGCTCTCAGGCCTCCCCACTTTGACATCATGTATTTCTATCTTACCCCACTAACCAAGGGTAGAGTAGCCACTTTTTATATTTTTTGTAGTCAACTATCTTCTAATAAAAAATATTTAAACCAGGGTTACCCGGGGAAAAACCTAATTAACCGACCCGGGCTGAGTATTTTTGATAAAGCATTTGTTTCCATGAACTTTAATTAAGTCTATTAAGTTTTGTCATCACAGGGGGGGTTGAGGAATCTCAGTCTGTCCCCATGAACTTTAATTAGTTACATAATGGTTTTGGTGATTAACAAAACCATGTCAAAGATTTCTAAGTTTTGAGCACAGGAAATAATATTCCTGGGAAATCAAGCCAATTTGGTATAAGTATAATTTCTCCCTGTAGCAACATTAATTCCATGTTTGAAATTTCTCTAAGGCCACATTGGCTTTTTCTTTATGCTACAACGATTTCACCATAACGATTTCAGCAGAATGTTCTACGATTTCACCATAACGATTCCTTTAGTCGTCGTAACGATATGCCTATATATCGCAACGATTCCTTTAGCTATCGTAAGAATTTAATCATCGCAACGATTTCTTTAGTCATCATAACGATTTTACCTATCGTAACGATTTGCTCATCGCAACGATTCCCTTAGCTATCGTAACGATTTGATCATCGCAATAATTTCTTTAGTCATCTTAACGAATTGCCTAACGCAACGATTTTTTCATCGTAACGATTTGCTTAACGCAATAATTTTCCTGAGGACATGATCAATAAAATTTAAATATTATTGGATTAAAAAACTATTAATATTATCTATTTTTTTTCCCACAGTTATACAACTTAATATTATCTAATTATTTTGGGAAAATTAATTGGGGGTCCCTGTCAGAGCCTGGTAAGTACTACACTGTAACAGTTTAACCACTACACTCTTACAGTATGATTACTACACTTACACTGTTACAGTGCGAGCACTAAAGTGTTACATCAACCCGTTACAGTTTGAGCACTACACTCTTACAGTTCGAGCACTACAGTCTAACATACAGTTTTACATTATACGTTATAATCTGTTACAGTCGTTGATTATAGTACCAGGCTCTGGCAGGGACCTAAACATCTTACAATGGTCTACGGAAGAAAATGATGATTTTATCTATCCCGAGGATAAAGGGGAAAGCAACCAATTAATTAAATCGATATTTGAACAATATGCGTTAATAGACATGTGCATGTGCACTGCTGATCACATTGATGTGACATCACCACCTGTCATGATTAAAAAATTGGCTGGGGATATCTCCAAAATGGATGGGACAACCGCCCCCCCCCCCACCCAAACACCAGCGGGCGGGCCGGCATTTTTAACCCGGCATTTATATTTTAACCCATTTTTAACCGGCTTCCCTTCCCCCTTTGAAGATAAAACACCCGCCCTGTTTCTGTCCCCCCGCCATCCCCTCCGACCCGTTGCTGAGCCCACACCGCCGGAGCGCCGCCGCTGGGAGTTCCACCGCCGACGACGTACGTATGTGATGCTGGTTTGGTTGAGTAGTGTGTAAAACTTTGGCATTTTTCTGTTGTTTGCAGAGTTGGCACAGGTGTTGAACAACTTCAAAGTAAACAAAAAATGGTGCACTGGCCCACCTGAACTTTCACCTACTTACACGACAGTTCCTCTCCATTTCTCCGAACCTGACTCCCCCCCAAATCTTTAATCAGCTACTGGTTGCCGTGTAAGTAGGTGAAAGTAAGGAACAGAGGCCAGTGCACCCTTTTTTTTTTTGAAGTTGTTCAACGCCTTGCAAGAAAATTTTATACTACGAAATTATTTTATCTTGATTAGTAGAAGATGCGAGACAGTCAGACAGAGAGAGCAAAGGGGTTCAGGAAGATAGAGAAAGGGGGGTCGCCGGAATCACACCGGAAAGAGGGATAAGAGGTGGGAGTGTAGGCTTCACACTCAAAATTTTCTTCTTCTCTCTCATCTTTGGTTACAGGACTCTATATATAGATTTAATAACAAAGAGAGACACTTCATGAAGACCTTACTTAACACTAGGATAGTCAAAGGTCTTAAACTTATTTTAATGAGCTAAGGAATTTGTAAAGCCAAACAAGATTACAACCATTGGGTCTTTTAATAGGCCATAATACTTGACTTTGATTTAATTCTCCTTCATTTCCCATCATTTATATAGATTTTGTTCAGGCAATATGAACCTGTGGACAGCTGGAATGCTAGTTGTCGACAGATTCTGTTGACAGAAAAGAGAGACTTAGGGAAGAGTCTACCTGTCGACAGCGGAGAATATAGCTGTCGACAGATGCACATCTTGGAGTCCAACTATCTGTATTGGAGTCCATTTAAACTATTTTGACACCCAACGGAGTATTTTGGAGCCCAACTGGTCAGCGTAAATTTTGTTCAGGCAATACGAACCTGTCGACAGCTGTAATGCTAGTTGTCGACAGATATACCTGTCAGAAAAGAGACAGTTCGGGAAAGAGTCTACCTGTCGACAGCAGAGAAGTTAGCTGTCGACAGATACTGATCGTGGAGTCCAACTATCTATATTGGAGTCCATTTCCATTATTTTGACTCCCAACACGAGTATTTTGGAGCCCATTTGGTGAGAGCACATCACCATTGGAATTTCAGATAACTTTTCTTTTTGGGTCTGATGTTTGGTTGTAGTTTTTTTGTTCATTTTTTTCTAAAATTTAAAAAAGAGAGAGATCAAATAGTGAGACATGTTTGGTAAGTAATTTTTTTTTAGGGAAGAACTTTTACCCTGTGTAAATCTCTCTAAAAAAAAAAAGTACCAACTTGTTTTTATTTTAAAAACACCAATTCTCTCACACAAAACCCCCCTCCTCCCCCCCCCCCCCCCCCCACCCAGCACCAGCGCCCCCCCCCCCACCCCCACCGGCCACCCCCACCCCTCTCCCCAAACCCAGCACCGGCGCACCCCCCCCCCCCGCCAGCACAGGCACCCCCCCTGCGTTCCCCCGCCAGCACCGGCGCCCCTCCTCCCCCCACCCCCCCACACCGCCGGAGCGCCGCCGCTGGGAATTCCACCGCCTCCGACGTACGTATGTGATGCTGGTTTGGTTGAGTAGTGTGTAAAACTTTGGCATTCTGCTGTTGTTTGCAGAGTTGGCACAGGTGTTGAACAACTTCAAAGTAAACAAAAAATGGTGCACTGGCCCACCTGAACTTTCACCTACTTACACGACAGTTCCTCTCCATTTATCCGAACCTGACTCCCCCCCAAATCTTTAATCAGCTACTTGTTGCCGTGTAAGTAGGTGAAAGTAAGGAACAGAGGCCAGTGCACCCTTTTTTTTTCGTTTGAAGTTGTTCAACGCCTTGCAAGAAAATTTTATACTACGAAATTATTTTATCTTGATTAGTAGAAGATGCGAGACAGTCAGACAGAGAGAGCAAAGGGGTTCAGGAAGATAGAGAAAGGGGGGTCACCGGAATCACACCGGAAAGAGGGATAAGAGGTGGGAGTGTAGGCTTCACACTCAAAATTTTCTTCTTCTCTCTCATCTTTGGTTACAGGACTCTATATATAGATTTAATAACAAAGAGAAAGACACTTAATGAAGACCTTACTTAACACTAGGGAAGTCAAAGGTCTTAAACTTTTTTAATGAGCTAAGGAATTTGTAAAGCCAAACAAGATTACAACCATTGGGTCGACAGATATACCTGACAATACGAACCTGTCGACAGCTGTAATGCTAGTTGTCGACAGATATACCTGACAGAAAAGAGAGAGTTCGGGAAAGAGTCTACCTGTCGACAGCAGAGAAGTTAGCTGTCGACAGATGCTGATCTTGGAGTCCAACTATCTATATTGGAGTCCATTTCCATTATTTTGACTCCCAACACGAGTATTTTGGAGCCCATTTGGTGAGAGCACATCACCATTGGAATTTCAGAACTTTTCTTTTGGGGGTCTGATGTTTGGTTGTAGTTTTTTTGTTCTTTTTTTCTAAAATTTAAAAAAGAGAGAGATCAAATAATGAGACATGTTTGGTAAGTATTTTTTTTTTAGGGAAGAACTTTTACCCTGTGTAAATCTCTCTAAAAAAAACAAGTACCAACTTGTTTTTATTTTAAAAACACCAATTCTCTCACACAAAACCCCCCCTCCTCCCCCCACCCCACCCCCCCACCCAGCACCGGCGCCCCCCCCCCTCCCCACCCCCGCCGGCCACCCCCACCCCTCTCCCCAAACCCAGCACCGGCACACCCCCCCCCCCCCGCCAGCACCGGCGCCCCTCCTCCCCCCACCCCCCACCCGCCGGCCACCCCCACCGCCAACCCAGCTTCGCCCGGCGCCCCCCTCCCCTCCCCACCGCCACCGCCGTCCCCCACCCCCCGCCAACACAGGCACCCCCCTGTTTGGCTTGTATAATGCTCTTATAGGCCTAAATGTTGTGTGGTTATGTAAATGTTGCCGCTGCTCTTCAGTGACATGTATGTTTGTACATGTATTGTCATTGTCTATGATTAGTCGGAAATGATTGATATTTTGTTAATTGACAGTTTACTTTGTGTAGCAAAATTTGTTTGTGTCACAGAATGGCTGAATTGGATAAAAGTTGGATGGATATTCCTAATAGGCTAGACCCTAGGTATGTCAATGGAGTAGAAGAATTTTTACAGTTTGCATATCATGATGACAGAATAGGATTTAGACATGGAGTAGACAAACAGTTGATTCAATGTCCTTGTCGAAGATGTTGCAATGGCTTCATATTTAGAAGGGACCGTGTGCATGAGCACCTAATATGTGACGGAATATGGTTAAGTTATCGGAGTTGGTTGTCACACGGTGAGCAAGTACACAATGATACGCCGACACAAGAGACACAACTTGTCGAACCTGAAAATGAGTTAGAATTGGATGAAGTCATGGACATGCTACATGATTTTCAAAGGGACAATGTACCTGAAGGAGAAGCTGAGGAAGAACCAAATCCAAAAGCACAAAATTTTATAAGTTATTAGAAGACGCAGAAACTCCGTTGTATGCTGGGAGCAAAGATATGTCTAAGATGAAGTTTATTTTGAAGTTGATACACATGAAATCTTTGAATGGTCTTACAGCGAAATGTATGAATATGATACTTATGTTGTTTAGACAAGTTTTGCCTAGTGATGCATTTGTACCTGAAAATTGGTATGAAGCAAAGAAGATTGTCAAAGACTTGGGACTTACTTACAAAAAGATTGATGCATGTAAAAATGATTGTGTGTTATTTTGGAAAGAAAATGAAGATAAATTTCAATGTCCAGAGTGTGGTACTTCAAGATATAAGGAGAATACCTCAAAAAGTAGTAAGAAGGTGGCAAGAAAGGTGTTGCACTATTTTCCTGTAAAGGATAGATTGCAACGCCTATTTATGTCATCAAAGACTGCTCAATGGATGACATGGCATAATGGCAGTCGTTCTTACCAATCTGAGGGTGAGATGCGTCATCCTGCAGATTCTCCTGCATGGAAGGACTTTAATCAGTTGTATGCAGATTTTGCTTCCGAAAGCCGTAATGTTCGACTTGGCTTAGCCAGTGATGGGTTTAATCCCTTTGGGAACATGTCTTCAAAGTACAGTGTATGGCCAGTTGTACTGATGCCTTATAATTTGCCACCGTGGATGTGTATGAAGTCAGCTTACATGATAATGTCATTATTAATTCCCGGTCCGAAAGCTCCAGGAAATGACATTGATGTGTATTTACAACCATTAGTAGAAGAGTTAAAGGAGTTGTGGGATAATGGGATCGAGACATATGATGCTGCAAAGAAGCAAAACTTTACTTTGCGAGCTGTCTTGCTGTGGACCATAAATGATTTTCCAGGTTATGCAAACTTGTCTGGATGGAGTACTAAAGGGAAGCTCGCATGTCCAATTTGCAATGATCAAACTTATTCTCTCCGTCTTCTTCACAGCAAAAAACAATGTTATTTAGGGCATCGTCGTTTTCTTCCAATAACACACCGATGGAGAAAGCATCAGTACAAAGATAAATTTGATGGTCGGCGTTGTGACAAAGGAAAGTTAACAATGAAGACAGGTTATGAATTGTGGAGACAACAACAAGAGATGGACCTAGTAAGGTTTGGAAAGCCTTTCAAAAAAGAGTTGGAGAAGTTAAGAAAAAATGTAGCAAAGAACAAAAACTGGAAGAAGAAGAGTATTTTCTTCACATTTCTGCCGTATTGGCAATCTCTGATCATTCGTCATCAGTTAGATGTCATGCATATTGAAAAAAATGTTTGTGACAATATTCTTGACATGTTCAATCTGTCGGGGACAGATAAAGACAACCTCAACTCAAGAAAAGATTTACAAGTGTTGAAAATTCGTCCTGAACTACATCCTTATGAGCATTCAGTGCGCTATCCAGATGCTATTTATAAGTTGAACAATGAACAGAAGGCTCGTATATGTAACTTCATCACAGATTTAAAAGTTCCAGATGGCTATTCTTCAAACCTCTCCAGATGTGTTGATATGGGTAGCAAAACAATCTCAGGACTGAAAAGTCATGATTGTCATGTGTACATGCAAGTGTTGCTTCCTTTAGTACTTCGTGGCATCATTCCTAAACAAGTGGCAGATCCAATAATTCAGCTTAGTCAATATTTTAAAGCAATTTGTTCAAAAGTGTTGGACCAAGCAAGTTTGTTGAGATGGGAGGCCGATATTGTACTTATCTTATGCAAGCTCGAGCAGATTTTCCCACCGTCGTTCTTTGATGTTATGATACATCTTACTGTGCACTTGGCATATGAAGCAAGGATGTGTGGTCCAGTTCAATATCGATGGATGTATCCAATTGAAAGATATTTGAAGAAATTGAAAGATTATGTGGGTAATAAAGCTCGAGTGGAAGGTTCAATTGCACAAGGATATCTTGTGGAAGAATGCGGTATAATTATTTCGATGTACATGCAAGAAATGGATGATCACAATACTAAAGATAGAAATTATGATGGTGGTCCATTTGGCACTCTTGATGGAGAAGTGTCTATGTTTACACCAGTTGGTCGTCCAATAAAGTGCAGACGAGTACTCAGAACATTGTCAGAAGCCGAAAGAGATTTAGCACATACATATGTGTTAAATCAAGTTGACGATATTGTACATTTTCGGCGGGAACATGAAGATGCACTTGCAAGTGGAAGGAATGTAAATGATAATTTCCTCATGTGGTTTCCATCACGTGTCCAAGAACTGAAGAATTTACATGACCCACGCTACACTGAGGAACTCGAGATTTTATCACTCAGTCCATCAAGATTGGCAACATCATTTTCTGGGTATATTACAAATGGCTTCAGATTCCGCACAAGCTTAACTGACTCTACCAAATGCACACAACTTTGTGGTGTTATTGTCAATGCTGAGCTGCAATCTGGATGCGATGGTTATTATGGGAAAATAATTGATATTATTGAAATATCTTTTGAGAGAAACAAACAAATTGTTTTATTTCAATGTGAATGGTGGGATGTGTATCATAAGGACCGAGGTTTCAAAGTTGATGAACATGGACTAGTATCTTTAAATACACATCGGAAATTAGGGACTAATGAACCATTTGCACTTGCAAGTCAAGTTGAGCAAGTCTTCTATGTAGATGACAACAATGCTGCAGGGTGGGTGATAGCTGTTAAGTCACCACCTAGAAGTTATTATAATATGTCTAGTGGTGCAAGTGTTGATGATGAAGAGCCCTATCAAGAAGGCCTTGTTGATGTGCCTGTGATGTTCAATGATGTAGATATCCATGTACAGCTTCAAAGTGAAGAATATATACTAGTAGACAGTTGATATTCTGTAAGTATTTAATTTTTTCATGTCTAGTGGAGTCAACCCCATGGCTCTTAATAAGTACTCTACCGTGCATTCCTGTATTTTGGTTCTGGGAAAATGGGGTCGACCTCATTTGCAACTGAGATCGACCTCAAAATAAAACATGGTGTAGTGAGGTCGACCCCATGGTTCCTCATGGGTCGAACCTCTAATCTTCAGTTTTGGTTCTGGCCCCTGGGAAATGGGGTCGACCTCAATTTCAACTGCGGTCGACCTCAATATAAAACATGGTGTGGTGGGGTCGACCCCAAGGTTCATCATGGGTCGACCCATCCATTCCTCAGTTTTGGTTTTGGGAAATGCGGTCGAGTTTTAACTGAGGTCGAGCTCAGAAGAAAACATGGTCATGGCAAGGGGATTGTTCTTAAATGTTTGTCTATTTATCTCATTTCTTTTTCACTGTTTCAAAGACCTCATTTCGTTTTTGCTTCTTCACTTTGCTAGTACGGTTTCATTTTTTGACATTAAAGATGATTTCACAAACCTCAGATACATTTATTATTAATTTTGTTAAATATCCTTCATTCAACAGATGCTTAATAAGTTCAGCAAGACCCGTCGGTCGGCCCACCAGACCAGTCTAGGGGAGTCGTCCCATGCACAGGAGGGGCTGGCTTCCCATTCACAGGAAGTGGGGCTCCGGACACAGGCAGGGGCTTCAGCCTCACAGTCTGCACATGTACATTCACAGGCATCAGCTTCACAGGCAGGAGCTTCAGTCTCACAGGCTGTACATTCACAACCAGGGGCCACACAAGCAGGAGGGCTACACACACCTTGTTCCTTACCAGATGCCACAAACATCTCTGAGCATGCAACCATCACTCCTCGGACTCCTGGGAGTGCATCTTTAGTTGCTTCAGGTTTACAATGTTTTTTATTTCTTCAATTTTATTTGTATAATTGCATTCACTTCATCTTTTTTATTTTCATTTAGTTGGTACCACTAGACGTGGGAGAGGTCCTTCTAGGGCGACCAGCGTCAGGATACTACCTCCAGGCCAGACCATTTCTATAGATCTACAAGGGGGATCTGCAGTTGGTCCATATGGTCAGCAATTTACTACATACCTTGGAGTTTGTAATAGAGTACATTGCAACCTATGGCAGCAAGAGTACATGACCCTTCCTCCTGAAAAGAAGGAGGCTATTTTGAGAGACCTACAGGTAAATTTATTTAATTATTTAGGTCATATAATTGTTCATTTCTATAGTTATAATGACATTGATCATATATGATGATTATGCAGCAACATTTCAATTTTCTGCGCTCTTCAGCCAAAGATGCCGACATTCTTCGCCACATGGGAGAAATGCAAAGGAAGCAAAGGTCCCACTTGAAAAGAAAAGTAAGATTTTTTACTATTATGTAGTATTCTTGCACACACATTCTTATGTAACTTGTGCTTTTGTATGATAGTATTTTGCAGGACGATCATTTGAGGATGCATGTAATAATTTGCCACCAACTTATGATTCTAGTCAATGGCGGCACATGTGTGAGATATGGGATCGAGAAGATAGTAAGGTATTATTTTGTCAATCCCTATTATTTCATGGATTCAATTATTTAGGATATCACTAATTAACTTTGTTCCATCATGAATGCAGCGAGTTAGTGAAAGAAATAAGTCTAATCGATGTCATTTATCAATGCCTTATCGAAGAGGGCGGATGAATATTCATCAATTAAATAATGATTTTGTAAGTATTCATTTAAATTATTACTTTGATTGATTGATTGATTTAACACTATCATAGTCTAATTATAACTTTTAAATGTTAAATAGATGGAAAGGGAAGGTCGTCATCCTACGCGTCCGGAAATGTTTCAAATGACGCAAGCTAGGACAGCACCGGATGGCAGTGTCATGTGGAGCAATGAACAAAGTCGTCAAATGATGGTAATGATGATTAAAAATCTTAATATTAATTCATACATTCAGCTTATTTATGTACTAATTACCTTATATTAATTACAGGATCAAATGAACCAGTTGATGAATCCCACTCCCTCAGAGGAATCAGATGCCACAGCTAATCCTCCAGTACTTACTCCAGAGGAAGCCTTCCGTCAGGTGTTTGGGAGGGATAGACCTGGACGGATCCGATGCGGTGGTCGAGGACAGACTTTGAGGAGTTGGTACGGGCCATCTGAGTGTGGTAGCAGTAGCAACACTGTATATCAGCGTCTCCTAGAGGAGCAATCTCAGCAAAAGTCTGAGATATGTCAGCAAAAGTCTGAGATATCTCAGCAGAAGTCTGAGATTGAAAGAATGAAAAAAATCATTGAAGATCAAGAGCGGAGAATAGCAGCACAGAGCACAGATATAGATGTTCGAGTGGAAGCTCAAGTGGAGGCTCGACTTGCTGAGCTAAAGACACAGATGCTTCAAAGCATGGATGATCGAGTTCTGAGTTAATTCGTATGTCTGGAAGTGGTGCACCAGTGCTACCTGAGGATGAGACAGATGAAGAGGTGGGAGATGGAGAGGATGAGGGAACTTTTGGTGAGGATGAGTGAGACTTGACTATATATATATTTACGATCATGGTTTTATGATGTAATACATTAACATTTGAAATAATCAAACAAGTCATGTGATGTAATGGATTTCAATTTCAAGTACTATACTTCTTTTATAAAGAGGATTATGAATCGTTTATGTAACTTTTCATGTAATACATTTAAATTTAGAGTTTTATAGTTATTTTAGAATGTGTTTTGTTAATGTAATTTTTGTATAACAGGTTGTAACTTTGTGATAAAATATTTTTTTTACTAATTTTTTTAATTTTGTGATAGACTATTGGAGACGGCTTCAACCGTCTCCAATAAAACTATTGGCGACGGCTAACACGCTGTCTCCAATAAAACTATTAAAGACGGTGGAGCCGTCCTCAATAGCCTCATTGCAGACGACTGCACTCCGTCTCCAATAGTATCAATGAAGACTGGCAAGAAGCCGTCGCTAATAGATATTTTGGCGACGGCTAAACTGTTGTCGCCACTAATGGTATTCAAGACGGATCCATTACCGTCACTAATAAGATTTTTAGCGACGTCTAAACAGCCGTCTTTAATATTGCAATTGGCGACGGCTAGCTCATTGTCGCCAATAATGTTATTCAGGACAGCTAATAGCGGTCACTAATAAGGTTTTTAACGACGGCTTTTAAGCTGTCTCTAATAACGCTATTAGCGACGGCTCAACCATGTCGCCAATAATTTTATTCAAGACGGCGCCATAGCTGTCACTAATAATATTTTTAAAGACGACTTTAAAGTCATCTCTAATAATTTTATTAGCGACGGTTTTTTGTCCGTCTTCAATAATACTATTGGCGACGGTGTAATTGTGTCTCTAATAATATTATCGAAGACGGCTTATCTCCATCGCTAATATATGTTTTTGAGACGGCGATAACGTCGTCGCTAATACATTAATTGAGACGGGGAATATTATCCGTCTCAATTAAAGTTATTGAAGACGGACATTTATCCGTCCCCAATAACGTTATTGGCGATGGATGTTGCTTAGCCGTCTCCAATACTATTGGCGACGGGCTTATTAGGGACGACCTAGCGACGGCCTTGTAGCCGTCTTCAATAATCATTGGGGACGGCGTTTTGAATATTAGCGACGACTGTCAGCCGTCCCTAATAACCTCTTTTCTTGTAGTGTCCATTTTCACTTCCACTAAGCTATCAGAAAGTTCTTTTCGAAATTTCACATCCTATAAAAAAATGCAAAAATGGGTCGGCTAAACGAAATCAAAAGTTCATTGACAGACCTAATATGAACTCAATAATAAATTTTGTGAGGTCCGGCCTGATCGGAGAGCCAAAAATCCACCTTCATGTGTGGATTTATTTTTAAATCTTAAGACGGCTACATTAAGAAACTCTATAAAAATAGAATATCTAGGTAGTGAAGGTTTATTTGAATGTAAAACTTAATCTATTGAAATTAGATTTCGTTCAAATTTTTCTGATATGAAACTCCTTGTTTAAGGAAAGAACAACCATTAGGGCGGTAAACAGAGAGGATATGAGTTTTTCAGTTCCGATCCGAATAGTTAATCGGATAATTCGTATTCGCTTCAAATACAATTTGAATAGGGAGCGGATAATTTAATCGGATAATTTTTA
Organism: Colocasia esculenta; assembly: GCA_014218235.1. NCBI lineage: Eukaryota > Viridiplantae > Streptophyta > Magnoliopsida > Alismatales > Araceae > Colocasia > Colocasia esculenta. The sequence continues at coordinate 6,809,909 of CM024766.1, read as the reverse complement.
GATTCGGAGCGGATACGGATATTATTCGCTTCGAAAATATAAGTTTAATAAAAGATATTAAGTGATCTAAAAATCATAAAAAAATAAAAAAATTACTAAAAAAAATTAAATGTACAAATAACAAAAATATTATCTAAGCAAAGGATTAACATTAGATATATTATATATATATAATTATATATGGATCATTAAATTTAAGATATAATGGTCAAAAATAACTTCATTTCAGAGCAGATCTTAAACGGAGTGGAGCACCTGTTTCCGTATTTGCTCCGTTTATTAATTATCCGGATAATATTCATATCCGAAATTCTATTCGCCGGATATTTGTTAAACAGATAATATCTGGATAATCGAATACGAATTAGAATCGGATCCGAATAATCGTTTACAGCCCTAAATGTCATCTTTTTTGCTTTAGGGGAAAAAAGGGCGCCACCAAGCGTGTATCTCATTTATTTTATAATCCAAAGGGTCTCTCATCTCCAAATCTTGTCACTCCTACCTACGAATTGATCGCACAAGAGAGTGCATAGGCATTGTTTGGAAACATGGTGAGAAAAGGAGATTTGATATTTCAATCATTAGAATCCTACTCTTTCTCATTCTAGTTCCCAAATGACAAAAAGTGATTGTAGATTCTCAAAAAGTATATTTTTAAAAAGTAGAGGAAATGTGGAGAGAGATAGAGAGAAGAGAGGTAATAATGAGGCCTTGGATTTGGAGCCTCAAAAGCTAGTTTCTATGAGCTTTTTGGGTGATTTTGGCTTTTGAAAAAGTAAAATCACCAAAGTGTATTCCCAAACAATGCCTAATTAAACACTTGGCTGCATGCTAACTAAGTCATCAAATAACTCATTAATTTGAAAACAGTACATGGGTAAACTCCAACAATTTACGAAAAAATGTGTATGTATATATAATAAAACAATTATTTTCTGAATAGTATAAATAGCCAGCACAAAACGGCTCCTTTAACATACGAGTAAAATTTGACCGAGAAATTTGTCACTCAGTCGTTCGGGCAATCCGACTAAGGTGGCGTTTGATAACATTTAACTCTAAAGTCTAAAAAAAATTTCTCGTGTGTTCTCTAAATTTGAAAATTAAAAAGTACTTAATATATATAAGACATTCATTCAGAGTTGTTTGATAAAACATCTAAACTTATGTCTAAATTAATGTTTATTCTCTTGATTTTCCTCTTAAAAAAATGTGAAGGATATGTCCAGCGACTGGCACCCGGCATCCAAGGAGCCGGCCGCCGGCTGTCGACTGTCGGGTGTCGGATGTTGAGAGTCAGGAGCCCGGTGCAGGACGCCGGGGCACCGGGCGACCCCAGAGCGTCGGAAGCCAGGGCGCCGAACGTCAGACCCTAAACGCCGAGCGTCGGCTGCCGAGAGCCAAGAGCCTTACATGTCTGAAAAAAAAAGTGACATATCCTTCTCTTTTTTTTAAGAGAAAAATTAAGAGAAGAGATGTTCATTTAGACATAAGTTTAGACATTTCATCAAACAATCTAAAAATATGATATCTTATCATTTTAAATATTAGACACCTCACCACTTTGGTAATGGGTTAACTCAGAGTTAACTTTACTTAACTCTGAGTTAACTCAAAAAATGCTTTGGTAGTGTTTTAAAGTTAACCTACATCTAACTGAGTTAGAAGAGAGTTAACTGTTAGAATGTGGAGCCTGAACTCTGAAGCAGATCTCCATAAGGGGTCAGGTCGCGGTTCGACCTGCGCGGTCAGGTCGCAGGCGAGCTCAGCATTTGACTGCCACAGCCGAAGTCAGAATTGAAGCAGTCGATTGAATGATTCGACTCATGCAGTCGAATGTCAGATATGAATGATTCGACTCATGCAGTCGAATGTCAGCATGAAGGATTCGACTCATGCAGTCGAATGTCAAATATGAAGCATTCGACTCCCTCTTACCAGGACAGGACTTTGCAGTTCTGAGGCGATTCAGAGACAGGACCCTTTTGCCCTTGTGTGTCTCGATTGTGGCGCCCTTTCCTCCTAGTATATAAAGGGGGTTTTGTCCTCTTTGGATGTAAGAATTTTTCTTGGAGAAGAAGTATTGAAAGTTGTTGTGGCCGTGGACGTAGGAAGGCTTCTTGCCTCCAAACCACGTAAAAATTCTGTTGTTCCTGTGTTCTTCTTCCTACCTCCTTCTATCTCTCTCTGGTATCTACGAGTGGGTAGTGTGAGAGAGTTGTCGCTGATCTGAGTGCTGTCCTCCCAACATTAACTCTGAGTTAACCCACCTTTTTCTAACCCACCCCATCGGCTCGACTAAGGTTAACCCACTCCCAACCTACCCCATTTACCCCTCCCGTACGGGTCCTGTAAAAGTTGCAACGGATGTGATGACGCCTCCCGCAAAATCTCTGCCATCGCTCCCCGGACCTACTACCTCCCGCTGTCACAGACTAGGCTTCCTCCGGCGAAAGGATCCGCCATCGCTCCCCTCCTGCTTCCTCCCGCTGTTCCAGAAGAGGCCGTCCCAGAAGGTTTCCTTCCGTCATCCCAGAAGGCTTCCTCCCGCCATCCTTGGTAAGGCTACTCATCCGGCCTTCCTCCCGTCTCTGTCAATCCATCGGACACCCGTTTCGCCCGTGACAAGCATTCCTTGTGGGAAGCTTTCCACCATCGTCGTGCGAACCTGTTCCCTTTTGCCCGTGACAAGCATTCCTTGTCAGAAGCTTTCCCTTTTCCCGTCCTTCCTATCTAAGGTCCTGGCCTATCTATCTAACCGTGCGAAGAATAGTCCTCCGGCTTTGGCTGTACTGTTCGTTGCCCGTTTCTTCACCCTGGTAAGTTTGAACTGATCCCCTCTTACGATGTCCTGTGCACCCATGATTGCACCCTTCCTTGCCCCTTTCTTGAATCTGGTTTCCACGGATTGTGTATAAATCCCCCACGCTGTCTATTTCTCACCCTCTTGCGAAAGTGTTCTTCTTCAGTTGAAACTGTTGTTGAGGTGAGTTCTTTACCATTTTCTTTTTTTTGTCTCTTCAAATTTGTAACTAATGAAGGGTTCTGTTTTATATGTTCTTACGTTAATGATCATGGGAGGATTCTCCATATTGTTCTTAACTTTCAGAAAGAAGGTTAGATTTCTTATACTCCCTCTATTTGCCCTATCTATAGGTTCTTGTGGTTCCTTTCTCTGCTTTGAGGAGTGATAGAAGTGTTGCAATTTTTTTTTCTAATCACTACTATATCCATGTTTAGATGTATGTTGTTTTTTTCATATTCTGTTGTTGTGGTTCCTTTATCTTTGCTTGCACATCTTCTGACTATTGTTTTTTTTATTAGAATCATAGACTTCTACGAAATTCTTTGACAGAATTTTATTTTTTGAAACTGCTTGTTGGTTTGGTCTATATCCATGTATGCAATTGTGATTCATTTCTACCTATGGTTGTACTGCCTGGCTGGCCTCTACCTATCATTATGTAATAGTCTTCTTTGAGAGATAATTTTTTTTTTTAGAATGTACTTTTGGTTTTGTCTATATCCATTATGCATTTCTTTGTTCAATTGTACCTATCATTCTACTGCCAGTCTGCCCTCTTCTTGCTTCCTGCTTCTGGCTCCCTGTTCTATTTAAACACCTCTATCTCATCATCTCCTTACTAAATATATTATGTACATAGCAAAAATGTTTCTTTGACAGAAATATTTTTTAGAAACTCCTTTATGGTTTGATCTATATCCATGTATGTATTTTTTCGTTCATTTCTACCTATGGTTCTACTATCTTCCTACCCTGTACATGCTTCCTGGCTAAAGATTTGATTACAAAGTCAATTTGGTTTTGGATATATCCATGTAGGGGTTCTTGTGGTTCTATTCTAGCTATTGTTTTTTTTTTTTTCAGTCATATACTCCCACGAAATTGTTTGAGGTCATCAATTTGTGGTTTGGTTTTCCTTCTTTTCCAATAATGGTAAACATCAGTTTTTTTTGGGTTCCCTTCTTGTGTTTAGACCCACTTTTATTTGTTGCCAGTGATAAACCTAACCTTTCATGTTATGACTTGTTTATCTATTTTAAGCTTATAGAAGAGCTGTATAATTTTACACCATCTTCATCTCCTAACTAATATATTATCTAATAGTCTTCTTTGAGAGATAATTTTTTTTTTAGAATGTACTTTCGATTTTGTCTATATCCATGTATGCATTTCTTTGTTCAATTGTACCTATCATTCTACTGCAAGTCTGCCCTCTTCTTGCTTCCTGCTTCTGGCTCCCTGTTCTATTTAAACACCTCTATCTCATCATCTCCTTACTAAATATATTATGTACATAGCAAAATTGTTTCTCCGACAGAAATATTTTTTAGAAACTCCTTTATGGTTTGATCTATATCCATGTATGCATTTTTTGGTTCATTTCTACCTATGGTTCTACTGTCTTTCTGTCATGTACCTGCTTCCTGGCTAAAGATTTGATTACAAAGTCTGGTTTTGGTTATATCCATGTAAGGGTTCTTGTGGTTCTATTCTAGCTATTGTTTAATTTTTTTTTTCAGTCATATACTCCCACGAAATTGTTTGAGGTCATCAATTTGTGGTTTGGTTTTCCTTCTTTTCCAATAATGGTAAACATCAGTTTTTTTTGGGTTCCCTTCTTGTGTTTAGATCCACTTTTATTTGTTGTTAGTGGTAAACTTAACCTTTCATGTTATGACTTGTTTATCTATTTTAAGCTTATAGAAGAGCTGTATAATTTTACACCCTCTTCATCTCCTTACTAATATATTATGTAATAGTCTTCTTTGAGAGATAAATTTTTTTTAGAATGTACTTTTGGTTTTGTCTATATCCATGTATGCATTTCTTTGTTCAATTGTACATATCATTCTACTACCAGTCTGCCCTCTTCTTGCTTCCTACTTCTGGCTCCCTGTTCTATTTAAACACCTCTATCTCATCATCTCCTTACTAAATATATTATGTACATAGCAAAATTGTTTCTCCGACAGAAATATTTTTTAGAAACTCCTTTATGGTTTGATCTATATTCATGTATGCATTTTTTGGTTCATTTCTATCTATGATTCTACTGTCTTTCTGCCATGTACCTGCTTCCTGGCTAAAGATTTGATTACAAGTCAATTTGGTTTTGGTTATATCCATGTAAGGGTTCTTGTGGTTCTATTCTAGCTATTGTTTAATTTTTTTTCAGTCATATACTCCCACGAAATTGTTTGAGGTCATCAATTTGTGATTTGGTTTTCCTTCTTTTCCAATAATGGTAAACATCAGTTTTTTTTGGGTTCCCTTCTTGTGTTTAGACCCACTTTTATTTGTTGTCAGTGGTAAACTTAACCTTTCATGTTATGACTTGTTTATCTATTTTAAGCTTATAGAAGAGCTGTATAATTTTACACCCTCTTCATCTCCTTACTAATATATTATGTAATAGTCTTCTTTGAGAGATAAATTTTTTTTTAGAATGTACTTTTGGTTTTGTCTATATACATGTATGCATTTCTTTGTTCAATTGTACCTATCATTCTACTGCCAGTATGCCCTCTTCTTGCTTCCTGCTTCTGGTTCCCTATTCTATTTAAACACCTCTATCTCATCATCTCCTTACTAAATATATTATGTACATAGCAAAAATGTCTCTTTGACAGAAATATATTTTAGAAACTCCTTTATGGTTTGATCTATATCAATGTATGCATTTTTTGGTTCATTCCTACCTATGGTTCTACTGTCTTACTGCCCTGTACCTGCTTCCTGGATAAAGATTTGATTTTTCAGTCAATGTGGTTTTGGTTATATCCATGTAAGTGTTCTTGTGGTTCCTTTCTCTTCTTTGAGGAGTGATAGAAGCGCTGCATTTTGTATTTCTTATCACTGCTTTATCCATGTATGCATGTATGTATGTATGCCTGTCTGCCCTTTACTACAGTTAAAGACCAAAATCCAGCATTCTCTGAGATTTTTAGATGCCCTCTTTTTGCTTCCTGCACACCATGGTGTGCAACAAGTTCCCATGTGTCTTGCAAGCCCTTACCTTTTCTTAAAGTTGCATAGACCCTGCAATTCTGTTTATTACCATGGAGCTTTATTATGTACAGACCCTGCAATTCTACCTGATCATCTCCTTACTAAATATATTGTGTACAGACCAATTATGTTTGTTTGACAGAAATATTTCTTACAAACTTCTTTTTGGTTTGATCTGTATCCATGTATGCATTTTTGGTTCATTTCTACCTATGGTTCTACTATCTGTCTACCCTCTTTCTGCTTCCTAGCTAAAGGTTTTGAACTTAATCAGCATTTACCATCGGTACTGTTGCTCACCTGCCCCAACCGCCTCAAGGTCGATGTCCCAACCAGGTACAATTTGAACTTCCTATCAGTTATGCATAGAGTATAATGTTCAGCACTATTTTGTTGACAACCATGTTATGAAGGATTAGATTAAATTTGTAGAATGAATTTCTGCCCTCATTTTGTTTACATATAGTTCTCATTATTATTTCTTACCAACCACTTAGGTTATGTGTGGACCTCCGATACGGACCGGACATTTCTTGATTTGCTTAGGAATGAACTATTAGATGGGGACTTCATACCAAAACATGCATGGGACATGATTAAGGAGACTTTTGTCAGAAAGTTTGGTTGTCATGTGACTTTAACACATTTGAGAAGTAAATTATGTTTTTACAAGAACATATATCTCATATCCAAAGACCTACAAGACAACGTAGGTTTTACGTGGGATGATGAAAAATCAACATTTGTCGGCAACGACATTATGTGGGATGCGTACAATGAGGTTTGTAGTTCACAAATATTCTTGTAGGTATTAGTAAAAGGTGTTTAAATACTAATTGCTTATTCCATTTGCAGTTCAACCCGTTGGCTTTATGGTTTAAGGGAAGGAGCTTGCCATTTTATGTTGACACAGTCCAAATATTTAGTGAGTCTGAGGATCCATGACTTAGTTGTTATGACTTGATGACTTGTTCCCATATGATGTGTTTGTTAGTTCAAAAATGAAGGCATTGTCCTTATTATTATGTTTCATGTTTAAAGTCATAACAATAATTATATTGACTTGTTGTTTTGTCATTATGTTATTTTATGTTAGAAAACTCAGTGCTTATGTCCACGGGAAAGGGTCGTTCACCAAATTGGACGTTGCGACAAGATAGGATATTGTTAGATTTGTTGATTGATGTTCACCATAAAAGCTATGGTAGTCAAGGCACATTCAAAGCACATGTCTTTCAAGACATTTTACATCAGTTTAATAGCACTGTCAATGTGATAAAGGATAGAGATTCTTTAAAGTATTGTTGGAGGAACATAAAGAAAATATACCACATCTACGAACAATTGCGTACACATTCTAGTTGGGGATGGGATGACGAACGAAATTTACCTGTTGCACCTGACGAAGAAAGCATGCAGGAGGCAATTGCGGTAAGGCAGCAATACAAATATAGTCCAAACTGCACATTTTGTCTATTAGCACTTGTAAATGACTTTTTTTTAATCCACAGACCAATTCTGAATTCAAGAAGTATATAGACAAACCATTTCCATACAAAAGATAGCTGGACATCTTGTGTGGAAAGACAACTGTTCGGGGCAGTCATTTCATAGGCTCAACCCAAGAAGTAGATGTTGAGGCTAGACGGTCTTTTGAAGATGATGATAGTGTTGACCGAGAACAATTTAACGCCATGGGATTAGAGTCAAGCCAGTTTTATTCAATTGATGGTGACAATTTCAACCCATTCGACTTCCCATCATCCTCACAAGCAAATCCTCCATCACAGTCAGTTGGAGACAAGACACTGATAAACATTCATCCAGTGGAAGATGAGGCAATGTAACACCCCAAAAATTCTATTTACTAGAAAACTATGAATAATTAGATTGTTAAATATAACCACTATCATGAGATGTAATTAACTCTAATGTAGGGTTTATTTACATCAATAAATGTTATTCCAGTAACGTACTTAGAGGTGCGCACCCCGACAGGGCGACACTGGAAAATTGTAACAAAAATAAAATCTGAGAACACCATAATTCTTAGAAAAATGTGGTGATATCAAATATGTAATTATCTGAAATTTTTGACAACCGGATTTTGAGATTTAGCCGACGTAACTATTTTCCGGGCGATTTTTCACCCAGTGAAAAATAAATTCTAAAAGTTAAACTAAAATCATGACAATTTGTAAAACATTCCTATTAGTCTATGGTTGAAATTTCAACTCAATTGGACATCATTAAGACACCTAAACAAAGAGACAAATGGGTCAGCCGAATTACCTACCCATTTACGGAAGCCATTTTCTTTGAATTTCTTTTGGCTTACACGTAAGCCCCTGTTTTATGGTTAAAAAGGCCTTACACTTGTCTGGGTACGTGTAGGAGGGGAGTGAGATCACGGTGAACGTGGCTATTGCATGGGGGTATGAAATCTCATGGAGGCACCTGGAGGGCCAACGTGCCATCATGCATGAGAAGGTTTGTTGGGTTATAAAAACACCCCAACACCCATCGTATGCATCTTTCCAACACTTATGTTCTTCCTAGTCCTGTTGTTGCTGTGGTTACAAGCCTGGTGTTGGTGAATTACTGTTGGGGCTGTATGCATTGGAGCCATTTTTGCTGGAGTTGTTCTTGTGGTAGCTGTGCTTGCACCCTCGCGTGGGAGACTGGCTGTTGAGCTGTTGCTTCCATAGCTTCCATCGGAGGTGTTGTGAGCTGATTCAGGGGACTATTGTGTTGCACCCTTGGTTCCATTTCCTTTCATCAATTGTGGGCCATCGGAGTGGAAGCTTTACCTTTCAAGTCAAGTAGGTGTCATACCTCAAATCCTTCTCAGTTTCCTATGTATATGCTCATGGTTTCTTCATTCGTAGGAACCATGTCTCATGTTTGTGCCATGACCTGTATAGTTCTTCTTGCTTTGTTTCATTTTTAATTAGATGTATTCAAGGATTTTGTTGATCTTGAAGTCAAGTAGGGTTCTTCCTTCTTTTCTAAATCCTTGTCTCTGACCTTGGCTAAAGAGTTCAGGATCCCTATATACTTGTCTTAAACTTGCAAATCCTCATATGAACTGTGTAACCATCATCAGAAATCGTGTGTAAGTATGTATGTCTGTAGGTTCCTATTCTCCTTTCAAATCTTTACCCTCTATTCTTGTCAGAAAGATCATAGCCTTGTTCAAATTGCCTTTAAGCTTGTTAACCAATCTTGGTTTAGTTTGTATATGTGATTGTAACTCTAAACTTTTGTTGATTCCCTAATTTCCTTTGGAACTATGTGATTACCAAAGGAGCATCTCCACTCCTCTTACAGATTAAGTAGGTTTCTAGCTTCTTCTTCCACCCATGATCCAAGTTTATGTTATAGAGTTTTGCTAGAAATTTCGATATCCTAGAATATTATGATTTCTTTTCATTCGGATGTTTGTAACTCAAGCCTTGATTTGGAACATTAAACATCTTGTGTTTTAGTATCCATCTTGTAAGAATCTCCCAATAATCCATTGCTATCAAGACCACACTTCCAACAATATACTATGTCTAGTTTTTAGCTACACAAGTTTGAATTACAAACCTCTCGTTTCATCTCGCTTGTTCGGTTTATAAACCACTGTGAGAACTATAATTAGACTCTTCTATTTGATATACATCATGCCTTGATTCATAGGTTCCATGGTCAGCATGTTTAGAGTACATTCTAAGTCATTTATGAGTGAGAAACAGGCGGATGTCGACAGACAGCCCAAATCTGTCGACAGGCGCATGTTTTCCTGAACTCTGGATAACTGGACTGTGTAGATCTGTCGACAGATCCCTTGCATCTGTCGACAGATACCCACAGAGCCAGCAAACCTGAGCTCTGTCTGTGCCATCTGTCGACAGCCCCTTCCTGGCTGTCGACAGCTACTGTCTTGCCTTGGATTTCAGCAACTTTTCATGGTAGAACTCTTACTTAAACTTCATCCTAAAAGCCAAGAAAGTTACCCTCTCATTTACCTTGGTATTTATTGTCATACTACCTCAAAGTTTACCCACATTATGTACCTTAATCTCCCTTAAGTTATTCTTAAAGTTAGCAATTACGAATAGTTCTCCGATTGAGTCTATTCTTCAGTATTCGGTATCTAAGTTTATAAAACTTGACCACTTGAGAGTTCATATGTTTGAATACCTCATGAGATGTGAATAATTTGTGATGGCCACTATGGATCTCCATTTTCTTTTAGATTCTTATATGATTCTAATCTTCCGAAGTTATTGGCTTGAGTCATAACCCTGTCTCAGCCAATTGTCTTTCTTATACTCTTGAACTCTGAGCTACTTTGTCACTAAGATATTTGTATTAATTCTCAACCAAAACTACCTTTGGATTTCCCATTTCCGTTATGCTCATGAAAAGAAGTTTATGATCTAAAGACAGTGCTCTCTTCAAAAGAGGGTTTAGGATCACTTGTAGTAGCACCCGCTACTTGTAATCAGCTGAGGGCGACAGTTTGTACGTAAGTAAATCCAAGTCAAGGAATCGACGATGGTGGGTAATAAAATAATTATACCCCGTTCTTGCGCAATGAACAAGATCTAAGGTGCTGGAATCGCCTAGGCACTGAGGATGGTATATTACGTCTATATAGTAACCTCTTAAGAGCAGTGATGCCTGTCGAATTTGTTTCCAAATTAAGTTATGGTTTGAATTCTGAAAGACAAATATGACTTTTATTCTGTGATTTGTTGGAGCTCATTATGAAATCAATTTGAGCTATATGTTTCTGTTAAGTATGAAATTCATGAGCAATTATGTTTGTTCCATATATGCACTTTCTGAATACTCTTGAAGTTCTGCAATTTGAAACTCCTATCTTTATGTCTACTGTCACCTACTGAGTCCTTCCGACTCATGCCTCTGTTTCCTCCACCCCTTTCAGATTGAAGGAAAAATCAATCTCAGCTACAGATTGTACACAACTCTGCTGGTGATGAAGAAGGAGAAGTAGAAGAGCATAGCTTTAGTGACTCTTTAGAGTTTTGTTATACTATTAAAAGTTTAGAAGAGAAAGCTTGGCCTTATGTAAATAAGGGGTGTTGTTGCTAAGTTATTTTGTTGAGGTATAAAATTTTCAAAGATGCTTTTGTGGAATGGTTTGTTAGTCTTGGGCACTACACAGATTTGTCGGCCCATAACGAAGTTTGTTAGTGTAACCCCTCTTCCGATCAAGAGCTATATGATATGTGATACGTATGTGTATGTGTGCAGTCGGAGGGGGGTGTTACAGGCAACATCCCCAACTAGAAGGAGGAATGATCATGCATCCACATGTTCTCGAAAGAGAAAGAGCAAGAAGTCATTTGATCCCAACTTACTATCTCAATATTGTATGATGAACAATGAGCGCATCAATATGGTTCGGGCTTTATTTCCTAGTTCATCAAGCACGTCATCCACACCACAAGAGCAATACACAATGAGAGAATGTGTTGTTAGGATGAAATCTTTGTCAGGATACAACCATCAACTTCTATTCCTAGCATCGACCCTCTTCGAGAAGCCTGAGAAGAGAGCATGGTTCATGGCTCTTGATGATGATGATGCTTTAGCATGGATCGTCAATGTAACTTCTTGAGATGCTCGCCATGTTAGTCCTTCATGTTAGTCTTTGTCATTTGTGCTTGTTTCTCTCATATTAGTATCATATTTCGGTAACTTCTTCCTAGTGGCATGTATTAAGGACATTATTTGCTTTTCAATTCGGTATCTCGTATAAGTTATCCCTCTTCTACTCCTATGTAATGTTAACTACGAATGTGAGTGTTCACCTTATGGTATTGCAGGCCAATAGGCATTCTGAAATGGGCAAGTATATGTGCTATGTAGTTTGGGTTGGTCGTCAACCAGGAATATACCACACTTGGTCTGATTGTTATGCCCAAGTCAATGGTTATCCGGGAGAAAAGTTTAAGGGATTCTCAAACTTAGAAGAAGTGCAACACGTTTACTATGGAATGGTTGTACATGGATCTGCGTCTCAAGTACAAAGGAGATCTACCTATGCACCTAATCATTTAGTTACCCATGCAGGAAGAGATTCGGAACGCCATGGCCTGAACAATGACATTCCCATACTTATTATGCTGATGATATTGTTCCTTATTTTTCTGATCTTCTTAATGTTAGTTGTAATTTTCATTGTATTTTAAGAAACATAGCTGACTACTTGATGCTACTTGTTGTGTTATTTCATATGTAGTGACTTCTTCTATTTCCGAAGACAATGTACTATATTTATCTAAATATTAGGGCCTTCTGTTGATGTGGACGCATTAGTACGAAAGATCCTTTGTGAGGAGAATGCCCTCTTTTTAGCTATCGATGAAGCAATTGCTGATGAGATTTTGGAATCAAATGAGGAACACAGTGTCCCAAGGTCTATGCGCACAAGTAGTCATACTGGACACATTTGGATTAATGAAGTTCTGCAGGGACATGAACGACGTTGCTACAACGTGTTCAAACTACATCCCACGACGTTCATGAGATTAAGAGACGAACTTATGGAAAGAGATCTTATACGTGATTCCCGTTATGTTAAGGCAACCGAGAAACTCGCAATTTCATGTATGCAATGGGTCATGGTGTTGCATCCGGTGCTATGCGTAGGGATGTCAATGGGTCGGGTATGGACCGGGCCTTGCTAGGCTCGGCCCAGGCCCGGTTTTCTAAGAGCCGACCCGGGCCCGACCCAGGCCCGGGGGTAGGCCCAGTATGGGTGGCCCAGCCCGGGCCCAGAAAAAATTCTGCCCAGCCCGGCCCGACCTGAAAAATATAATAAAATTATTATTTTATTTATATAATATATAATTTTAATATATCTACTATAATATATTTATAAAAAAAATAATATACATTTTACTTATATCTATATTAACATTTAATTTATAAAAGATTATATTTTTGAGTAGATTTATTATAGAAAAAAATAAATATAATTCTCTTTCTAAATATAAATTTTATATTTAATATAAATTATATTTATATTTGTTTTTTCCGGCCCGGACGGGCCGGGCCACACAAAGCCTAAACCCGGCCCTATTTTTTTCCGGGCCAGGCCGGGCCAAAAATTTGTAGCGGGCTCATTTTTTCGGCCCAAGCCCGGTTTAAACCAGGTCGAACTTTCGGGCCTCCGGGCCAGCCCGGCCTAATTGACACCCCTAGCTATGTGCGAGCATTTTCAACACTCTTCTGAGATAATTAGTAAACACGTCCGTGAAGTCACAAAAGTGTTAGCTTCCCTACGCTTCAATTACATAAAACTACAAACTTTGACTGATCCTGTGCACCCCCGCATCCGACATGATGACAGATTTTATCGTTACTTCAAGGTAAAAATTAGATTTTTAAAATTAAAATGTCTCATTTTTGTTAAGATTCTCATTTTCACTTTGTATTTAGGATGCCATTGGAGCAATTGATGGTACCCACGTCCCAGCGCATATATTGCGAGAAAAGCATGCACGGTATAGGAGCCGCAAAGGAGTCATCAGTCAAAATGTCATGGGGGTGTGTGGTTTTGACCTTGTCTTCCAGTATGTGGGGGTTGGTTTTAAGGGTGCAGCTGCTGACATGTCTGTCCTCAGGAGGGCTATGGATGTAGGTGGCTTTCACGTTTTGGAAGGTATGATTATCCATTTATGACTATCCACGTATATTTCGTTTAACGTAGAATTTGCTAATGTAATGTGCGACTATCTCACAGGAAAGTACTACTTAGTAGACTCAGGATATGGACACACTGCTCAATTTGTGGCTCCATATCGTGGGGAAAGATACCATATCCACGAATATCAAGGACGTGGCAATGCACGGTATAAGAACTTGAGAGACAAGTTCAACCATCGTCACGCCCAACTTCGCAATTATGTGGAATGTGCATTTGGGGTGTTGAAGAATAGATTTCAAACATTGAGAGAGGGGAACTGTTATCCATTTTGGACACAAGTGTTGATTGTTATTGCATGTTGTGTTGTGCACAATTTTGTCCGACGTCAACAAGGGGAGGACTTTTATTTTAACTTAAGTTGTGAAGGAGGTAGGGAGGATGAAGATCATGAACCTCAGGAAGATCCAAATCTTTCGGTTAGCCCATCTGACATGACGGCAGGAGGAGCTCTTCGAGATGCAATTGCCACACAACTGTGGATGTCTAACTGAGATGTAATTTGACCTATTATCTTCATATTCTGTTTCTATTAGCATGCTTAGAAATTTTTTCACCAACTAGTGACTTGTTTCGTGTGTCCTTGTTTCTATTGTAATCAAATTTCATTGTCCAGTTAATGAGTGTTTTAACTCCAAGTAGGTGCAATTTGGGACCTGGAAAAGGACTTTCTCCTCATATATTTAATTAGACAACAAAGAAAAATTAAAAACATTATGTGACTCTTTGAATGAGGATGGATGGAAGAACGTCCAAAACATTTTCAACAAGGACTTTTGTGTGGCTTGGCCCGTATCACATTTCCTACATCGTTTTACATTCTATCGGTCATTTTATTTGATCACTCATGATCTCATCAATGTGGTCAATTTTCACTGGGATGACGAGATTAAACAAATACGAGGTTCAGAATTAGATTGGCAGCAATATCTTGAGGTTTTTATAAATTTTTACGTATGACGATTATGCATACATATTATTGACCAAATTAATTAATTACTATTTTATTCTTCCATTGAAGTTCAACCCATTGGCTACAGGGTTCAAAGGAAGGACATTGCCATTACACAATGACCTTGTCAAGTAGTTCAGTGGTTGGGGATCATAAAGACCTTGTGAATTGAACGATTTTGGGCAATGATGAGTGGGCATCCTTGTCCAATTCAATGGTCGGATGGTCAAATTGGCAACCCCATTGTGTAGCCGATCTGAGCCCAAAAAAATTAATGTTATAAATCATTATACATGTGATATGACATATATACTTACAAAGGCAATGATGAGTGGGCATCCTTATCCAATTCAATGTTCGGATGGTCAAATTAGCAACCACATTGAAAATGCGGATATATTTTGTGTAGCCGATTTGAGCCAAAAATTAATATTATAAATTATTACACATGTGATATGACACATATACTTACAAAGGCAATGATGAGTGGACATCCTTATCCAATTCAATGTTGGGATGGTCAAATTGGCAACCCCATTGAAAATGCGGATATATTTTGTGTAGCCGATCTGAGTCAAAAAATTAATACTATAAATTATTATACATGTGATATGACACATATACTTACAAAGGCAATCATGAGTGGGCATCATTATCCAATTCAATGTTGGGATGGTCAAATTGGCAACCACATTGAAAATGTAGATATATTTTGTGTAGCCGATCTGAGCCAAAAAATTAATACTATAAATTATTATACATGTGATATGACATATATACTTATAAAGGCAATGATGAGTGGGCATCCTTATCCAATTCAATGTTGGAATGGTCAAATTGGCAACCCCATTGAAAATGGGGATATATTTTGTGTAGCCGATCTGAGTCAAAAAATTAATACTATAAATTATTATACATGTGATATGACACATATACTTACAAAGGCAATGATGAGTGGGCATCCTTATCCAATTCAATGTTGGGATGGTCAAATTGGCAACCACATTGAAAATGCGGATATATTTTGTGTAGCCGATCTGAGCCAAAAAATTAATACT
Organism: Colocasia esculenta; assembly: GCA_014218235.1. Classification (NCBI taxonomy): domain Eukaryota; kingdom Viridiplantae; phylum Streptophyta; class Magnoliopsida; order Alismatales; family Araceae; genus Colocasia; species Colocasia esculenta. Next base: position 6,794,136 of record CM024766.1, on the reverse strand, counting down.
ATAAATTATTATACATGTGATATGACATATATACTTACAAAGGCAATGATCAGTGGGCATCCTTATCCAATTCAATGTTGGGATCGTCAAATTGGCAACCCCATTGAAAGTGCGGATATATTTTTGTGTAGCCGATCTGAGCCAAAAAATTAATAATGGAAATTATTGAACAAGTGATATCACATATATACTTACAAAGGCAATGATCAGTGGGCATCCTTATCCAATTCAATGGTCAAATGGTCAAATTGGCAACCACATTGAAAATGCCGATATATTTTGTGTAGCCGATCTGAGTCAAAAAATTAATACTATAAATTATTATACATGTGATATGACACATATACTTACAAAGGCAATGATGAGTGGGCATCCTTATCCAATTCAATGTTGGAATGGTCAAATTGGCAACCACATTGAAAATGCGGATATATTTTGTGTAGCCGATCTGAGCCAAAAAATTAATACTATAAATTATTATATATGTGATATGACATATATACTTACAAAGGCAATGATGAGTGGGCATCCTTATCCAATTCAATGTTGGGATGGTCAAATTGGCAACCCCATTGAAAATGCGGATATATTTTTGTGTAGCCGATCTGAGCCAAAAAATTAATAATAGAAATTATTGAACAAGTGATATCACATATATACTTATAAAGGCAATGATCAGTGGGCATCCTTATCTAATTCAATGGTCGAATGGTCAAATTGACAACCAACATTACTGCAGGCTGATAACATTCAAGGTATGCTCATATTTCATAAACATTTATGTTCAAGATTTTCATAAATTATACTGTTTGTCATATGACTAACATTGCATTCATTTTCATGCAGATTTTATTATGTACGGCAAATGAAGGAGGCTATTAAAATAGTTCCATGTCTAAATTTGAACGCTGCATTGAGCCTTTCATGTTCTGTTGTTAATTATTGTTCAGCGAAATTTGTTACATTTAAAATTGACCATGGGATCGGATCTATGTTATGTCTTCTTTTTTGCAAAGTTATGTTGTTACATAAAGAAACAACTTGTGTTGTTAATAAATGTACAATGAATTTTGTTCCTACATACATGAACAGGTAGAAATAATGAATGTTGAATGTCTTTCATATTGTCTTTTTTTTTTTTTCAAAGTTTTGTTGCTATAGACATACATGGACATGTACAAATAATGAAAATATAAGAAAAACAGGGGAGGTGTTGTCCGTTTTTTTCTAAATTAATTAATGTTAAAAATAAATAGAGGTATGATTAAGACATGCAATTTGTTATTAAATAAAATTGCATTTTGTATTAATTTGTTGTTATTAATCTTTGTATTCAATTTTCTATTCACGTTATTAATTTTTCTATCAATGTTATAGTAATAAAGAATTATAAAAAAATAATATAAAGTACTACCACACCTTTTTAGTACTATTGTATTTTTATTTAAAATTGTTAATATTTTTAATTGATGGTAATATTTTAATCTCATTTATAAAATAATTTCTATGATTAAACTATTCTAAAAAAAGGCTCATAAATTTAAATAACTAAAGTGTTGGTTGAGGGGTAGTTGTGGTATTTTCATCAAAGTTGAAAAAGTTAACCCGCAATGCCAACCAAAGCACTCAAGAAATATGTAGGTTAAGTCCATTTATTCAAGTGAGTTAAATCACTTGTTATCAAAGAAAAAGATGGGTTAATCATGTGTAACTTTGTTCATGAGTTGGAGTTATCCTAACTCTAACCCATTACCAAAGTAGCAATCAAACGAGACCACCCCTTTTGGCACAACTCCGAGGAGCTTACAGTACCATGGTAGTGCTGGTCCGTAGAATTGTGTCTGGACTAGATAATATTGTTTACTCTTAATAGACAGACCATCAAATATTGTGATAGAAGAGGATAGATAGAGATCTCAAGTTGGGCTGCGGCCCGCTTCTGTCCAAAGTTGGACCGCATGTCCAAAAATAGAACGTCGGCCCAGATTTCGAACCCCTCATCCTTGCTAATTTAGGCCCATCACGCGTTTGAGCACTCTCGTTATGCCGGACCAGCACCGTTCTCTTTCAAAACGCAAACCCCTTGCGGCGGCGGCGGCGGCGGCGGTGTAGGAGCTACTTCCTCCTCCTCCAAGCACAGCAACTACAACAATGGTGACAGGCTCCCAGACCCCAGAACATGGCAAGGTCCCAGTGTCCTCGGACCAGAAGAAGAAGAAGATGGCAAAGAAGAAGCCTGAGTCGGAAGGGCCCGTCTCCGCCGCCGCCGCCGCCTCCGAGGAGAAGAGGAAGCCTGGGCACGAGATTGATGAGATATTCGAAGGGGCGAAGAAGAAAAGGAAGGCGATGAAGGAGGAGGAGAAGGGGAAGGAGAAGAAGAAGAAGAAGGTTGGAGAGGGAGGAGCCGGCGCGGCATGGGTGGAGAAGGCTGACGATGAGGCGAGAAGGAAGAAGAAGAAGAACAAGGGCGGTGGAGCCTTTGTTGCCCGTGCTGACGACGAGGACGCGACGAAGAAGCAGAAGAGGCGTAAGACGAACGACGGGCTGGCGATATACTCGGCGGAGGAGCTGGGCTTGGGGAACCGCGATGCTGGAGGTACCCCACTCTGCCCCTTCGACTGCTCGTGCTGCTTCTGAGGAGGAGCGGAGAGCGGGGACACCAGAAAAGGTGGAGTCTTTCCGAGTCTTTTCATCACTTGCTGATCCTGTCTTGTCAATTTGTTCTTGCAATGCAGATGGGATGAGTTCGGATGTTGTGCGCTTGTAGCCTTAATTCTGGTTGATTTTGATCTGTTTATAGGGTGTTTTACGACTCTCTCTGTCTCTCTCTTCACGCTATCAACTAGTTTGGCTCTCCAGGAAGAGTGGGTCCAAATTATTTTGTTCTAACCGAAGTAAGAACTAGATCTTTACCGGGAGGAGTTTCTGTTAACAATCTCCTGTTTATGATCGTACAATATAATTCCTTTTTATATAGGCAATGAAGTCTTACTTGTACTGCTGGTTCAATTTGTGCTTATTACTTCGGATTTGGGTGTCCTGGGATGTCGTGAACATAAACAACAAACATTAAAGATCTTCCACACGTTTGTGGTCCCGAGGAACTAAATCCTTGTGTCTGGGAGAAAGTAATCCAATTATGATTTTTGGCAACAGATTCCAAATTAAAATTTTCACAAAGGTGCACTCTTGTCAAGACTATTGTTTTCACAGGTCTGCATTTTTCTCGTCAGTCTCCATACAGCATATGGTGATCATATGACGTACTGCAGACTATGTCTCATGAGTCAGAATCAGCATCGAAATTTAATTAGCTCATGGCTATCCTCTTTACAAAAAGAAATTCTCTCAAAACCATGGTCATGCAGATGAATAATTATTCTTTTGGAAGATGGACAATTGCTTATTCATATGTTCTAGTTAAGAGTGTGCATTCATGCATTTTCTTGTCTTCACGGTTGGCAGTATTGGCCGAAACCGCTACGTTTTAGCCGAACCGTATCGGTTTTGAGGTACCGAAAGCATGGTCCGAAACTGCCAAAACCGGACAAACTCTCCTCTTTATGGGAGTTCAAGTCCGCCCGATATGCCTAATACACCCGAAACTGAAATTGATCTGTTTCGATTTCGAACCCAGCCAAAACCAAAACCGACACTGCCATCCTTGCTTGTCTTATGGTGGACTGAGGATCTCCTGATCCCGCATCCCCTTCCTCTATTGGATGCCACTGGCCAGCACAATTTCATGATGACAAATTTTAGAAACGTCCATAAAGCAATACATCACTGTCTATGAAGTTTTGTTTCTGGTATCCAAATTGGATGCACCTCTAAATTCTAATTTATCTAGTCCACTTTGATAGAATGTACAGATGTAGAAGTTGATTCTTTTTTCTCCTTTGTATATTTATGATATATCCAGAACATGACGAGTCGGCAGAATATGTGATGATATTGAACAACCTACCAACAGACCCAATTTCTTCAGGTAAATCCCGTCGATTGCAACTGTTGGAGGTAAACGTTCAGTTTATGTCAGAAATTAGAAGTACAACCCTGTACAAAAGGTGGAAGTTCAACTTTGGAGAGGCTAATGTTCAGGGAGCTTAAGAGGCATTTTCTATTCAGAGGGGACATGATGCGGGACAGAATGGGGGTGGATCCACCTTGAGGTGAACTAGGCCCACTTGGTGCTACTGTTGGCTCCGAACTGTTACAGTGGCTGTGGGGCACTGTTCACCGAAGTTATTCAGGTGGTGATGAGGTGGGTTGGTAGGATCTTGATGGGACGAATGAGTCTGGGCCTCTATTGGGCCATGTGGTACAAGGCAGCCAGCCTTGTCTTCTATTGAGACTCCTGTCTGATCAGAGAGAGAAGGGAAGAGAGAAGAACGGCAGCGGGGCAAAGGGAGAGTTCAGAGGTGATGATGCAGTGATGGAGTGGGTGGCTGGCATCAACGAAGGTGGTGGCGTGGTGCTGGCTGTGGGGTTCACGGTGGCGGGGCAGTGCGCCCAATGGGTGGCTCCAGTGGCGGCGACGTCGGTTGCCTCTGCCCATGCTGGCGGGGGGGAGAAGGCAGCTGGCGGGCTTGACGGTGCTGCAGATGTGGAAAAAGAAAGAAGAGGCTGGCAGGGTGGCATCTGTGCAGGGGTTGGGCAGACGGTGACCGGAGGTCAAGCTGGAGGGTGTTGGTAGGGTCGACAATGGGGCTGGTTCCCTGTGGGGTTTGCGGCTGTGGGGAGAGAAGAAGGAAAGAAGAAGATAGACAACAAAACAAAAGAGAGGATGAAGCTTCGACGGTGGGAGGGAGAAAGGACTAAGAAGATGTCCACCTAGTACTTCTTGTCCTATTCCCTTCACGGGAGGAAGGACTAAGGAGACAACCATGATGACCACCATTTTTTTTTCATTCAATAACTTCATCAACCTAAAAATTTGAGATTACATATGTATTTATAGAGGACGAAAACCTAATGGTCCTCCTTGCAGACCCAATGACCGAAATACCCTTAAGATATAAAAAATTGTGCAAAATCACACAAAAAATTACAGAAAAGTAAAGACTCGATATTAGCTCCATATGATCCCAATAAACTATAAAAAATTAAAATTAAATTCTACTAACTTATGACCTCTGAATGAGACTCAAATAAAATAAAAATATGTAATAAAAATAAAATTGATGCCAATACAACTCTGATCGTCTAATGTCTTGAGTCTTGCTCCACGTTAATCTCTCCTAGTTGGTTCGGAAAAACTCGTCCTTGAGTTTTAAAGTGCTAGAGTAGGATGAAGACTGAACACAAGAGGACAAATATAGAGCTCTAGGCAGAAAATCATATCAAAAATCTTGAATTGATGGTCAACATGCGCCTTGCCAAAATCTAAGCATACCATATTAACATGAGAAGGCTCCATAAGCAAAACGACTTCAGATGAAGCAACTGACGAAGCAACCTCAAGCACCGGGCCATCAATTAAGTCTAGCCCAAACATAGTAAATAAATCATGATCCCAGATGTCATTAGGAACAACTATCAGCGTACTCCCAAAGGATGAGTCAACGGTGAGTATAGAATCATTTATCAATTCCAACCTAGAATCAACAAATAAACTCTGATATCATATGTCCTGCAAGACAGACCATGCTCGCATCTCTTCTTCATACTTGACCAACAATTTAGTTTCATTGTCTCTTTATTGAATGAGAAGCGAACAAGAGTGATCTTAGATGAGCAGTGTCAGAATAATTATGTTTCTCAGTCTATTGTTGATTTGTTATTGAAAACTGACGAGATTGTTGTTGAGGGTGACCGAGCTTTTGTGGAGTTTCATTGTCAGTTTGTAGGTGGCACCTGATTGAAGACAATTTGTTATTTTGATGGAGCATGGTGCGTTATTGCTCCATTGGGTTCTTACATTAGTTTGGGACGAGATTGGATGGTAGAGCGACAGGCTACCATAGACCACGTCCAATCTGTTTGCATTATCCAATCACCACATTTAAGCAGTAAGTTTTGTTTTCCCAAGTACATTTCTACTAGTGCCAAACCACCAGTTTAGGATGTGATTTATGAAGCCGATCCTACATTGGTTGAGTATGAAGAAGAAATGCGAGCATGATCTGTGATGCAAGATGTGTAGGCTTAGAGTTTATTTGTCGATTCCGAGTTCGAATTGATAGATGATTCTATACTTGATGTTGACTCATCCTTTGAGAGTATTTTGATAGTCATTCCCGATGACATCCAGGATCATGATTTATTTATTATGTTTAGGTTAGACTTAATTCATGGCACTGTGTTTGAGGTTGTTTCGTTAGTTGCTCCATCTGATGTCGTGTTACTTATGGAGCTGTCTCATGTTGATATGATATAGTTAGATTTTTTGCAAGATGCATGTTGACTGACAGTTAGAGATTTCTGATATGATTTTCTATATGGAGCTTTATATTTGTCCTCTTGAGTTTGCCTTCATCCTACTTCGGCATTTCAAAACTTGAGGACGAGTTTTTTTTTGAAATGTGGGAGATTAACGTAGAGCAAGACTTGAGACATCAGACGATCAGAGTCGTATTGGCATCAATTTTATTTTTATTATGTATTTTTTTATCTTATTTGAGTCTCATTTAGATGTCATAAGTTGGTAGAACTAAATTTCTAATTTGTATAGTTTATTGAGCCTCTTTAGAGCTAATATCAAGTATTTTTTTTTTCTGCAATTTTTGGTGCGATTTTGCACTATTTTCTTGGTTTTCGGGGTATTTTGGTCATTGCGCTGCGAGGACCATTAGGGTTTCTTTCTCTATAAATACATATGTAATCTAAACTTTTTAAGTCGATAAAGCTATTGAATGAAAAAAGAAAAATTGTGGTCGTCATAGTTGTCTCCTTCCTCCCATGAAGGGAATAGGGCATGAAGCCCCCGAGTGTGAAGCCTGTCTACCCCCCTTTTTTCGCTTGTCTCTGTCATCTTCCTCCTTTCTCCTTCCCACTATCAAACCTTCTTGGTCCTCTCTTTTCTTCTGTTGACTATCTTCCTCTTTTCTTCTTTTCAACCCACAACTGCAAACCCCAAGGGAACTAGCCCCCTCATCGACCCCACTAGCACCCTATAGCGCAACCTCCAGTCGCTGTTTGCCAAACCCCTTCACAGCCACCACATTGCCGGCCTCTTCTTTCTATTTTTACCTCTGTAGCACCGTGAAGCCCGTCTGGCCATAGATAGGGTTGTAAACGATCCGAATCGAGTAGTAGTCTACTCGAACTCGGCTCGTTCAATTAAAATCGAACTCGGCTCGATGCTCGTTGAGACTTGAGTATCTACATTTATGTTCGTACTCGACTCGGTTCATTTTTAAGATGCTCGAGCTCGGCTCAATGAACTACTTGTTTACACAAATAAGCTTGAGCTCGAGTTCGAGCTCGAAAACGAGCATGATCCAAGCATTCAAACGAGCTCGAGCTCGCACTAGACTCGGTTAAGATTGTCTATATTTTTTGCACTCAAGCTCGAACTCGACTTGTTCACACTTCACACTCACAACTGGAGCTCGAACTCGACTCGTTTACACACATAGTTGAAGCTCAAATTCAAACTCGTTTACAAATGCATTTTCTATATCATTCACACAACTCCATGTATTAAACATTAGAAACATCCTAATTTGTTGCCTAAAATGAAATCAATTATTTTTTCACAAAATGATACATTCACTACATAAAATTTTAGATTGTGTAAAGTGTAAAAAGATTATGTAATATTATGCAAATAATGTCAAATCTGCAAAAAAAAAATGTAAACCTGTAAAATGCCAAATCCGTCAAAACTATGTAAACCTATGGAAATAACACCAAATCTGCCAAAAAAATGTAAACATGCGCTGATGGCAAATCTGCCCAAAAAAATTATGTAGAGCTGTGCAAATAATGTCAATTGTCAAGTCTACCAAAAAAATGTAAACCTATGAAAAATGCCAAATCTGTCAAAAATATTATGTAAACCTGTGCACATAATACCACATCTGCCAAAAAAATGTAAAAATGTGCAAATGGCAAATTTGCCAAAAAATATTTTGTAGAGTTGTGCAAATAATGTCAAATGACTCGAAATTTCCAAAAAAATTGTGTAAACCTGTGCAAATGTCAAACCTGCCAAAAAAATTTATAAACCTATGTAAATCTAAAGAACATACAATATTTTTCACAAATATTATATCAAGCATCATCTCTTTCATATCTTACTCAAAACCAATCTTGAAAATAATAACAAATACCAAAAGACAAGGGCACCATGGGTCAATAAAACATTACAATACGAGTCAAATGTCTCAAAGTCTTTAACATAAAACACATTACAATGTCATTCCATCTGAAAAGGGAAACTTTAAGGAAGAACTTCCTTAATATCCTCCAAAATAAGAATCATATGGAACTTCCTTAAAGCACATTACAATGTCACTCCACAAGTTGAAGAGGGAAACTTTAAGGAAGTAGAAATTCGTTAACAATCTCCATGATTTGAAAAGTAAAAGAATGTAGAATAGACATAAAAGTTATGTTGAAATCATGTAAAAGTTAAAGTAAATTAAATAAATGTATAAAACACTTATCTTTGCCTTCCTTTTAATCCCATAAAAACTTTGGAACCAATCCTCTCCACATAGTAAAGCTTGCATAGTTTCTACTCCTAAAGAAGATCGATATGTATCAATCACTCTACCCTTAACACTAAATGTTGCTTCTGATGCCACTGTAGTAATAAGAATAGCCAAAATATCACATGTCATCTTTGACAAAATACAAAATTTCAAGTTACTTGTCTTCCACTACTCTAATACATTAAAACTCTCATTTGAATGATCATCATAAATATACACACTTTTTTGTAAATAGATATAAAGCTCAAATCTTACATTTTGAATGGTGTCAATATTCCTGATACAATGATCGAACTTCTTCCTTCCACTTAATATAAATTTTCTTTTGGATGTAGAAATAGAACTTGTGTTACTAACACCACTACCAATAGTGGAATTTACTTATTGAGAGTCACCTTCTACACGCATATTAATATTACTTGTGCAAGTATCCACATATTCTTTATAATTTGTATACAAATTGTCTCGTACTTCAAAAATATGTGTAGTAGCTACATCCTCAAGGTAAATGGATTGAAAAGAAAATTCAATCAGCTTCAATTTGTTTCTAGAGTCTAACACAGTAACAATAGAGATCAACAAGTTAGAAAGAATGACCCCAATACTTGTTAAATTTTGACTTCATTCTTATAACCATTGCTTTCATATATTCACTGTCACACACTTTTTACACCTAGCACTTTGTTAATGTTGGTAAGTTCAGGTAGAAATAAATTTGAAGTTGGATATTTAGTACCTAAATATATAAAAATAAGTAAATAAATTATTAAAGAAAAAAATGAAGATGTTCAAGATATTCTAAAAAAAATTGAAATCCCAATAAAAAAGTAAATATCATCTAATTACCTAAAATGATATCAGTGACCTCATTGAAAAGTGTCAAGGAAGAGCAAACATCTTCAACTCTATCTCAATCTTCTTCAGAAGGCAAATACATGTAATGTAATGTTGATCTCTTTCTTGATATCGAGGGAACATATTTATAAATTCTAAAGCACAAGCCAACATACTATAAGTTGCATTCCATCTTATGCAACAATCTAAAATCAACCTCTTAGTAGGCAAATGACGTTGCTTCGCAATGTCACTAAACATAATTAGTCTTGTAGTAGATTCTGAAATGTACTTCACACTTTCTTGAATATTTTCAATCACATGTTGAATTTCAGATAAACCATCTTACACTAAACGATTCAATCTGTGAGCACAACGAACGTGAAATAGTGCACCATTGCAAGACAACTTATTCTGAAAATTAAGACTATCTTTCAACATCCTCACTGTTGTATCCTTATAAGAGGCACTGTCAATAGTTATAATTGATACTTTCTTTTCAATTCCCGGTTCTTCAAAGCATTTATAAAGGGAATCATGTATAGTATAACAACTTTAGAGTGCAGGAGGTTCATTCAAAACCCTCTTATGCAACTTTTAATTTTCAACAAAATGACATGTTATGAGTCTTATGACCATATATTGCACCTTCTAGACAGATTTCCACAAATCTGTTGTGATGCTTACTCTATTAATACCTTTTAACACACCCCTCAACCTCTTCTTCTCAAGCTCATAGTTAGTTACACAATCACTTTTGATTGTTTGTCGTGTGGTCTTTTGATAAAGAGGGTTTGCATTTTTCATCAATATATTGAATACATCATACTCAACAAAAGAAAATGGTAACTTGTGAACCATGATCATATGAGAAGTGATCTCTCTAATTTTTGTTTGATCATATCTCCAAGTCTGGACATTTGGGATGACATTCACACTTTTTGAATTAGAATCAGGAATAGATGCTTGTATATTGATGTGTTTCTGATCTTTAGTTAGCTGAAATCTTGAAAAAGAACTCAAGTGTCTTTTGTACTGTTTGGTTCTACCAGTAGCACTCTTTGTAAGTTTAGCTTTGCAATAATTGCATTGTATTTTTTCACTGTCACTAAGAAGTTTCACATACTGAAAATATTGCTAAATATCAAATGTTTTCTTCCTTCTCCTCTTTGCATAATGGTTTTTCTCTCTTTTTTTGTTTTTTTTTTATAACGAGGAATCCAATGTAATGGCTTAAGGCTCAGTGCTTTACACTAGGAGGTCAAGAGTTCGAGCCTTGTCATAGCCATGGTATTTGCGCATATTGCACTTTTTCCACTATGTGTAAAACCCAGTGTGAGGAGTGTGTTACGGGTGGCACCAGGTAAGCCCCCTCAATTGAACCCCTCCCCCTTCTTATTTCCTTCTCGGTTAACTTCTTCACCATCAACCACAATAACTTCATTTGTTGACTGAAAGGCTCACAATCTTTATCCATGATAGTGTTTGATGAAGAACCAACACTATAAATATTAACTTGTAAGGGCAATGATGGTACTAGAGAATTTGCTCTTGTTCTTGTTGTGAAGAATGAGAAGACATATTTTAAAAAAGTTGTAAATAAATAATTCAAATGATATGAACACCAAACATAACGGCATAAAAATTAGAATAAGAACTCAACCTATTAACAGGCGTTTAAGAAAAAATAGATTATATGCTACGTAGGGGTGTAAACAAACCAATTCGTTCGACGAACAACTCGTGAAATAGCTCGAGAAGAACTCGACTCGGCTCGTTTATTAAGTTAAATAAACAAGTTTGAACAGAAGATTAAGCTTGGTTCATGAACGCACCGAGTCTGAACACATGTGAGCTCGACTCGATTATGTTCGTGAACAACTCGTTTAATTACTCATTAAGAGCTCGTTTAAATACTCATTAATAGCTCATTTAAATACTCATTATTAATTAAATTAAATTATTAAATATTTCATTGAGGATATAAATTCTTTGTTTACTTTGGCACCATGAGATGTTATAAATAAAAATAAAAGTTAGAGGTTCATATATAAAAGTTAAACATATAAAGAGGACAAGTTTGAAAATTTTCCACTTGATGGATCTTTGCCATTCACATACTCCATCCAATGGTCAAGATTCAACAAACACAAGAGAAAGAGCTTAACCTACACTAGTTGCCCCGCCCCCATTTGGCCAATGACGAGACTTACTTCGTGAGGACCGTTACTGCCTCCCTCTTCTCCTTCTTCCTTCTCGGCACTAGAGCTAGGGTTTGTAGGTCTCTCCGTCTGCCTTCGACATCGTCGATCGCAGGTCTGTCGCCGGTCAACACCCTCCACTACACTGTCATTTCTTCGACCCTCTTTGGCCAGTTGCCGTGATATCTCCGACTGCCGACTTCATCCCTTTACAGGTATTGGATCTCCGCAGTTGACTTTTCTTTGTGCATGTAGACAAAGGAGAGAGAGGGAGGGAGGGAGAGAAATGAGTAGATGAATCGCAGTGCAGAGCGGGGTGGCTTGGGATGTAGGGCAGCGCCACGGGCCTTCTCGGACGCATGTTTCTCGCAAGGCAACACAGTCCCCAATTGCTGCACCGTCATAGCAGATTCCCCCACCCCAAGCATGTGGGGAAGGTTCGACCGTCGGAAAATAGGAACTCTTCCTCCATATAGAGGGAGTAGTACTCCCCCTCCCCGGCCGTGAGACTTCCAGAGCATTCTGTGAGTGCGAGGAGCAGAGCAGATGGGGAACGGGTCATCCAATCTTTCGATAAATCTGAATACCCTTTTCTTGGTGGATTTGTTTTTTTCTTCATGGGAATATATTTATCCTCTGATTGATGTTAATGTTGTCCTGCTGGGAACCATGGATAATTGTGGGTATGCTAGTTTTCTGTAATAGGATTAGTTTGAAAAAACATCTAGAGAGCTGAAACACTCTATCCCTCTCTACTGCCCTCCTCACCACCCTCTCCCTTCCCCCATTAGCCTCCCTCTTCCTCTTTGTCTCACTTAGTCTCTTTCGGGCTTTCAATGTTGCAGCTATTCATCTCCGCCTCCCGTTGTCGTTGCAGCCGTTCATCTTCACGTCCCCACGTCACCGTCTTTCCCGATCTCCTGGAGGCAGCTCCACCAACATCACTGTCTTCTCCGAACTCAGGCAACATACTTATGTTTAAGAGAGAAACTTTGTGCTCTAAGATACTTTGTTAGTAGATAAATTAGTGTAGCATAAAATTAAGTTCTTATTCTATTTCTTATGCCGTCATGTTTGGTGTTCATATCATTTAAATTATTTATTTATGATTTTTTTAAGATATGTCTTCTCATTCTTCATAACAAGAATAAGAGCAAAATTTTTCAAGTTACTATTTTACAGTGCTGGTTCTTCATCAAACACTATTATGGATAAAGATTGTGAGTCTACTCAACCAACAAATAATGAAGTTATTGTGGTTGATGGTGAAGAAGTTAGTGAAGAAGTTAACTCTGAAGGTGATAAAGAGGAAACCATTATGCAAAGAGGAGAAGGAAGAAAACATTTGATATTTGGCAATATTTTCAGTATGTGAAACTTTTTGATGGCAATGAAAAAATGCAATGCAATTATTGCAAAGCCAAACTTTAAAAGAGTGCTGCTAGTACAACTACACAATACAAAAGACACTTGGATTTTTGTCTAAGATTTCAGCTAACTGAACGTCAGAAACACATCAACATATAAGCATCTGCTCCTGATTCTTACTCAGAAAGTGTGAATGTCATCTCAAATGTCTTGAAGGTATGATCAAGCAAAAATTAGAGAGATCACTTCTCATTTGATCGTGGTTCACAAGTTACCACTTTCTTTTGTTGAATATGATGTGTTCAATATATCGATGAAAATACAAACCCTCTTTATCAAAAGATCACATGGCAAACAATCAAAAGTGATTGTGTAACTAGCTATGAGCTTGAGAAGAAGAGGTTGAGGGGTGTGTTAAAAAGTATTAATAGAGTAAGCATCACAACAGATTTGTGGAAATCTGGCTAGAAGGTGCAATACATGGTCATAACATGTCATTTTGTTGAAAATTGGAAGTTGTATAAGAGGGTTTTGAATTTTGTTTCTGTACCTCCCTCTCACTCTCAAGTTTCTATACATGATGCCCTTTATAAATGCTTTGAAGAATGGGGAATTGAAAAGAAAGAATCCACTATAACTGTTGACAATGCCTATTATAATGATACCACAGTGAGAATGTTAAAGGATAGTCTTAATTTTCAGAAGAAGTTATCTTGTAGTGGTGCACTATTTCATGTTCGTTGTTATGCTCACATATTGAATCTTTTAGTACAAGATGATTTATCTGAAATTCAACATGTGATTGAAAATATTCGAGAAAGTGTGAAGTATATTTCAACATCTACTACAAGACTAATTATGTTTAGTGACATTGCAAATCAACTTCATTTGCTTGCCAAGAGGTTGATTTTAGATTGTTGCACAAGATGGAATACAACTTATAGCATGTTGGCTTATGCTTTAGAGTTTGGAAATATGTCCCTTGATATCAAGAAAGAGATGAACATTACATATATTTGACTTTTGAAGAAGATTGGGATAGAGTTGAAGATGTTTGCTCTTTCTTAACACTTTTCAATGAAGTCACTGATATCATTTCAAGTAATTTGATAATATTTATCTTTTTGTTGGATTTTCAATTTTTTTAAAATATTTTGAACATCTTCATTTTGTTTGTTCTTTAATAATTCATTTACTTATTTTTTATATAGGTATTGAATATCCAACTTCAAATTTATTTCTACATGAACTTACCAATATTAAGGAAGTGCTAGATGAAAAAAGTGTGTGTGGCAATAAATATATGAAAGCAATGATTACAAGGATGAAGTCAAAATTTAACAAGTACTAGGGTCATTCTAACTTGATCTCTATTGTTGCTGTGTTAGACCCTAGAAACAAATTGAAGTTGATTAAATTTTCTTTTCAATCAATTTACCTTGGGCATATAGCTGCTACACATATTTTTGAAGTATGTGATAGTTTGTATATAATTTATAAAGAATATGTGGATGCTTACATAGTTAATATTGGTAAGAGTGTAAAAGGTGACTCTCAAGAGGTAAATTCCACTAGTGGTAGTGGTGTTAGTAACACAACTTCTACTTCCAACGGAAATTTTTTATTAAGTGGAAGGAAGAAGTTTGATCATTATATCAGGAATATTAACACGATTGAAAATGTGAGATTTAATCCTGATATCTATTTACAAGAAGGTGTGTATATTTGTGATGAGAATTCAAATGACAGTTTTGATGCATTAGAGTGGTGGAAGACAGATAACTTGAAATTTCGTATTTTCTCAAAGATGGCATGTGATATTTTGGCTATTTCCATTACTACAGTGGCATTAGAAGCAACATTCAGTGCTGGGGGTAGAGTGATTGATACATATCGTTCTTCTTTAGGAGTAGAAATTGTCTATGCTTTAGTATGTGGAGAGGATTGGTTCCAAAGTGTTTATGTTATTAAAAGGAAGGCAAGGGTCAGTACTTTATACATTTATTTAATTTTCTTTAGCTTTTACATGATTTCAACATTACTTTTATGTCTATTCTACATTCTTCTACTTTTCGGATCATGGAGGTTGTTAACGAATTTCTTCTTCCTTAATGTTTTCCTTTTCAGCTCATGGAGTGGCATTGTAATGTGTTTTAAGGAAGTTCCACATGATTCCTCTTCTGGAGGACATTAAGGAAGTTCTTTCTTAAAGTTTTCCTTTTCAGATGGAATGACATTGTAATGTGTTTTATGTTAAAGACTTTGAGACATTTGACTCGTATTATAATGTTTTATTGACCTATGGTGCCCTTGCCTTTTGGTATTTGCTATTATTTTTGGATTGGTTTTGAGTAAGATATGAAAGAGATGATGTTTGATATCATATTTGTGAAAAATATTGTATGTTCTTTAGATTTGCATAGGCTTACATAATTTTTTTGGCAGGTTTGGCATTTGCACAGATTTACACAATTTTTTGGCAGATTTGAGTCATTTGACATTATTTGCACAACTCTACATAATTTTTTTTGGCATATTAACCATTTGCACTTGTTTACATTTTTTGGCAGATTTGGTATTATTTGCACAGGTTTACATAATTTTTTTGACAGATTTGGCATTTTCACAGGTTTACATTTTTTGGGCAGATTTGACATTATTTGCACAACACTACATAATTTTTGGCAGATTTGCCATCTGCACATGTTTACATTTTTTTGACAGATTTGGTATTATTTCCACAGGTTCATATACTTTTTTTGATAGATTTGGCATTTTCATAAGTTTACATTTTTTTTTTACAGATTTGACATTATTTGCATATATTACATTTTTTACACTTTACATAATGTAAGATTTTATGTAGTTTTTAATGTATTATTTGTGAAAAAAATAATTGATTTCATTTTATGCAACAAAATGGGATGTTTCAAATGCTTAATACATGTGGTTGTGTGAATGATATGGAAAATGCATTTGTAAACGAGTCTGAATTTGAGTTTCAATTGTGTGTGTAAACGAGTTGAGTTCGAGCTTCCATTGTGAGCGTGAATGAGTCGAGTTCGAGTGTAAGAAATGTAGATAATCTTAACCAAGTCAAGTGTGAGCTCGAGCTGGTCTAAACGTTAGGATCATGCTCGCTTTCGGGCTTGAGCTTGTTTGTGTAAATGAGTAGTTAATCGAGCCGAGCTCGAGCATCTTAAAAATGAACTGAGCCAAGTACGAATAGAAATGTAGATACTTGCCGAGTATCAAGTCGAGTTCGAATTCTATTTCAATTGAACGAGCTGAGTTCGAGCAGACTGCTACTCAGTTCTGTTGGAATCGTTTATACCGCTAAAGCTACACCAATTTATCTACTAAGCACAAGTATGTTGCCTGAGTCTGGAGAAGACAGTGATGTTAGTGGCACTGCCTCCGGGAGATCGCGGAAGATGGCGATGTGGGGACGCGAAGATGAATGGCTGCAACGGCAACGGGAGGCGGAGATGAACAGCTGTAACACTGAAAGCTTGAAAGAGACTAAGTGAGACAAAGAGGAAGAGGGAGGTCAATGGGGGAAGGGAGAAGGTGGTGAGGAGGAGGGCAGTAGAGAGGGATGGATGAGTGTTTCAGCTCTCTAGATGTTTTTTCAAACTAGTCTTGTTGCCGAAAACTAGCATATCCACAATTATCCATGGTTCTTGATGGGACAACATTAACATCAATTAGAGGATAAATATATTCCCATGAAGAAAAAAACAAAACCTATATGTATATATAATCCCACAATTCCTACCAAGAAAAGGGTATTCAAATTTATGATTTATCAGAAGATTGGACGACCCTTTCTCCATCTGTTCTACTCCTCGTGCTCACAAGATGCTCTAGAAGTCTTGCGGCCAAGGAGGGGGAGTACTACTCCCTCTTATATATGGAGGAGGAGTTTCTATTTTCTGACGGTGGCCGGGCCTTCCCCAGATAGCTGGGGTGCGGGGATCTGCCATGGTGGTGCAGCAACCGAGGATTGTGTTGCCTTGCGAGGAACAAGCATCCGAGAATGCCCGTGACGCTGCCCTACATCCCAAAGCCACCCCGCTCCCCACTGCGATTCGTCTACCCACCTCCCTCCCTCCCTCTCTCTCCTTCGTCTACACGCATATAGAAGGGTCAGTTACGGAGATCCAATACCTGTGAAGGGACGATGTCAGCAGTCGAAGAGATTAAGATAGCCGGCCGAAGAGGGTCGAAGAGATGACAGCACAATGGAGGGTGTTGGCAGGCGACAGAGCCGTGTCCGACAATGACGACAGCAGTGGGAGGGACGACGACGACAGTTGGAGAGACTATAACAGCCGGGGATGAAGGTCATAGTCGGAGATGACCACCGAAGAGACTTGTAAACCCTAGCTCCAATGTCGGGAAGGAAGGAGGGGGAAGGCAATCGTGGTCCTCACAGACTTAGTCTTGCCGCTGGCCAAATGGGGGTGGGGCGACTAGTCTAGGTTAAGCTCCTCCTCTTGTGCTTGTTGCCAAGATCCATCAAGTGGAAAATTTTCAAACTTGTTCTCTTTATTTAAGTTTTATATATGAACCTCTAACTTTTATATTTATTTATTGTTTCTCAGGGTGCCAAAGTAGACAAGGAATTTATATCCTATGTGAACTATTTAATAATTTAATTTAATTAATAACGAGTATTTAAATGAGCTCTTAAAGAGTATTTAAACGAGATCTTAATGAGTATTTAAACAAGTTGTTCACGAACATAATCGAATCGAGCTCACATGTGTTTAGACTTGGCTCATTTATGAATCGAGCTTAATTTTTTGTTCAAACATGTTTATTTAACTTAATAAACGAGCCGAGGTGAGTTCTTCTGGAGCTATTTCACGAGCTGTTCGTCGAACGTATTGGTTCATTTACACCCCTAGCTATAGATGTGGAATAAGAAAGAAGAGTGGCAAATATATTTTATCGACGTCGCCGCCGTCAGAGCAACCCATCGGGCGCACTGCCCTGCCACCGTGAAGCCCACAGCCAGCATCATCACCTCTGAACTCTCCCTTTGCCCTGCTATTGTTTTTCTCTCTTCCCTTCTCTCTCTGATCAGACAGGAGTCCCAACAGAAGACTAAACTTGCTGTCTTGTACCACATGGCTCAATTGCAGCCCGGAAGCACTCATTCGGCCCATCAAGATCCCACCGGCCCACCTCATCACCACCTGAATAACTTCGGTGAATGGCGCTCCACAGCCACTGTAGCAGTTCGGAGCCAACAGTAGTGCCAGGTGGGACTAGTTCAGCTCAAGGTGGATCCACCCCCATTCTGTTTCTCATCAGGGCATTTTAAGAATTATTGTCTTTAAGTGAGCCTCTCCTTTTCTCGTCCCAATTTTGATAGCCAATATTAGAGTTCTGAAGGAACCTCCAGACAAGAAAAGAAGAGTGGCAAATATATTTTGGAAAGATAGCAATCTTAGAGATGCAAAAATATATTGCAATGAAGTGGGGAATCCCTGGGTTTTTTTTTTCTTCTTTTAAGTAGATACGACCACAAATTTACCAAGGATATCCCTGTAAAATCTATCCTTAAAAATAGTTGTCCTAGTTAACTTAGGTTTTTAAAACTTCTAGTTCTCACCATCTCTGTTTTGTTACTTTTTATGAACTCAACTTATGCTTAATCTATAAGCAAATGACTATTTCGCCCGCCGATTGGACAAAGGACTGTTCAGAACATAGTGAGAGATAAGGGGAAACAGGATCGCTTGGGTTGGGGGTTTTCTTTTTTTTCTTTTTTTTTTTTTATCTGGGGGGACAATGGTTGAAGAGGAAAGACGGGAAGCTTCCTCTGCACCTTATGCTCTACTACATCCACTGGTGCCATTGGGGAAGCCCCAGGTCTCTCCCCCTTCTTTTTTCTATATTTATTTATTCAAAAGGTGAGGCACCAATGTACTCATTTTATAATTTTCAATTAGTTTCACATCCATCTGAGGAATATTCAATATTCCATGGACTTTCCTCTCTTTCAAATGTTTGTTAACTGGAATGGCTTATTTGCTGAGAAAGCATAAATTTACTGGAGCCAAAGCGAAGTACAGAAATCAGAGTGACCATTTATTAATATAGGAAGAAGGTAATTCGAGGTTGCAGCATTCATATGATATGAAAAAATGCCCCTATGCAAATTGGTCCTTGAACTTACCCAGACAACCCAAGTGGAGAACCTCTAGTTACTATCTTAATGGAATATTGTATGTTTCAATTATAACAATTTTCCTCCACTTCCTGTAAAGATTTTGGATATCTTTTGAGTTCCATCCCTTTGTTTTTTAATTTCCTTCATGGAGTCTCAACAAAAATATGGAAGAACAATATTGAGCATTTGAAATTGCATAACAGGTGATGACTTTTCGAGTTCTCTCCTGGTAATCACATTTCAAGAAACGTTTTCTTCAGATTCCTGTTAATTTTATGGTTTTCCATGTGTTTCTCTGTCTTTTGCATGTTTTAGAAACTGAATAATAAATTCTAGTAGTGTGGTCTTGAGAATGGAGTCCAAAAAGTCTGACAGATATATGCTTAATAACAGAATTTGCACTCTCAAGCAACTATTTAACTTTTTGGTAGATAAGTAACTACTGGAACTACAGTGTGAATTTAGTATCTTTAGTTGGGGTTTACCGTATATGTTTGACCTATACATAAACTGTTGACACATTTATCTCTTTTTATTTAAGATTATGATATTTCTGTGAAAATTTTAATTCTTGAGAAAGTTATTTATTATCTCTCATGAAGTGAGGAGTTTACTGAACAGTGAGTAGTTCATAAAGGATTAAAAAGCACGAAATCATATTTGTAAATCCAAGTCCAGTCCTAGCTTATGACAGATGCCCAGGGGACCAGCACATCCCTGACGTACAAGTTTTTTCATACAGTCCAAATGCTGAAAATACATATAAAATACTATGAAAATAAATACAACACATGAAAATAACACAAGATTATTGCATTAACAAGGTCTAGGATGGCTTCAGATTTTTGGAAGGAGTATATTACCATATGATGACTAAAGTTTAGAGTTTAAGAATGTTGGAAAGATCTTAGGGTGGAAGATGAGAAAGCTGACTAACAGAAGCTGAGACAGACTGGAATGGGCAGGATGGTCTAGGATAGATCCGGACAACTGCGGCTGGTAGAACACTCCTTGTATGACCTGATTGAGCAAACTACCTAAGAGAGAACAAAGTTTGCTAAGTGGGAAAGTCTGCTTCTCACATTCTTCATGATTCTGTCAACAAATGTTGGCAGTTCTAGGAGTTACATGGAAAGTTACAAGATTGGCCATGCTTTGGCAAAGGTGAAAATTAGACATTTACACCTTGTTTGGGAACAGTTTGTCTTTTGAAATATGTTTGCTTATAAGAATTATTTCTTCATGTCAGCCTCGCATGGTAAGTAAGTTCGTTAAAGGTTGTGGGTACCCTCTGGCGTTGGTGATTAAGTGCACTCTGCAACCCTAAGCACACGTGTGCCATCTGCATGCAGTTTTTGTTCTTGTCAGTTCATTCTAAAATTGTTGAAAAACGAACAATATCTTTTACAGTACTAATTCTAAAGGAGAAAGAATCAAGAAAGCAGCAGGAGGCCCATGAACTCATGAGACAGTGGTAGAAAGCCATAATCTATCAAACATGAACCTTTGCCTCTTGCACATGCGCCAAAAATGCCACATTCAGAAGCTCAAAAGCATTCATTTTCACGATGATGTATGAAGATTGGCATGTTTGGATTCTTTGGCATCTTTAAAATACTGTGATGTATCAACTGATTACATGGGTGGTCATCTATTTTCTTACCTACTTTCTTTGTTTGAGAAATGTGTAGTGCCCTCCAAGTAGGGCAATAAAGGCGATGTGAATTGCCCTTCAAGCAATCCTATTGGTTGAGAGAGATCTTCAGAAGGCCCTGGTGGCCGGATAACTTCATCATCAATTGGCCCTAATGGCCCTGATTCCTCAACAAGAGAGAGAGAGAGAGAGGTTTTGTTAGATTTTCAATCAATATAATTACTTGGAGGGCAATCCACATCATATTTATTACCTTCCTTGAAGGGCACTAAGCATTTCTCATCTTTGCTTTCTTTCCACTATGACCCCATGAGATTGAATGGAGGATGCTCCTTCAAGGCTTAACTGGAGCCAATCTGTCTGTACTGACGATGGGGTGACTTCTTTGCTGATATCTTCTCATAGTTTTGTGTAGGAAAGTAAGATGCAATGGAATGTCTGTATCCCGGTTGATTTGACTGCTGTATAGATTGTATGAAAGCTGCTGACTAAGGGGGTCACAGATCTGCATCAGGTGGTCAATTGGGCTGCCTCACTCTGCCAATATGGGACTATGAAAAGTCCAATTTTTATCTCCAAATCTGCTGAGTTTTCTATTTTCACAGTTTCTGGCAGAAGTAGTTCCAGATTGATATCTCACACTGTCCATACCACCTAAGAAACCTGACATCCCTGAGCACTTGTCATGGATACACAATAGACATATTTGTGGATTTTCATAAAAAAAAAATGCAAACCTCTCCTTCCCCTAAACTATGCCTGACTAGATCACGGTGGTACAAGGCCTTATCCGAGTTAAGCCGGGAATACTCCAGGTTCTCCCAAAAAGTGATCTCTGTGGGACTTTTTGATTCTAATGTCTCAGATCGAACTAGGATTGGAATGGAGTTAGCCCGGGATTTGCTGTTCCACTTCCAGAGGTAGAACAAAAGCTTAACCCACAAGGATAATTCCCACTTTCTCCGACCCCCCATCACATGCGTGCCATGACAGTACAATTAGGGCTGTTCAGAATTCGGTTCAAACAGAAAAATCGAACCGACCGGTTCGGTTCAGTTCGGTTTGGGATCCTGCACAGTTCAGTTCGGTTTCATTTTCTGAAACCGAATAAATCGAATATATATATACTACTCAAACTAACTGTAGCGCGGTTGGCTAGCTTTATGCAATAAAGCTGCTTGCGCTGGCGCGGGTTCGAAACCCATCTCTTCCGGCACAATTTTTTGGTCAAAAATCGAGAATTACTGTAGCAAAAGGTGGCGGAGCAGAGATTTGAACCCTTGACCGCCAACAGGGAGCGTGTGTGTCTTAGCCATTGAGGCATGCACGAGCTTCTGATATAAAAGATATTAAACTTCGATTTAAATCGAACCGGTTCAGTTCGGTTTGACCTTGGGATTCAGTTCAATTCGGTTTGACCAAAAAATGAGTCAACTCAGAACGAACCGAACCGTGTTCATCCTTAAGTACAATGCTTTGATCAAGTACAAAATTGTCGGAACTTATATTAATTATTTAATTTTAAACTCTTGTCATAGGTTGAAGCATGAAATTTAAAACTTGAGTACGTAGTCTTATCTATCTGGCAGGATAATTAATGTTAAAAGTAAAGCAACTAATAAGTCGAGTAAAACTTAGCCAACATGCCACCAATGGCTCTACCACACAAGTGCGGCCGCACTTCCATTCCGAGGACAATACCACTGCCTTTGCGAGAACCATGAGGTAGCAATTAAATATAATTTATGAGAAATATTTGTTATCCGACCGACAAAATAATATGTGGGACTTAAAGTTTGACCAATCAAGTCATGTACCGAGTAGTCCAGCTCAGACTTTATACTCGATCGGCTGAACATAAAGTATTTTTTTAAAGTTTTTAAGATCTTCTAAATCTTGTGTAAAAACTCATTCAATAAATAGACGTTAAAAAAGTGAATATTTAAAAAATATATATTTCATCTGAATGTAACAGTAGACTTGAAATACTTAAAATAAAATTTATTTGATAACATTTAATAAACATCTAAATTTTGGAATACTTAATTTTTAAGATTTTAAACTGTTTGATAAAATATTTAAATAATTGTCTTTACTGGTAGTCCCTGTTAAATTAACTGGAGAGTCAGAAAAGACTACACTACCCCCGGCTCGCTCTCTCTCCTTGCTCTCCGGAGTTCTCACCAAACCGGGTGGCAAATGATACTTTGAAAGTGTGGTCGGAGATAATCAGATGGAGAAAGACTGTGTACTTTCAAAAGTGTACAAAGTGCAATCCACATGAGCAACTAACCCATGTGGCACCTCTTTTTTAGGTGTCACATGGGCTACCAACCCATGTGGATAGTGCCACATGAGTTAGTTATCTATGTAGATTATATTTTGTGTATTTTTAAAAGTGCACAAAATCTTTCTGAATCAAATGATACTTCTACAACGGAGCACCCATGGGAGACGTTGTTCCGACCACTTATAAAAAAAGTTAAGATTAAGTTGACTCCATTGATGATCAAGTAAAAGTACTATCTGGCCCATATAAGGGTTTAATTAACACTTTGGTTTAATTAAGATTTGAGATTGAGAATCAATTTGACAGATCCAGTTCTAATTTACGTCTTCTAAACTCAACCATGCTTGTGCCACACTAATAGAAGTTACCACTATAAAATATAAGAATTTTCCAAGAGTATGCATGTAATTTTCCCAAACAAGAAAAACTCAAAACACATGATATCATCAATGAGTCTAACATCCAGCTTCAGAGAATCAGACACATTGACACAGCTTCTTGCTCTTTCTGTGCAGTCATCATGATGCTCACTTTCCTCGTCAGTGACCTACAACACAAATGAAACATTACCATTTTCCATAGACAACTGGGCTTTAAAAAATGTTCCGGCCATCATGAATACTTCCACTTCCCTCCGGATGGCTCAGTTCAGTGCAACCAGATTCTGGATCTTAAAATCCACCCGCAGTCGATAGTGAGTTGAATAAGACTATATAGCCTGTAAAAAACAGCAAAACTGATCCCAATAAATGAACGACGACAAATGTTCATTACTTGGTAATGAACCCTATCATAAAGATGAGAAGGATTGCTCAGGAGCCAATCTTATTGAGCTATAGATCGTGACATAACAATGATAGTGATAACAATATGAAAGGGCAGCAACGGCCGATGACAACTGACGGTTGTGTGGCTGATAACAAATCATGGTTTGCCGGGGTAAATCGGCCCGATTCCCCCGATTCGACGTGAATCAGGGGAAACTCGATCCCTGATTCGCCCCGATTCCTTATATATATATGTGGTGGCCAAATCTGGTCACCTAGGCCCATGATGGCTCGTTACGGTCCACTCACATCCTGTCAACAAACGTGGCACCATCTCCGAAGGCCACGCCCTCCCCGGGGTGGTTCGAAGGCCTCCATTGTATGACCCCCGTGATCGGAAGCTGTCAGGCTCCGCTGCGGGATATCTCCGAGCAGATCATCCGCCCTTCCATACCGAACAACTATGAACGGCTTCCGAATAGGGATGATAACCCTGCTGCACGGAACAACCCAGAATATCACCGAACAGCACGTTCGAGCCCCCCATGTGGGTCACCTGCTCGGAAGGTATGTCCAGAGGGTGCCGAGCAGGTTCTCTGGCTTACAATGCGGTTATAACCGCCCCAGGCCACGCGCTCCATCATCAAGAGGCACGAACTGCCTGGCATCCCAACGGGCGCCTGAACGCATAACTTCCCCCGTTATGCGTGCCCCACAAGGCGCCTTTTCAGGCACGGTCTACCAACGTTACGCACGTTCGCCTTGGCACCAACGCTTATAAAAGCACAGGTACAGTACCATGCAACGGGACGTTCCCTCTCATGCGAACACACTCTCGTACTCCGAAACCCCCTGCCTCGCAAGCTCTCTTCTGACTTAGGCATTGGAGGGTTTCCCCGGTCTTCACCGGGCCTCCTGATCTTTTTCTGGTCTTGCAGGCTCTCGTCCACACCGGCGATCGTCTTCCCCATCTTCTCTAGTGGAGGCCCGTTTGGCTCAGGCCCAAATAGGATTACACCACCACATTTGGCGCCGTCTGTGGGAACGACGCAGCCATAGCTCGCGGACGATCCTCGTACCAGAATTTGGGGAGGGCGACGAGATCCCGTCAGTCATGAGGGGACTCTCGCCATCGACCCCCTCCCGTGGACGTCGACATCGCCCCTGCTGGCGGTAACAACGACGTCCCTGCACCGGCGGCCGCCGCACCCGCAACTACCCTTGAAGTAGCAGAACTTCGGGGGCAGATGCAGCAGTTGACGGGCGTCTGCCTCGCCCTGCAGGCTCAGCTGGCGGAGCGGCGCCCCCGGCGGTTTCCCTGCCGTGCGAGCGGCAGGCGGAGTCGTCGCATCGACGCTCTCGCGTCCTCCCTGCGCCTCAGGAGCAGCAAGCAGACTCGTCGCGCCGCTCCCACCGAGCCCCGTCCGAGGAGCGAGCACCGGAGCGTCGCGGACGTTCACCCCGTCGCTCCGTCGCCTCCCCCCGTCCGCCGCGATCGATCGTGGGGGGCAACTCCCACGCGTCCGGACGGGGAGGCCCTGCCAATTCCGAACAGGAGTTCGCCAGGCGCTTAAGGCGTGTGGTCGACCTTGAGCGCCGCGTGGACGCGATGGTTCAGGCGCGGAGGGGAAAGCTCCGGCGGAGGATGACTTGGACTTCCACTCCCCTTTAAGTAGGGAGATCCTGGAAGCTCAGGTCTCTTCCAAGCTCCCTCTGCCCACTATCGCACCCTACGACGGCACTACCGACCCGGCCGACCACATCCACGGCTTCGAGTCGCATATGGTGTTCCACGGAACATCAGATGCGGCCAAGTGCAGGGCCTTCCCTGCAACTCTTAAAGAGACTGCCCGGGCCTGGTTCGAGACCCTCCCGGCGGGCTCCATTACCTCCATCCGCCAGTTGAAGAAGTCCTTTCGGGACAACTTCCTTGGCGGAAGGTCGCAGCCGCGAACGGCGGATTCTCTTCTGGCTGTGCGCCAGAAGAAGGGCGAGGCGCTCTGGGACTTCGTCAAGAGGTTCCGAACAGAGGCGCTTCGCATCTCGCGCCTGGACGTCCCTCTGGCAACCAGTGCCCTTATCCAGGGCACTCGCGACGGTTTCTTGCAGAGGACCCTCGGCGTTTAGCAGCCTGCTACCCTCTCCGAGCTGCTCTCCATCGCACAGGGCCACGCGGCTTGCGAGGAGAGCCTGGCAGCAAGCAAGTCCGAGCATGGGAAGCAGTTGGATAAGAAGTGGCCTTCCGACAACAGTTCCGACCGTGATCAGAAGAAGGGACGTCGCAACGGTGATTCGCCGCGCCGTCCGCGCCCCTTCACCAACTACACCTCCCTCACCGTGGCACCTGAACAGATCCTGGCCGAGATCAGGAATGAAGCATTTGTTCGGTGGCCACAGAGGATGCGCTCCGACCCCCGGAAGCGCGATCAGAACAAGTACTGTCGCTTCCATCGCGACCACGGCCACGACACCTCCGAGTGCCGCCAGCTTAAGGACGAAATCGAAGACCTCATCAAGCGCGGCTACCTTGGGTGGTTCATGCGCCGTAATGAAGAGCACCCCAGACGCCGAGAGCGTACTCCCGAACAGCCGATCAACAATGAGCCCAATGGGCAGGAGATCAACGTGATTGCGGGAGGCTTCGGTGCAGGTGGAGAAAGCACTCAAAGCCGACGCGACTACGCAAGGCGAGTGCATGCCGTAGATAGGCCTTTGGCACCTCGGTCGGCTCCATATCCCACCAGTCCTGCACGCGCACAGCCCGAGGAGGTTATAACCTTCTCGGACGAAGATCTTGTAGGGGTTACGACCCCGCACACCGATGCGTTGGTCATTTCGGCCACCATCAACCACTGTAATGTGCGCCGGATTCTGGTGGATAATAGAAGCGCCCCCGATGTCTTGGCTTATGACTGTTTTGCCTTCATGGGTCTGAAAACCGATCAACTCACCCCTGTAAACTCGCCTTTGTTCGGTTTTTCGGGAGTTTCGGTACAGCCCTTGGGAAGAGTTCGCCTCCCGATCACCTTAGGGACGGCTCCAAGAGTTGTGACCAAGATAGTTGACTTCTTGGTCATTAACAACATGCCTCGATACAATGCTATCCTCAGCAGAGGTCTGATCGGCCGCATCAAAGTAGTACCTTCATCACTCCATCAGAAGATGAAGTTTCCTACTCCGAGCGGAGTTGGCGAAGTGCTCGGGTGTCAGCGCGAGTCTCGCCGTTGCTATGTCCTCTCCTTAAGGGACAAGCAACCACTCGCTGATACAGCCCCTTCAACCTCCGATCAGCCTTCCACCAGCCGGGGAACGCCTGCTGAGGATTTGATCCCCATCCGGGTGGACGATGACCCCGAACACGTCTTGTACGTTGGCGCCTTGTTGACAGAGGCCGAGCAGCAGCGCTACACAGCCTTCCTGCTGGCCAATTTGGACGTGTTCGCCTGGTCTGATGACGAGCTTCCAGGCATTCCCCCGGAAGTCATGGTGCATCGCCTCCGGCTGGATCCCCGGATCCCACCAGTTCAGCAAAGGAGGCGACCTGTGAACCGAGAACGACAGACCGTGATTTAGGATCACGTAGTCAAGAGCCGAACTATTGGGCTCCTCCGAGAAGCCCAATATCCAAGATGGATCTCCAATGTGGTCCTCGTACGCAAGCCTAACGGCAAATGGCGTGTGTGCGTGGATTACAAAGATCTCAATAAAGCAACGCCCATGGACAACTTCCCTCTGCCGCGCATTGACCAGCTGATGGACGCTACTTCCGGACACGAGCTTCTCAGCTTTTTGGATGCCTACTCTGGTTACCACCAGATCAGCATGCATCCCCCGGATCAAGACGCCACGACGTTCGTTACAGACCTAGGCTTATACTGTTTCACCAGAATGCCTTTTGGTCTAAAGAACGCGGGCGCAACTTACCAGCGGCTGGTCAACAAGATGTTCGAGCAGCAGATCGGGCGCAACATGGAGGTCTATGTTGATGACATACTGGTCAAGACACTTCCGAGTACTGACCACATTTCCGACCTCCAGGAAACTTTCGCAACTCTGCGAAGGTATAATATGAAGCTTAACCCTGCCAAGTGCGCGTTTGGTGTTCGGTCGGGTAAGTTCCTCGGGTTCCTCGTATCAAACAGGGGAATAGAGACGAACCCGGAAAAAATCCAAGCCGTGCTTGAGATGAGCAGTCCAAAGATAGTGCGCGACGTCCAACGTCTGACGGGACGTCTTGCGGCACTGAACCGGTTCATGTCCTGAGCAACCGAAAGAAGTTTTAACTTCTTCAAGTTGCTCCGAGGCCCTAAAAGCGGCTCGAAGCAAGGGGGGCAAGTACGGTGGACTGATGAATGTGAGCCTGCCTCACCGAGCTGAAGGCATATTTGGCAGCCCCCCTGTTCTCTCAAAGCCTGTGCTCGGGAGCCTCTGTTCGTGTACCTTTCGGTCACCGAACACTCCATCAGTGCAGTCTTGATCAGAGAAGTAGGAGCGGCTCAGCTCCAGTATATTACATCAGCAGGGTCCTCCAAGAAGTTGAAAGGAGGTACCCCCAGAGCAAAAAACTCGCCCTTGCTCTTGTCACGGCCGCTCGAAGCTCAGGCCCTATTTTCAGGCCCATTCTGTTACAGTTCTAACCGATCAAGCCGCTGAAATCCATCCTTCAGCGCCGAGGCTTCCGGAGGTTGGTTAAGTGGGCGATAGAGCTTGGTGAGTTCGACATCAGCTTTCGACCGAGGACGGCGGTCAAAGCGCAGGCGCTAGCGACTTCGTGGCAGAATGTACCCTTCCGGCCGAGCAGGATCCACCGTTGGCAGACGAGCCCCCATGGGAGCTTTACGTCGACGATCCTCTTGTGTCACCGGAAGTGGAGTCAGGTTTGGTCCTCACCTCCCCGGAGGGGTTAGAGTTCCAATACGCCCTCCGTTTTCGCTTCTTTCCGCCTCCAATAACTGTGGCCGAATACGAAGCTTTGCTGTCCGGTATCCGCATGGCTAGGCACCTTGGAGCCATTCGGCTTAGAGTCTTTAGTGACTCTCAATTGGTTGCCAGCCAGGTGAGCGACAGTTCGGAGCGAGGGAACCCCGCATGGCTCAATACCTCCAACAGGTCAAGAGCCCGACAGAGGGCCTCGTATACTTCGAAGTTATACATGTTCCGGGAGCAAATGCGCGAGCCGATGCGCTGGCCAAATTGGCATCTTCAGGTGACATCGCCCCTTCCCGCTCCGTGTTTATTGAAGAGCTCGCCTTAC
Source organism: Colocasia esculenta (assembly GCA_014218235.1). Taxonomy (NCBI): domain Eukaryota; kingdom Viridiplantae; phylum Streptophyta; class Magnoliopsida; order Alismatales; family Araceae; genus Colocasia; species Colocasia esculenta. The sequence goes on along the minus strand of CM024766.1, from coordinate 6,764,924 downwards.
CGAGCACGGAGGTTGATGTATCCGCCATAGAAACGGGCCTGCCAACTCCGAGTTGGGTGGACCCTCTCTTGGCGACTTACTCCCGGGGTGAGCTTCTTCCCGAACAGGCGAAGCTCGTAAAGTCAGAATGCGCTCTCAGCATTTCACCCTCGTAGAAGGAAGCTATACCGACAGTCCCTTTCAAGACCTCTCCTGCGCTGCCTCAACCCTGAGGAGGCCCTTGCGGCCATAGAAGAAGTTCACGAGGGGCTGTGCGGAAGCCATTTGGGGGCAGAACGCTAGCGCGCAGCATGATCCGAGCAGGTTCTGGTGGCCTTCTCTTCAGAAGGATTGCATGTCCTTCGTCAGGAAATGTCCAGAATGCCAAAGTTCGGAGAACTCTCAAGCAGCCTGCCGAACAGCTTCATAGCCTGTTTGGAGCCGCGCCCTTTTCGCCAGATGGGGCATTGATATCTTGGGTCCCTTCCCAGAGGCCCAAGTCGAAGAAGTTTTCTATTTGTGGCCATCGATTACTTCACCAAGTGGATCGAGGCCGAACCTGTTGCCACAATCACCGACCAGGCCACATGGAAGTTCGTATGGAAGAACCTTCTCTGCAGGTTTGGCGTCCCAAAGGTGATCACCTCTGACAACGGGAAGCAGTTTGACAGCACCTTCTTCAAGCAGAAATGCGCTGAGCTCGGATCTACAACCACTTCACCTCCGTGGCTCATCCCCAGGCTAACGGTTTGGTCAAAAACCCAACCGAACACTGCTGCACGGGATCCGCACGAGAGTGGAGGCTGCAGGTGGATCGTGGATCGACGAGCTCTCAAACGTCCTTTGGTGTCACCGAACGACTGCTCGGGTAGCTACAGGAGAAACACCTTTCCACTTACCTACCGGCTCGGAAGCAGTTGTACCTCTGAAGTAGCACTTCCAACCATCCGAACAACCCACTTCGACGAAGCCGCCAATAACCGTGCTCTTCGAGAAAACTTGGACATGCTGAGCGAACGACAGAGCGACGCCAGCATTCGCCTCGTTTCTTATCAGCAACGACTTGCGCAGTACTATATGCCGAGTTCGAGAAAGACGGTTCAACGTGGAGATTTGTCTAGCGCCGCTGTTTCGACTTCGGATCCCCGAAAAGCATTGACAAACTTGCCATCAATGGGAAGGACCTTATCAGGTCACACCCGTGTCCTCGAAAAGGCTCATATAAGCTAAACTACTCGTAGTGGCGAAGCCATATCCAGACTTGTCATGTCTCTAATCTTAAGGCTTATCATTTATAAAAGCCTTCTTTCAGCATCCTACCTCTCTCCCCCCACTCCTGTTGTTTCATAGCATTAGGCCATATCGCCTGATCGAACCCCCTTTATGTTCCCAACGATCTGCATCTTACATGCAACACTTATGAAGCCAACGGATTTCGATCCGAGCAGGAACACCACCAAAAGGAGAAGATAGATAAAGTGAAGCTTATAAGACAAGTTCATGAGCAAAAGATTTCATTTACAAAAAGTTTTTGCGTACATACGGGCCCTTCTCGGCCTCGTTACAAAAAGGGAAGTACAAGAGACATGAGGCATGGGAATTAAGGAGCTTGTCCGGAAGGTCCAACATCTTCACCCGAAGAGGGCATCCGCTCAGACTGGAATTGTGCGAAGCGCACACCATCTAAGCGGACGTCTTGAGTGCGACGTCGCATTCTCGACAGCAGCTTCGAAGGCTTCTCGGGCGCGTTCAACCCAGGAAAGCCGCTCCCCCACCTCCTTCCCAGCATTGAGGCCCACCCTATAGCATGGGCCCCATACTGCTCTAAGTCTTCCTTGTACTCCGGCCCGGCCTTATAGTCAGCAACGGCACGGCCTCCGCATCTACTACTACCTTGGCCAGGCGTCCTTTTCACGCCTGTGCCAAGGTAGCATCCAGCTTCGCAGCCTGGAGGGCGGCTTTGAGGTTTTTCACCTTCTCTCTCCAGTGCTGCTGTCGCGCTAGCTTTATGCCTCGCAGAGAGTCCTTGCAGAAAGCGTCCTGCGCCTCATGGAGGTATTTCTGTCTCTGGCCCCGAACACCAAACCTTCAGAATGCTCAGCGACTTGGACATTCCATTCGCGAGCGCTTCGACATCAACATCGCTCAAGTCATCTCCCCTTGGACCTCTGGGAGGTAACCTTCCACTGACCTCTCCGGGTCTGCTCGGAAGGAAGGTCCAGGCACCTTGCCAGCTACTCAAGGCGAGAAGCCATGGGGCTTGCGGGCAGCTCCCTTGCGCATCCTCCACGCGCGAAGGGTCGCCGCTAGCGCCGCCACCGAAGGGTCTGCAGGAAGCTTCTTCAACAACGCTTCACTGAGGGGTCTTCTGTCGTCTTCGGACTCTTCAGCCCGAGCACTGCCCCCAGCACCCGCAGCCTCCCCCCCACTTCAACTACCTTGGAGGTTGCATCTACATTGGCAACCACCTCGGTGGGGGGCAGGATACCCACGGTGGTAGCAACAACCTCCTCGGACGTCCCTGTCGTCGCAGCTGTTTTCGCAATGGTCTTTGCTGCAGGGGCCACCTCCTGCCGTTCGGACGGAGTTGCGCTTGGCGCCGGAGCCATCGCACTGCTAGCAGCCACCCCAGTAGGGGCGGAAACTTCCACTGCGTCAGCATCCTCCTCCCGCCGAACAGGAGATGACGCAATTTCTTCACTCCTTTCGGAAGGAGCCTCCGCAGTGTTGCTAGTAGCACCGTGCTCGGCACCACCAACGTTAGAAGCACCAGAGGGCTCCCTATCCTTCGAGCAAGTGGAGCCCCTGCCTCTCCCCCAGTAGGGCTCTCGGCCCTTCGCTTACAAAGACGAGCCCCAGCTCATTCGCCATCTTCTGTGCGACCTCTGGGCGCGTCACAGAGGTCACCCGTGCACTCCTTGATCGGCCGATTGCACGGCCTTATTTCTTCTGCAGCAGCAACTTCCCTCCTCTTCTTCTTCATCCCCCTCCTCGTCACGTGGAGGAGTAGCTCGGACTGTCTTCTTCTTCTTCCGATCACGGAGTTCTTCCCTTCCTCCTCCTCCGCGCTCTCTTCAAATAAGACCGGCTCCTCTTTGCGGAGACGAAGCCGACTCGCTCCGTCACCCTCCGCTTGGAGAAGTCCGAGCTCCAGCCGGCACCACCTCTTTGGTGCCTTCTCTTCAGACGGATCCTTCCAGCCCCTTTTCAGGAGCCTGTGCCTTGCTGGGGCGCCCCTCGGCAGGTGAAGAGCAACGAGCGCCGTTGTTACCCCGCGGTGCCAACCCTCACTGCGAGGGAACCCGAACAACGGCGGCGACATCGTCGCCTTCATACACCATGTGCGCCAGATCGGATCTGCTCGCAAAGTCTTCATTCGCCTCTTGATCCCTTCCAGCCTCCAGCTCTGCGGCCGCTGTGCACAAAGAAACAAGAAGGAAAAGTTAGTATGAGGTCACCAAACCTAAAAGTAAACAAAACCGAGAGGTCGAATACTTACTCCACAGTTTGCTCAACCCATACTTGACGAGCAAGAACTCGGTCACGTAACCTTCTCCATTCCGAACACCTGCTCGGAGAAGACGGTCCGATGCCCTTGCCTCGTCCTGGATCAGCTTCGGAAAACTGTCCTTCCGCGTCGAGCGGATGACAGTGGGGAATCCCCACTCAGCACCACCCCGGTGGCGCACGAAAAATAGCATGTCCATCCAACCCTTGTTGTTGGAATATTTGTTGGACAGCCCGATGTGCATCCGGTCTGTTCGGTGCTTTGCGTAGTAGATGTCTGCTCCTGACGCCCGAGAAGCAAACAGCTTGAAGTGAGATCGGAAAACATCCGCCGAGCCTCGGATTTCTTTAAGCTTGCAGATGACACCGAAGATGCAGATGTATCTCCAGGTGTTGGGCGTCAGCTGTATTGGCGAAACGCCCCAAACGTTCAGGAGCGCCTTCGCCACTTCCGGCAGCGGTAGCCGGAAGCCTGCCTCCAGGTGATCTACGGAGAGGAGGAGGCAGCCTAGTTTGTTCACCAGGATTGATTCCCCTTCTTTGGCATCAATGATTTCGTACTCGTCGCCGATCCTGAAGCGCTCACGGAGTCCGCTGTAATGGCGATACCGTGGCCCGCTGGACGCCGCGACGGTCACCCCACTCGCTCCGGCAACGGCCTTCCCTCTGCTCGCCATCGCTGGAAGAATCGTAGGAAGCAGCGACGACGCAGGGAGACGAAGGAAAAGATGGAAATCAGGGAAGGTAAGGGAACGCGAAAGCTGGAATGCTGGAAGGTTTTTGGGAGGCGTAGCTCCCGCCTTCGCCCCTTCCTCTCCTTATAAGGAAAGGGAAGGGAACAAAATTCGAGGCAGGCTCCGAAGCGCCGCTCCTTCCAGTTTCGAAAATTCCCCCTCGGGTGCAGCATCGGCGGCCATTCAAACACTACGACGACGCTCCTGGTTCGACACGGCTTTGCACCCATCATGACGGGTCAGTCGTTTGACAGGACCCCAAGCGGCGACACCCCGCAACAGGCCATCGCATTAAATGCGGAAGCGACGCCCTCGAAGTGCTCGTCTCACCGAGCCACTCGAAAGCGTGGGGGGCAAGTGTGGTGGCCAAATCTGGTCACCTAGGCCCATGATGGCTCGTTACGGCCCACTCACGTCCTGTCAACAAACGTGGCACCATCTCCGAAGGCCACGCCCTCCCTAGGGTGGTTCGAAGGCCTCCATTGTATGACCCCCGTGATCGGAAGCTGTCAGGCTCCGCTGCGGGATATCTCCGAGCAGATCATCCGCCCTTCCATACCGAACAACTATGAACGACTTCCGAATAGGGATGATAACCCTGCTGCACGGAACAACACAGGATATCACCGAACAGTACGTTCGAGCCCGCCATGTGGGTCACCTGCTCGGAAGGTATATCCAGAGGGTGCCGAGCAGGTTCTCTGGCTTACAATGCAGTTATAACCGCCCCAGGCCACGCGCTCCATCATCAAGAGGCAAGAACTGCCTGGCATCCCAACGGGCGCCTGAACACATAACTTCTCCCGTTATGCGCGCCCCACAAGGCGCCTTTTCAGGCACGGTCTACCAACGTTACGCACGTTCGCCTTGGCACCAACGCCTATAAAAGCACAGGTACAGTACCATGCAACGGGACGTTCCCTCTCATGCGAACACACTCTCGTACTCCGAAACCCCCTGCCTCGCAAGCTCTCTTCTGACTTAGGCATCGGAGGGTTTCCCCGATCTTCATCGGGCCTCCTGATCTTTTTCTGGTCTTGCAGGCTCTCGTCCACACCGGCGATCGTCTTCCCCATCTTCTCTAGTGGAGGCCCGTTTGACTCAGGCCCAAATAGGATTACACCACCACAATATATATATGTAATATATGTTATACATTTTAAATATGTACATATATTACATGTATGTATTTAATCAATATAAATGTGTCTGAAATATGATATATGTAATATATATGCAATATATATAATATTATATCATATGATATATTATATATATAATATACTCATGTGAATCGATCCGATTCGGACCGATTCTGGGGGAATCGGGGCGAATCAGAAGCAACCCGATTCGCCTTCCGATTCCGATTCGGCAAACCATGCTACAAACTAGTGACCCACAGTGGGCGATAATCTACGGCCGTAGACTGTGCCATCATTGGAGTGACAATGGCGACTTTTGTCTGATGAATGCAAAATGTCTAACTGATAAATAGTACTATGGGTAAAAAGATACAGGATTTGACTAATAAAAGGTAGACTAGGGACAAATCTTGACCATTAACTGACCAATAGTAAATTCTGACTAAAAAAGAATACATAACTTCGTTAAAACAAATAGTAACCTCCAACATATTCATAGTGGCATTGGACAGACAAATAGTAACCATCGGTTGACCAATAGTTGACTACTGAAAATAATAAATTTTGGCCGGCGGCCCACCGATGCTGTCCGCCGGATGGCCATTGACTGCCACCCACTGCTGCCATCACGCTGCCACGTCAAGCCACCACGTAGGCATGGCCGACCAATCTATGCTAGGGCCGGCCACCAACCACCACCTGCTGATGCCCTCCTGCTGGTCGCAGCCACGTCATGCCGCCACGTAAGCATGGCCGACAAATCCACGCCAGCATGACCACCGGTCAGCCAGGTGGTAAGCATTACTCCTAAACAACATAAACCGAGGGAGTGTAGACTTATGCAACCACTGCATTGTTGAAGTATTCACCTTACCAGTACATGCAAGTTCACTGTTGGTTATGCACTTTTTAACGTAACAGTATCCAACAACTAGCAAGAATGTGTCCTCAGTTACCTCAGTCATCCCCAAGACATGCGACTTATAGCAGTCATTAGCTACCACAGAAAACAATAGCTCATTCAAAAATCAGTCTTCCATCGGAAATGTACATTGTGGAAATACTTTCCCAGGAGGAAGAAAAACAGGGGACTATTATCCCAAGAGAACAGTTAGACAATGAAAGCCAAGACCAGACGCTGTACCCTAACTTAAATTCCTGCATTGGAGGACATTGGATTAAAATCTTACATAAGAAATAAGGTGGTCGGCAGATTGCACAGCAGCTGTGTTGCCTTCCGAAGGAGAAGCCTCTTTGGATGGTAATCATTCACTCTCCTCGTCACCATCTGCATTAGGTGAAAGAAGGAATTCAAGGTACAACAACCCGGTTCACCAGAGAGATCAAACATAAGAGGGAGTTAAAATGTACATTCTTAAATTCCCAACAGGTTTTAAGAAAATAGAGGATTATCAATGAAATGGCGGATCAAAGAAATCAGTCTAATGATTTGCCATAAAAGCCAGGCACAAGAAGCAACATAGAAACGTGTTGGAGAGTCCAGAAAGGTAAAACCCAACAAAATGGAGAGAGATATATATTAGGTCATACTACTAACTACCTCGAGCCTGATTTTGGAGGAGCATATGGTCTCAGGATGACTTCCCGACGCCCATGCGCTTTTCTATGCAGTGATTAAGATTTATCTATAGCATAGACACACAACTAGCTAGCAATGTCATCCAGCCCTTCAAATTTACCTAGATCAGAAACAAAATCTCAGATTCTTAAAGAACTCACTGTAGACACCCATTTCCGGCTTATAAGTCGAGTCACATCTCTTATTCATATAGTATGCCCAAGTCGGTCGCTATCTTGAGCCCATTATCAGCCCACTATGAGCCTATTGTGTCTAGGTTTCACCCTATCCTGCTCACCTTTCACCCTAAGAGTCCTTGCGTACATTGATAGTTAGAGTTTCGGAGTGCAAACCTCAACACGTCAGCCAGCCTGGACGCATCTCTACCATAACACGTCGACCCCCATCGATGCGTTAAGCTATGCATACCTATGTTATGTCCACCAGATCACGTTAGACCCCATGGATGCTTTATCATCCTTATCGCGGCAATCCAACTGGACCCGTTCCTAACACGGCAGCCCGATACGACGCGTGAAGAGTTTGCATGCATGCAGGTCACGTAAGCTTTCTCTCTCCTATCGTTGCGGTCATATCCGAGAATATCTCCATCCTAAATAGGCCAAAACCCAAATGCATCTAGCTCAAACTCTAGAGTTCCACCTTAATTAACCCTGGAAACCTGTTAGGATTCTCCCCACACGGATTTAACTTAGATTTATCATCTTTTGGTGGAATTATCCTCTTTGAGCGGGATAGAGTTTCCTCCCTCCATAAAAGCGACCCAGCACCTTCAGCTTGGGAGGTTGGCTCCCTTCTACGTCCCAAGGCTGCTGCACATCTCAGAGAACGATCTCATTAGTCAGGGAGTCGCCCTCTTGAGGGCTCCTCTTCTCTCTCTCCCTTCTATTCTTGCATGTTAGATAGGCTTTTGCTTTGTTTTCTTACGTAGTTCACGTCTCACACACCTACTTTTCACACCCATAGGGGTTCAAAACCCTCCTGGTATGCACCCATCATGATCTCAACCCACCCCTCTATGCTTTCATGGATGCTATGCTTCTTTAAGGTCTAATTGGATTTTCTCTTTGTTTTCCGTGACTTGGCAGGTTCTTGGAGTGCCGAACAAATGTGGAGACTCTTCCTCTTTGGCCGGGTGAAGAGGAGGAAGGAGGAATCTCATGATCTCCTGTTCTTCTGAGAAGGCGTTGAAAAGGGGAGATGCATCATTGTCACGTCCAATCGGTCGGACGTGTTCTGGCGTTCTCACATCGTTCATCTTTAACACGTTATCTGGTAAGTCCCCCCCACCTTCTACTCTTTATTTCCAAGATAATTAGCCTGCACTCTTAGTTGCATACATCTGGAGATTTGACTTGGTGGCGATCAAGGATTATTTAAACATATTTGGGTGAGCATGCATAGGGTCTCGTTCCCATGATTACACTTACCAGACATAAAATTTGACAAACCTCATCGTGTTTTGGAGCAGCATTGCTCACTAGCATGGTTTACCGAGCACAAACTTGAACATTGAAGTAGATATATAAAACATATCTAAGAGAAGTTAAATGCACCCCATACTCAAGCAATTGTCACCATAGAAAAGACTTTATTTCACATTAACTATAGAAAAACAAGGACAGAACTGTAATTTTGTTGTTTATCAAGTCTTAACTTGTCTGTCTTTTTCTTTCTCTTGTTCTGATCACCCTTGCCTTCCTCTCTTGTTATAAGACATCATGAATTTTGACTTTTGGGTAATTACTATAAAGGTGGAGAAGACTGGACAATTTCTCTGTTCTTTTAGTTCTCCACAAAACTTCTTATGCTTTAACCAACGTTCCTCCTTGGACATAACTAATTAAGTGGTTCCAATATCACCAGTAGTTCATCCAAACCTTAACTTTAGACCTGCTGCTTCAGGCATCTGCCTCCATGACTCCCAGCGCATCATGCGCATGACATCTATGCAGACTTCAATATCAAACTGCTTCCAGTGCATTAAGTGCCATGTGGAATCAACTGCTGCAATCCAAGTCCATCAACATCTTCCAGAAACTTTTTAACCATGGTGTACGACTAGGGGTGTTCATTAAACGGTTCAACCCGAAAAACCAAACCGACCGGTTCAGTTTGGGTTGAAGAGTCTCACGGTTCAGTTCGGTTCTCTATTGGGAAACCGAATGAACTGAATATATATTAAATATATTTAATAATACATAATATCACAAAGGAAAGCTTAGCCCAGTGGGCTAGCACTCTCCATTTCTCATGGGCGGTCCTGAGTTCGAAACTCAGGACCGCCCTTATATGTGTGTGTGTGTGTGTGTGTTTTTTTTTCGGTTCAAACCAAACTGAACCAAACCAGTTCGGTTCAGTTCGGTTCGGTTTGAACAAAGGTTTGGTTCGGTTTCGGTTCCCCCAAAAAATGGGGTGAACCGGACCGAACCGGACCATGGACATAGATCATAGTCATTTACTCAAATCTTAGACATAGGTATGTAAACTAATCACCCAAAAGCAAAGCATGCATTTAAGCACCTACTGGAATCCCTCTTCTGCAAAGTCTATTCTTGGCTTGGATGCCACTCATAACTTTCCAAAAGGAAAGCATTCTTTATGCATCCGAAAGTTTATTATTTCCACCATGTTGAGTTTAACATAAGTACCAACTTTACCTCATTTCATCTCATCATGTCCTGAACAAAAGGTCTCTTTTGGGTCCCTACAAGCACTTCTATTCCAACCCATGCTAGCTGCACATCTATAAAAACACTGAAAACTTCCCTCCCACCAACCTCTGGACATTAAAATCTGTCACAGAAGTTCCAGTTAGTTGTTTTCTTTGAAGAAGAGGGGCCACTCTTCTTTTTTCCATTAAAGTTGTATTTCCTTAATTAAATAAATTTGGTATTATAGTTCACATTTTGTTTCAAAGAAAGTGGTCCAACCTAATCTTGTGAGAAATAATAAAGTGATTTTTAAAAGTGCATCTGATTTCCCTGCCTGTAGATAAATACAAAAAAGGCCCACCCCTCTAAATTTAACTCCACTAGAATTGCCACTTAAATTCAATACCTTAGAGAACATCCACGAGGCATGCATACCTAGCTGACTAGCTCAGGTTTCAGAAAGAACTTTCAATCTTCACTTAAACATAGAAGCTCCCATACATATTCTGCATTCCCTTTCCAGGCTCAAACTCACATTGACAATCAAAGGCCAAAGCTTGATTAAATTATTTCAGATTCATGAGACCTGACTATTTATCTAGCATGATAAACCTTACCAAATATATGAAAGTGAAAATCATCCACAATGGTTCTCTGCTGCAGGGATATCTTCCATATTCTTACTGGTTGGACAGTAAGAATGCGCAAGGAAAAATACTGCCCCTACTGACTAGGGAGCTAAGCATACAGAATTGTGCTCCCTTTCACTCTTTGTCCAGAAGTTGCACCAAAAATGAGGATACTTCCCAGTATGAAACATACATCCTCTCTTTCCATGGATTTTTTCAGAGTTCATCAAAATCTTTCATGGTTCGTTCCTTGTCAAATAGGCTATAAAGGGTAACCAACATCAGACTTTTCACTATCATTCCACAAGGCCGTTGACCAGGTACTTTGCACCACGGAAGTACAGATCACTCCAATGGAAACAAGGAGGGGAATGGGGGGATATCTTCCAGTTTGCAATACACCTCTCCCACAAAGAAAATGATAAAAAAAAAAGTTATGGGCCACTGAATTGGACATTGACATTAAGTGGGTGGCTGCTCAGGAAACTTTGCCAAATGCTCTGATCATTCGTCAACACTAGCTACCCTATATTAACAGATAGGCATTTAATGACGCAGTGGTGATGATTTCTAAGAGAACAACTGAGAAGGGACACAATGCAGTCACAAGTAGGCACCGAAAATACACCTTTTCAAAACAAAAGGATAGAGTGGTGAAAGGTGCTCTGTTCTTCTTTATCCAATAAATGGTGTTTTCACCACCTTCCAGAAAAGAAAGTTGAATGCTAATTTAGTTTTCAGCCTCACAAATATGATTTTTAGTACATGATGTACAAGCTCTCCCCTTACCTGTATTGCGATCCTTGCAGTTTCATGTGAATATGCGTGTAGAATTTGAATAATATCTACTGAATGCATGTTGAGCTTTCAATTCCTAGCACTGTATATTTTGGTATGTGCATGTTGCTGACTGGTTAGGGGTGTGTGCAGGCTATATAACCATCATTACTCTTGTATGAGACTCAGAACCTTTCTCTTAGGTGGTAGGTTCTAGTTTACAGGCAAGCAGTTGTGTAACATCCGAGGCCTTGTGACCGGATTTAACCCTGGCTTCATCCTCTGGGTCGCGACGTATCAAGTTGTCGCCTTTTGAAGGCGACAGGTTAGGCTTCGTGTTATTTTCTAAACGTGCTGCTATGTGCATCGCATTCTGGCTTTCCGACCATTGTGCAAGTTTTGTCATTTGTGGTCAGAGAGTTTGTGCCATATGTCGAGACGCATGCATTGTGAAGGCGACGTGCCAATTGTCGCATTCTTGGTAGCATACATGTAGAGTGGCAAGTGTCGGGCCGGGCTGTCCGCGTTGACGATCTTTTTGGGAAGGCGACAATGGGGCTGTCGCGTTCTATTGGGAACGTGACGTTCGGGCTGTCGTGTTCTAATGTTCGACACCTATAAGGTTTTGGCCGACATTTCTCTTCTTCTCCCCTTCCTTTCCTCTCCTTTGCGGGAGAGATCCTCCCCTCCCCCCCCCCCCCCCCCCCCCCCCCCCCGATGACTCTTAAGGGATTTTGAGAGAGATCCAAGTGCCAAGGAGGTTTTGGAGCTCCGTGGAGTGAGGAGGAGGTGGCCACGCCAACGAGAAAACCCCAACGGGTTAGTTCTTCGATTTGAGAAAGGGATTGCTCTTCTCCTCACTGGTTAAGATAGATGGAGCTTGTTCCTGCTTTGTTTCCCATGTTCTTAAGCAAGGAGAGATCATGCATATGTCCTTTCGGGGTTCCACCATGTGTATTTGTGGTGTATGGATCCTTCCTCTCTGTTTGTGGTGGTTTCCTTGTGTGGGGAACCCTAGGGATGGCTCTATCCCAGGGTTCTGTCTTCAGACTGATAACGTGACAAGGTTGACGTCACGTTATCATCTGAAGGCAACAGGCCCGTGGTTGCCTCCTTGTCGCGACAGGCAGGCTGTCACGTTATCCTTGCCCCTTTCTATTTCTCTATTTATGGGTTGGGCAAGGTTGGTCTGTATATCAATGGGCTGGTTTGGGATCCTTGGTCGGTTATCAGCTAGTGCTCGTTGTGGTTGCCCCTGTTTGTGTGGGGTGTTGGGTGTGAACCCTAGGGCCGGTTCTGCCTAAGGTTCAGCCTTCAGATGAGGAATGCGATGAGTCGATATGCTGCGTTCATCAACTAAAGGTGATACCAAGGTCGCCGCATTCTGGTGGCGACACCATGCTTGTCGCATTCTACCTGATAATCGATTAACTGAAGGGCAATCGATTATCAGTAACGCAGCAGCTTCATGGTCATTTTCTGGTGGTGAGAGGCTGATACATCGCCTTCTGGACACTTGTGCAGCTGTGTGCTCTTCCTTCCACTCTTCTGTGTTCCTGACTGTAGCGAGCGTGTTTGTGTTGGCCGACAGCCCTTCCGAGAGTTCTGGAAGGTGGTCTTATGTGTGTGCCTTGCACTTGCTAGACTTGTTGAGATTTACAAGCCAGTCATGTCGTGTGCTTGTTGTTGGTGCTTCTCCCACCTATTCGTCCGGTGCTCAATACTTGAGGACTTGTCCCATTAGGTTGGGTTGACCCCTGTCCTCGTGGGCTTGTTAGAGAGAAGTCTCCAAGCCACAAGTGTATCCACCGAGTGTGTTTCCAGACTGAGGGGAAAACGGTGTTTGGATAGCAACGTTGAATCGTTTGCAGAGCTCTCCTGACTAGAGTGGGACATCGAGATGGTTTAGAGTTTTTCTTCCCAGTGCGGTCCAGTCAGTAAAATCTTCTCACTACCTCTTCCTACGTGGTTCCAGAGCCGCATAGTGGTTGCCAAGTGTGGGGCCACAGCTTGACCAAGCTACAGTTGTTGTTGTTGTTATGCATTCTTGTAGGGGGCTCACGAAGTTGGAGGCAGGAGTCGGCGGTCGAGTGGTGAGTGGCCAGTGGGTGCTCCTGACTATCAGTGGCGATGACATGGTTGTTGTTGTTGTGACGGCGGTTTCCTTGCGGTGTGCTCTGTCCATTAGATCATTGCCCTAGACTGCAAGGCCGTTGTAGCCGAGTCGTGTCTAGTTCCCGAGGGCATTGTTGGTTTGACACTTGGTCGAAGTGCCCTATACTTTCCATTGGGTCGTGCTTTGTAAGCTCGTGTTCCTGTTTCCATGTTAAGTCAGGCCTCTAACCTCACTAGCATTCCACGAGCTTGAGTGAGTGTGCTTCTATCTTTGGTTGTTATACCGAGGGATGGTGGGGAGCGATTCCCAACTCAAGTGTTCCTTCGGTGGTTTCCGACTCAGGTGTTCTCTCAGTGTGCCTCGTGTGGGCCCCGACCTCAGTCCCGTAATATGTTCCTTGGTGCTCGTTCGTGGTGGTAGCTATCTGTGGAGACGTGTGATTTCCCGACCTCATAGAGTGTCTGAGGTTAGGGTTGGTTGTGTTTGCGTGGTGAGACTTCTCTCACATAGTTGTTTCGTGATTTGTCGTGTGTTCTCTACCTCAGCATGTGTGCCAAGGGTCATTTCATGTGGTACCCAGCTCCAATGGTTCTTGCGGAAATCGTGAGCGGCTCGACCTTGGTAGGTGGTCGAACCATAGTGTTGGTTTCTCCGTGCAATAGTAGCTAGTGTAGTTGCTTAGTTCATGTTTTCTTGTTAGAGTTCCTACTGCTCTGGCTGGTAAGAGACTAGTAATCCCTACTAGGGCTTGTTTGCGAGACTCACCCCCCACTCCTTTATGGTAGGGGTTCGTTGTCGCGAGAGTTCGGTTCCAGATGGTTGAGGAGGCGATTAGTTGCGTCATGCGCTGCCAGTAGTGTCAGTGTGAGCTCTGTGTGTGAGCTCTAGCGTTGTGTGAGTTGAGAGTTGTCTTTTGCAAGTCTTCGGAGCATGGTTTGCAATCTCTCGAGATCTCTCGAGATTCTCTATCACTCCAGCTTGCCGATATCCGAGATGTACGAGAACTTGATGCCAAGATCTCTAGAGATCCTTTGTCTCATTCAAGCCTGTTGAAATCCATCACTTCCTTCCCCAACCATCACACCATGTGGTTGCCATTTAAATGCTTTCCTAATAGAGGAAGGCTCCTAGCCATGACTAATCTGTCCACTACAAGTTTTATAGGCAACTTTTTCTTGAGTTTTCTTACATTATTTTCTCATGTTGAGTGGTTAACTAGATGAGATTACAAATGGTCCCTCGGAAATATATGCTTAATATAATTTTTGTTAGTGCTTCTGGTCTTCTCTTGAGATTTATATAAGATTCCCCCCGTCTCTTCTCTACGATCCTCCGGAGATAAAATTGAGATCCGAATGACATCTTTCATTTCTGATTTTTTTATTCTTGTAATGTTTTAGGCTTTTTTAACATAATCTACTTAATTCTTGCTTTGTTTTTGGAATATTTCTCATGCCTGTTAATTCTTGCTTATTTGTTGTTACTTATTGTTTAAAATTATGATATGAACTTATTAAAACTTACGATTCTTACTAGATTGCTATTCTTAATTCTTGTGACATCTAATTGTAACAGGTACTAATGATGGCTATCAATGTACCCAATTATTTGTTATGCTTAAAATTAATCTTTTTGTTATCACATGGGATACATGTGTAAATATCATTTTTTGCATCCCAATATCCTAAGATTTGATCTCCCGAGATTTTACCGAGATCTCTTCTCTCCAAGCCCTCTGAGACGAAGCCGAGATCCGATATGGCAAACCTTGCTTCGGAGTATGCCTTTTAAGGACTGTACTTTTCTTTCTGTATTTGTACTTTTATTTGGGACATGTTATATATATTCCTTTATTTAATGTACTAACCTCTCATTATGGTTATTGGAATTTATTGCTTATCTCATAGACTATTCTTCTAATCCTTCCGGATCTTCGGATCCATGGGTCGCAATGCGGTCTTCGGAGTCAGTGGTGGGACTCAAAGGCCGGGTTGTTACAAGCCGCATGGGTAGACTTCTCTCTCTTAATGATGGCCAAGCTGTTATTGGTAAGACTTTATGTTGTGCTCTCAGTGATGCATGTTATTGTTTTGTTGCATGGCTATTGTTATAATTCTATATTTTTATCTTTTGGAAGGACAGACGGTGTGAGGATTTCTTGCTGAAGGCTCTGTTCCCTACTCTTCCTTATTTCCGCAGATCCACTGGTCTCTGTTTCCCAAGCATTTGACCCTCTTTTGCCGAGAGGGGTTTGGTCTCCGAGCTTCAGGAGGGACCTCATGCATGATGAGTCTATACAGCTTCAAGACCTTCTCTCTTTCCTCCTGCCCTTCCACCTCTCAGACAAAGAGGAAGGGTGGATGTGGAGATGGGAGAAAGGAGGCACTTTCTCGGTCAGATCAGCATATCACATTATCTCCAACGGAGGTATGGAAAACAAAATTGGATCGGGCCAGGAATCAGCCAGGGCCGATCCCGACCCGGATCAGGCCGATTTTCGCCTGAAATCAGCCAGAATTGGCTGCACTTGCATTGGACTATCCGATCCGATCCGGATCGACCAATTCCGCCTTCCATGGACGGAGGAGCTTGCCACAACTTGCATGATCAAGTTTGGAACCCAAAGAACCCATTGAAGGTGAAAGTTTTGGTTTGGAGAATCTCTCATTGGAGACTTCCCATGCAGGACAGGTTGCACTATTTTATCCCTGATATTTAGACTTCTTGTGCCTTATGTGGGGAGGAGGACAAGTCCATAGACCACCTTTGTAGGCTGCTCTTACACAGAGTGTTTGGAGGTAGGCTGCTAGGAGGACACATTGTGCCATCTGTCAGTGACTCAGTATAGGGATGTCCAACAATTGTTCGAGCGGTGGGACAGGCAGTGGACACTCAGAGGTGACAAGACAATCTGGTGGCCCATCCTTAATGCTACCTTATGGATGATGTGGGGGGAGCGGAACAACCAGATATTTAGAAGAGTTGCATGGGATGAGGAAGCTCTTTTTGATGTTGTTTGTCAAAAGGTTACGAAATGGGCTGCTATTGGTTGTAATGTGGATTGTCCCACTTCTTCTCTTTTTGCTTTCTTAGGGTGTTAGGTGGTTCCACATGTCCTTAGTGTGGCTCTCCTTTGTATAGGCGTTGGAAGGTGTTTTTTGGGGTTTCTTTTGCCTATACTTGTACATTCCTTTTTCAGTAACATACTTGTGGTACTATCCACTTTCAAAAAATAATAATAATAATAATTCTATATTTGCACTACTTTACTACTATTGGACTATTAACTTTCAGTTGGACTATCATATTATTTGTTTCAATTTTGTAAAGACATTCATCTCTAACAACGCCCTAAAATGTTGGAGTAAGAGGATGGAGGACCCCTCAGGACCAAGACGACCAAGACCAAGAAGATGAAGAATCCATCAGGACCAGGTCCAACAGTCAATGATGATGATCATGCTGATGAATTGTAGAAGAAAATATGACACCTTCATGTCATTATGCTTTATTTATCATGTATGCTTGGCTATTGTTATAATTCTATATTTGTACTACTTTACTACTATTGGACAATCAACTTTCAGTTGGACTTGCATATCCTTTGTTTCAATTTCGTAAAGACGGTCCTCTCTAACAACCTCCTAAGACGCTGGAGTAACAGGAAGGAGAATCCATCAGGACCAGGACCAACAGCGAACGATGATGAACATGCTGATGAATTGTACAAGAAAATATGACACCTAGATATCAATATCATTTATTTATCATGTATGCACAAATAGTATATATAATCCTAATGGGTCAATCATGATATATATCAAACAGAGACAAAACTCTGCAAATGGGAACATGGAAGTTTGAAGTGGTTAATGGGAAATCATGGAAAGGGCCCAACTAAGTGGTAGTTAGTAACAAAAATAATAAACACAAAATCCTTTTTGTTGGTAATCCAAGGCTGGCAGATAAGTTATACTGACTGATAGCCCATACCTTCATCATTTCCTTCGCTTGAAACCCCACTGTCATTATTGCCATCATCAGAATCTTCGTTGTCTTCATCGTCATCCTCCTCATCACTTTCAGATGATGCTTCAGGTTTTGGAGGAGGAATAACAAAACTGGATGTGGTCCTTCGACGAGTACTTGATACAATGTTGCTTAAATCAATACCCTCAAGTTCCTTTGCCCTTTCCTTTTTCTTTCTTACAGCCTTTATTTCTGAAAGGTTTACAACAAAGGTTACAAGAATATCCTACATTATCATAACCTTTTCATTTGGGGAGGCCCGCAGGGGCAATTGGATGAATAACAATTATATCGCATCCCTTATGTCCATCTATTTTATTTATCTTACTTCAATTGATAATAAAAGATTAAATTCTGGCTGCAATACGGAAAGAAGATAATTAAATGGTCTCCCACAAGCTGACATACGTATTGGAAAGATAAACATCAACAGTGAGAAGAAGCACCTGAACAACATAGGAAGCTGTGAAACAAACTGAGCACACCATTCAACTACAATGGTTCAAACTTTTCTAGTAGATGTTTATGAAGGTGGCAAATACTCATGTAGATGAAGCAATAGCCATAAATTTATGTTACCTATTCATTAGCTATTAGAACTAAAATCTCAAACATATGATATGGTACGAGTAAAATAGGATAAGATATATTAACATCAAATCTAAAGTGTGCATCAGCTCCTCTAACAGTCTAACCACAATTTGCATCTATAATGACAAGGTGCATTTCATCTCTTGACACAATTTATACATGATTTAATTCAATCTAAAATTCATTTAACAATAAACAATGTACACTACCCAATATGAAGGTGGGGGCTTCTCTATACGGAAGAACCGACTACCATCATCATCATCATCATCAAAGCCTTATCCCATTATTTGGGGTCGGCTACATGAATCCTGTTCTGTCAAAGATTTCTATCAAGTGCTATATTCGTGTTTAAACCCAATAAGCCAATGTCCTTCCTAATAACATTGCACTATCTCATTTTAAGCCTTCCCCGATCTCTTTTACTAATATCCATTAAGATTTGATCACATCTTTTAACCGCCACTGAGTTAGGACGACGGTGCATGTGTCCAAACCACATGAGTCTATTTTCCCTCATTTTACTATCAATTGGAGATATCCCCAAGTCCTCACGGAAGTGCTCGATCTTAATGTTATCTTTCTTAGTCTTACCACACATCCATCTTAGTATCCTCATCTCTGCTACACACATTTTATTAATATATTATTTTCATACTACCCAACACTCAATACCATATGACAAAACAGGCCTCACGACCGTTCTATAAAACTTCCTTTTAAATTTCACGGGTATACAACGATCACAAAGGACTCCTGATGCACTTCTCCATTTTAACCCATCTGCCTTAATCATGTATGCAACATCGTCATAAATCTCTCCATTCTTTTGGATGATAGACCCAAAATACCAGAAGTTGTTAGTCTTAGGATGTGGAAGAACCCACATCAGCCCTATAAGATAAGATTCTATCATCATGCTTGAACCAAGGAAAAAACCAGAATACAATAGAAGGAAAACATGTGTGCAGGCCTTTTAGAGCCACAAAAGGAAAAGAACAAGAGCAGCAACAGGCAGACAACCAGCAGCAGCATCATGCACTGGGGCAGGAGAGAAGAGTGGAGGGAATAGGATGCCTCTTTTCTTGTGCAGTGAACCAGGGAGGAGAGGGTGTATGTCCAGCTTCATCTCTCTCTCTCTCACTCACACACACACACACTAAAACCCCTATGGATTGGTATTGGTTGCAGAAATGGAATAACTAAAAAGTAGAGGAGAAGAAAATGGAAAAAGGCCTACCAATTAATATAATGGGTAAAACTAGAAGAGAAAAAAGCATACAAACTGGAAGGTGGAGTCCTTGCAAACCCTCATTCGATGCTTCTCCAAACACCCCTGCCAGCTAGAGAAAAGACAGAAAATAGAAAGAGGAAAAGCTAAGAGGCATCGGGTGGTCTTGGGCAGTTGAGCAACCAGTAGGGAATCTCAGGATGACACACTTACTCTTGAGATCACTAAATAATCACCCTCTCCCACACAACCCCCACATCAGAAATAGCAGAAGCCTTTTCTTGCGCCCCCACCCTTTTGGAGCCTTTTTTTTTCTTTTTTTCTTGGGGGTGAGGGGGTGGTGGAGAGAATTGATGAAGAAAGCCTGGAGGAACGAATGGGAGTAGAAAGAGGTGCAAGCCTCAAGTAAACTTCTCAAGAGGTCTTGAAGAACCTATTGCATGACAAAGGGAGAGATTCAGAGTTTTCCTTAATCATGCTTGGATTATTTTGATTTTTGACCATGCTTGATGTCATGATGCAATGAGATTTAAAAGATCAAGTCTAAGCTTGTTGTTATAATCTTTTACTGGCCATGTGTTTGTGGATCCTTAATGGATCCTAATGGGCAAACCCAAAAGCTATTAGTCAATGAATCCTTACTGGATCCAAATTGGTCTTGTATTGTTGAGGCCTGCCTTTGGATCCTCAGGGCTCAATAATCCTATTTCTTGTCAAGGCCGGTAGGAGAGGTCCAATGCATAAACACATATAAAACTCCAATTACCATAGGAACTCAACACAAGTTCCTAAAGTGCCTATTTTAAAAAGAATAATTTTTCTAAAACTCTCATCTCACCCCCAGACATCATGAATATGCACATCAAGGTGTCTATCCCCGCACTTGCGATCAGTCCCAGGAATAGCCCAATAAACAATAGAACAAAATATACACTGTAAAACTATTTGATTATGGCTTCATATAAAGGCCAAAAAGTAGTGTTTGTTGTTGCTAGAGGTGCAGCTATGCCTTTTAATGAACATGGCAAGGAGTGAACAGAAACATCAAGGGAAATGGCAGTTCGAACATAGATAAACAGCATGGTTCTTCTGGGCAACGCAACTTGCGCAACTGGAGGGAGAGTTTCCAATACAAGTGACAGGAGAGAAAAAAAATCCAGAATTGGTACATTATTTAAGGATTTGGTGCAATGCATCCAATTTGTAGAAATGCATTCTTCAAGCTAGAATGTGATGTTTGTTAGCATCCATTGGCTGAGCCTGCCCCAACCTAGCTGAAGTTAACCTTTAAGGCTCTTTGTGAGGGCTAGCATTAACCTAGTCAACTTCGGGCACTTCTGCTGAACAAACATGAATTCTCTTTGATGAACTTGTGTGTCAGTTATACAGCTGATGGGAACAAGCATTAGATGGCTTCTAAAGGATGGGTTCCTAGAATTATGTTGAAGGCCAAAAACTTAATCGTTTCCCATTGGGGATCCTGACGTGCAATTGTCTTGCCCCAGTTTATGAACAATATTTAAGACCACATGCCACCTTTGTAAGGAGGAGGAGGAGACCTCTTAGGAAATATGGCGGCAGGGTCTCCAAGGCATCTTGAATACCAATATACTGAACAAGCTAAATTGCATATTCAGATTGGAACAGAAAATGGATGGTGAACATTTTAAGGTTTGGTGACCAATCTTTGGATGTGAAACTTGAGGCATCTGGGAGAAGAGACACTAGGATCTTCAATAAGAACTGCAGATCTTGACAAAGGGTGTGCTGTCGGAACTAGGGAGGTAAACAACAATATTCCATTTGGAGAAACCTGATCTGTCAGTGAGTTCCGCCACGTATTGGTGTGGGCTTTTCATACAGGAAGATTCTTTTGTGATGAGACATTTTTGTAGGGGTGATGGTGATAAGGGATGAAAATATTGACTCTAAGTATGGCAAGCAATTAGAAAGAAAGTAGCAAACTCCCACAAGGTTCCTAAAATCAAGGTTTGCTGGATTGGCGATTCGGACCGAATCGGGTTCTCCCTGATTCGGTTCGATTCACATGGAATCAGACCGAATCGCATAGGATTATTATATATATTATATTTATGTATGTATATATATATATATGTGTGTGTGTGTGTGTGTTACCCATAGGGGAACACGGTTTCCTCTTCATACTTATTTACCTGAAAAAAGTGTTGACTTTTTTCAGTAGGAGAGCGGCTCCCTTGGAGAAGTCACATGCACGTTTGACTTTTTTTATCGGACTTTGAATTTTTGGTGTTCCATATGGTTTATTTGAATTATCAAACTTTTAGATATGCCAAATTATGAGAGATTAGAAAGTTAACATTTCGCTAAAATCACCGAAATCGCATTTTTCTTCTTCGATGGGAGAGTTGACTTTTTTTTTATGTAAAAGATATGATTTTTTTGATATTTTTATTGGATTCAAATGGGGGTGTTGACACGGGGAAAAAATATGTTTTTTTCTTTTTCTCTCACACTTTTTGCTCTCGGTTTTATCCGCTCGTTTCGTTTCATTTGGTTCATGTATTCATTCATTTCCCATTTTTTTGAATTTTGGTTATTTGCGGGGTGTGCCAGCCTGTCTAGCAGACAGAAAAAGAGTCCGCGCGATGCGGAAAAAGAATTTTAGTGTCCGGGGAACGGACAGGTATGGTGTCCGTGAAACGAACAGGTTGTGTCCGCGAACGGACGGGTAATGTCCGCGAACGGAAAGGTAGTGTCCGCGAACGGACGGGTGCGCCGTTTTTTAATCTGAACTCCTTGAGTCCCATGTCTATTCTCATCAGGCAATTGGGGTAGCATGTGCTGGACCTCTGTCTCCATCGACTGGAGTCGATGTTACATTTACATCGAGTTAAAACACTTGGTATTATTTAATATCGGTTTTAACCCGAATACCATTTCATAGTAAAGGACGAGAAAAATATGCATACGGCTTTTAGAAAATCCTGATCTTGACGTGTTTCTTCATTCTTTTGATTGTTTTTGAAATGCTTTTCATTTGTTGAAATGACTGCCTTTTTTGGAGTCCAAAGTTTGATTTTTGAAAAAAGGGGAGCGGGTATATACCCGTGGACCTATTTGAGGTCTTTTCTTTTTTTGCGAAAGGGTTGGTTAGGCATTTTTATTTGGGAAAACATGAGGATTATTATTATGAATGGGTATATACCCGTGGATATTGATTTTGAACTTGGGGGTATTATAACCCAGAGCAATATTTCCGTCTTAGAAGGATGACTGTGCAATTTTTTATATGAGGTTCTTTTACAATGTCAATTTTTGAGCAAAGTCCGAGCTTGAGGCAGAGTTTCTTTTCTCCTCATTTCGCACTTGTGCGGGTACAATTTCCGGAGAGCATATGGATGTATCTCCATGGAAGTCCTTGTCCCATTGTGATTACAGTCCGAAGTCCATTTCCACGGGTATGGTTCTCGTGGAGGTGCATATGTGCTCCCATTTGGAGTATCTGAGGGCAGTTCTTGTCTTATCCTCCTTTTTCTTTGGATGTGTGTATATATCACAATCCCCTTTTTTTTTTAATATATGAGTATGTCTTGGCGAGTCCCTGCTTAGGCAGGGTGTCCTTGTAGTGGTGTATTTATATGGGCGTATGCTTATGTCCATGTGTTCTCGGGAGAAACTTTGCCCGGAGGAATTTTGCCTTAAAGAGATATATGTGTATAAACACAAATTTGCACTTTGTGAATATATTCTCAAACGGTATCTCTATTTGAGCAGAGTATCCGATGGGAAGGTGTCCCCGTATGAACGGGATTCCCTTTTGAGAAACATATACACAATGGGGCATATTTGCGATTATATAGATACATTCTCGGGCAGAGTCTCTATTTGGGCAGAGATTCCACTAAGAAATACATTAATATAAACATGAAGTTTGTGATTATACGGATATGAATTTAGAGGGAACTTTTGTCCGGGCAGGATTCCTCCTAAGAGGCATATGCGTATAGGCACAAATTTGTGATTTTATGGATATGTTCTTAGGGGAGTCTCCATTTGGGCAGAGTTTCCCCCTAAGGAACATATACATAAGAACATAAATTTGTGAATATACGAATATGTTCTTGGGCAGAACCTCCGCTTGGGCAGAGTTTCCTCTAAGAAACATATACATATAACACGAATTTGTATTTATATGGATATGTCCCCTGAGAAAGATTTTTGCCTGGGCGAGATTCTCCTTAAGGAACATATTTATATAATTACAAATTTGTAATCTTTATATATGTGTTCTTGGACGGAATCTCCACTTGGGCAGAGTTTCGTCTTAAGAAACATATAAATAAGAACACAAATTTGTGAATATACGAATATGTCCTTGGGCAGAACCTCCGCTTGGGCAGAGTCTCCTCAAAAAAATATATACATATAAGCACAAAATCCACCATCCCAGAGACTTGCTCGATGGGCGGGGAGAACATGGGTATTTAAATACCATGTGTCCATAGAGACTTGCTCGATATGGACGACATTTAAACCCCGGGAATATCACCCCACAGAGACTTGCTCGATGTGGGGGATGGAGATTAAGAAGGAATGTCAATGACGATTATGCCGACAACTCTCCTCTCCACGCCTGGCCTATCGGGCTAAAGAAGGGGATTTGTACCTTCGCACACCAAGCAAGAGGGATTTGGGAATAAAAGAGGGAATGAGCAAATGCTCTTTTCTATTTTTCTGGGATTTTTCCAACAGGGCTTCGCCGGAGCAAACGGAAGACCCAACAGGGCTTCGCCAGAGCAAGATGGAAGACCCCCCCATTCTTATGGAATAGGGGGGGGGGGGGGGGGGGTATTTATAGGGGTTTTGGCCCCTTACATGCGTGGGAGAGAGGAGGGAACCTCCCCCAACCGATGGTGAATCACCATCGGTTGGGCCCTTAACCGATGGTGAATTACCATCGGTTAAGGGGTCATCCCCCCTTAACCGATGGTGACCTCAATGATGAGGTCACCATCGGTTGGGGTTGCCAACCGATGGTGATTCACCATCGGTTTAAAGGGGACTGTCCCCTTAACCGATGGTGATTCACCATCGGTTAAAGGGGACTGTCCCCTTAACCGATGGTGACCTCACATGAGGTCACCATCGGTTGGGGAAACCCCCCCCCCCCCGTCAACCGATGATGAATCACCATCGGTTGAAGGGGAGAACCCCTTAACCGATGGTGACCTCATCTTGAGGTCACCATCGGTTAGGGGTTTCCTAACCGATGGAGAGAGAGGGAGGGGAGGGGGGTTTTGTCTATAAATACCCCCCCTACACCCTCATTTACAAGGCCATCTTGCCCAAGTGCTGGAGTTTTTTTTTCTCTCTCGGAGTTCTGCCCGACTTCTCGGAGTTCTGCCCGATCGGAGGGTGCCTTTGCAAGCCTCGGAGTTCTTCCTTGCGCTTGTTCTTTGTACTTGTCCTTCGTACTCGGTCTATAGACCTTGTGCTGCCGGATTTCTTCCGCGCTTGTACTCTGGACGGAGACATATTCTCTTTGTACTTTCAATTTAACCGGGAATCCGGGCGCCACTTTAAGGGCCGGAACTCCCCTGTCGAACTTTGGGGAAGAATTCCACTGATAAGTTTGTAACTTAAATAACCTTGGGGTCATTTTAAATCACAACTTATTTGGCCTCTGAGCAGGCTGTTGATAATGTATTGGAATCAGGCCCGTTAATAACCAGCATTTAATCTTCATGGCTCAACGGCCCCTTTCATCATATCCATGACTTGAACGGTTGTCCGCCACAAATAGGCTTTAAATGGCCAAGTCACCGGACCATTATCTGTAATTTTTACTGACATGAACATGTCACACTTTTACCGTTCAACAAATGCCCCCCACGGGACACATGTCGGAACTGAAAGTGACGACACGCGACCCGTGTAAATCTTTACTTTGCATTCCGGAGCGTTTTTGTAGTGCTTTTGATCCCGGATTTCTGCTCAGCTGGCTTTGATACCTTTTTCTTCTTCTTCTGATTTTCTTCTTGTTTTGCATGTGCCTTTCCAGGCTTTCATCATGCCTCTCAAGAAGAGTTTCTTGGGTCGTGACAACCATAGTCAAAGGACTCGTGACGGAGTCGTCCCAAAAGGGATAATGATGCCTGCTTTGGCAAGGCCTCGTATCACAGTAATGAAAATGCCCTTATTGGACAGTGGTTATGATGCTATAGCGACAATTGACCCTGAGGGCCTCCCTTCACAGGGTGAAGTCAATTATTCCCGTATCATCCGTCGGAAAGGCTATTACCGATATATACGGACGGGAGATTATCCAAGCCACTTCCCATCAGATAAGGAGCTGATCTCCTTTATTCAACAATTTATTCCGCCTAGTATGAAGGCAGGTGATGTCTGTCTTTCAGCAGAAAGACGATATTTGGAAATTGCCATTCTGAAATCCCGAGATAGTCTCCTGGGCACTTGTGCTTTCTCCTATCCCAGTTTTTCTCTGGGATTTAATGCTTTAAAGAGGATGCCTACAGCGGACGATCTTGGTCCTTTTTCTTGTAAGTTGGACTGCTTTACTCGATCACGGAAAATTTCTCCGGCGATCTGGAGTTTGTAGAATCGCCACCGAGTTGCAGAGGAGACCAATGGCATTTATCTGATGCCTGCTGACGCTCGATATGCTGCTGGAAGCCATGACATCCGGTGCCTTCTGGACCGTATTGTTGATTATACTTCTGCCAGTTGGTATGGCCACTGGTCGGTCATACCCTCTCATATTTTCCGCTATGGAGCGACAGAATGGCTAATGGGTGTCTTGCATCATTATGGTGATATACTGAAGACATCAGGAATTTATGGGGCTGTCGAAGCAGCATCATATGGCTACCCGTGTTATGCGGGCATTCTCCGAGCTCTGGTGGAGAGATTCAGCTCTCGGTGGAATACTTTTGGGACCGCCGAGGGCGAGACCTCTATTGATTTGTGGAGTCTTCATCAAATTTCTGGCCTACCGATATCTGGGCAGCCATATGAAGAGGTTGTGTTAAATGACTTGCACAGTCATCGCAGCAACGGCTCTGACCGGTATGTTTACCCTTATAGCCTTCGTTTTTTGACGAAGGTATGGCGGGACCTGGCCCTTGCTGGAAGAAAGGAGGGAACCTCCTCTTCTTCATCAACCATGAGAGTAAGCCAAAGTGCCTGGGTCCGATATTTCTACAACGGACCGTTCTGTTTCTTTGAAAATTTCTCAGTAGAAGGCCGTCGCTTAGAAGATTATCAACAGCTGGAAGTGAAAAGGCCTTCCCGGGGACGATATATCTGCGCCCCAAAGGATATGGGATGGAATCCCCGGCGGCTGCCCGACCGCACATATTTAGCTGCTTACTTGGTGTATTGGTTATCCAGCTTTGTTGTTCCTTACGGCGAAGAAGAATATCTTCGGCCGGGATTGATCTACCCCGCCTGTCTTCTGGCGGAAGGCTGTCAACTTGCTTTGGCTCCTGTGGCTTTGGCAAATATATTTCACGGGCTGGGGTCATTGAGCACACACCCGAACCCTCGGGATAGGAAAGCACAACTGCCCACTCACTATCTGAGTGCTTGGGCTGGTCTTTTGCTGCCCGGGTTATGCTAGACAATTGATTTGCCTCGCCCATCGGCTCCATTGATTTTATTGTTTAGGGGTCGTCCTGCTGGGAATGTTGTGACGGAGCTGGTGGGAGCCCGGTCCAGTTTATCTTTCCTTCCAAATAATGAGCAGGGGCTGCTTCCATTTGGCAATGTATCTAGAGGTATCAGGCCTTATTGTACCCGAACCCATAATGAGATAGAGTATCATCTGCCAAATAGTGTTAATTCCAGCCAGTCCGTATATCAGGACTGGTTATGCTGTATCCGGCCCGGAGTGCTGACATATCGCATGGGAGGACTCTTATTACAGAGCCTTATTATCCTTCGCGATTCGCTAGGAACTTCGGCTATGATCAATCTATTCCCCCACCTGCGGAGTTTCCACTGTTGCTTCGACTCCATCGGGGCCATAATATTCACCTGATTGTGGCAAGTTGGTGGGATTATTTCCGCCGGCCGGAGACCAGTTCTGCATATGCCCTCCCTGCACCGGGAGCAGTTGGGCGTGTAGATATATTTTACGCCCGATGGTGGTCCGACCGGAATAGTATATTCCGACTTGCTCCTCATGATATTAGGCAGAAGGAGGACTCTCGGCTTGAGAAGCCCGGCCTGCCCTTGATTTACATCAGTGAGGAATATCTGGACCAGCATTTTTCCAGCATAGCCGCCTCATACAAGCGGCGTTATAGTGCCAAAGCGTCGCCCAAGGCCGACAAAGAGAATAATAGGCACTATTATCAAGGGGAGATGACGCTCCTGGCGCCTATAGAGCTCTTCTGGACGAAGGTCGTGACTATTAATAATGGATCTTCGGGATATTGCTGGTGGAGCCACTTACTATCTGACTGCGGTTATTCTCCCGCAGTTCCTTTGTCAAAGAGGCTGCCTCCAGAGAGCATCGGCCATCCCGGATGGGCACGATGGGAGAAACATCTCATAAATGTGATTGGTAATTTCGGCCTTTTGGAATATATTCCCCAACTGGAAAATGCTGAGACATTTCAAGATGTCCGAGATATTGTGAAGAAAGTGGGAAGTGCTTACAGCACCACCTTTTCTCAATTGGTGCCACGACCTTCATCAGAATCAACGGGTATCCCCCGCTTTTTCTTTTTCTTTTCCTCCTTTTTTTCTTCTCTTTTTTTGACACTCGACTCTCGCTCTCCAGCTGCCCTTGCTTTGGGGACCAACAGGAACAGGGGAAACAGGAGTCGCCCTGATGTTCTTTCTTCTTCCAACAATAGAAGGGTTGAAAAGGCTAAAGAGGTTGCATGTGCCTCTTCAAGCGGTATACACATCTATCATTCCCTAGCCCCCTTTTTTTTACTCTTTTATTATCACCCTTTGTAGTGACTTCTTCCCTTTATATTTTCCCGTTATCAGGCGATGAGGCCGACGGGGTAAGCACCACTCCATCTCTTGCTGATGAGCGTGATTCTTTGCCTGGGAGTCCCTCTATTTTTCATGGAGAGGGAAACGGGAGCACTCTACAGGCTATGGCGGATCCTTTACCCGAAGAGGGGACTGATGGAGCTCCCTCTCATTTTGCATTTTCCGGGATGGCAGAAGCAGATGTTGACTGTCCAGGATTCACATATGCAGAACTGGGAGCTTCAGGAGAAGAGTATTCTTCTGCCCCCGTTGAGGTTTATATTCCGAAACCTGTGGAGGAACCTCCTGTGGGGACAACTTCTTTTGGTAAGCCGATTTTCTTAAACCCGTATAGAGTTTTTCATGACATATTTCTTTTCATGACGAATCCTCTTCCCTTGCTGCATTGGCTTTTAAAAGGGGCAGAATTCTGTGATCAACTGTTTGGCTGGGGAACAACAGATTCATATTCTGTCTCAGGGGCGAGTTTCTCCGCCCCGAATTGGGGAATTTCAATGAGCCCATTTTTGAATTTCCCAGCTCAATCCGCCTTTCAAGTAGGCGACACAACAAGTGGAGGCGGGGGCCTTCACCAGGCAGATTCTACCTGTGACCCTCCAACCTTCCCATATGATGGGGAGCAATTTTATTCTTCGCAATATCTTCCCAGCTCCTTTCAAGATCCGTGTCCTGGACCATCCAATCTCGCTCAACCTTCAGAATCTGAGGCTGAGGAGGAAGGCGAAATTCCCGCTCCAAGTGAGAAGGCATCGAGCTTTGTGCCTTGCATTTTTTTGACTTGATGTTTTACTAGCTTTGTCTTGCTAACAGCTTTTCTTTTGCCGCTGATTTCTTTTCTTGGGCAAATACTGTGCCAAATTCTGACGAGGACAGCTCTCCGCCTTTGGAGGTTGGTGCTCCCCCGAGCATGGTATAAGATGGCCTGCAGGGACGCAACCAGCCCCGCATTTTGCTGATGATGGCTGCTGGGAATTCCTTGTTGGCCGAATAACGGCATTGGCAGACTCCACAGACCCGGCGCCCATTGAAGTTATTCGAGAGGCGCTGGAGCAACATACCAGATCTACGTTTAGCATGGGAGTCCAGCAGGAGCGTTGGATGAATTTTATCACCGATGTTTGGAACAGGGTATACACCCGTCAGATTAAAACGACCTTGGTCCGGCGGATTGAAGCTCTGGAGAGCGACACTGAAGCCGGTGACCTCCGGGTTGCTGAAGTACGCAAGCGTCAGAAGACGCGAGAGCTATGGATGGCCGCGAGAGAAAGAGGTATTGCTCGGCTGGAACGCGAGCTTGGCGAGGCAAGATCTTTCCAGGATCAAGATGCCAGAAGTGAAGTTGAAGTCCTGGAAGAGGGAGGCCCCTATGTTAGAGATGGAAATGTCTCTCGCCGGCCCGGATCTTCCAAAGCTAAGAAGGCAGAGCGGCTGCAGAAGAAGACACCCTCCTGCCTTTGTTTTTCAACATAGCCTTTGTATATTAGACTTGCTGTCTTGATTTGCTCTTTTGTCTTGTATATAGTGTGTGACTACCAGTCACCTTTTATGAATCCGTAACAGAGTGACTTATGACTTTATGGATGTAAACATGAAAGACAAGGAAATTCCTTCCTTCATTCTCTCTCTATTTTTTTTCTCTTTCCTTTTTTTACATTACCAGCCTTAGCGCCCTTTCGGGTTTTCACCAAGACTAGCCCCCTTTAGCTTTTTCCAACGCGCCCTTTCGGGTTTTCACGTTGAGGGGTTATCCATTTTTGCCTGAAGTGCCCTCTCGGGTTTTCGCCTCAGCCGGATTTTTTTTGATCTTTTTACCCTTAAGCATACAGTGGGCCGTATACTTAAGTCCATCGGGGTATCTCTATTTTTAACCCCCTTTGGTTTCTCTTTTTTTTTTTTTTTACTAAGGCCGTCGAGGACTCAACTGACTTGGATGGCTGAATGGCTAAAGGTTTGATTGTGGGATGAGTGATAGTTTCAGATGTGGTTTGAGATTTGAATTTAGCCAAATGATTGGAAATTCGGATTTGGAATTTGGATTTGGATGTGGATTTAGGTTTGAATATGAGTATGTTGGTTTACCTTTGTGGTATTTTGGATTTGGGTTTGGATATGGATATGTTAGGCGACTTGGGTCACCTTTGTGGTATTTTGTATTTGGGTTTGGATATGAGCGTGAGATTTAGGTCTGATTTGGCCCTGGACTTGGTTTTGAATGGGCTTTGGAATTGTGTTTATTGTTTGGCTTTGGAATTTGAGTTTCGCCCCTTCTTGATGGCTTTGTGCCGGGAAAGGGGTTTGCACTTGGATTTGAATGACTGGAGAGGAAGAAGCCTTCCCACCTTTGTTTCACAGTACAACATTTGTATATTGGGCTTGTTGCCTTGATCTCCTTTCTATTTTGCACGTGATATCCGTCACCCCCTGTAAATTTGTAATGTGGTGACTTGTATGAATGGAGGACTAAGAAATCCTTCTTTTCGTCATCATTTTTTTTTCACATTACCAGCCTTAGCGCCCTCTCGGATTTTCACCAAGACTGGCCCCCTTTAGCTTTTTCCAACGCGCCCTTTCGGGTTTTCACGTTGAGGGGTTATCCGTTTTTGCCTGAAGCGCCCTCTCGGGTTTTCACCTCAGCTGGATTTTTGATCTTTTTACCCTTAAGTACACAAGGAATCGTATACTTAAGTCCATCGGGGCATCTCTATTTTTTTTTTTTTTGCCCGCTCTTTTTTCTTTCCTTTTTTTTTTAGGATTTGACTGGCTCAGATAATCAAAAAGGGTGAGGGTCTGGTTCTGAAACGGGTGGCGAACTGGGATGGAATGGGTGGTGATGACTTCTGAGCGTGAAGATTTCTTCTTTTCTTTCTTTTTTTTTGGTATTGTTATGGACTTTGGTATGGAGTTTGGGTTTGGATTTAGGGTTTTGGGTTTGAATTTGGCCCATCCTTGATGGCTTAGAGCAAAGATAAAGGATTTGCATTCGGATTCATATTGGAATTAGGATTGGGTTTATCCTTGGATTTGGATATAGACATGTGGGGTTTAGGTTATTTTAGTTTCGGTTTTGGTTTTGGATTTGACATAGCCTACCTTTTTGGTTTGCTGGCTATGGTTTTGGTATTTGGATTGACATAGCCTACCTTTTTGGTTTGCTGGCTATGGTTTTGGGTATGGTTTTGACATAGCCTACCTTTTTGGTTTGCTGGCTATGGTTTTGGTATTTGGATTGACATAGCCTACCTTTTTGGTTTGCTGGCTATGGTTTTGGGTATGGTTTTGACATAGCCTACCTTTTTGGTTTGCTGGCTATGGTTTTGGTATTTGGATTGACATAGCCTACCTTTTTGGTTTGCTGGCTATGGTTTTGATATTTGGATTTGACATAGCCTACCTTTGTGGTTTGTTGGCTATGGTCATAGTATAGTTTGACATAGCCTACCTTTTTGGTTTGCTGGCTATGGTTTGGGTATGGTTTTGACATAGCCTACCTTTTTGGTTTGCTGGCTATGGTTTTGGTATTTTGGATTGACATAGCCTACCTTTTTGGTTTGCTGGCTATGGTTTTAGGTATGGTTTTGACATAGCCTACCTTTTTAGTTTGCTGGCTATGGTTTTGGTATTTGGATTTGACATTGTTCAGCATTGTAGCTTGGAACCTCATTTGGCGGGATATGCAAAATAAGCCTACATCTTTCATTGGATTTCCTTTTTTCGGGTTTATACATGGAATGCCCTTGGCTTTATGCTCGGTAGGGACTGACGAGTTCGGGGTATATGACGGGCAGGTGGAAGTTTGATTCCTTTGCCCCCATCTATGGCAAACTTCATTTCATCATTTTTTCATCTTCTTTAGGCTTCATGCCCTTTGGGTGATTGGTTTTTTTGTTTTAGTGGCTGGCCAAGGAGTTCATGTTCCGGCGCGTGATACAATTTCAGGTGTTTTCTGTTAAGCGGGGGAAAGGGCACATTACCTTTATGGTCAACTAGCCGATATGCACCTCCTTCATATGCCAGAGTAACGATATATGGACCAAGCCAAGTGGGTTGCAGTTTGCCACATGACTTTTCGGCCATTGCTTCTCTGCATTTGACCATGACAAGATCCCCTTGCTTAAAAGCTCTAGGTCTTGCTAATTTGTCGAATGCTCGAACCATTCTAGCCTGATATACTTGGAGAGACTTGTATGCTTCAAGGCGCTTTTCTTCTAGATTGGAGAGCTCCTCAAGTCTCCTTTCTATTTGGTCTTGATCTTGACTTTGTAGTTCACCTTGGATTGCCACCCGATAGGATGCCATTTCAATTTCTATGGGGATCATAGCCTCGGCTCCATATACCAAGGAGAAGGGCAAACATCCGGTAGGGGTTTTATACACAGTTCGATAAGCCCATAAGGCTTCATGAACCTTTTCTCCCCATTCCCGCTTTCTGTTGTTGATTATCTTGGCAAGCAATTTGCAGAGGGTTTTATTGAAGGCTTCTGCCAACCCATTTGCTTGTGGATTATATACTGAAGATGTTCTCCAATCAATATGAAATTTGGCCGCCAAGGCATAATATTGTTTTATTTCTGAATTGCGACCCATTGTCAGATATGATCCTGTGAGGAGTCCCAAATCTGTAAATTATATTTTGCTTGACAAATTTGGCGACCGATTCTCCAGTTACCTCCCTCAATGGGATAGCTTCAGCCCATCGAGAGAAGTAATCTGTAGCAGCCAGTATGAACTTGTGGCCTTGAGATGAGGGTGGGAATGGTCCCACAATATCCATACCCAATTTGGCAAACGGCCAACTAGGGGCAGTGGGATGTAATACATTTGGTGATTTCCTCGGTATAGGGCCAAATGCTTGACACTGATGACATGTACGGGCATATTGGATGCAATCTGCGTACATGGTAGGCCAGTAGAAGCCTTTCAACTTAATATTTTCATCTTTTCTCCTGCCTGATGTGCACCACACAGCCCGGAGTGAACTTCTTTCATGATGATTTTGGCTTCTTTGGGGGATAAGCATCTGAGGAGGACTGGTCCTTTCTTTTCATGGACCAGCCTATATAGTTGATTTGCTATCATTTGATATGATGTGGCCCTACGCAAGAGTTGAATTCTTTGCGCTCGATCAGGAGGTAGCCAACCTTTCTTGATTTTGATAATCGGCTCACGCCAATCCTCAAATTCATTTGTTGTATCGAGCTCATAGTTGTCAAAGCGACAAGGCAACCAAGGCGTTTTTGGGCTCATTGTGTGCCTAAGCGCTTAGGCGCCCGCCTAAGCGGCGCTTAGGTGCTAAAGATAACGTCTAGTCTAGGTGTGTGTGTGTGTGTGTGAGAGAGGAGAGGGGGGGCGGGACTCTGTGTGTGTGTGTGTGTGAGAGAGAGAGGAGAGAGGGGGGCGGGACTGTGTGTGTATGTGACCGTGAGAGAGAGAGAGGAGAGGGGGGGGCGGGACACTGTCACACACACAGAGTGTGTGTGACGGTGTCTGTGAGAGAGAGAGAGAGAGAGACTGAGAGAGAGAGGGGAGCGACTGTGAGAGACTGTGAGAGAGAGAGGCAGAGAGAGAGAGAGGGGGTGCTGGTGAGAGAGAGAGAGAGAGAAAGACAGGGAGAGAGGGGGTGCCGGAAGGGGAGGGGAGAGCTTGACAGGGAGAGAGGGGGTGCCGGAAGGGGAGGGGAGAGGGAGAGAGGGGGTGCCGGAAGGGGAGGGGAGACCTTGACAGGGAGAGAGGGGGTGCCGGAAGGGGAGGGGAGACCTTGACAGGGAGAGAGGGGGTGCCGGAAGGGGAGGGGAGAGCTTGACAGGGAGAGAGGGGGTGCCGGAAGGGGAGGGGAGACCTTGACAGGGAGAGAGGGGGTGCCGGAAGGGGAGGGGAGAGCTTGACAGGGAGAGAGGGGGTGCCGGAAGGGGAGGGGAGAGGGAGGAGAGGGGGGGAGGGGGTGCCGGAAGGGGAGGGAGAGCTTGACAGGGAGAGAGGGGTGCCGGAAGGGGAGGGGAGATGGGGAGAGCATACCTCCTCCAGCGGCAGCGACCTCCTCCGGCTGCGGCGCGGCCTCCTCCGGCAGCGAGAACTCCGGCGCAGAACCCTCAACCCTACCTGGGTTGGACTCGGGGGCGAAGCAGGGGTGGGGGAAAGGTGATCGCGCCAAAAGACCTGGGAGGCCATCTCAAGGTGCCCAAGCGGCCGCCTTGGGCCGCCTTCCCCACCTTGGCGTCGCCTTATGTCGCCTTCTTCTAACCCAATTAGGCGGCCCACTTAGGCGAGCACAAAAAACCGCCTTGGCGCCTTGGCGCCGCCTAGGCGGTCGCCTTGACAACTATGATCGAGCTCTGTAGTATATACTTCTTCGATTGTAGCATTAGACTCAACGTCGAGGATACATGGCATGAGCCTTCTGTGACGGACACTTATGTCCAATTCCCCTTCAGGAGGCAATTTTATAGTAGAGGCCAATTTGGCTAAAGCATCAGCCTGAGAATTTTCACTTCTCGACACATAAGATATGTCGAAGAAGTTGAATTTTTCTTTGAGCTTCATGACCATAGTATAATATGGAAGCAATTGTGGTTTACGGACTTCATACTGGCCCAATATTTGTCGGATGATCAACTGTGAGTCACCATAAGCTTGTATGCCTTTGATTCCCATTTCGAGAGCCAACCGAAGCCCAATAATTAGAGCTTCATATTCAGCTTCATTATTCGTGAGTGGCTTCATAAGAGCACAGGAGTTGTATAAGATTCCTCCATATGGAGTGACTAAGACGATTCCTGCTCCAGTAGAGACGGTGGTGGAACCATCAGTATAATGAAGAGTTCGGGAAGCTCCATCGAAATATAATTCCCAAGAGGGTAGCTCAATTGTGGCAACCTCTTCGAGAACTGAATTTCACTTGCAGGAGAAATAGTTTCTTCTTCTAGGAGCTCTATAGATAAAGGGGAATCTTCTGGCACTGAATGTGCGGCCAAAAATTCGGCCAAGCCTTGCCCTTTGATTGCCCTTTATGGGATGTATGTGATATCAATTCCATGAGTAGCAGAGCCCATTTCGCGAGTCTTCCTGACAATATGGGTTGCCTCAGCAGATATTTGATTGGATCATACTTGGAATGAGTTTAACTTCATGAGTCAGTAGATAATGCCTCAATTTCTTTGCAGCAAATACCAGTGCTAGGCATACTTTTTCCATTGGAGCATATCGGAGCTCCGGACCGATTAGCTTTCTGCTAAGATAATATAAAGCTTGCTCTTTATCATCCTCATTTGTTTGTGCTAGTAGAGCTCCCAGAGAGGCATCCATAGCTGCAATATAGAGTATAAGAGGTTTTCCAATAACCGGCGCCCCTAGGACTGGAGGAGTGAGAAGATACTCTTTGATTTGTTCAAGAGCATCCTGACACTCTTGGTCCCAGATGAAGGGTGCATTCTTCTTCATTAGTTTGCCGAACGGCATGCATCTTCCTGAGAGATTGGATATGAATCGCCTGATATAGGCTAATCTCCCTTGGAGTGACCTTAGCTCTGTCAAATTTTGAGGAGAAGGCAGTTGCTGGATTGCTTTGATTTTGTCAGGGTCTATTTCTATTCCCCGATATTTGACGATGAAACCCAGGAACTTGCCACTTGAAACCCCAAATGCACATTTCATAGAGTTCATCTTCAATTTGAATTGACGAAGCCTTTCAAAAACACGGCGAAGATCATATAAATGGTCCTCCCTTTTTTTGGTTTTGACGACTAAGTCATCCACATAGCATTCAACCACATCGTGGATCATTTCGTTGAATATCTTGGTCATGGCTCTTTGATATGTAGCTCCTGCATTCTTCAGGCCGAAGGGCATCCTTTTATAGTTGAAGATACCTTTGGGTGATCTGAACGCAGTATGATTTTTATCTTTGATTGCCATCCGGACTTGATTGTAGCTGGAAGACCCGTCCATAAATGACAAGGCTTCATAGCTGGTGGTCATATCCACCATTGTTTCAGTGATTGGAACTGGAAAATCATCCTTGGGACATGCTTTATTTAAGTCCCTGCAGTCGATGCATATCCAGATTTGACCATTCTTTTTCTTCACTGGAACAATATTGGCGAGCCATATTGGATATATGCATGGCTCGATGAAGTCTACTTCAGAAAGCTTGTCGACTTCAGTATTTACTTTCAATTCTAGTTCATGCCGCATACGCCTTTGAGCTTGTTTGACAAGCTTGGCCGTGTGCAGTATGGATAATTCATGCTCAGCAACTGATGGCTCCAGCCCTGGCATTTCTTTATAATTCCAAGCGAAGCAATCTTGGAATTCCAGCAGAAGAGTTTGATAGGATTGCCTCTCTTGTTCATCAAGAAGGGCGTTGATAAAGATTGGCCGGGGATCTTATTGACTCCCGAGATTGAGTTCAATTAATTCATCAATAGTGGCCTGTCCACCATCTTCAATTTCTTGGGGAGCTGGTTGCAGATCTATGAAATCTTCTTCGTCATCAGAATTGGTGACGTGGA
Source organism: Colocasia esculenta (assembly GCA_014218235.1). Lineage (NCBI taxonomy): Eukaryota > Viridiplantae > Streptophyta > Magnoliopsida > Alismatales > Araceae > Colocasia > Colocasia esculenta. The sequence continues at coordinate 6,728,419 of CM024766.1, read as the reverse complement.
CTTCATGGGGATTTATATCTTCAGAATTTGTGGACGAAGATGGCTTGCAGAATTCTTCTGGTAGCTCTTCATTTGATGATTCATTTGATAAAGTTGAAGTAATATCTTGAAAGTCGGAGTTGGAACACTCCTGATTATTCTGCGTGCTGCAGACCTCTGATGATGATCTGACAACATTGACTGTATAGGAGGATTTGGTATCATAACCTAATCCTCTGGTATCTCTTCTAGAGAACGGAGGTTGCCCCCGGACTTGAGAAGGTTCCCATAGTTGCTTGAAGAAATTTCTTCGGGAAACATCTTGTACCTGAGGGATTTTCTGCTTTCTGCACATCTCCTTAATCTTTTCTGGCATATCAACCATTTCTTGTATTGATTCTAGTTGGTTGTTGGAGCTGTCTTCCCAACCAAAATCATCCTCTGTATAAGTTTGAAGGATCAATTCCCCTTTGTAGAAGAGGATTGGCTTTGCTGTCTTTCTCGCATTCTTTCTTTCTTTTCTTTAATAAGTGACGACGAAAGTTTTTAATCGCCGGACACTTTGTTCTTGCTTTGGAGAATAGATTTGCATGCAGTTGGATGGCAGAGGGATGCTCCCACTGATGACTTGACTTATGTGATCAGCTTCATAACTGATGCTCCGCCGTTCTGGGCGGGTTGCTTTACTTTGAGAAGTATTTGCAGGTAATTTGGCAAGGCTTTTGTTTACCACAAAAAGCTCGCCAGTTTCATTGTCTTCATTTGAGAACTCAATTTGCTTACTTTTCCCTTTAGAGAGGGAGGAGGGTTGAAGATTTGGTCCTCCGAGATATAAAGGGGCATCAGTCAGGTTGCATTCATCTTCCCGAAACGGGGCTTGATCAGCAAAGACTGTGTGTTGCTTCCCTTCTTTCGCAAATTTAATGCATTGATGGAGAGTTGATGGAATGACCCAGTTTTCATGCAGCCAGGGTCTCCCAAGCAAGACTCTATATGATGTATTGGCATCAATAATGAAGAAGGTCACCCTGGTGGCAAAATCCCCCAGGGTCAAGTTGACGGTGACCTTTCCGATGGCTTTTTCCGAATTCTGATTGAATCCTGTGATCTTCACGTCCTTGACCTTTGCATATAGGGCATAAGATATAGAGATTGAAAAGTCTTGTAGGGCATTAGATTGATGGATGCCCCTGGATCAATCAGGATCCGATTTAATTGCATGTTGTTGATCTTTCCCTTCATATATAAGGGACGATTATGATAAGGGGAAGATAATAGCAAATCTTCATCAGTGAAGGTGACATTTGCCGCCAGTGCTTCACATGCTTGAGCTCGGAAATTTTCCATATGGGCTTCATAAATTTCTGGTTCCTGGAGTATCTTGACGAGAGTTTCTCTCAAGTTTTTGCTCCAGGCAATCGCTTCCCAGACAGTGATGTTGACGGGAAGTGATTTTAATTGCTGAAGAATTTTGTCGTCAGCTTCAGAGCGTATCTGGTCCAAGTGGGAGAATTCCCTTGGTGAGGACCCAAAAAGCTCTTTTGACTTGACGGGCTTCTTTTGAGAGATAGGAGCCAATAGCTTCTCATTAGGAAGAGGAGGAACATTGTCTGGCTCATTTAATAAAGCATATGGACTTGAATTTTTATCTTCAGACTGAGAAGCCTTGTCGGGCAGTCCCCCTTCTTCATCTGAAGGATCAAATATATAAGAGTCCGCCCGGATTTGAGGTTCGGGCAGAGGCCATGCTTCTTCGCCATGAAAGAGTATGATCTTATCTGGCTGCTTGGTAGTGGAAGATGCCGCCTTTTGATGCCTGCCACGACCCTTCTTAGGATGACGATTTGAATTACCTGGAGGTCGACGCTGGTATACAAGCGTCGTTGGTTTATCTCCTGCTTGTGCAGTGGTATTGCTTGTGGGAGTTTGTAATTCCTTTGGAGGGGGAATGAACACCATGTAACAATGGAAAGAGCTGAACATAGAGTCCAACTGTTCCATGGTGATTTCTTCATCTCCATTGAAGAGATTCAGATTCGGCGAAGGAGGGAGGTCACCCTCTTGAAGTGCTTCATGTTGAACTTGCAATAACCAATTCCGAAGCCGCCTCTTTCGCTCGATCTCTTCCCAAGGGATATATGGTCGAGCGTGGTTTATCAGAGGGCTTGGAGGCTTCATATTCTTCCAGCTCATTAATCAACAACTGGAGTCTTTGGACAGCCGTCAACTGCTGAGGAGCTTTGCTGCCATAGCATCCTCCATTTGTTTTTTCATTTTTCTTTTTTCATTTCTTTTTCTGTTTTTCTCTCTATTCTTCATTTGTAGAGCTTCTAGTGAATTCATCACTTCTTGCTCTGAGAATGGCTCAGGAATATTTCTTTTGCTAGGGCGACCCTTAGCGATAGATTTGCCGGGTCTTCTAGAATTTCCTGACTTTCGAGGGCCAACAGTGACCCATTCAGCTTCTGAGGCTTGTGTTTGAAAGGTTGAGTTGATTGCTTCTTCAACAATTTCAGGAGGGAGTTGGTAGTAATCATCTACAAACTCCTCAGCTTGTTGCGAGATTAGTTTCGCGGCAGCTTCTCCTGATATTCCGTTTCTATATTGAAACAGGCCAACTCTGAATTGCTCAACATCAGCCTTGCTTCTATGCCGCCCATAGCCCAATTGACGATGATAGTATTCACACAGATCTTGATATTGTGCTTGGAACTGTGGACTTGGATCATATATTTGTGATGAGGGGGTCAGGAGATTTCCCTCCTGATCAATTACTCCCTCCCGGATCTTTGTTTCGATCCAATCATGGAGATCTGGGCAATCCTTGGTAGAGTATATGACTCTGGCATGATATTCACAGTAGAGATGTGATTGCCTTTCCTTTTCAGAGATATAAGGCTCAGGATCAAATACTTTTATCAACCCTCTGATCTTAAGCTGATTGAATATGGACTGAGTATCTTTTAGATCAAATGAGCGTTGATGTAGAGGATGCCAATCATCATACCATCGACTAGATAGATATGGATGCGGCATAGGCGGTTGTCCTTCCGGCTCAAGAACCTTAGAGAATGATGCATTAATAACATTGACTGAATGAGAGCCAGGATTGTATGGCTCACTTGATAGTGGCTGAATATGAGGTTGTGGGGGATTGACTAGAAGATTACCCATATTGATGAGTCCTTGCTGAATCATTTCTTCCACTTCCTGTTTGAAATTTGGACAGTCTTCAATGACGTGTCCCAGCAATTGATGATATGGGCAATAGTTGGGTCTCAACTCTTCTGGGACTAAGTAATCCATATATCCTGATTGCAGACATAGCCGGAAGAGAGGCAATGTATGCTGGCGACGGAAGGAATATGACCTTGCCGGCTTGACAGGATTTGGAGGATTTTCAAGGAACCACCCGATTGGGTCTTGAAATGGCGGCATAGGGGGCAGCTCCGGATATGCAGGTGGATAAACATAAGCAGGTTGGAAGGCGTGGGATTCCTGAATAGGCACATCCTGACGCCTCTCCATGCTTTGCATGATTTGGCGCAGCTCCTGTTGGCTTTGTTGTAATGCTCGAGCTGCCTTTGTACCCTTTGTACTATTTTTTCTTGTACCCCGATGCCTAGATCTCGACGGAGAGTGAGCTCCGGAAGTATCTTGAGGTGGGTTACATGAGGACCCAACCTCAGGATTCCTCGAACTTGTGGCGGGTTCCGCCGCATGTATGACATTGACAGATTGTTCTGACCAATCCGAAGTATGAGGCTGTGGAGGATCAACCAGACCATTTGCATAGATATACGGCCTTCTTGGATTACCTTTGAGCCTCATTCTTGAAGACAAAACAATCTTCAATTGGATGCCCCACCATACGGTGATACAGGCAATAATTGGGTTGATTGATCTTGCCGATATCTGCCGGCTTCTTTGGTGTCGGCAGTGATATAATTGATTATCAAGGCAGAGATCGAAGAGTTTTCGGGTATGCTCTTTTCTGAAAGAATAAGGAGCCTTCATACGCTCGGCCAATGTAGGCGGAGGTATCTTTGGTTCTGGTTTCTTTCTTGAGGTGGTGGGGATTGCTGCCCCCTTTGTTTCGTCACTGGGCAAGAAGTCGATAGCATTAACTTCTTTTGCAGGCGAATTGCGCTCTTTAGGGAGTTTACCCTTTTGAGCTGTATGAGTTGATTGCTCGGCTAAGAAGCCTTCGATTTCTGCCACAGCAATATTCAGCTGGTCAAAGCTTCTGATATTTGCAGCCAAGAGTCTCTCTTTAATTGCTATAATGAGGCCTCTCCGACAGATAATTACTGCATCTTGTTGGATGGGAGGATTATCACATTGCATGCTAAACTCCCTCCATCTTTGGATGAAGTCTATTGCCGACTCCCCTTTCTTTTGTTTGAGGGAGCATAACTCAGCAAGAGAGACCTTCCTTTCTGCTGTTTGGAAGCGATCATAGAATTTTGATTGCTTATCAGTCCAGTCAAGAACAGAGCCAACCTTGAGCTTCGCATACCATTGGAATGCGACCCCTGTTAAAGATGTTACAAAATATCTGAGGAGATAGGATTCCTCAGATGCAAGATCGCCCATGGCAATTATATAATGTGCAACATGCTCCCGAGGTGTCCCATGCCCATCATATTTAGGCAACTTTGGGACTTTGGGACATGATTCTGGCAGCTTTTTGAGTTGATGATGTATAGGGAACGGGACAGAATATACGCCCGTAGTTTGAATACCTTCGCCCTGCTGGGCGAACATATCTTCAACCATCTTCTTTATTTCATGCCTTTGAATTTGCAAGGCTTCTGTTTGAGGAGGTATGATATTAGATGGGTCATTGATATCTGGACCCGTAGCTTGAGGAAGAAGACCAGTTGAAGAAATTGCTGGATTGTTTAATGAGATAAATCCATCCGGATGCTGGCTTTGTTGTTGATGTTGAGCAGCAACCGGTTCTATGGATTGTCGATGGCTTGAAGTTGCCAATCGTCTCATCTCATTGACGAGTGTGGTCATTTCAGACCGCCACTGCTGCATGACTTCATATTTGTCGTCATCCGCCATTGCATGGAAATTTTCTTTTGTTGGCAAGTTGATGACGGGATGACTACCAGAGGTAGAAGGTCCACCTTCTTCAAGTCGAATATTTGTTTCTTCAAGGGAGGGAATTTGAGTACCCTCATGCTGGATATCAGTTGGAAGAGAAGCTTGATTAGAGGAGCCAACTTGCCCACCAGGTTGGTGAGTTCTTCTGACGAACTGTCTGATATTAGTATGGACATCTTCTGTGGGAATATTGGGGGTGGCTTCCGCGATTTGCTCCGCAAGTTCGGCCACTTCCCTTCCAGTAGTATAACATGAGAAGATCATAAGTTTGGGCGTTTCCCGAGCTGCCCAAGTAACACGTCGCCTTTTTGACGGACGAGTACTGGTGCTAGGAATTGCCTTGGGCTTATCAAATTTTGGAACCCACGATATACAGTCGAAGACCGATACTCGAGGATTGGTTTGTTGAGTTGGAATTTCTTTGACTACCCGGGTATTCTCCGGGCCTTGAGGATTGTAGTTTGGCTTTCTGTATATGCCTTTTCTTTTCCATCCTCCGGGATGTTCGGATCTAGCATATTGAAGAGAAGCATCTTCGGTGTTACTTTTTCTTCGAATCACCTTTGATGCATTCGCCTGATTCTTCTTGAACTTCTGGGCCTTATTCTTTGGAACCCAGATTTGCTTCAACTTGGCAAGACGCCGCGTCTTTTGCTTGACATCGGCTTTCACCATGGAATCTTCATGCTTCCCCCGGAACCACCGTAGAGCTGAGAAGCGGTTCAAGGTTGGAATATTTGGAACATACCTATCACGAGGAGTGGTAGGTGGAGTACCATCAAGGCGCACTCGCACATTTCCAATCATGACGGACTTGCCGGATCTGGAGATGGCAGCGGGCGGCCTTCTGCTCTTGTGGGGTTTATATTGCCCCCGCTGTGAGGAGACGGGAGCCACAATGGTAGAAGAGATCATATGGACCGAATAGGTCCAAACTTGAGTTGAATGGGGTTTGCCCCCTTTGACAGCATCATTCTTCACAGGCATTTGGGTGCCCTTATTGTCAGTAGCGGAACGAGCCTTGACACGTCCGCTGTTGTTGGAATTATTCTTTGTTGATTCGTGGGAGGAAGATATTTGAGCAGCATCCTCCCCCTGATGGGCCAGAACCACTCCCAGAAAGAAAGGGGATCCGACGACTGCAGGGAAATCTCCGAATATGATCGGAGTCGCCAGGTAACCGAACCTGGCATGGTTGTTGACGACTAGCGGTCCACAAGTGACGGCCATCTTCAACAGTTTGTGAAGTACCTTTTCTTCAAGTACCTTCAAAAGTAAACACCAGTATTAGGATTTTCATGAAGAGTATGTAACTCTCATCCTTTGTTACTATGAATGGTGAGAAGAGGTCCCACCGGGCGTGCCAGCTGTTGACACGGGGAAAAAAATATGTTTTTTTCTTTTTCTCTCACACTTTTTGCTCTCGGTTTTATCCGCTCGTTTCATTTCATTTGGTTCATGTATTCATTCATTTCCCATTTTTTAGAATTTTGGTTATTTGCGGGGCTTGCCAGCCTGTCTAGCAGACAGAAAAAGAGTCCGCGCGATGCGGAAGAAGAATTTTAGTGTCCGGGGAACGGACGGGTATGGTGTCCGTGAAACGAACAGGTTGTGTCCGCGAACGGACGGGTAATGTCCGCGAACGGACAGGTAGTGTCCGCGAACGGACGGGTGCGCCGTTTTTTAATCTAAACTCCTTGAGTCCCATGTCTATTCTCATCAGGCAATTGGGGTAGCATGTGCTGGACCTCTGTCTCCATCGACCGGAGTCGATGTTACATTTACATCGAGTTAAAACACTTGGTATTATTTAATACCGATTTTAACCCGAATACCATTTCATAGTAAAGGACGAGAAAAATATGCATACGGCTTTTAGAAAATCCTGATCTTGACGTGTTTTTTCATTCTTTTGATTGTTTTTGAAATGCTTTTCATTTGTTGAAATGACTGCCTTTTTTGGAGTCCAAAGTTTGATTTTTGAAAAAAGGAGAGCGGGTATATACCCGTGGACCTATTTGAGGTCTTTTCTTTTTTTGCGAAAGGGTTGGTTAGGCATTTTTATTTGGGAAAACATGAGGATTATTATTATGAACGGGTATATACCCGTGGATATTGATTTTGAACTTGGGGGTATTATAACCCAGAGCAATATTTCCGTCTTAGAAGAATGACTGTGCAATTTTTATATGAGGTTCTTTTACAATGTCAATTTTGAGCAAAGTCCGAGTTTGAGGCAGAGTTTCTTTTCTCCTCATTTCGCACTTGTGCGGGCACAATTTCCGGAGAGCATATGGATGTATCTCCATGGAAGTCCCTGTCCCATTGTGATTACTGTCCGAAGTTCATTTCCACGGGTATGGTTCTCGTGGAGGTGCATATGTGCTCCCATTTGGAGTATCTGAGGGCAGTTCTTGTCTTATCCTCCTTTTTCTTTGGATGTGTGTATATATCACAATCCCCTTTTTTTTTAATATATGAGTATGTCTTGGCGAGTCCCTGCTTAGGCAGGGTGTCCTTGTAGTGGTGTATTTATATGGGCGTATGCTTATGTCCATGTGTTCTCGGGAGAAACTTTACCCGGAGGAATTTTGCCTTAAAGAGATATATGTGTATAAACACAAATTTGCACTTTGTGAATATATTCTCAAACGGTATCTCTATTTGAGCAGAGTATCCGATGGGAAGGTGTCCCCGTATGAACGGGATTCCCTTTTGAGAAACATATACACAATGGGGCATATTTGCGATTATATAGATACATTCTCGGGCAGAGTCTCTATTTGGGCAGAGATTCCACTAAGAAATACATTAATATAAACATGAAGTTTGTGATTATACGGATATGAATTTAGAGGGAACTTTTGTCCGGGCAGGATTCCTCCTAAGAGGCATATGCGTATAGGCACAAATTTGTGATTTTATGGATATGTTCTTAGGGGAGTCTCCATTTGGGCAGAATTTCCCCCTAAGGAATATATACATAAGAACATAAATTTGTGAATATACGAATATGTCCTTGGGCAGAACCTCCGCTTGGGCAGAGTCTCCTCAAACAAATATATACATATAAGCACAAAATCCACCATCCCAGAGACTTGCTCGATGGGCGGAGAGAACATGGGTATTTAAATACCATGTGTCCATAGAGACTTGCTCAATATGGACGGCATTTAAACCCCGGGAATATCACCCCACAGAGACTTGCTCGATGTGGGGGATGGAGATTAAGAAGGAATGTCAATGACGATTATGCCGACAGCTCTCCTCTCCACGCCTGGCCTATCGGGCTAAAGAAGGGGATTTGTACCTTCGCACACCAAGCAAGAGAGATTTGGGAATAAAAGAGGGAATGAGCAAATGCTCTTTTCTATTTTTCTGGGATTTTTCCAACAGGGCTTCGCCGGAGCAAACGGAAGACCCAACAGGGCTTCGCCAGAGCAAGATGGAAGACCCCCCCATTCTTATGGAATAGGGGGGGGGGGGGGGGGGGGGGGGGGGGTATTTATAGGGGTTTTAGCCCCTTACATGCGTGGGAGAGAGGAGGGAACCTCCCCCAACCGATGGTGAATCACCATCGGTTGGGGGAGGCCAACCGATGGTGACCTCAATGATGAGGTCACCATCGGTTTAAAGGGGACTGTCCCCTTAACCGATGGTGACCTCATCATTGAGGTGACCATCGGTTGGGGAACCCCCCCCCCCCCCCCCCCCGTCAACCGATGATGAATCACCATCGGTTGAAGGGGAGAACCCCTTAACCGATGGTGACCTCATCTTGAGGTCACCATCGGTTAGGGGTTTCCTAACCGATGGAGAGAGAGGGAGGGGAGGGGGTTTTGTCTATAAATACCCCCCCTACACCCTCATTTACAAGGCCATCTTGCCCAAGTGCTGGAGTTTTTCTTTCTCTCTCGGAGTTCTGCCCGACTTCTCGGAGTTCTGCCCGATCGGAGGGTGCCTTTGCAAGCCTCGGAGTTCTTCCTCGCGCTTGTTCTTTGTACTTGTCCTTCGTACTCGGTCTATAGACCTTGTGCTGCCAGATTTCTTCCGCGCTTGTACTCTGGACGGAGACATATTCTCTTTGTACTTTCAATTTAACCGGGAATCCGGGCGCCACTTTAAGGGCCGGAACTCCCCTGTCGAACTTTGGGGAAGAATCCCACTGATAAGTTTGTAACTTAAATAACCTTGGGGTCATTTTAAATCACAACTTATTTGGCCTCTGAGCAGGCTGTTGATAATGTATTGGAATCAGGCCCGTTAATAACCAGCATTTAATCTTCATGGCTCAACGGCCCCTTTCATCATACCCATGACTTGAACGGTTGTCCGCCACAAATAGGCTTCAAATGGCCAAGTCACCGGACCATTATCTGTAATTTTACTGACATGAACATGTCACACTTTTACCGTTCAACAGGAGGGTACTTTCTTATTTACATGTAATATTCAGGTAAATAAGTATGAAGAGGAAACCATGTTCCCCTATGGGTAATTACACACACACACATATATATATACATACATAAATATGATATATATAATAATCCTATGCGAATCGGACCGATTCATGCGAATCGAATCGAATCAAGGAGAACCTGATTCGGCCCGAATCGCCGATCCAGCAAACCTTGGACAAACCATGCCTAAAATTAAGATTGTCTATTCGGAGACATCTAATAAAATTGGAACACTATAGAGAAGATTCACATGACCCCAACACAAAGATGACACACAAATCGAGAAATGGTCCTAAAATTAAGATAGTGCAAGTTTGTGTTTGGCCCTCAGATTTAAGAAGAGGAAAAGTCGGCGGTGGTATTAAGAAACTAACTTGGCTAATAGCACACACTTAATTAGCAACAAAACTACTCTTTGAAGAAAATAGGAATGTTCGCGAGAGTCGAAAATCTTATCAACGGCAATCATCGATACATGCATACTAGTACAACAAATAAACTGAAGGGGTTAAGGTTCAAGTGCATGCCTCGACGCTTGGGTTGAATGGATGGAGGGATTAAAAAGAAAATTACAACCAGAAAGGGGTAAGCTTTATATTTACAACATTAGGGGGTGTTGAACCCCAAAAAGTTACAGACAATATCCTGGGTACTTCCCTTCAAGGATAAACCAACAACTCTTCAGGCCACGTTAAGTCTCCGAACAAGTCGGAAGAAATTAACGCCTTGTACTAAACATTGAAGTACAAATATGGCATGGAAGAAAAATCCAACAGCATGAGGTCTATAAAGACCAAGTGACAAATACAAATACAGATACAGCACGGAACAAATCCGGCAGCACAAGGTCCATGAAGACCAACTGTGAGATACAAATACACGGACGAGGTCCATAAAGACCAAGTACAAGTACAAGCACAAGAACAAGCCGGCGACAGAAGCTCCGAGGATGCAAACGCAACTCTTCACCGAGCAAAACTCCGAGCAAGGGAAGCGGGATTCCAGCAAATCGGGTGCCCCTCAAATGAAGCATGTGTGGCCTATTTATAGGCAAAGCCCTCCCCATTTGAAACTCTACCTTGGTTTAAAGAGAATGGAAGGGGAGAGGCCAGTTGGAGGGTCCAACCTGTTCAAATAAACAGGTCGGAGGGTCCAACCTGTTTAAATAAACAGGTTGGAAGCCCCCTCCCCTCCAACCGGTTGGAGGGAGACCCCTCCAACCTTCTTCTTATGATTCCTACCCTTTTTACATGTTGGGAGACCCCTCTAAAACCTCCCTTTTTTATGTTTTTTGGCCCTTTTTAACCAGATAGGAGCCCCCCTCCAACTTCTGAAATATAAAACCGGTTGGGGGGGCTCCCCCTCCAACCGGTTTTATATAAAAACAGGTTGGAGGGGACCCCCTCCAACCGGTTTTATATATAAAAAAAAACAAAAAAACAAAACAGGTTGGAGGGGACCCCCTCCAACCTGTTTAAGGTAAAACCGGTTGGGGGGTGCTCCCCCTCCAACCGGTTTTACATAAAAACAGGTTGGAGGGGAACCCCCCCCCAACCTGTTTTATGTAAATCAGGTTGGGGGGTGCCCACACCCCCAACCTGTTTTATATAAAACAGGTTGGAGGGGAACTCCCCCCAACCTGTTTAATATTAAACAGGTTGGGGGTGCTTCCCCCAACCGAAATGGGGTCTCCCCCCCTCCTTCTCCTGTTTATGCAGGGAGGGGAGGAGAGGCCAGCCCCCTATAAAAGGGGAGGCACCCCCTTCATCTGAAAAAAAAAAAAAGGGAGAGAGGAGGAGAGGCCGGTCAAACCCCAAAAACCCCCCCATGTGCTGTGAAAAACCAGTCCCCCAAGCCTTGTAAACCAGTCCCAAAACCCTTGTAAACCAGTCCCTCCAAGCCTTGTAAGGCCCGGGTTCTGAAATTTTCAGAAATATTGCAAATCTTCTTGTTCTCCCGATCTCTTTCCATCCGTTCTTCCAATTCTTTGGTTTGGCGTGAGGGTATTGGTTCGTTCCTTGTTCAATATGGAGTGAGGAGTGCCCAATAATGTGGAAAAGAGCGGGAGATCGCCATCGTATACGGCTCCGACATCTCCCTCGCGCCACGTCCCCACATCGAGCAAGTCTCTGTGGGGATCCAGGGGTTTAAATACCGTCCATATCGAGCAAGTCTCTATGGACATATGGTATTTAAACACCATTTATTCTCTCTCTCTCGGTATATTTATACCCCACATCGAGCAAGTCTCTGTGGGGGATTCAGAGGTTTAAATACTGTCCATATCGAGCAAGTCTCTATGGACATATGGTATTTAAACACCCTTTATTCTCTCTCTCTCGGTATATTTATACCCCACATCGAGCAAGTCTCTGTGGGGGATTCAGAGGTTTAAATACTGTCCATATCGAGCAAGTCTCTATGGACATATGGTATTTAAACACCCTTTGTTCTCTCTCTCTCGGTATATTTATACCCCACATCGAGCAAGTCTCTGTGGGGGATTCAGGGGTTTAAATACTGTCCATATCGAGCAAGTCTCTATGGACATATGGTATTTAAACACCCTTTGTTCTCTCTCTCTCGGTATATTTATACCCCACATCGAGCAAGTCTCTGTGGGGGATCCAGGGGTTTAAATACTGTCCATATCGAGCGAGTCTCTATGGACATATGGTATTTAAACACCCTTTGTTCTCTCTCTCGGTATATTTATACCCCACATCGAGCAAGTCTCTGTGGGGGGATTCAGGGGTTTAAATACTGTCCATATCGAGCAAGTCTCTATGGACATATAGTGTTTAAACACCCTTTGTTCTCTCTCTCTCGGTATATTTATACCCCACATCGAGCAAGTCTCTGTGGGGGATCCAGGGGTTTAAATACTGTCCATATCGAGCAAGTCTCTATGGACATATGGTGTTTAAACGTCCTTTGTTCTCTCTCTCTTGGTATATTTATACCCCACCTCGAGCAAGTCTCCGTGGGGGATCCAGGGTGTTTATATGCATACGTTTCAACTAAAGTTTTGTTTCTGAAAATGAGTATATACTCGGAAGATAATTTCGCTAACACGGGCATGTTCCTGCCCATGATAAGCTACATACTCTTTTCAAAAAGACAACCCTATTCGTTTTTAAACTTGGACTCATTCCGTTCAAAATAAACAAAGCAAAAAAATGTTGTTTTGAAATTTCTTACAGATGCATATATTCTCGCCCATGCTATGAAATGGTATTCGGGTTGAAACAGGTGTTAATACGACATCTAAAGCTTTTAACTCAATGTAAATGTAACATCGGTTTCGATCGATGGAGACAGGGGTTCAGCACACGCCACCCCAATCGCCTGATGATTAAAAGGCACGGAATCAAAGAAGTTCAGATCAAAACACGGCGCACCCATCCGTTTCACGGATATATTCAAAAAATTCTTTCTCTGCATTGCGCAGACCCTTACTTCTGCCTGGCAGGCAGGCTGGCACGCCCCGCAACTCAAAGTCAAAAGATAAATGAATAAACATCATTCAAATGAAGAAGGAAGGAAGAGGAAAATTTCCCGTGTCCACAGGGGGAAACTTGAGACACAGGTAGAGAATAAACTAAAAGAAGAAGAAACACAGCAGTTGAAGAAGGCAGGGAAGCTCGCTGGGCAGCCTGGCATGCAGCTGGGGTGGATGGTTGTTGCTGCCAGAAGGTGGCACTGGATCACAAAGAGAGGACAGGTGGACACACTGGGCCATGTGCACATGCAGCTGCAGTTAGCGTGCACAGTTGGCAAGCAGTGGTGGGTGCACACCTGGGGCACACAGACACATGGTGGAAATGGTGACAGGCATCAGTGGTGAGGGGGCTCAGAGAGAAAAGACATAGGAGATAAAAGTGGGGTAAAAGAAAAGTCCCATGAACCGTTCACAAGGGCTTCTCACCCGCCTCCTTTCCGGAGTTCTTTGCTCCCTCACGGAGATACTATGTAGAAAATTCTTAACTCTTTGTTGATTCCAAAACTTTGAAGTACCCAAAGAAACCCAACCCCTAACCAAACATTGAAAGCAAGACACTTGAAATCCTACCTGGACTTAAACAAATTCAAATCCTACTGTAAATAGAAAAACAATTCCTACAGTAACTAGAAAAGTAAAGTACATCAAAAATAAAAATCTTACTCTCCCAGCCTGAGTGTGACTGGGAAGGTGCACCTGTGGCAAGAGTACACCCAGGGAAGATCAAAGCAACGATGATCAGCTGCCCCGCTGTGCTCACAAAATTTTTGGGGAAGACATCTTTTTTCCATAATTTTCACTATGCGGATAACACATGACACCATGTTTATTAAGCATAATAGGGGGGACAACATATCCCACATGTAGACATACATGAGGTACCTTACAAGCTGGAAAAGAAAGACGCCACAGAAAGAAGTGTATGACAGAAAGAGAGAGGCACACAAAAAATCACTCACAAGTAGACATTAGACAATACACTACAATGAGAGAATCCTCAACATGGACAAAGAACATGAGGTGAATAATGAACTAAGAAGTAAATTGGGCTATTTAACTAATACACTGCAATGCACAACACTTCTGCGATGTAAGCCACAGGTGAGAAGTCAGCTAGGTTGCATAGTTAGCTACCCATTGCATGTTTGGCTTTCAACCATATACAAACTTCAATTTAAATTTTAATGGATACGATACACAAGCCACCTACCAAAAAGAAGGGAAAAGATGATTATTATTTTTATTTATTTTTTGGAAAGTTGATTGTAATACCCCATATAAGAATATGTTAAATAGACTAAATCAGCAGACTACCAACAACCCGGACTAGTCATTTTCAGAGCTCGAGCAGGAAAAGAACTCTGAAGTTAAGCGTGCTCAGTTGGGAGTAATCCCAGGATGGGTGACCTTCCTGGGAAGTCTACCAACTGGCACGGTTGTTGGGCCAGTTTGCTGGTTGGGTCGTCACAAATGGTATCAGAGCCTTACCCAGCCGGAAGTGCAGGAACTAAGTGCCACACAGGACAAAGTGCTACGCTATGGGAGCCACCTCTTGAAGCCATAATGGCGCAAAGTGCTACATAGTGGGAGCCACCTCTTGAACCTGTGGGGGCCACCTCTAGAATCCTGCCTGCCTGGGGTTTGATTGTGTGCTATGTGTGAGCAGCGACGAGGACGTCGTTTATATAAGAGAGGTAGATTGTAATACCCCATATAAGAATATGTTAAATGGACTAAATCAGTAGACTACCAACAACCCGGACTAGTCATTTTCAGAGCTCGAGTAGGAAAAGAACTCTGAAGTTAAGCGTGCTCAGTTGGGAGTAGTCCCAGGATGGGTGACCTTCCTGGGAAGTCTACCAACTGGCACGGTTGTTGGGCCAGTTTGCTGGTTGGGTCGTCACATTGATAGTACCTTTTCATCCCTAGGATAGGGAGGATGTTCGGGTCTAGAAATGGGGGAAGGGGGGGAATTTCTCAGTCAAATCAGCCTATGAGCATGGATTGCAAAATTGGCCGATCCGGATCGGAATCGGCCCTATCTGATCTGGCCAATTCAGGCCTAAACTGGCCGATTCCAGCCGATTCTGGTTGGAATCGGTCCGACCCGGAACGGAATCGGCCCTGTCCGATCCAGGGGTCCAATCCAATCCCCCTTTTCCATGCCTATGAGGTTTGTGCAGATGGGGGTGTGCAGTTTGCCTTTTTCCAGGAAGTGTGGAGCGCAGCCCTCTCAAGGTTAAGATATTGGCTTGGAGGATTGCTCATGGGAGGCTTCCCAATAAGGACAGATTGGTCCGTTCTTTGCCTGACGAGAGCCCTATCTGCTGTCTTTGCAGCATCGAGGAGGAGCCCTTGGATCACCTTTTTATGGGCTGCTCTTACTCTCAGGGGCTTTGGCAGGAGATTGCTCGGAGTACCAGACGCGCTATCACCTCGCAGGGTGATGTTGCTTCTTTGCTTCAGGATTGGCATAGGCATTGGCTCCTCAAGTCAGACATGATATTTTGGTGGCTCATCCTTCATGCTACCTTATGGGCGGCGTGGAGGTAGCATAACCACCATATCTTCAGGAGGGAGTCCTGCTCGAAGGAGGTGCTGCTTCAGGCCGATCCGGATCGGAATCGGCCCTATCTGATCTGGCCAATTCAGGCCTAAACTGGCCGATTCCAGCCGATTCTGGTTGGAATCGGTCCGACCCGGAACGGAATCGGCCCTGTCCGATCCAGGGGTCCAATCCAATCCCCCTTTTCCATGCCTATGAGGTTTGTGCAGATGGGGGTGTGCAGTTTGCCTTTTTCCAGGAAGTGTGGAGCGCAGCCCTCTCAAGGTTAAGATATTGGCTTGGAGGATTGCTCATGGGAGGCTTCCCAATAAGGACAGATTGGTCCGTTCTTTGCCTGACGAGAGCCCTATCTGCTGTCTTTGCAGCATCGAGGAGGAGCCCTTGGATCACCTTTTTATGGGCTGCTCTTACTCTCAGGGGCTTTGGCAGGAGATTGCTCGGAGTACCAGACGCGCTATCACCTCGCAGGGTGATGTTGCTTCTTTGCTTCAGGATTGGCATAGGCATTGGCTCCTCAAGTCAGACATGATATTTTGGTGGCTCATCCTTCATGCTACCTTATGGGCGGCATGGAGGTAGCATAACCACCATATCTTCAGGAGGGAGTCCTGCTCGAAGGAGGTGCTGCTTCACTTTGTTTGGGGTAGGGTGAATGAGTGGGCGGTCTCTTTGTCCAATGTAGATTCATCTATATCTCCTCTTTTTGGTTCCTCGGGGAATTAGATTATTTGACACCTCTTTTGGTGCATAGGTGCTGTGGGGGTGGTCTCTTTTGGGGGGTTTTGCCCACCTATACTTGTACATTCTCTTTCTTAATATATACATGTGGTACTACCCACTTTCAAAAAAAAATCAATTAGATGCTGAAGAATTAACAAGATCCTAAAAATCATAAGTCATGAATCCATAATATCAAGCATTGGACACTGACGTCGGGCTACCCTCCTAGCTACATGACCACAAACTTTTGGCCAGTGGGATGGCCATGATACATGTTTTGCTTTGTGAATTAAATTGTAACAATGTGGAGTCACTGAATCAGCCCCATTTTTCCTATGTTGCAGTTCTACCACCATCCTGGGCAGACCCCCAAGGCAACTGTTACCAGCCAGAGAAGCTTACTGCAAAGACACCAATGTCTTCATACTGAAATCATTGAAGTGCTGATGGGACCAATAAGATCATTATCACCAAGAAAGTGGCTGTACACTGAAAAATGGACATTCTTTATGACATTGATGGGGATTGGGAACTGAATAGAAGTGGAGACAGTCATTTTTAGATTACTTTCGGTATAACCACAAAACAATTTCATCTTGGCAACTTCATTTTAATTTGGAAGAAAATCAGAACAAAAACTTGAAACAGAGCCTTAGGGCCATCATAACGTAGTCTTCAGCCTTGAAGTCTATATCAGAGACAAAATCAAACATGCTCAAGAATTTCACCAAAAAAACATATAGGATATCCCTAATGTACAGGCATGGTTACCTTTCTCCGAAGGATCTGTAGATAGACCCTCCCTGCTAAGAATGTCCTCTAATTCCTTCATTAAGTAGGACTCACGTTTACTCTCAGGAGCCTGCTTGACTCGCTTGTAAACTGATGGAGGAACTCTGAAGGAAGCGAAAATACAAGAATAAGACATATCAATGTTCTTCATTATGAAAGAGATGGTTTTCAGAAAAGGACTTACCCCAGCCCGCAAGATTTGATAACTGATTTTAGGTGTTCCACTCTTTTTCCGTATGATTGAGCTGGAGCTGCCCTTTTCTTCTGTAGTTCAAAACATTGATATACAAACGAGACCACTTACAACAATCTTTACAAATGGGAAGGAGGCACGCTAAAAGGTTCCATGAGAAAATGTTAGAAGTTTCACCTTCACGGTCTCTTCCTCGGATGAATGTGAATCGGCTTCATCAGAAGAGTTCCCACCATCTTCCGCCTCAGAAGATCTCTCCACAACTGGTTCTGCATTTTTCTTTTTCACAGATCCAGTTGGCTTGCTTACCTCTGAAGATATTTTCTGCTTTTTCAGTAATCCATTTTTCCTTACTTTGGAGGCAGACCGCTTTCTGATTTTCTTTTCTTGTTCATCTATTTCCTCATCCTCACTTCCAGACATACTGGCATTTGATGAACCCTCCAAAGCTTCAGTTCTACCAACCCCTGCAGACCCTTTAATTTTTGACTGAGGGGTAGATTTCCTCATATGATTTTTACCCACACTGGTGGTTTCAACAACTTCAGGGGATTGAAGAACCTGATGAATTGCAGAATAAAAATGTGGATATATCTCTTTTTCCCACTTAGCATTATCAGTGGAAGAAGCTGAATATGACATGCAGAAGTTAAAGAAATACCCATGACATTAGCAGTTACCTCGTCTAGCTGTTTGCTAATGATTTTTTTATATGCATCAAGTGCATTCTTTTCAAGTTTAAGATCTTCCTCCAGAAGTCGACGAACTCCAACCAAGGAAATTTTCCTGAAGCAATTGAAGTTGAAACAGTACAGTGATTTCATACTTGTGTAATTTGGAGGAAACAAATAGAACAAGACATGAAATTTGTGTAGAACTCGATCATTTTACATGTTACTGGGGAAAAAAAAAAACAATTGCAGCAATTAAGCCTTAAAAAAGGTATCAAAGATTAACAAAAATATAGAGCAACAATGAAATGGTAGCTGCATACTCAGAATTTGCTCTGAAATATGATGCTCTTTTCTTTATTGCCTTTTTTATTGTGCCTTCACTTAGGTCAATCTCAGGCTTGATATGAATAGCTTCACCAGTTTCATGGGAAATGGTCCCATCTCGAGCAGTTTCAGTTGCTTCCGACTCCTCTGATCCAGGCATATGATCTTTTTGTTCTTTGGGCTGTGGAATGTCATCAGATTGTTCTTCTAGTTTCTGACTTCCTGTCTGAACAGAATTTTCTGCATTTTCCTCAGTATATTTCGATACATTTGTCACTTCAGCAACCTCAAAACACTAGTATAGCCAACATAAAAAAATAGATATAATTAGATCTCAATGAACCTAAAAACAGGAAACACTTTTCTGACTACTACACAAGTGATGACAAAAAGTAGGGAAACTCCCCCACCCCTTGATTCTAAAATAACTCCAAAACTGCATGTGACTACAGGTAAAGAAAGATTCACGATAAAATTGTATAGAGATGACCTTTTCTTTGGAAGGCAACCAACAGGTCACATTTCATTCATAAGTAAAAGTGCAAGAAAGTTAAAGTACAATGAGACACAGGTCTCAAGGAAAACAGAGAAACAGAAACAGCAAACGATAAGGAAAAGAAAAGAACATGAGCAACATGGAGGAGACAAGAATAACCCAGAAGAATCCTACCGAGTTAGCAGGTGAAGCAACTAGGTCACAAACAAAAGTTGCCCCAAGTTCTGAGTTTATCAAAGATCAGCTTGTCTCTTTCTTCCACTCCTTTAACATTGCACCATTCCTCCACCCATCTGAGGGCTCTATTACCAATGTGAAGCATAGGCTGGAAATCATTGGAAAATCTTGTCTCATTCCTATGCCGCCATGTTGTCCACAGTGTGGCTCCAAGGATACAAATCCAAACTTCCTCCTAGGCAGTTGGAGGTATACACCACTTGAGGAGATCCTGGATCCCATATGATAGATAGTTGTTCAATTCAAAGCATTTGCAAAGAATCCTCCACTTAAGGAGATGTCCTTTAACCATGAAAAAATGGTTTAGAGCTTCAAACCTCATGTCTCTTACGAAAACAAAGTAAACTACAGTCTTTGCAAACCTTTTACAGACCTTCCAATGACCAAAAAAAAACCCTAATCAACACAATGAAGAAAGATTCCCGATATAGAAGAGGGACTCCCTTGTGTTAATGTGAAAATTGATGTGCACACTCCTACAACATTCACGTGGTCCACAACTGAAATACTGTAACTTTTAAAAGAAGATGCATAGTCCCTATCTGATATCATTCATGACACTGGAAAAGATGTCTCTAGTTTATGTATATAAATGAAATAAAACTATTAAACTTAACCACCAAGGGTGACCCCTTCAATTGGTCAGAACACACAAACGTAGTTGATTACTTTACCTGACAGTGGCTGAGTGGCATCAGTATATTCTGAAATCTATAGAAAAAAGACACCAAGCATTCTATGAATGCAACATTGGAATAGATTGTTGGGCTGCAACTTATGAAAAATGTGAATAAAGTTGTCGTAAGTGATTTTTGCAAACTAAATCATTATAAATGCATCTATTGTGAACTCTTCCTTGGTTGTTATCTGTAAACAGAACTGAAATAAAGGTTTTGAGCCTCCCTTAATCCTAAATTGTTTACAACAAAGTTCGTCGGAACGGAATTGGATGGCAAATCAGAATATTACTGATTCGATCCGATTCGCCCGTATCGCCCCCCAATCGGGTCAATTAGCATGGGTCCTATATTATATATATCATATAATATAATATATATAATATTATATTATATGATGTATATAAAGGGAATCAGCCGAATCGGGCGTATCAGGGATCAGAACTTCCCTGATATGCACCGATTCGCCCGAATGGGACCGATTCGTTCTGATTCAGCAAACATGGTTTACAAAAGCACAGATCCAGCATAGGCCAACTTGGAGTTGGTAACTTGGTTTATGCAAACTCATTTGCAAGTTTTGACTTTATGCTAAACCAGAGTTCGTGCATGATAAGTCATGCTTAACCATCCAACAAAGGCTATTGTGAAACATGAAACATGAGCCACCACGGCACCCTATGAACTCTAAACTTACCCTGTAGCCAGCTCAAGCATTTTGCTAGCATTTCAGTCTCCACCTTCATAGTCAGACTGCCTACTCAGACACCTAAGTTGTGGGTAAACAGACCATCTTTCTACAAACCTACTTCATGGGTAGGCAAATCTTCTTCACAAACTCCTGCATAGGTACATGGACCATCTTTGCAGCCTGTCATGCTCACCCAATTCCACTATAAACCCATGGACCTAACAGTCAGCCAGAAACCTCGTGAGAGCATATCCCACAACGAATGATTTGATAAAAGTAAAACAATGGTCGTTCAAATGTGATCAAGTTTTGTAACGGCCCTGGATATCTATACCCAATAAGGGTCCATATCCAGATCCGTCTCCCGCGAACAGACAGAAGTCTCGCAAGAGATAGCTCGTACACGTGTCCAGGAAGAATATAAAAGACAAACCACAACAGTAAGAGACACAAGAAAGGATATGCCCTCATACCTGCATATACAATTTACAACTGTCCTATTACATTATTACATGTTCAAATTAAGAAGAGTACAACTACCTGGGACATACCCCGAGGGAGCACAAGCTCACACAACTCTACTAGCACTACTGCTGGTGGTACAAGTCTGACACAACACCTCCTCAAGTCACACCAACGGTAAACCCTAAAAAGGACTGTAAGGGAGTGAGCCTCAACAAGTCACTGGCTCAGCATGGAACCACCCAAAACAACACACAACACAGAAGAACCTCAACCCCAACGGGTCTCACTGGCAACACCGGATGTCAAACCATTTCATGCTCACAACAAAGCATAATTAACAATACTAAACATAACTAACTCAGTTGCTGAAAGTCTCGGAAAGACAAGGAGACAGCAACACCATTAATCCACCTAATAACTAGAAAGCCCGGGCCACAAGCTTCACAGGTACACCACCTCAACAACTGGTCGCCTAAGCTGTAAGCCACACAGGCAAAGCATTGCCTAAGCTACTAGCTTCACTGGCAAGCCTTTACACACAAGGGTAACATGACTGCTAACTAAGAGCTAATCATTAGTACCCTTAAATCACGGTGAATCGAATGCCACACTTAAGAAACAGGACTGGCTATCACGCTGCCAATCCATCGCACACTAAACCTTATTCAGAAACTTACCCGAAGAAGGGTAGACATAACAAGTGGAAGGTCTCACCACACGACCTCCACTTCACCACCTAAAAAGGCTAACACTCAGCGTACTACGAGAAACCAGTACTCACAAGAGTACAAGTACCTACCACCACGAGGTACCACCACAGAACACAAACACAACTATGCCACCACCAGGGCACACCACAACTAGTGAGTCTCCGCTCACCAACCTCAACAACAACTGTGCCAACACCATGGCACACCTCAACGCGAAATACCACAACTATAGCACGATACAACCAATAGCAAAACACGAGCCGGAAAGCACAACGCCACCACACGGGACAGACTACTGGTTCATGACGCCAGTATCCAACCCGGACAACACAACACAAGAACAACCTCTCAGTCTCGCAGTCACGGACGAAAGGTCCAACTGTAGCTCCACAACACAATTAAAGCCAAGAAACTGTGGAGACCAACCAAACCACTACAACCTGCAGGCCACACACCACGCAGGCCCATGCCTAGCACCTTTAGAGACTCTGGTCCGAGCTCCCTAAAGTGAGGCACTGGTAAACAGGACTAGCTGGGGACCAGTGTCGACTACTGGTGTCCGTACCCCCAACTACGAGCGCGCTACAAGTGACTAAACACAAACTCTCTCTCAAGTCACTGTCCCATTGTCGTCTTTCCCTCAGCCGGACATACTACTCAGCACAAGAGTGAGGGTGTCCAGGAAGACGACAAAACCTCGACGGTACCACTGCACCGGGACAAGCCCCGAGCACACTCACGTGCCTGGCTCACACAAAACCTGGGACTCCCAACTGAAGAGGCATTCCGGAATAGGCGCCGGACCACCAAACTCAGCAATGCACAATCCACGATATATACTTATACATTCTTTATTACAAATCACAACACAAACGTAAGGACTAGCTTAACCTGGTCATCTCGTGACTCACAAGCTGTCCTACACAAGCATACACTTAGATCCCGATAGTCAATCACACTTGGCTCATCATTGATCATCACATGACCTCCTTGCCACATACATACCATATACATTAACTACACGGTAACCATTAACCTTACTTGCATTATATTAATTAAACCATCTCTATTAGTCCACATAAGACACTACAGGACTTGGGCTAAGTTCACACTTGAACCATCATTGCCTAGCCACCACGACAACCAATGCATGTGCCACACACACACACACACTCACACACGCGTAACATCACCACACGGAGTATGTGCCATGCACATCCTCAAACCACGATAACACACACAACTATTCAAATAACATACTTTAGAGGTGTTACAGATGCCAATGCACCTTTCACCACAATAACACCACACCAATTATGTAAACCACCCACTAACCATGTGAACAACTTGCTCACAAGGCTTTACAGAGGTCAGTACACCTCTTACCAAAGCCATACACATAGACGACAATAATCCGGATAACCAAAGCACCAAAAGCATGCAAAACAGAACCCTCGGTTGCTGTCGCGACAGAGGCCAGAACCGCCTTCTGATCGCGACACCACGATAAGTCGCGACAAGAAACCCTGTCGCGGTGGATCGTCCTACCGCGACACGATCGCGATAGTAGGAACCGTCGCCTTCTCAGGTGCAAATCCTAATCTGGGAACCATCTCCGGATTTCCATACAAACCACATTAATTCTCGATTTTCATGCTTTAATGAATAACCTAGCATGCTTCCTACTGTTCATAAAACATCAAACCTATCAAATACGCATCTCATGCCATCCACGCAATCAAAATGGTGGAATCTCCCTACCTTTACGAAGAACACGCAAACCGGCTACGGCACGACATCTCCCCTACTCCATGCAACGTCCTCGCGTCGAGAGCGCATCGAACACCACACCAGAACGCCAAATCGCTCGCAGAAGCTCCTCCCCTGGTCGAGAAAAGCTTGGGAAAAGCTCTGTTCGGCCGAACCTTTTTAAAAACCGAACAGCGGTTACTAACGCGACACCCTTCCCTGTGGCGACCTGATCGCGACAGCTTCAGGCGACGCCTTTCCAATCCTGAAGTCAACAACCCCACTCCATGCGCGACACGCGGCGCACATGCAGACGTCGACACCAAACAACGGCAACCTAAACGCGACCCACACAACCGACGCGTTCAGAACGCGGCCTTCACCACCGTCGCGTTCACACTCTGTCAACCAACGGGCACTACGGACCCTACCAGCCGGCCCACTAAGCTCCACACAACACACGGAAACCACAACCAAGGCCCAATGACCCCATATTGATCATGAGCACCAAACCAAAACCAATAAACATAGATCCGAACTACCATTAAACAATGATCCACGAAGATCCGAGAAACACGTTACGTTACAAGTTTTCTTTCCTTATACTATATATTTTCATTTTTATTTAGGTCATATTTTTAAGTCCAAGTTAAAGTTGGATTGGTTAATCCGTTAGTAGTTCAATTTGGATCAAGATTTCCTAGTTAACATTTCCTATTTTAGACTCCTAAATGAGTCGACTTTTATTTGATGTTTTATTTTAGCAGGTCCAAGTAGGAGTTACCGAGTTAGATATCGAGTCTCTCGTCATGTTGAGTCCATGTAGGATTTAAATTTCAAGTCTATAAATAGTGATGTTACCTCTCATTATGAATCAATTAATGGAAAGTTACGAATTTATAATTTTGCAATGAGAGGAGGCCTCCCACAGAGAGTGGGCAAGGGGCCCTATATCACCATCCTCTGCCCCATGTTCTTTCCTTATTCATTTTCCTTCTATGAAGTCCACTTGGAGGACCCATCGCCAGCAACCAGCAACTGTGTGCCTGCTGCACATACAACCTCTGTGTTGCCTCACTGCATCTCATTCCCATGCATAGCTGTACCGCCAACCACCCCAGCGCATCCACACGATGCCTGCCCTTTCACATGCACACCTTCTTGCATGTGCATCACACCTTACAGCACAGAATGCCATGAGCCTTCCATGCCCCTCTGCACAATTCCCCTTTCTGCCCCTTCCTTCTTCTTCTCCCTCCCTTCTCTTTCCTCTCCATCATCTTGTCTCCTTTTTCTCTTTGCATCACAGCACCAGAATCTAACAGCCCAATCCCTTCTCTCCCTCTCTCTACTTTTTACTTTTTTCTTTCTCTCATCACCACTCTCTTTGATCTTTACTTTAATTGTTTGCTCTTTTTTTCCTCTCCCACGACAGCTACCCTTATCTCCCCACATCTAATTTGAGTCCATGTTGCTCGGAGTTAATTTATACACAGTTGTCCCCATTACTTACAGTCTAAGAATTTATGGAGTCATGCAACTATGCAACCCACAGAGGAATGATGACATTGTCACCACCTGCCAATTCTTGATGAGCAAGCAAGCACCAGAACCATCATGAAGACAGCGGACAAGGAACCAGTGGGTTGTGGACCTCTGCCACTGGCAAAAGCCCTCCTCAAAATAACTTCATGCATGTTAATGAAGGAAATGGAAAAGAACAAAACAACATAGTGGTTGGATATAATGTTATAATAGTGTCTAGATGATTCTTACCAAGTCCACAAGCAAAACTCAAACTGTTCTTCATTTCAGGAGAATACTCTCAGCAGTAGAAGGATACTCTCACATCTCAAGCGCACAAGTTAGATTTTCTCTTTTTCTTTGAAGGCAAGCGTACAAGTTACTGTTAGAGCAATGCTCATTAGTGTTTATTCTCTTTTGGGTAGATCTCTCTTAGCTGTGCACTTGTACTCCTACGGTGAACCTCCTGTCAGTGTATAATGGACATGTGACCCAACGAATAGAAGTTTACTTATACTGCTCGGCTTCCATGTTTCATGTTAGTGCGATTCTTTTGTCATAAAGTTATGTAATTTACAGGAAAAACTAAGACATGGGCATACCTCTAACCTCCTGTCCAGATAACATTTCCTGATCAATAGAATCCCAGGTTTCAGATTAGTTCTGGCTGCAGGACCACTCCATCGTTGAAGATATGTAGAATGGAGGAATTTGCAGCCCAGGTGTTCTTTCCCTTAGACGATATGTATATCCAGGTTTTAGGGGGATGATATTAGTAGGAAATGTCAAGCTGATCTAGAAATCATGGGGAGATGCTGGTACAGAGATAGCAGAATTAGTTGCATTAAATTGGATCACAGTTTAGGTTGTTCCACTCATGGCCCGATTCCCCCAAATCGGTGCGAATCAGGGGAAAACCGATCCCTGATTCGCCCGACTCGGCCGATTCCCTTCATATATATATAATATATATTATATATTATATGACTTGCATACATATATAATATATATTATATCATATTTGTAATATATATTATACATTATAAATATGATATATATTACATATATGTATGTAATCAATACAAATGTATCTCAAATATGATATATGTAATAAATATCATATGATATATATGTATTTGTAATATATATGTAAATATGATATATTGTATATATAATATATAATATAGATATATGTACCCATGCGAATCGGTCCGAATCAGACCGATTCGGGGGAATCGGGGCGAATCAGGATTTTCTCGATTTGTCCCCCGATTCCGATCCGGCCAACCCTGGTTCCACTTCACCAGTGAGGAATTGAAGTTCTCAAATAGTTCCCCAGCTCATATCTTCAGAATCTTAGACGCAAACACAACAATTTAGAAAATTCTGGAGACACAATGTGAACATCTCTCAGAAAGAATGAAACTAAAATGGTTGAAAAAAATTACTGGTTACAACAGCAGCAGATTCCCAACGTAGCCTAACTGAAGAACCAGAATTTTCTTGAGGAGGAAGGCACTAAAATGGTCAAATTTTTTCACTTGAAGCAGCAAGGAGGAACCTACATAGCTGCCACGGCAATAGTCTGTGTCCTCTGTCAAGTAGAACTCCAAACTACAAGAAGAATTGCTGGACAAAGTAGTTTAATGGACTGAAGTTACATCAAGACCCCCACAAAGCATAAGAAATGCAAGGCCCTCGGCGTGTGCGAATCTCTATCCTAAAGCAATGTGTTATATGATTTAATCCATAACTTCCTGTGCAGATTTAACAATGCCTGGGGCTTTTGTCGGAAAGTCTGTATTCAATATCTCTTAAAGTATTCTACACATATCCTTACATGACCTGGAGGTCAGGAGATAAATAATACACCACAGATGCCACTGCATGTTTATAGCAGGCAGAGAAGAGCCATTTGTGTAGCTGAGACCAGGGAATCAAAACTCGGCCAACTCGGGATCGGATCGCCCGAGTTGGCTCGGTTTTGGCCCCTCCGATCCGAGCCGGGGTAACCTGTCCGGTCCCCTGCGCTCGGATCGGTCGGGCTCGGCTGGGCTCGGCGGGATCGCCGAGCCCGGGCCGGTCCGCCGCGGATCGGCCCGGACCGGGGCGATCCGGGCCCCAACGGCTAGTTCAGAACTAGCCGTTTTCTAGCCGTTGGGGACTGTTCCCCAACGGCCAGAAACGGCTCTTTGGAGCCTTTGGAGGCCTTGGGGGTCTATATAAACCCCCCAAAGGCCCCCAATATGTTCTAAACTCAAGTTTTGAGTTCTCCTCCCCTCCTCTCAATATTTTGGGCATTCTCTCTCTCTCTCGGGCGCTATTTTGCACTATTTGGGAGGCGATCTCATCTTTCACACTCTTGGGATTCTTGTTCGACTATTCGGGCTCTCTCACACACTCTTGGCCCGAACTCTTGGCTGCGATTCATCTCCCTCTCTCTCATCCGCAAAAAAAAATTATTTATTTTCTGTTTTATTATTATTTAACTTCTTTTTTTGTGTTGTAAGTGATGGCCGCCGAAGGTGGTGCTGCTCCGGCTCCCCATTCTTCAAGCAACCCTCCTAGCACCGATCCCGCTTGGGCTCATGGTATCGTTGTGGACATGGCTCGAAGGAAGGTCCAATGCAAATATTGTGACCGGGTCTTATCGGGCGGCATATTTCGTTTGAAACAACATCTAGCGGGAATTAAAGGTGAGGTGGCACCATGCTCGAGAGTTCCTGCTGAAGTTCGAATGCAATTTTGCCAATATATGAAGGAGAAAGAGACATCCAAAGCAAACACTAGTAGAAGACGGCAACAAATCCGGGAAGATTTATCTGCCCCTCCTCGAAGGTCCGTAGATTTACCAAGAGGGAGACAATTCTTTGATCTTGATCAAGATGAAGAAGGTTAGTAATTAGTTAACTTACTTTTGGAACATTTATTTTAGTTTAAGGCTTTAAGCACCCTCCGACCCTCATTCTATTTCTATCTCATATTATAGAACAATTTCGTCGGGCATCGGAAGCAAGTCGAAGGTCTAATGCGGAAGAGGACTATCTCCGACGTACCGGTCGTCACGTAGGTCAAGGTAGTGGCCATGGGGGTAGCGGACAAGGGAGTTCAAGTGCTGGAATGAGTTCAAATATACCTGAGGTTCCAGTGGATATCCCTAGAGACGGAGATCCTAGAGTGGGACCAATAGACCCATTTCTCACCAGGCGAAGGGAGAAGCAACCATCCATTTCTGCAGCATTCAAGAATTTGAAAATATGCAAGGAGAAGATAGGGAGAGCGACGTCAAGATGGTTCTTCTTCAACAGCATACCGGCTAATGCAGCAAAAGGACCATATTATGAGTCCATGATAGAGACTATTGGTGAAGTGGGCAAAGGGGTGGAAGGCCCTACTTCATATGAAATCTACAACAAATACTTGGATATGGAGGTTGAAGATATGAAGGCATATGTTTCCACATTTGAACGAATATGGGATGAATATGGTTGCACGTTAATGTGCGATGGATGGACAGGTATGTACAAGTGTTTGGCTAGTTAACTGTTATTCACTTATTCATTAATAAGACATAGGTTTTAATTTTTCATATGGAATTGTGCAGGCATTACACGAAGAAGTATGATAAACTTCTTAATCTACTGCAAAGCAGGGACTGTTTTTTGGAAGTCGGTAGACGCTTCTGGCAAGGTGAAGAATGCGGACTACCTATTTCAGTTGATGGATGAGATGGTGCAGGAGATTGGAGAGAAAAGAATTGTCCAAGTGGTAACCGACAATGCAGCGGCTTTCAAGTTGGCGGGCCAAAAACTAATGGAGAAAAGGGAACACTTGTATTGGGTTCCTTGCTCCGCGCACTGCATTGACTTAATGCTAGAAGACATTTGTGAAGATCCAATGGTGGAAAATGTGGTCAACAATGCAAGGTTCGTAACCACTTTCATCTACAACCACAACAACATATTGGACATCATGAGGACGCATACACATGGACGGGAGTTGCTTCGGCCAGCACCTACAAGGTTTGCATCCCAATATATTGCATTGGATAGCATAAATGGGCAACGTAGCAACCTTATTAGGATGGTAGCATCGGAAGAGTGGGAGAACTATATGTCCCGACATGCTCCTACACGGGTGAGGGAGAATGGAAAGAAGGTGACCGACATTATCCAATCAAAGCCATTTTGGAAGGGGGTCCAAAATGTGTTGAATGTAGTAGAACCGCTTGTTCGAGTGTTAAGGGCGGTAGATGGGGAGAGGAGATCCGAGATGGGTTACTTGTACGAGGCTATGGATCGAGCAAAGGAGCTTATCCAAATGAACAACAAAACAACGTATGCCAAGTGGTGGGAAATCGTAGATCGGCGATGGGAGCACACATTGCATCATGATCTTCATGCTGCAGGTAAGCATAACACTTCAACTATTGTGAATTGTGATTACATATTATTTACAACTCATGTTTTAACATTTATCTTCTACATGTAGGGCATTTCTTCAACCCCCAATACATGTATAGGACTGATGGGAGGAGGGAGAACTATGACAATTCCTCCGAAGTGTTGATTGGGGCCAAAAATGTAATCAAACGGATGCTAGACAATGAGGATAGGGCAATCATAGCATGCAAACAAATGCATGATTATAGACTTCAACTCTACCACTTTGGTACTAGCACGGCACAACGAGCTGCTCAGATTTTGAGTCCAGGTTAGAAGTTACTCATCATATTTATTTGCATGTAGAATGAGTTGGTTCTATTTTCTAACACATTATACATGCTTCATTTACAGCGGATTGGTGGTTGGATCATGGAAGAACTTATGGATATGAAGACTTGGCCTATGTAGCTATTCGGGTTTTAAGCCAAACAACGTCTGCCACAGGGTGTGAGAGAAACTGGAGCACATTTGGCTTGATCCACACAAAACAAAGAAACCGGTTGAAGTCTGCACGTCTTGAGAAGTTGGTATTTTGCCACTACAACATGAGATTGAAGCTTAAAAACCTCAATTAATCAAGCAAGTTCAAGATAGAGAGAGATATAGATCCTCGGGGCAACAACAAGCTGAAGCAACTCCATCGGAGACAATAGATATAGAAGAAGTTTTTGAGGAGGAACATCCACTACATGCATGGGTAAATGCAAGCACTTCGGTTCAACCAGAGTTCGACCCGCATGATCGTGCATGGGCTGAAGGTAAATGACATTTACAATGTACATGCATCATTTATAAATTATTTATTTCTCATTTTAACATGTTTATGTCTCATTTAGGTGAGCTTGATGATGTGCCTTTGCTTCCGGAGTTCGAAACTCCCCCAGCCCCTAAACGCCAAAAGAAGACAGTGGGTGCAAGAGGAAGGAGCACGAAACATGGCATTAGCATTGCAGACTTGGACACGATCGAGGAAGATATAGATGATGAAACACCGGAGCCAAGCGATAATGTTCAATACCAAACTTCTAATGACTCGACATCGAAGACAAGTACTCCTAGTGAGGGATCCGATCATGGAGGAGATGTCCTAGTTGTCAGCAGTGTACCGCCACCGGCACCGCCACCCGACCCTATTGTATTCACCGGAGAGGAAGACTTCACCCATGCTACTCAAGATCAACATCATGGGAGTAGGGAAGGGAGGGAAGCACAAACCTCAAGTCAAAAATATGCACGAAAGGGGAAGAAAGTGGCATCTCAATTGCAAGGGCAAGGGCAAGGCCAAGGAGCATCCGAAGATTCGGGATACAATCCCAACTTCATTCCGCATAGACGGAATTGGTTAATGAAGAAGAAGAAGATGCAAGAGGAGTGGGAGCGTCAAGAAAAGCTACGGATGGAGTTTGAGACCATGGAGCAAGCGTCAGATACATCATCTTATGCTTCCACTGAAGGATATTACCAAGGGCAGGGAGGCTACTTGGGATATCCTCAATACCCGGATGCATCATATTACACCGGAGGTGGAGCATATGCACAATCCACTGAGTCCGATTCACATTCACATGACTCATATGAGTCATATGGCTCATATCAAGTGCCTGAAATACCGGGCTACACACCAATCACTATCATATATGCGAACACGGATGCCTATAGTCAATATTTGACTCAATATGAGGCATATTACCAACATTATATGTCTTGGACAGATTATGTAAACCTTATGTCCACACAATATAATGTACGATTCCAATAAATACATTTTTTCATGTATTTCAGTCATAAATACAATGTTCATATATTCCTATTTTTTCATATTTTTTCTATTTTTTTTCAATTTTTTTAAGGGGGGCGATCCACCCCCCTTTTGCTTGGCCAGACCCGGTCGGGCTCGGCCCGGACGGCCGAGCCGGGCTCGGGATCGCCGGGTCGGATCGGTTTTGGGCCGACCGATCCGATCCCGATCCCCGAGATTTTGAACCTTGGCTGAGACAGCAAAGAAGCAGTTGCTGTAACCTGTTCCTTGTTAGGCCATCTATTCTCTCTCTTCTCCAAAGATGCTCAACAGCTCTTGACGCATGCAAGAATAAGGGGCTAAGAAAGATGGAAAGGATGATATCCTTGACAGTATCTTCGAGGAAATACAAGAGGGATTTAGTGAAAAATTCTCTGAAAAAGGAGAATGATGAGGAAATTTAAAAAGCCAAGTAAACTGGATTTGTGCTTCAGGGAAAATCGGACAATTCAGGAGATTCTGAAAGAACAATTCCAGGTATCTTGAGAAGAAAAAGGTGTGTGGAAAATCTCACATGGTTCCTGGCTCCAAATAATTATGATTCCCCCGGTGGGGTGTACTTCAAGGGTTTCAAAATGATCTAATCGATTCAAGCAGATAGTGGAACTTACCTCCTGCAAAGAGGGAAATTTTGTCATCTTTGCAGAAGCCTGGGGAGGTATTCTGTTGTATCAGGACCAAGAAAATTTTAATAGAAGCTACGAAAGGATAATTTTGGACATCTTATGGTCAATTTCAAAGCCTTTTTGTCCTTTCTTCTCCAGACAAGCTGATCCAGAAACTAGTCTCCACGTTTTTTATAGTGGGTCACCGGGTATGCATAACTTATGTCACGCTTTGTTTGTGACTGTGTGATAACAGTACTGGGTCCAATATTTGTTCAAGGGTCCTTGTACTGGAAGCCCCTTGTGTAGGGTTGAGAAATTCATGATGTAGATGCTTTCTGCCGAGCACCTGGTTGTACTTTTTGCACAGAAACCATTGTTGACACAAAAAAGGCAAATATGCCATCATTGCTAAAATATTGTCAAATATGCCACTCATAAATACAAAATGTTGCAGATATACCATTGCCGTTATGTGGTGTTACTCCCCATCCATTGAACCATAGTTTAACATGAATTTTTTTTCCTTTTTTTTTTGGGGAGGGGGGGGGGGGGGGTGGGTGGGTGGGGAATGTGGATGGTACCACAGGTATATTTAAAAAAAGGTATGTACAAAAAGGGAGGCCACATATGGCCCCTATACAAGACTCCACACCAAGTTAGCATGCCAACCCAACTCCCCAATGACAAAACGGGCGAGGAGTTATGAGGACCCACTTTACAGCAATGAGTTGCCCAAAAAATAATCCTTGCACAAATAAAAACAAAAAGGGACTCCTCGATCTAGCCTCTTTTGAATAGTCTATTTTTCCTTTAGTTCCAGAAGACCCAAAGCGAGGATCAGCCACCAGATGATATTATCCCCCATGAGCGCCCATCTTCTATGCCAAGTGGAAAGAAGCTGCTGCACCGAGCCAAAATTCCCCATAGTCTGAAGCAATCTCTGCCCCGATTTCATCCATAAAGACTTTGTGAAGGAGCAGGAAGTGAATAAGTGATCCATGTCCTCATCCTTGTCCCCACACATGCAGCAACGGGTCGAAATGTTCTACAGAAAATGTGCCACCCTATCACAAGTCAGAAGCCGACCGTGAGAGATCCTCCAAATCAGCACTTTCACCTTCATCGGGCTCTTGGGGGTACCAAACCTGAGAAGACCAAGGGTGTCGCAACCCTCCATCAGAGAGATACAGATTAGCTGACCGCACGGGGAAGAGACCTCCATTCTCCGATCTCCAAACCCATGTGTCATGCCTACTGTGAGTGGGTCTGAAATCCTGTAGGAGAGACAAAAGACTCTAAAATTGATCCGTCTCCTATAGTGACAAGCTCCTCATGATGTGGAAGCCCAAGCACCCCTGGGCAACTTTTTTTTTGAAATGTGGATGGTACCACAAAGTATATTGAAATAAGAAGAATGTACAAGAGTAGAGGCAAAGCAACAAAAGACCTCCAAACAAAAGTCCTCTCTCCAGTTCAAACAACCCAAAATAAACAACCTCACCTCCCCATGAACAAAAGGAGAGGAGAATGAGGACTCTCAAAGTGACCTAATAATTTAGCCCAAGCCAAAACATTCCTCTTAATCCCTGGGCAACTGATCATCAAAAACTTGAGCCACTGTAGCCCAAGGCAAACCTACTTTAGCATATAGAGAAGGAAAGGCCTCTGCAATGGAACAAGTATCACACCACCTATCATGCCCAAGGTTCGCCGATTCGGTCCGATTTGCATGAGATTATTTTTTATAGATTTAATATAATGTATACTATGTATGTATATGTATAATTGGATATAAATCATATATGTGTGTATATATAATTGTATATGTATTATATATACATATATATGTATATACTATTACGCATGTTTCATTCAAGTAAATGTTAGTATTTGTAGTTTCATTTACTTAAGATATCATGTAAATAAGGAAATACCTTCCATTTAAATCTAATAAAAATATCAAAAAAATCATATCTCTTACTAATAAAAAGTCAACTCTCTCATCGAAGAAGAAAATCGTGATTTTGATGATTTCATCAAAATACCAACTTTCTAATCTCTCATAATTTAGCCTAGTTAAAAATTCCGTAATTCAAATAAACCACATAGAATATTAAAAATCCAAAGTCCGATGAAATAAAACATGTGACTTCTCTAAGGAACTCACTCTCCTACTGACGTAAACACAGTACGTATATTATATATATATGGACCGAATCGACGTATCAAGGAATTGGATTCTCCCTGATCCGCCACGATTTGTCTGAATCGAACCGATTCGGCAAACCATGATCCTGCCAAAACAAACATCTCTAGTGACTAGCCATCTCCTAGCAGACATTCACGCTGGCTCTAAAGAAATCAGCACCTTGTAATATCCCTCTCCAAATCAGAGAGACATAGTACAAGTGGCTAGGGAGAATATCCCACACTCAGCCTAAGCTATAATACCTCTGGGAGTTCAACTAAGACCACATACTTCCCTCCTCAGTCCCCAACCTCCATAAACACTTGTTGAGTGATGCCAAATTGAAGAATCTAATGTTCTTGATGCCCAGACCCCCTACTTCCTTCCTCTGGTAATTTCTGCCCCATGCAATGTCATGCCACCTCTGACTCTACTCCCACTCCCATGCCAAAAAATCTTGCTTGAATTGCCTCAAGTCTCCTAGCCATGGTTTTGCACGGCGGAGCGAATCGGCTCGATTCGCCCGCATCGGAGCGAATCGACGCCGGCCCGTAAGCATGATCCGCTTGGATCCGCCGTCCGCCAGGGAATCGACCGGATCCGCCTCGATCCGGCCCGATTCGCCCGGCCCGACCCGCTCCGCTTCGCCCCGCCCCGTAAGAAACCCCCGACGCCCTGCGAATCGAGACTGTGCAGTCCCGATTCGCAGGAGCCACGCCGCAAGAGCCCTTTTCCCCCCTTTTTCCCCCTTCTCTCTCAAGGAAACGCCAGATCCACACTCTAGGAGACCCAAGGAGGCTTCCTAGGTGGATTGGAAGGTGCTTGGAGGTGTTCTTGGGCTTCTCTCATCCCTCTCTTCATCTTTTTCACTGTTTTGAAGGTAAGTCTCATTCTATCTTCCATTTTTTTCTGTTTTTTGTTGATGGATGGGATTCATGGGAGGTATATTCATGGGAGATGATGTTGCAAGTGATTAGTGTTCACTTGCAACCATTTCTCCCTTGAATCTTCCATTTTTTAACATAGATTTACCCATTTTCTCCTATTTTCGAATTTCTGAAAATATTTTTTTAAAAAATCAAAATAATTGAAACATGATATAGCAAGTGTTTAATGTTTAGTTTCCACCATTTCTCCTTTGAATCTACATTTCTTCCACAATTTGGCCATGTTCTTCCATTTTTTATTTTCTGAAATTATTTAAATAAACAGAAATTGCAACGAAATTATATTTTTAAAAAATCAAAATTTAGAACCATGATGTTGCAAGTGTTTAATGTTCACTTGCAACATTTCTCTCTTGAATCTTGAATTTTTCCACATACATTTGCCCATTTTCTTGTAATTTTGAATTTCTGAAAATATTTGTTTAAAAAATCAAAATAATTCAAACATGAGGGTGTAAGTGTTTAATGTTCACTTTCCACCATTTCTCTCTTCAATCTTAAAATTTTCCACATAGATTTGCCCTTTTTCTTTTAATTTTGAATTTCTGAAAATATTTGTTTAAAAATTCAAAATAATTCAAACATGATGGTGTAAGTGTTTAATGTTCACTTTCCACCATTTCTCATTTGAATCTATCTTTCTTACACATACTTTTGGCCATGTTCATCTAATTTTTTATTTCTGAATTTATTTATAAAAAAATCAGAATATATTTTTTAGATGAAATTTAATGAATAACTATTTTATGTAGATGGCACCGAAGAAAGCTGCTAGTGAGGACATTGGGTGGCAGCACGGGACTGCAATAGGCAGTAGGCACAATTACAAGTGCAACTACTGCGGCCATACGGGCCAAGGAGGGGGCGTCTCCCGCCTCAAGAAGCACCTTGCAGGTGGGCGGCTTGCAGGGTACCAAGATGTCCAAGGTTGTAAATCCGTGCCTGCTGAAGTGAAGCGGCTCATGATTGAACACTTGAAGGGTGTTCGTGCTGAGTCGCAAAGAAAGAAGGCGGACAAGGGCATGCAGGAGAGGATCATCTCGGGAAGGCAACGAGATGAAGATGACGAACCTGATGTGCCCCTTATCCCTGAGCAGATAGGGAGCTTTGAGGTTGGGAGTGGTAGTGGTGGCAGTGGTAGTAGAGTTGGGGGTGAGACGCAGTCCCGTCGGTACTCCAATGTGGGTGATTACTTCACTCATATTCCATCCTCAACCAACGTACCAAACCCAGACAGAGAGCAAGGGCAAAGGAAGAGATCCACGGGTGTAACCTTAGAAGAGGTGGATCCGCATTTATATTCTCGGGAGCATGGAAAACAAACCAGAATTGATGATGCATACAACAAGCAAGGGCCTAGATATAAAGTGGGCCGTGCAGTGGCAAAATGGTGGCATCATTCGGGCATTTCATTCAATGCAGCTAATAGCCCGTATTACAAAAGTATGATCCAAGAGGTACAACAACAAGGGCTTCATGTGCAACCACCCTCATCAAGAGACTTGGCAGGGAGATATCTAGATGAAGAAGTGCAGGAGATCAAGTCATATATCCAAGGCTTCAAAAAAAAGTGGGAAAAATATGGTTGCACACTCATGTGTGATGGTTGGTCAGGTACGACCAAGAGTAGTCTTATCAACTTCCTTGTGTATTGTGATAGACAGGTGTTCTACCACAAATCTGTTGATGCATCCGATAGAGTGCACAATTCTGAATATATTCTAAGTTTGATGCGGGAGGTTGTGGATGAGATAGGAGAGCAATATATTGTACAAGTGGTGACCGATAATGGCTCTGCATACAAGAAGGCAGGTGAGGAGTTGATGCTTCTTTATCCTCATCTTTACTGGACTCCTTGTGCAGCACACTGTGTAGATTTGATGTTGAAAGAGATTGGCACATTGCGACCTGTCAGGACGGTGGTGGAGGCTGGGCAGAAAATCACAAGGTACATTTATAATCATCATGTTGTGTTGGCGTGGATGAGAGAGTCCACAGGTGGAGAGTTGTTGCGGCCGGCTATCACCCGCTTTGCAACTAATTTCATTGCTTTACAAAGTCTCCTAAAGCATAAAGATGGTCTAAAACGCATGTTTAGGACAGACAGATGGATGCACAGCACTTTTGCAGGGACTTCTGATGGTAAAGAGGTAGAAGGGATCATCTGCAGCGCTAATTTCTGGGACCGAGTCTTCAAGCTGGTGCAAATCATTGAACCTCTTTATGAGGTTTTGAGGGTGGTTGATGGGGATAGGAGACCAAGCATAGGTTTGGTTTATGCAAAAATTGAAGCTGCAAAGAAAAAGATCCACGATGTGTCCCCTCGTTATGCACACTTGGTCTTAGACGTTGTTGAGGATCGGTGGGACCGACAAATGAGTCGGGATCTACATATGGCGGGTGAGAAAATTTTAGTTCAACTTGGTACTATATTTTTTTTTAGTACAATCACACTAATTGATTTTATACCATAATTACAGCTTACTATCTCCATCCTGCTTACCATTATGCGTTCGAGCTATCGTACGAGGATCACTTGATTGCCGCCTTTACACGGGTTGTTGAAAGACTGTCAAGGAGTCCATTGGATGCAGCAGATGCTATTGATCAGGCGAGCATTAATACAAGTACATCATGTTTATGTCAATTAATCAATTGCAGCTTTTTCTAATGGACTTCATTGCGGCAGATGAAGAGCTTTAGAGAAGGGGTGGGGAGTTTTGCAGAGCCATCCGCTATTGCTGGTCGGGACCGCATTGATGGCGGTACTGTGCTTTACCTTTTGTAATTACATATTAGTAAACTCAACGATTGACTAATGAGTGCAACAATATTTTTTTTACAGCTGATTGGTGGTTCAACTTTGGGCATTCGACACCCATATTGAGAAAAATTGCAGTAAAGATCTTGTCCCAGACCTCCTCCTCAAGTGGGTGTGAGAGAAACTGGAGCACCTTCGCATTGATACACACCAAAGTCCGGAACAGGTTGTCACATAGGCGGTTGGACAATTTGGTGTATGTGCATTATAACATGAGGTTGAGGGTGAAGCATTTAACAGAGGATCCAAAGAGGGGGGAGGTGGAGGATGATCCGGTTGACATTGGGTTTCTACGAGATGATGAAGACCCAATGGTTGCATGGGTTGCACGAGCGACCACAGAGCGGGGAGAGTTCGAGTTAGATGAGGAGGCAGATGATCCGGAAGATCCACCACGGCCAAACACATTTTTAGCTAAGGCTATCGAAGCTGCAGAAGCGGAGGAGGGGGGTGATGGAGATGTGGGAGGGGGCGGCCAACCACATTCTAGTCAATTTCGGGCCGAAGAAGAAGATGAGGTAGATCTTCTTGGCGAATTATCAATTGGGCCAAGAGGTGAGACAGTAGTTCTAATTTGTTAAACATGTTCATTCTTTGTTTTGTCATTGTCTGTTGTATAATTTGTGATGTTGTGGACTATTGCAGGTGGTGCAATTGTTGATGATGATGCAGAGTTTGAAAGATTGATGAATTTAGGCCCGTCAGCCCACTCAGAGTTTATGAGAGAAGCACAAGCAATTGTTTCCGCAGAACCAAGAAGGAAGGGATCACATAAGGAACCTGCTGCTCTCTCCCAAGCTGCAAAAGGAAAGGCGGTGGCGACATCCCAACCAAAGAAAGGAAAGGGGAAGGACATAGGTCCAGCAGGTGGCCCAGCCAAAGGCATTGTCATTACAGAGCCAACCGCCCCAGCACAAAAGAAAAAGAGTTGGTTACCCTGGGGATCCAAGAAAGGGAAAAAATTGGCTGCCCCTTCTGTAGATCCACTTGACATTGCAGATTTAGAAACATTGGATCCAAATGCAGAGGAAACACCTCCAGAGGATTCGCCACGATTACCCAGCAGCCGCTCCCATGACTCCATGACAACTGGTTCACCGGGTGGGTCTGTAGGGGGAGGTGATGGAGATGGGGGAGGGGGCGATGGTAATGTTGGAGAAGGGGGAGGGGGCGGGGGTAATGATGGAGATGGGGGAGCATTCACAGCGGAGGAGCATCATGGCGGCCCAGTGAAGTACAATAGAAGGCGAAGGGTTAGGGGAGGTGGTCGTGCAGAAGGTGCAGCAGTGGATAGTGATAGCTATAACACTATGATGTCTGATTTTGAAAGAATGAGTACAAATGAGTCTGTGG
Source organism: Colocasia esculenta (assembly GCA_014218235.1). Taxonomy (NCBI): domain Eukaryota; kingdom Viridiplantae; phylum Streptophyta; class Magnoliopsida; order Alismatales; family Araceae; genus Colocasia; species Colocasia esculenta. The sequence goes on along the minus strand of CM024766.1, from coordinate 6,689,382 downwards.
GATCCTATGGATATGGGGGACATAGTTATCAGCCAGAGTCCGACACAGGCTACTCTAGTGGCTATAGTGGCTATAGTGGGTACGCCACCACAGGCTACCCAGCACCATATTTTCATCCTCCTCCGTTTGTTCATGTTCATGTTCCTATTCCTGTTCCTATTCAGCAGATTGATACTTCTGCAGAGGATGTGCAAATGGCGAGTTTGAGGATAGTCCGTCCTGGATGCGAGGTGTGGGACCACTTTGTGAGGGAGTTTCGGAGCAGATACAACACCATGATGACTTGGGATGAGTTCCGTTCATTTGTGTCTCGAACCAAAAGTTATCATCTTATTGGGGAGCTGCCCTCAGAGTCGGATGAGTCTGTCCAACCCCAGTGGGGTACATATGATCCATATCAGCAGGGATATTGGGGATACTAGACTCATTGTACTTTGTATTTGGATTTGAATTTCAGGTTTGTACTTTTTAGTTGATATGAGTCTCATTGTATTTTTCAATTGGAATTGAGTTTCATGTTTCACATTTCATGTTTATACTTTGAAGTTTGTTCTCAATTTCCAATACAATTGAATGAAAAAGGATGTTTGTGTAGTATTACATGCCATAAATATCATCAGTTATACATGATGTTCTTCACAAGAGGTTGTAAACATAGAAACAACCAAAAAATATCAAAACCATGCGAATCTGGCCAAACTGGGGCTTCAACCATGACTGCCCAACAGTTTCCAGGCGAATCGGATCGATTCGCCCCGATTCGGGCCGAATCGGAGCGCATCAGGGCGAGCCCGATTCGCCCCGAATCGGCGCACCAGCAAACCATGCTCCTAGCAACTTATTTCAGGATTCTAAAAAATGAAGAGAATGTAAATTGGCAAGCTATCCAAAACCGATCTACACAAAACAAAATAGCCCCCATAAGAAAGAAGCCTCACCTTCCATCCTGCCAGTCTAGACTCAAATTTGCGAACCATCCCCTGCCAATCTATGTAAAGAGTAGACCCAAGCACGGTTCGCCGCAACGCTGATTCGGATCGAATCAATTCGATCCGATTCAGTTCGATTCGCTTGGATGCGGATATATATATATATATATAACCCATGTGAAACATCTTATTTACCTGAACATCATTTAAGTAAATGTTAGTAGTTATAGTTTCATTTACTTAAGATATTACATATAAATAAGATTTGAATCTAATAAAAATATCAAAAAAATCATATTTTTACCAATAAAAAGTCAACTCTCCCATCCAAGAAGAAAATCATATTTTTTGTGATTCTATCAAAATAACGTCTTTCTAATCCCTCATAATTTGGCCTATCTAAAAATTTCATAATCCAAATAAATCCAATAGAACACTAAAATCGAAAGTCCGGTGAAAAAAGTCAAGCATGCATATGATTTCTCCAAGGGAGCCACCCTCCTAATCAGTAGGAGAGTGACTCCCTTGGAGAAGTAACATTAAGAGAGTGGCTCCCTTAGAGAAGTCATATGCATGTTTGACTTTTTTCACCGGACTTTCGATTTAAGTGTTCCATAGGATTTATTTGAATTATGAAATTTTTAGAAAGACCAAATTATGAGGGATTAAAAAGACGTTATTTTGATGGAATCACAAAAAACACAATTTTCTTCTTAGATGGGAGAGTTAATTTTTTATTGGTAAAAGATATTATTTTTAATATTTTTTTAGATTCAAATAGGGGGTTACTTCCTTATTTACATGTAATATCTTAGGTAAATAAAACTACAAATACTAACATTTACTTAAATGATGTTCAGGTAAATAAGGTACCATCGAGATATGAAGAGGATCGAGAATATTTATGTCAACTAATACACACACATGCGAATCGACCGAATCGAACCAGATGCGCATAGCATCGGGCCGCATCGGGTGAATCGAACCCAATTCGGTATCGATTTGCCCGATACTGTTCGATTCAGCCGGAAGCAAGCGAATAAATAGAATCGTGAATCGAGAAATCCCTTATTCGCATCGATTCGCCCGAATCGAGCCGATTCGATGCGATGCGCCAAACCTTGGACCCAAGAGAGAGGGGAAGGTTGAGGTAGGAAAAAGGAAATGCCCAAATCCAACACCCAAATATAAGGGCAGCACTCGTAATGTCCTACCCCTCCAAGTTGATCCCTACCAAGTGGAGATATCCTGAACCATCTCTAACACCAATCTAGCATCAATCAATTGTTGGATGTCATCGGCCAAAAATAAGAGGGTGTCATACTACAAATGTAAGATAGAAATACCCTAATGAATTTGGAAGCCTCTGAGCACTCCCACCGCCTCGGCCTTCCAAAACAACTTATTTAGAATGTATTAAGCAATCAAAAAAAGCAAGGGGGAGAAACGATTTCCCAAGCAAAGACCTATCCTACTGACGAAGGAGGCCGAGGTGAGCCATTAATGAGCACCGCAAAAGTGGCAGAAGAGAGAGAGAGAGAGGGAGAGAAGATTGGGTGGGTGAGGCTCACCTCCTCCCCCTTCCCACTAGGTAGGAGGGGGAGTAGGTGGGGGGCTCTGCCTTGGTGGGGGGGAGGGGGTGTGGAGAGAATCTGGGTGGGGAAAGGGACCACAGGGAGGGGGCCTCCAGGGTGGTCCACTAAGGCAGGCAGACTATGGGATGGAGAGAGAGAGAGAGATGGAGGGTATTTTAGTCATTATAGCATACATCAAAGAATCTTTACGGAATATCCAGCTTTCTTAACGGAAGCCAACTACAATTGCATATCTGCAACATTTTCTATTTATGGGTGGCATATATGGCAATATTTTAGCAAGGATAGCATATTTGCCATTTTTTGTGTAAGAGTGGTTTCTGTGCAAAAAACTATTATTTTATAAACTATGAATACTTCAATATGTAAAGCTTCTCATAAGCATAATCTTACATGATTCTGACTCAAATAGCATATCAAGGCACCTATGTCTTATGAATTAACGATAGTAAAACATACATAGTACGAAACTACATTTGTAAAGAGTTGCCAAACTATTGAAATTAAGAGAAAAAGAAGCAAGCATACATAAAAGAGGAAATAAGCGGCACAATTAATCAACTTGATCATCAAAATATTTGGCATGGTATGGTAGAATTCTCGGGGATCTTCATACCTGTTCTAAACTTTGCTTGATAAATCTTTTATGTGCATCTAATGCATATGCATTCATCCCAAGATCTTTTTCTAATGTCCTCCGAACATTTTCAAGAGTTATTGAGCTGTAACAAAATGAAAAAAGCAGTATAATCAGTATGTAAAAGGAAAAGGATCAAAATACAAGTCATAAACTGCATCACAAAATGGTAAGCCTAATAAGTCTACAACAATAACTGATCAATGAGGAGGTAGTATGGAACCAACAATTCTTCCTCCGAGGCTGCTTTCATTGCTCTCTTCATACACATTATGAGGGAAACCTAGGTATTTTACTTGGAATATAGATTTTTTACAACCTATCAAACCTAAAACAAACTGTAATTTGATATTATCCATAACAACTCTCACTACCTCGGACGTCTCATAATTAATCATCAATCTTAACACTAAGCAGTTCCTCAGTGCATATGCACATTGCACCTCTTTAAGGTCTCAAAACATACCTTTCATATTCAAATGATCTGAAAAAAAAAAAGGAATATGGACATGCATTGTGGTTTACAACTTTAAGGCCTTTGTTTGGCACAGGAATAAGAATAGGTGATACTTTGGCACATGTCTGTCACCCCTTCAGAATGGACAAGACAAGTGATAAGTTAGATTAGGCTAGGGTAGCTGGAATCATTCGAGTTTGTGGGATTTGAAGTCTTGCTTTTTCTTGTCATCATGGAGGGGTCTGTGGGAATGCTTGTTGTGACAGCCAGTGCTGAGGCCCTTTATAGAGAGCTGTCAGGGACATTAGGGAACTCAAAATTGGCATTCTAGAATATATTGCCATCCTTGCTGAGCTTTGGGCATGTTACAAACCAAAGGGAGAAAAACAGAGGGAAATGCTCATGCTGCGGTAGTCAGTAATGATTATGTAGGATATCTTTGTTGTTCAATATGTGGAGGCAGCCATTAAATGAGAATCTTTCAGCAGGATAAGAAAACAGAGCAAGAAAATATCAGATTTGTGTGATACGTTCTTTTCAACGTTATTGTGAAGATGGAGAATGATGAAGTCTTTCTTGTGAGTTTTTATGTAAATAGTGGCTACCTGCATTTTTGAAATACGTCCATAAATATCTATTATCTAACATAGGACGTTGCTTCCTTGGGAGGAAGGAAAACAGGGTGCAACATTTCTTTTTTTTTTAAATGTAAAAACAGGGTGCAACATAAACATACTGAATTTCAAAAACTTATCCTAGTCAAATCCCCTAGCTTAAGAGAAAAGTACGCAAACCAAGAGGAAGATTCCTAAGTAAACTTGGAGATGATGGATGATTCTTAAATTGTAGGTTTCCTGAGAAATGCCAGTTATAGAAGTGACCCTTCTAACTGTCCTAAATGGTCCAAAAAGCGAGGCTACTCCCTACGTGGCAGAATTCTTTGAACTTATTTCATTGCTTCTTTTATCCAAAAGATCAGAGAATCTTATTTCACCACTGAGAACAGTTTATATGAAGTATCAGAATAATGATTGACATGATTTAATGATTCCTAAAAGGATATTATTTTCTTATTATAATTTCATTATCTGGTCCATTTTTTGTTTGATTGATAACAAAAAACACAATGAACTAAAAGGAATTAATAGTTTGCATTCTGTATTAGTGATCAATCCTCAATAGGAAGTCCCAGGCCAGGCACAGTGTGTGGTGATGGGTCGGCAGAGCCGGACGGTGGAGCAACGATGGCAGTGGTCAGTGGAGATGACAGTCCCGGCTGGGGCATCACACCCCTGGCCTGGCAGGTTGGTGGTTCTCCGTCACAGAAACCTGGGAGGGGGTGAAGTGAGGGGAGAAAGAAGAGGGCAGAGGGAGGAAAAGCTTGATGGGTATGAAAGCCGAGGGTTTTGTGTTTTCTTCAGCATCAAAAGCTTGCAAAGAGATACATACCCTTTTATCAGAGGTTGGGGTAACCCTAGGACTACTTTAAACTTTTGGGCCTGACCACTAACAAGGCCCATGTGCCACTATCCAAACACTAACTAAAATGAAATTTCTGAATTAAAACAAATGGAGAATGCAAAAGAAAACTAACGGTCCTAGGTACCTACTAATGGGCCCAAATAAAACATCTGTAAATCACTGACCCAAAATCCACTACTAGCCCAAAGGCCCCAAACACCGATGGGTCCTTGCACACTGGGATGTCCAACTATGCTCCTGCATCAAGTGGTTTTTATTTCACCGTCAGAAATGGAGGCAGACCTTCCACCTAACTGAAGAAGCCCTTTATAGTCAATCATTATTGCTACAAGTAGGGCTGTCAAACTGGTCTGAGACCCATACCTAACCCATTCAGACACAGTTACTCTGGGTCTGAGTATTCTCTTTTACCCAATGACAGACTCATTATCTCCTATATTATATACCAGTTCAACAAAATTTCTGTGCATTGGGTCCTCAGATTGGTCCATGGAAACAATCCGTAAATTTAAAAAGAAAAATTTACATTTAATCTCAGTTCGTAAAATAAATAGAAAATCCCAACAATTTACCCATAGAGTGGGACTTTTTAATGGGTGTCTACTGGTCTGTTTCTAGTGGCTTCACTTGCTTACATCCCTTGCTATAACATAGGACCAATAAATAACGTAGATAAATGTGAAGACCAGGAGAATGAAACAGGCCCACATTGCTATAAATTTTCTATTTAACGACCTGCACCTTAGCAGAATGCACTGCACAAATCATACTATCTAGGCATATCCTTTTCAGCAAAGGTCCATCTGTTGCTCTCCATTATGTTAACAAACAGGCTGACACAGAACCTCTTTCAACTTCTTCAGTGACCTTTCTCCAGCACAATATTTTCAGCAGCCTGACAAGCCTATTTCATAAAAGTTCATGTAGCATGTTGTCTCACCAGTTGTAATTTTCCTGACACCATTCACCAATTCAATATTCCCAAGATGTCTTCTGTGTTATCAAATATTTCTAGCCTTATGACATGAGATAATCAAATGAGTCCTGCTCCCTTCCATCTCATTACATATATTGCACACTTACCACAAGCCAGATTCCCATTCATTAACTTTGGTTTTAAGCTTATTTGGCCAGATGTTCAGAACACACATCTTATGTTCCAATGTGGGTCCTCATCTTCTAAACAAATGTTCAGCATCTTCAAGCTGTTGGTCTGTTTCCAAAATTAGCCTCAAACACCCTGACAAAGATGGAACCCATTCTTATTCTCTGGTTTCTTTCATACAATGGTTTAAAAACCTGTTCCATAATCAGAATCCTTGAAGCAGACAGATCTGATCAAGGCTTGTAGGAAACATTGATAAGATTATTAATAGAATTAACACATGACCACAGAATTTAAAGGAAAACTCTGCTCCAGGCCAGATTATAATTATAAAGCTTCTTCACAGCCTTCAATCCCTGTTCAGGCCAGTTCAAATGCACTTCAGGCTTGTTTTGGCTTGGTTCAGGCTGATTTGTTTCATTGTTTGTTATTGTTTTACTATGGAACCAGCCAGTTCTATGTCAAAATCAGCTGATCTAGAGAGGTCCTGACTGGTTTCAATTTATTCCACCCCTGTTCAATACTATTTTTTGCGCATATAACATTCATCTAATGCAAATGGGGGAGAAGCAGCAAGACTGAGTTTAGTTCCTTATGGATAAATGGCATAGAGATAACATCCGATGGTCAACTCCATCCAGGCTCTCAGCTTTGCATCTTTACCCATAGGTGCATGTAGAAATCTTTGGACAACTCAAGAAAACTATTTTTATTCATTCTTTTTCTTTTGGAAGGCTTTTGATGAACTGTCAGAGACAATTCACAGAAATGGCAAAAACCCCAACATGCCAAGGTGCAAATCGGGTAGCTCCCATTCCAGCCCTCACCTATTCCAACGTGCTCACACCAAGGATGGCAGAGTCGGGTCGGGTGGCTGGGTCGGCCCCAGCCGATCCCGACCCCGAGTCGGGTCGGAGTCGGGCTGAGTCGGACAGTGGACTTTGCAAACCTAGTCTCGTGGGTGGGTGGGTGTTCCCCCCCCCCCCCCAATTCGGGTCGGCCACTCAGAGTCGGTCGACTCCGCTCCGAGTCGGCCGACTTTGCCATCCATGGCTCACACTGCCCGTTGGTTATTGTTCTTCATTTGTTTACCAATCCAGTAATGTTTATCCAAAGACCATCAACAACCTGTAACCGGTCAGTAGATTCCTCAGACACTTTTAATATACCTTTCTAAATTTGTGGGTATTGAAATACACAGCTCAGGGACACACCTTATCTGTGTCAGCCTTCAGAATTTTGATTTAACTAAAACCCATAAGCTTGACTGTCGACTATGGAGATGTCCATCACTCAACGGGTAGCATTCAACTTCTTTTCAATACGTTTCTTCTGTGTCATCCAGCATGCACGACATGCCCCGTACTCACCAATGAAGAGAACAATCCAACGTTCATGCCAGACAAGAATATAAAACCTACAAATCCACAGTCAACTTCCACTGTTACGCACGCATGAGAACCAGAGACCTTCTACCGGCTACAGACTCGACCTTCCCTTGTCTCCGCAGGTTTTTCAAAAGCCTTTTTATCACCTTCGGAATGCGACACTCAGACTTCACTATAAATTTGTACTGATCCTCTCCACCAAAACAAAACATAATATAAAATATAATAAAATATTGTCTCTCTGAAGCCATTCTCTCCTCCTAGCAGCAAACTCCCGCCCACAATTTTGGGAACACCAAACGCGGGAAGGGGCAGAAAATGCGAGGATTCAAAGACACGAAGCACGCAGAAACCCCAAAAAGAAAGGGCAATCGGCGTATCGTCCCCTCGGAATGGTAAGGCCCTAAACGAGCACCTCGACCAGAAACACCGTTTTTCCAAAGGCGAAAGAAAGAAAAAAACGACGAGGGCAACTTGGGGGGGGTCGTGCTGCGGCAGGTTCTATGGAGTGGGGAGCTACTCACTCTGCCTGCTCCTTGAAATCGCTCACCCGGGCGCGTAGCGCCCCCAATATCTTCTCCTCGATCCCCTCCTCGGCCTTCCTCGCCGCCTCCGCCTCCGCCTCCGCCTCCATGGCCCCTGCGTCTGTGCCTCTGTGACAGCCGCCGTTGCAGACGCCTACCCAGCCGCGGCTCGGCTTCCGTTTATTTTTAACCCAGCGGACGCAAAGGGGAAGGAAGTGGGGAGGGGGAGTGTCAGGTGTCTGCCTTCGGACGGGGCTGGGTCAGTGACGCCGACGAGCCCAGGCGGTCGGCTCACCTCGCCACGTGGATAATAAAAGAGAGAGAGAAAAAAAAATTTGATGTCCACAATTGTGAGTAGTATATCCAACGGATGGATGTCTTGTCTTATGGGAGAAAGAGAAAAATTTAGTGCATATTTTTTTGTGTAAAATATATGGCACATCTATTAAAATTGTGTGATATATATAAGGATCTTAAAAAAGGTGAGGAGGAGGGGAGATATTAGATACCCTTATTCACATGGCACAACTCTAATGAGTGTGTCATATTTTTTATATATTTTTGGTGTGCACTAAATTTCTCTCTAAAAAAAATTTAATTGACATTTAAGAGAGTAAAGACATTGTGACAAAACATTAATGGTGTGCTGTTTCCATCCGACAATAAGAATATTTGTGAATTATGATTTGAAAGAAAAGATTTTCTTGCCCTCGACATATTCTATAAATAGAGTAGGGGTGTCAATTGGGCCGAGCTGGCCCGGAGGCCCGAAAGCCCGGCCCAATTTTAATCGGACTTGGGCCGAAAAAATGAGTCCGTTAAAATTTTTTAGTCTGGCCCGAAAAAAAATAGGGCCGGACTTAGACTTTGTGAGGCCCAGTTCAATCGGTCCGAAAAATATAAATATAAATATAATTTATATTAAATATAAAATTTATATTTGAAAAGAAAATTATATTTATTTTTTCTACAATAAATCTATTCAAAAATATAATCTTTTATAAGTTAAATGTTAATATAGATATAAGTAAAATATATATTATTTTTTATAGATATATTATAGTAGATATATTAAAATTATATATTATATAAATAAAAATAACATTTTTCTTATATTTTTCAGACCGGACCAGACTTAACCGGACTTTTTCTGAGCCCAAACCGGACCACCCATACCGGACCTACCCCCGAGCCTAGGCCGGGCCTAGCAAGATCCAATCTAGACCCGGCCCAGACCCGGCCTATTAACATTCCTAAAATAGAGATAATATACTCACCATTTCTTAGATCGCAAAAGAACTGTACATAGGAGAACAAACCCCACAATAGATTATGATGGGTGTGTTGAATATCCAAAATTGACGGACGTCGTTTGCAACTCTACCAAAGTTCTTTACAGCGAGTTACGATGTAGATCTACAACTCTTCAAAATCAATGACATTTAGATTAAGGAACAATTTAAAACATAGAAGAAGGTGATGATATTGATAATATAAAGTTAATGCTACTCCTTTTTTATGTCATAGAAACGTCTATTATATTACAATTTTTTTTTCGTTTGAAACAAACACCGAATTGCACGTTGAAGGTTGATAATTTTTGTAGCATTAGAATATAAAAGCGGCTACCATCCTCTCCACTGAAAATAGTGTGCCGATATTTTGAGTTGAAGTCATAACTATGTATATGACGAAAGGATTATATGTAAGTCAAATAGTATATATATATTATAAGCTTTCGGCATATATTTGTTAAGGAAGTGTATATGTTAGTGATAATTGTATAATTATATATAGAAATTTTTTCCTATGTGATTAGTCTCTCACTAATTGCCGATTAATTGCTGAAATCTGACTATTGTCTTAAGAGTAATACTTGGTGCACACCGTTGATGTGCACCAAGTGACACATCGGCAAGCACATCCAATGGGTGGTTGCCGAGTGGATTAAGACAGGGTGAAGTGATAATTTTTTTCAGAGATATCTTGTCTCTCACAGTCTCAAGGAGAAAGACATCATTGCCCTTGTCTTCCTTTCCCGCCTTTGTCACCGAACTGCCTTCTCCCCCACTCTGCTCCTTCTCCAACGCGAACGCCTTCTCCAGCGCGAAGTGTCTGCCTTCCTTTCTTCTGTGAGGAGGCGAACGACGAGCGTGCAGATAGGCGACTCTTTCGTTTCTCACTTGTGCGGAGGGGAACAACGAACGCGCAGATAGGTGAGTCGAACCACGCAGACGGGTGAGTCGGACCTGCATAGTCACTCCGCCTCTCTCCCACTCGATCGACAGCATTATTGTGGTTTAAATCTCTCAGTCACTCCTCCTCTCTCCCCCAGGCAGCAACACATTTACTCCGCTCCCTCGTTAGTAGGTCTCGCTATTGGGCGACTGCTTTAACTACTGCTGCAGAGCTTCTCTCTTCGATTTGAAAAGACAAATATTTTTAAAAGCATGAAAGAAGGTAGGTGGATTGATAGCATAGAGTTAAATATATTTTTTTATGCCTTGCATGCAGAAGAAGTAATTTTTTCCTTGTTTCTGCCGCGGTTGAAGTTTTGCAAGCTGTATTTTTTTTTTTCAATTGCAGTTGAAGTTTTTAAAGTTGTATTTTTATTTAACTCTATGTCTTAAAGCTGTCTTTAGAGGAGTTATAGGTAGGTGCATTGATAGCTTAAGAGTTACATGCAGAAGAAGTAAAATTTTCCTTATTTCTGCTGCGGTTGAAGTTTTAAAAGTTGTATTTTCATTTTTTTATGTGTTTCATCTATGGTTGAAGTCTTTAAAACTGTGTTTTCATTGCTTTTTCCTTATTTCAACTGCGGTTTCAGTTCTTAAAGTTGCATGTTCATTATTTTTCCTTGTTAGAAAAAGGGTTATAGGTGAATGGACAGTATTTATAGGTGTATTTTTTTACACTTCTATATGTTATATATATTTTCTTCATATACACATTCTTAATCATTTTTACTCTAAAATGTAGGTGATAAAATATTGTCAGAAAGTTTTGATGTGAACACTCCAGGAAAAACCAACTCTTCTAATGTGAGATCCTACAATAGAGCACAACCAAGTGAGGGTATGAATTTTGAAAATGCTAATGATGCCATGACGTTCTACAATACATATGGAAGGATTGTAGGGTTCGGCACATGTGTGATATCTAGTAAATGGAAGAATGAAAAATGTATATTTCGACATTTAGGTTGTTGGAGGAATGGAAAATTAAGAAGGAAGGCTGAAGTAAAGAATCATAGAGACTCCCCAAAGATAGATTGCAACGCATCGATGAAAGTAAAGGTCGACAAAGTAGTGGGAAACACGTATTCTATGAACTAATACTAGAGCACAACCATGCTTTGAATCTAGGTGGTGCGAAACATTTTAGATCACATAGAAAAATATGCACTCCACAAAAGAGAGAAATTAGAAACATGAGGCGTTCTGGTGTCACAACTTCGAAGATAGTCTCCACTATGGCTATAAGAGTGGGAGGCATGCGTTAGTTACTATTTTCAAAGAAAAACTGTCAAAAAATTTTGAATAGGGAGGCAATCTCAATTGAAGAAGGGTGATGCACAGATAGGGGTGTACACAGTTCGGTTCGGTTCAGTTTCCTCCATTTTTGGAGGAAACCGAACCGAACTCAAGTGGCGAACCGAACCGAACCGTTCCGGTTCGATTCGGTTCAAACCGAAATCCACAGTTTTGACATTTTTTGGGTGTTTTCTGACATTTTCCTGAGGTTTAAACAGAAAAAAAAAAAAAAAAAACCAAAACAACCCCTTTCTGGGGGTCGCGAGTTTCGAACTCGCGACCACCCATGCGCGTGGAGGGCGCGCGACGCCGCCCTCCACTACGCTACTTCTTTTTTTTTGTTATGTTTTATTTTTATATAATTATATATCTATATTCGGTTCATTTCGATTTCTCACCTTCAAACCGAACTGAACCACTTGGCCCACGAAACCGAACCGGTCGGTTCGGTTCGGTTTTACGGTTTGGACAGTATTATGAACAGCCCTATGCACAGAGAATGATTGAATATTTTCGCCTAATGCAACTTAGAAATCCAATGTTCTTTATGTGTTGTACTTGAATGATGATGATCAATTACGCAATATCTTTTGGATTGATGGAAGGTCTCGCATGGCATGCACATATTTTTCAGATGTGATAACTTTTGATACTACGTACTTTGACTAACATATATCAGATGCCTTTTGCACCATTTGTGGGGGTTAATCATCATGGACAATCTATCTTACTTGGTTGTGCACTTCTTTCAAATGAAAAGATTGAATCATTTGTATGGGTGCTCAAGGCTTGGCTATAATCAAATGGTAACAAAGCACCAAAAGTAATAATCACCGATCAAGATAAAGCCATGGAAGTTACTATAGCCAAGATCTTCCCTAATGCAAGATATCATTGGTGCCTTTGGCACATAATGAAGAAGATCCCTGAAAAAATTGGTCATATTTGTTCTAAGTATCTTGATTTCATTGATGAGTTCTATGGAAGCATATATGATTCGATCACAACTCATGAGTTTGAGGAGAGATGGGACCAAATACTAAAAAACTATGAAGAGTGCAATGATAATGAATGGATGAAGAGTCTATATGAAAGTAGACTGAAATGGGCTCCAGTCTTCTTGAAAAATACTTTCTTTGCAGGTAATATTATTTAGTGTCATTCACATGTATTTATGAGAGTGTTTCATCTAATTTAATAACATATATTTATTTATATGCAGGAATGTCTTCCTCCCAAAGAATTGAGAGCATCCATCACTTATTCGATGGATTTGTTCAATCAAAAACTACACTAGGAGAATTCATTGATAAGTACATTGTTGCACTTGACAGCAGATACGATGCAGAAAATGAAGCAGATGTGAAAACGATGGAAATTGCTCCCTTTCTACGAACTTCATCCCCATTTGAAAAGCAGGCTTCTAGTATATACACGAGGGGCATTTTTAGGAAGTTCCAAGAAGAATTGATGGAGATTACTTCCTATGTTCCAACAATCATCCATGATGATGACAAGAAGTTGACAATGAAAATAAAGTCTTTTGAAAATATAAGTGAAACATGTTGACAAGATCATTGCAAAGGAATTCATGGTGTCGGTGGATCGGATTGAGGACTTAGTTGCATGTACTTGCAAGTCTTTTAAATTTAGAGGTTATTTATGTCGGCTTGCGTTGGTAGCACTTCAGTTTGCAGGCATTGCAAGGATACCCGAGAGATATATTCTGAAACAATGGACAATTAAGATGCGATATCGACATGCAAATGATGAATATATAATTCAAAATGGCTTGGTTGATTCAGCTGCATGTCGCTACAACAATCTAATTCATCGTCTCATGAAAGTTGCAGAGGTTGGATCGATGTCTGAAACAAGTTGTTCAAGAAATCCCAAATATGTTGAAGAAGCTGATAGATTCATCCCAGTCACAAGCCAGTTCTGAAAATGTCATCCCTTCAAGTAGCCATTCTCATATTGCTAACGATCCACCACAAGCAAAGACAAAAGGAAGAGGGAGACAGAAAAGAATAGAAAGCTCTATTGAAAAGATGAAAAAGAGCTCTAAATTAAAAAGAAGAGAACTCTGCCTTCCCAGAGGTAGCCATTCACCAATCTGTTCACAAATTACATTTAGTAATTTAATGTCGACATGTAACATTTAGTAATTTTTCACTATTGTATACAATGCCATTTTTAGGCCATATTCCAAAAGAGGATACAATCCAGCCACATGTGCAGCCTATGCACCGGGTGTTGGGTATGCCCCAGGTGCACCATGGACAACATATGTTGAATATCCCGCACACCATCCAACTAATGCAGTTCATGCCTCAGATGTAGCCGATGCCTCCCCCACAGGTGATGCCTTAGATGCAACTGATGCTTCCCCTGCAGGTGATGCCACAGATGCAGCCGATGCCTCCCCTGCAAGCGATGCCTCAGATATAAGTTACACTTAGTTACATGTACTTGCAAGTCATATGAGTAAGTATATGTAGTATAAGTTACACTTAGTTGCATGTTAGTAAGATTATTTATTAGAAGTCATGTCTGAGTCATATGTGTAGACTACCGTGTATGAGTCACAGACATTCGTACGAGTAAGTTTTTCTACTATAAGTCATACGAGTAGGTCTGTCCAGTACAAGTCATACGAGTAAGTCTATGTAGTATAAGTTACACTTAGTTGCATGTTAGTAAGAGTATTTATTAGAAGTAATGTATGAGTCATATGTGTAGACTACCGTATATGAGTCACAAACATTCGTACAAGTAAGTCTTTCTACTATAAGTCATACGAGTAGGTCTATCACGTACAAGTCATATGAGTAAGTTTTTGTAGTATAAGTTACACTTAGTTGCATGTTAGTAAGAGTATTCATTAGAAGTCATTTCCGAGTCATATGCGTTCTTCTTCCAGTGTAGTTGCTTATTCACCTACATATACATCATATTCACCAATAAATATTAAACACGCACCTATAAATAATGCCCTTTCACCTATAAATTCATTGACAGCCAACACTTGGACAGTTCTGCACACTCATCTAGTGCGGCGGCCTATTCACCTACATATACTGCTGATTCACCTATAAATAATATACATTCACCTATAAATAGTGTCATTGCCCTTACATATACCACAAACAACAACACTTGCACAAATCTGTAGTCACCCATTATGGTGGCCTATTCACCTACATATACATCATATTTACCAACAAATACTAAACATTCACCTATAAATAGTGTCATTTCACCTATAAATTTAGTTAATACCAACACCTGCACACATTTGCGCTCTTCTTTCAGTGTGGTTGCCTATTCACCTACATATACATCATATTCACTAATAAATACTGAACATTCACCTATAAATAGTGTCATTTCACCTATAAACTCATTAAATACAAACACTTGCACACATCTGAGCTCTTCTTCCAGTATGATTGCTTATTCACCTGCATATAGAACACATTCACCAATAAATACCGAACATTAACCTATAAATAGTGCCCTTCGACCTATAAATTCATTGACTGCCAACATTTGGACAGTTTTACACACTCACCTAGTGTGGCGGCCTATTCACCTACATATACTGTTGATTCACCTATAAATAATATACATTCACATATAAATAGTGTCATTGCCCTTACATATACCACAAACACCAACACTTACACAGATCTGTAGTCACTCAGTGTGGTTATTTATTCACCTACATATACATCATATTCATCAATAAATAATGAATATTCACCTATAAATAGTGTCATTTCACCTATAAATTCAGTTAATACCAACACTTGCACACATCTATGCTCTTCTCCCAGTGTGGTTGCATGCCTATTCACCTACATATACATCATATTCACCAATAAATACTGAACATTCACTTATAAATAATGTCATTTCACCTATAAACTTAGTGAATACCAACACTTGTACAGAGCTGTAGTCTTCTAGTGTGGTGGCGTATTCACCTACATATACATCATATTCACTAATAAATAATAAACATTCACCTATAAATAGTGTCATTTCACCTATAAACTTCGTGAATACCAACACTTGCACACATCTGAGCTCTTCTTCCAGTGTGATTGCTTATTCACCTACATATACATCATATTCACCAATAAATATTGAACATTCACCTATAAATAGTGCCTTTTCACCTATAAATTCATTGACTGCCAACACTTGGATAGTTCTGCACACTCACCTATTGTGGCGGCCTAATCACCTACATATACTGCTGATTCACCTATAAATAATATACATTCATCTATAAATAGTGTCATTGCCCTTACATATACCACAAACACCAACACTTGCACAGATCTATAGTCACCTAGTATGGTGGCCTATTCACTTACATATACATCATATTCACCAATAAATACTAAACATTTACTTATAAATAGTGTCATTTCACCTATAAACTCAGTGTATACCAACACTTGCACACATCTAAGCTCTTCTTCAGGTGTGGTTGCTTATTCACCTACATATACATCATATTCACCAATAAATACTGAACATTCACCTATAAATAGTGACCTTTGACCTATAAATTCATTGACTGCCAACACTTGGATAGTTCTGCACACTCACCTAGTGTGGCGGTCTATTCACTTACATATAATGCTGATTCACCTATAAATAATATACATTCACCTATAAATAGTGTCATTGCCCTTACATATACCACAAACATCAACACTTACACAAATTTGTAGTCACCAAGTATGGTGGCCTATTCACATACATATAAATTATATTCATCAATAAATACTGAACATTCACCTATAAATAATGCTCTTTCACCTATAAATTTAGTGAATACCAGCACTTGCACACATATGCGCTCTCCTTCTAGTGTGGTTGCTTTTTCACCTATATATACACAATATTCACCAATAAATAATAAACATTCAGCTATAAATAGTGTCATTTCATCTATAAATTCATTGACTGCCAACACTTGGACAGTTCTACACACTCACCTAGTGTGGCGGCCTATTCATCTACATATACCTATAAATAGCGGCTTATTTACCAACATATAGATGAGCATTCCACAGATAAATGATAGGTTGTCATAACATTATTTCCCACAAAATATATAATTTCTGCAATAATTGAAGTGCAAGTTGAAATCTGAAGAGTAATTTCTGCAATTGTAACTGTTCAAAAGATTGTTCCCAAAACATGTACAGTTACATTCATTTGTTTCCCAATACATATACAACACCCCTTACAATTTTCACATATTACATTCTGGACTCCCATTTCCTTAATAATTAAAGTACAAGTTGACACATGAATAGTGGCATATGTTCTTCATTGAAGTTCTAGCTGCCACCCTCTTTGCGCTTAGCCAACTCTTCAATAAATTTGATAACATAAATTCCGCATTTATTGGAATGGGGTGGCTGAGATGGGCAGTCCATATCAAACTTCAACCCCCAATCTTCTGTTGCATCCTGCATCCCGCAACTAGAGAAATTTTTTTGAAACACTTTCACATGTATACACAACAGATTATTAATTCTCATAATAGTTGTAAAATACAAGAAACTATCAATAAAATGGATGCTGAAATTTACCCAATTTCTGACAGCTGCATCATATGATTTATTCCCCTTAATAGAGTTGTAAGATATGAAGTATCTATTTTTCAAATCAACCACTAGCAGATGCCAGTGGTTCGTTGTGTGGAGAACAAAAAATAAGAAATTCAATTTGCCTAAATACTCAAAGTCTGTTGCTGCAAGAAAACTCTCAATTAATCTTTGTGCTTTTTGGAAAATTGATGCACGCTTCCCAGTATGGATGCTCGATACAACTAATGTCAGTAGATATTCTCATTTTTTGTAATCGCATAGCGAACAACTTTCTTCCAAAAGTTGGACAACACAATCAATCATCTGTAAATAACAAAATAATGTCATCTTACTAACATTTTCTATTGTACAAAACTTCATTGACATGATACTTATAATTAAATGTTATACTTACATCATCACCTACGTTCTTCCCAAATAAAAGCTCATGGATATTATATTGAGTCACCTCTCCATTCGATTTGTTTACAAAAATTGATTCACTACTCAAGTAAAAATATATGCTCAAACTTATAAACCACTCATGAAAAAAAATAAATGTTCAAGAAAAATGCATTCACGGAAAAATATTTGTTCAAACATACTAGTTAATCTCCATTAACAAGAACTTTGTGATCAATTGGAGATCCTCCTCTACCAAAAGCTCAGAGCCATGGAAGTCTCTTCTATCATTAACAAAACTCACATGCATCTAGAAACATCTCACGTAAGGAAAAAAGTAGGCACAAGATACATGCTACATACTAGACCCTTATACATCGTCTCATAAAGGATTAAAAAGGAAATGCATTAGCCTTTTCCTTTCTTCTTGTTTGTGGTCAGCTTTTTCTTGGCCAACAATTGGACCTCTTCTTCAAAATTCTCTTTTACAACCGCCTTGCATGGCGGATTTGAAGGGGGATCCTGCAATGCCAATCATATTATTAGACCAAAAAAGTTGCAAAAGTATTAAGTAAAGCATTATTGTAATTGATTACAAACACTAGCCTTCTCCTTTTCCCATGTAAAGTTATTAACAGATTTAGCAAATCCTTCAACTTGCGTCATGATAGATTCCAACTTTTGTCGAAAATCTTCATTTTTTGCTTTTCGACTCTCCTCTGCAGCCTTTAAAGCATCTACAAGTGTCGCCATTTGGGCATTTATGCTCAGGGCAGGTGTGGAAGTTTCCTGTAGTATGAAACATATCTTATTATTCACTTATGCTGACATATTGTTGCAAGAGATGAAAAGGCATGAAGCAAAACTCATATACCTCAGTTGGGGCGAAATCTCCAGAATTTGCATTACCTCTTTGCCCTTCAAACAACCATTGTTTCGAGGGATGAATTGACAATTTTGACTCAACCTATTTAACATTAGGAGAAATTATCCTACTAGGTCATTAATATAAAAGAAAGCCAAGTAAAATGCAACAAGAAAAGAACATTACTTTCACTTGTAGATGATCCATAATTATTTTCTTCTTCTTCTTCAAACTTGCATCCCACCTAAATAACCGTGGAAAAATGAGGCAGCTAATTGGTGGATTGGCATGTGTGTGCTCTAACAACCCCACCTATCATGATGATTTTAAACAGTAATTAGTGACATTGATTTAAGTAAAGTAAAATTTAATTAAAATTAAATACTGCAAATATTTGCACATAGTGCATAGGAGCAGCCAAAGATGAAATGATTTTTTCGTGGCTTTTCGTCATGTCTTCCCCTCTTTGCATTCATCTTCGCCATTTTGCTCGCCTCCTCAATGTTGTGAAGTATAAGCTCATAGAAGGCAACAACCAATGCATAGCTTCTAATTCTTTCAATGTCGTCCAAATATTTAATCATTTGAGAGAAGCAAACGTACGCCGACCGAGGAGCAAGAAATGTACTGAGTAATAGTAAAATCCACAACCGCACTGTGTCCTCAATATCATCCTTCTCAGCTGAACCAACTAGATCTATTAAATAACCATGGATGACCTGTCGAGTGAAGGCAGTATCCTTGCCAAATCTTTTATGCAGCTTGGACACTTCTATAGACAAGCCATAGTGATGCACGGGGAATCCGGTACATGGCATCCCAAGAATGAGAGCAACATCCTCAACTGTGAAGGACAATGATTTGTTCTCAATATTAAAAACATTCCCCACCTCATGATGTGCTACAATCTCCTCTAACAAACTTATCCTAAAGCATTTCATTGGAGGGATGTCCACATATGGTGCAAATAGAGTTGCCCTCATCAACTCCTTGTGACATTCACAAAATTTAATTTGTTTATTGTCTTTAATGTAAATATGTAAAGAGTATCTACTGATCAATGGATTATTTACATAACGCTTCCTCTTACCTTCAGCTCATAAAACAAGGAATAAAGAAAACCTTGTTTAATATGCAAGAATTCACCGGCATAAACACAAATTCATAGGAATATTTTTTCCAGAACATGATTTTTTTTTAAGAAATACATTGACATATGCACAAACATAAAAAAATACAAACATAAAAATACAAAAATTATACCTGAGGCAACATGATTTGTTGGAGAAGGCAGTGCCTTTGGTGTCTGCTTATGCCTCTTGCGTGTAACCACCTTCTGCTTATGCATATGGGTGGTGGGTTGAGCTGTTGGGGGAGCACTTGGAGTTAACCCCAAGGTACAAGTGTCTTCACATGGAAGTTGGGGAATAATTTCAAACATGGCTTCTGTGGTACCCATAGGGCTCAAATGCTTGGCAGCGGCGTCTTCAGACGCCTTCTTCGTTCTCTTACCACTAAGGGATTTTGTTTTTCTCTTTGTAGCCATCATGAGGAGTCGCTCGTCTGCACAGGTGGGGAGCGACGGGTCACCTCCGCATAGGTGAGAAATGAAGGAGTCGCCGGTCTGCATGCTCATCGTTCACCTCCGCACAGTTTAGAAAGGAAGGCAGGCACTTTGCGCTGGAGAAGGCGTTCTGTGAGAAACGAAAGAGTCGTCCGTCTGCGCGCTCGTCGTTCGCCTCCGCACAGTAGAAAGGAAGGCATACACTTCACGTTGGAGAAGGTGTTCGAGTTGGAGAAGGAGCAGAGTGGGGGAGAAGGTTGTTCAGTGACAAAGGCGGGAAAGGAAGACAAGGGCAATGATGTCTTTCTCCTTGAGACTGTGAGAGACAAGACATCTCTGAAAAAAATTGCCACTTCACCCTGTCTTAATCGAGGAAGACAAGGGCAATTATGTCTTTCTCCTTGAGACTGTGAGAGACAAGACATCTCTGAAAAAAATTGTCACTTCACCCTGTCTTAATCGAGGAAGACAAGGGCAATGATGTCTTTCTCCTTGAGACTGTGAGAGACAAGACATCTCTGAAGCAGAGATGTCTTGTCTCTCACAGTCTCAAGGAGAAAGACATCATTGCCCTTGTCTTCCTTTCCCGTCTTTGTCACCGAACAACCTTTTCCCCCACTATGCTCCTTCTCCAACTCGAACACCTTCTCCAGCGTGAAGTGTCTGCCTTCCTTTCTCCTGTGTGGAGGCGAACGACGAGCGCGCAGATGGACGACTCTTTCGTTTCTCACAGCACGCCTTCTCCAGTGCGAAGTGCATGCCTTCCTTTCTCAACTGTGCGGAGGCGAACGACGAGCACGCAAACTGACGTATCCTTCATTTCTCACCTATGCGGAGGTGACCCGTCACTCCCCACATGTGTAGATGAGCGACTCCTCGTGACGGCTACAAAGAGAAAAACAAAAACCCTTAGTGGTAAGAGAACGAAGAAGGCATCCGAAGACGCCGCTGCCAAGCATTTGAGCCCTATGGGTACCGCAGAAGCCATGTTTGAAAATATTCCCCAAATTCGATGTGAAGACACCTCTACCTTGGGGTTAACTCCAAGTGCTCCCCCAACAGCCCAACCTACCACCCATATGCATAAGCAGAAGGTGGTTACACGTAAGAGACATAAGCAGACACCAAAGGCACTGCCTTCTCCAACAGATCATGTCGCCTCATGTATAATTTTTGTATTTTTGTGTTTGTATTTTTTTATATTTGTGCACATGTCAATGTATTTCCTTAAAAAAAAAATCATGTTCTGGAAAAAATATTCCTATGAATGTGTTTATGCTGGTAAATTCTTGCATATTAAATAAGTTTGTCTTTATTCCTTGTTTTAGGAGCTAAAGGTAAGAGGAAGCGTTATGTAAATAATCCATTGATCAGTAGATGTTCTTTACATATTTACATGAAAGACAAGGAACAAATTAAATTTCGTGAATGTCACAAGGAGTTGATGAGGGCAACTCTATTTGCACCATATGTGGACATCCCTCCAATGAAATGCTTTGGGATAAGTTTGTTAGTGGAGATTGTAGCACATCATGAGGTGTGGAATGTTTTTAATATTGAGAACAAATCATTGTCCTTCACAGTTGAGGATGTTGCTCTTATTCTTGGGATGCCATGTACCGGATTCCCCGTGCATCACTATGGCTCATCTATAGAAGTGTCCAAGCTGCATAAAAGATTTGACAAGGATACTGCCTTCACTCGACAGGTCATCCATGGTTATTTAAAATATCTAGTTGGTTCAACTGAGGAGGATGATATTGAGGACACAGTGCGGCTGTGGATTTTACTATTATTCAGTACATTTCTTGCCCCTCGGTCGGCGTACGTTTGCTCCCCTCAAATGATTAAATATTTGGACAACATTGAAAGAATTAGAAGCTATGCATGGGCTATTGCCTTCCATGAGCTTATACTTCACAACATTGAGGAGGTGAGCAAAATGGTGAAGATGAATGCAAAGAGGGGAAGACATGACGAAAAGACACGAAAAAATCATTTCATCTTTGGCTACTCCTATGCACTATGTGTAAATATTTGCAGTATTGAATTTTAATTAAATTTTAATTTACTTAAATCAATGTCACTAATTACTGTTTAAAATCATCATGATAAGTGTGGTTGTTAGAGCACACACATGCTATTCCACCAATTAGCTGCCTCATTTTTCCGCGGCTATTTAGGTGGGATGCAGGTTTGAAGAAGAAGGGGGAAATAATTGTGAATCATCTACAAGTGAAAGTAATGTTCTTTTCTTGTTGCATTTTACTTGGCTTTCTTTTATATTAATGACCTAGTAGGATAATTTCTCCTAATGTTAAATAGGTTGAGTCAAAGTTGCCAATTCATTCCTCAGAACAATGGCTGCTTGAAGGGTAAAGAGGTAACAGAAATTCTGGAGATTTCACCCCAATTGAGGTATGAGTTTTGCTTCATGCCTTTTCATCTCTTGCAACAATATGTCAGCATAAGTGAATAATAAGATATGTTTCATACTACAGAAAACTTCCACACTTGCCCTGAGCATAAATGCCCAAATGACAGCACTTGTAGATGCTTTAAAGGCTGCAGAGGAGAGTCAAAAAGTAGAAATGAAGATTTCCGACAAAAGTTGGAATCTATCATGACGCAAGTTGAAGGATTTGCTAAAGCTGTTAATAACCTTACATGGAAAAAGGAGAAGGCTGATGTTTGTAATCAATTACAACAATGCTTTACTTAATACTCTTGCAACTTTTGTGGTCTAATAATATGATTGGCATTATAGGATCCCCCTTTAGATCCGCCATGCGAGGCGGTTGAAAAAGAGAATTTTGAAGAAGAGGTCCAATTGTTGGCGAAGGAAAAAGGAAAAAGTCGACCACAAACAAGAAGAAAGGAAAAGGCTAATGCATTTCCTTTTTAATCCTTTATGAGACGATGTATAAGGGTCTAGCTTGTATCTTGTGCCTACTTTTTTTCTTACGTGAGATGTTTCTAGATGCAGGTGAGTTTTGTTGAAGATAGAAGAGACTTCCATGGCTCTGAGCTTTTAGTAGAGGAGGATCTCCAACTGATCACAAAGTTCTTATCAATGAAGATTAACTAATATGTTTGAACAAATAATTTTCCGTGAATGCATTTTCCTTGAACATTTATTTTTTTTTCATGAGTGGTTCATAAGTTTGAGCATATATTTTTTACTTGAGTAGTGAATCAATTTTTGTAATCAAATGGAATGGAGAGGTGACTCGATACAACATCCATGAGCTTTTATTTGGGAAGAACGTAGGTGATGATGTAAGTATGACATTAATTATAAGTATCATGCCAGTGAAGTTTTGTACAACACAAAACCATAGTAAGATGACATTATTTTGTTATTTACAGATGCTTGATTGTGCAATCCAACTTTTGGAAGAAAGTTGTTCGCTATGCAATTACAAAAAATGGGAATATCTACCAACATTAGTTGTATCGAGCATCTATATTGGGAAGCGTGCGTCAATTTCCCAAAAAATATAAAGATTAATTGAGAGTTTTCCTGCAGCAACAAACTTGGAGTATTTAAGAAAATTAGATTTCTTATTTTTTGTTCTCCACGCAACGAACCATAGCATCTGCTAGTGGTTGATTTGAAAAATAGATGCTTCATATCTTACAACTCCATTAAGGGGAATAAATCATATGATGCAGCTGTCAGAAATTGGTTAATTTTAGCATCCATTTTATTGATAGCTTCTTGTATTTTACAAGTGTTATGAGAATTAATAATATGTTGTGTATACAGGTGAAAATGCTTCAAAAAATTTTCTCTAGTTGCGGGATGCAGGATGCAACAAAAGATTGGGAGTTGAAGTTTGATATGGACTGCCCATCTTAGCCACCTCATTCCAATGAATGCGGAATTTATGTTATCAAATTTATGGAAGAGTTGGCTAAACGCAAAGAGGGAGGTAGCTGGAACTTCAATGAAGAACATATGCCACTCTTTAGATGTCAACTTATACTTTAATTATTAAGGAAATGGGAGTCCAGAATGTAATATGTGAAAATTGTAAATGTCGTTGTATATGTATTAGAAAACAAATGAATGTAACTGTACATGTTTTGGGAACAATCTTTTGAACAGTTGCAATTGCAGAAATTACTCTTCATATGTCAACTTGCACTTCAATTATTGCAGAAATTATATATTTTGTACGAAACAATGTTATGACAACCTATCATTTATCTGTGGAATGCTCATTTATATGTAGGTAAATAGCCCGCTATTTATAGGTATATGTAGATGAATAGGCCGCCACACTGGGTGAGTGTGCAGAACTGTCCAAGTGTTGGCAGTCAATGAATTTATAGATGAAATTGCACTATTTATATGTGAATGTTCAGTATTTGTTGGTGAATATGGTATATATGTAGGTGAATAAGTAACCACACTGGAAGGAGAGCGCATATGTGTGCAAGTGTTGGTATTCACTAAATTTATAGGTGAAAGAGCACTATTTATATGTGAATGTTCAGTATTTATTAGTGAATATGATGTATATGTAGGTGAATAGGCCACCATACTAGGTGACTACAGATCTGTGCAAGTGTTGGTGTTTGTGGTAATGTAAGGGCAAGGACACTATTTATAGGTGAATGTATATTATTTATAGGTGAATCAGTAGTATATGTAGGTGAATAGGCCGCCACATTAGGTGAGTGTGCAGAATTGTCCAAGCGTTGGCAGTCAATGAATTTATAGGTCAAAGGACACTATTTATAGGTGAATGTTCAGTATTTATTGGTGAATATGATGTATATGTAGGTGAATAAGCAGCTGCACTGGAAGAAGAGCTCAGATGTGTGCAAGTGTTGGTGTTCATTGAGTTTATAAGTGAAATGACACTATTTATAGGTGAATGTTCAGTATTTATTAGTGAATATGATGTATATGTAGGTGAATAGGCCACCATACTGTGTGAGTATAGATCTGTGGAAGTGTTGGTGTTTGTGGTATATGTAAGGGCAATGACACTATTTATTGGTGAATGTATATTATTTATAGGTGAATCAACAATATATGTAGGTGATTAGGCCGCCACAGTAGGTGAGTGAGCAGAACTGTCCAAATTTTGGCAATAAATGAATTTATAGGTGAAAAAGCACTATTTATAGGTGAATGTTCAGTATTTATTGGTGAATATGATGTATATGTAGGTGAATAAGCAACCATACTGGAAGAAGAGCTCAGATGTGTGCAAGTGTTGGTATTCACTGAGTTTATAGATGAAATGACACTATTTATAGGTGAATGTTCAGTATTTATTGGTGAATATGATGTATATGTAGGTGAATAGGCCACCACACTAGAAGACTACAAATCTGTGCAAGTGTTGGTATTCACTGAGTTTGTAGGTGAAATGACACTTGTTCATTATTTATTGGTAAATATGATGTATATGTAGGTGAATAGACAACCACACTGAGAGAAGAGCGCAAATGTGTGCAAGTGTTGGTATTAACTGAATTTATAGGTGAAATGACACTATTTATAGGTGAATGTTCATTATTTATTGGGCATATGATGTATATGTAGGTGAATAAGCAACCACACTGAGTGACTACAGATCTGTACAAGTGTTGGTGTTTGTGGTATATGTAAGGGCAACGACACTATTTATAGGTGAATGTATATTATTTATAGGTGAATCAACAGTATATGTAGGTGAATAGGCCGCCACACTAGGTGAGTGTGCAGAACTGTCCAAATGTTGGCAGTCAATGAATTTATAGGTGAAAGGGCATTATTTATAGATGAATGTTCAGTATTTATTGGTGAATGTGTTCTATATGTAGGTGAATAAGCAACCACATTGGAAGAAGAGCTCAGATGTGTGCAAGTGTTGGTATTCACTGAGTTTATATGTGAAATGACACTATTTATAGGTGAATGTTCAGTATTTATTAGTGAATATGATGTATATGTAGGTGAATAGGCAACCACACTGGAAGAAGAGCACAGATGTGTGCAGGTGTTGGTATTCACTGAATTTATATGTGAAATGACACTATTTATAGGTGAATGTTCAGTATTTATTAGTGAATATGATGTATATGTAGGTGAATAGGCCACCATACTGGGTGACTACAGATCTGTGCAAGTGTTGGTGTTTGTGGTATATGTATGGGCAATGACACTATTTATAGGTGAATGTATATTATTTATAGGTGCATCAGCAGTATTTGTAGGTGAATAAGCCGCCACACTAGGTGAGTGTGCAGAACTGCTCAAGTGTTGGCAGTCAATGAATTTATAGGTGAAATGACACTATTTATAGATGCGTGTTCAGTATTTATTGGTGAATATGATATATATGTAGGTGAATAGGCAACCACACTGGAAGAAGAGCGCATTTGACTTGGAAATGACTTCTAATAAATACTCTTACTAACATGCAACTAAGTGTAACTTTTACTACATAGACTTACTCGTATGACTTGTACGGGATAAACCTACTCGTATGACTTATAGTAGAAAGACTTACTCGTACGAATGTCTGTAACTCATACACGGTAGTCTACACATATGACTCAGACATTACTTCTACTAAATACTCTTACTAACATGCAACTAAGTGTAACTTATACTACATAGACTAACTCGTATGACTTGTACTGGATAGACCTACTCGTATGACTTATAGTAGAAAAACTTACTCGTACGAATGTCTGTGACTCATACACGGTAGTCTACACATATGACTCGAACATGACTTCTAATAAATAATCTTACTAACATGCAACTAAGTGTAACTTATACTACATAGACTTACTTGTATGACTTATACTGGATAGACCTACTCGTATGACTTATAGTAGAAAGACTTACTCGTACGAATGTCTATGACTCATACATGGTAGTCTACACATATGACTCGGACATTGCTTCTAATAAATAATCTTACTAACATGCAACTAAGTGTAACTTATACTACATAGACTTACTCGTATGACTTGTACTGGATAGACCTACTCGTATGATTTATAGGTGAATATGTAGTATTTATAAGTGAATATGCAGTATTTATCGGTGAATGTGTTCTATATGTAGGTGAATAAACAATCACACTAGAATTGTACAGAGCTGTGCAAGTGTTGGTGTTTATGATATTTATAGGTGATATGTATGTATTTATAGGTGATATGTATGTATTTATAGGTGAATGTATAGTATTTATTGGTGAATGTGCTCTATATATAGGTGAATAGACAACCACACTAGAAGAGTGCACATTGATGCAAGTGTTGGTGTTTATGGTATTTATACGTGAAATGTATATATTTATATGTGAATGTATAGTATTTATTGGTGAATGTGCTTTATATGTAGGTGAATAGAGAACCACATTGGAATAGTGCACATTGATGCAAGTGTTGGTGTTTATGACATTTATAGGTGAAATGTATGTATTTATAGGTGAATGTGTAGTATTTATTAGTGAATGTGCTCTATATGTAGGTGAATAGACAACCACACTGGAATTGTACAGAGCTGTGCAAGTGTTGGTGATTTTGGTATTTATAGGTGAAATGTATGTATTTATAGGTGTGTGTAGTATTTATTGGTGAATGTGCTCTATACGTAGGTGAGTAGACAACCACACTGGAAAAGTGCAATTGATGCAAGTGTTGGTGTATATGGTATTTATAGATGAAATATATGTATTTATAGGTGAATGTGTGATATTTATTGGTGAATGTGCTCTATATGTAGGTGAATAGACAACCATACTAGAAGACTGCACATTGATGCAAGTGTTGGTATTTATTGTATTTATAAGTGAAATGTATGTATTTATAGGTGAATGTGGAGTATTTATTGATGAATGTGCGCTATACGTAGGTGAATAGACAACCACACTGAAAGAGTGCACATTGATGCAAGTGTTGTTGTTTATGATATTTATAGGTGAATGTGTGATATTTATTGGTAAATGTGCTCTATATATAGGTGAATAGACAACCATACTTGAAGAATGTACATTGATGGAAGTGTTGATGTTTATGGTATTTATAGGTGAAATGTATGTATTTATAGGCGAATGTATGTATTTATAGGTGAATGTATAGTATTTATCGGTGAATGTGTGCTTTGTATGTAAGTGAATAGACAACCACACTGGAAGAGTGCACATTGATGCAAGTGTTGGTGTTTATGGCATTTATAGGTGAAATGTATGTATTTATAGATGAATGTGTAGTATTTATTGGTGAATGTACTCTATATGTAGATGAATAGACAACCACACTGGAATTGTACAGAGCTGTGCAAGTGTTGGTGTTTATGGTATTTATAGGTGAAATGTATGTATTTATAGATGAATGTGTAATATTTATTGGTGAATGTGCTATCTATGTAGGTGAATAAACAACCACACTGGAAGAGTGCAAATTGATGCGAGTGTTGGTGTTTATGATATTTATAGGTGAAATGTATGTATTTATAGGTGAATGTGTAGTATTTATTGGGGAATGTATAATATTTATTGGTGAATGTGTTCTATATATAGGTGAACAGATTGACTGCCACACTAGAATTGTACAGAACTGTGTAAGTGTTGGTCTTTATGGTATTTATAGGGGAAATGTATGTATTTATAGGTGAATGTGTAGTATTTATTGGTGAATGTGCAGTATTTATTGGTGAATGTGTTTTATATATAGGTGAACAGACTGACTGCCACATTGGAATTGTACAGAGCTGTGCAAGTGTTGGTGTTTATTGTATTTATAAGTGAAATATATGTATTTATAGGTGAGTGTGTAGTATTTATTGGTGAATGTGTAGTATTTATTGCTGAATGTGTTATATATATATGTGAACAGACTGACTGCCACACTGGAATTGTACAGAGCTGTGCAAAAGACCCGCCAGTTGTAGTCAACACATACACGCACAAGAGTTTAATAACATGTTATTTTTCATAACATTGAGTGCACATGTCAATTTTCATAACATTGAATTTGCCATGGAGTTACATTTACACTCCCTCTATACCCTCCACTCATCCACAAAAAATACAAAGGTTTTCTCATACACAAATATAAGCATATTCAACTCTTTATATGCCCTCCACTTGTCCACAAAAAATTACTTTTCTATACCACACAAACTAACAACTATGTACACCCCTCAATCCTTCACTATGAAACTGAACTCCGACTGCCATGGCTGTAGAGGCGACATCGATTGCATCTGAGGCATCGCTTGCAGAGGAGGCATCGAGTGCATCTGAGGCATCACCTGCAGGGGAGGCATCGGTTGCATCTGATGCATCACCTGTGGGGGAGGCATCGGTTGCATCTGAGGCATGAACTGAGCTAGTTGGACGGTGTGCGGGATATTCAACATATGTTGTCCATGCTGCATCTGGGGCATACCCAACACCCGGTGCATGGGCTGCACATGTGGCTGGATTGTATCCTCTGTTGGAATATGACCTAAAAATGGCATTGTATACAATAGTGAAAAATTACTAAATGTTACATATCAACATTAAATTACTAAGTGTAATATGTGCACAGATTGATGAATGGCTACCTCTGGGAAAGTAGGGTTCTCTTCTTTTTAATTTAGAGCTCCTTTTCATCTTTTCAATAGAGCTTTCTATTCTTTTCTGTCTCTCTCTTCCTTTTGTCTTTGCTCGCGATAGATCGTTAACAACATAAGAATGGCTACCTGAAGGGATGACATTTTTATAACTGGCTTGTGACTGGGATGAATCTATCAGCTTCTTCAGCAGATTTGGGATTTCTTGAACAACTATATCATGCATTGCTTCAGACATCGATCCAACCTCTGCAACTTTCATGAGACGATGAATTAGATTGCTGTAGCGACATGCAGTTGAATCAACCAAACCATTTTGAATTATATATTCACCGGTTGCATGTCGATATCGCATCTTAATTGTCCATCGTTTCAGAATATATCTCTCAGGTATCCTTGCAATGCCTGCAAACTGAAGTGCCACCAACGCATGCCGACATAAATAACCTCTAAATTTGAAAGACTTGTAGGTACATGCAACTAAGTCCTCAGTCCGGTCAACCGACATCGTGAATTCCTTTGCAATGATCTTGTCAACATGTTTCACTTTAATATTTTCAAAAGACTTTATTCTCATTGTCAACTTCTTGTCATCATCATGAATGATTGTTGGAACATGGGAAGCAATCTCCATCAATTCTTCTTGGAACTTCCTAAAAATGCCCCTCGTGTATATACTAGAAGCCTATTTTTCAAATGGGGATGAAGTTCATAGAAAGGGAGCAGTTTCCATCGTTTTCACATCTGCTTCATTTTTTGCATCATATCTGCTGTCAAGTGCAACAATGTACTTATCAATGAATTTTTCTAGTGTAATTTTTGATTGAACAAATCCATCAAAGAAGTGATGGATGCTTTCATTTCTTTGGGAGGAAGACATTTCTGCATATAAATAAATATATGTTATTGAATTAGATGGAAACACTCTCATAAATACATGTGAATGACACTAAATAATATTACCTGCAAAGAAAGTATCTTTCAAGAAGACTGGAGTCCATTTCAGCCTGCTTTCATATAGACTCTTCATCTATTCATTATCATTGCATTCTTCATAGTTTTTGAGTATTTGGTCCCATCTCTTCTCAAAATCATGAGGTGTGATCGAATCATATATGCATCCATAGAACTCACCAATGAAATCAAGATACTTAGAATAAATATGACTAATTTTTTCAGGGATCTTCTTCATTATGTGCCAAAGGAACCAATGATGTCTTGCATCAGGGAAGATCTCGGCTATAACAACTTCCATGGTTTTATCTTGATCGATGATTATTGCTTTTGGTGCTTTGTTACCATTTGATTCTAGCCAAACCTTGAGCACCCATACAAATGATTCAATCTTTTTCATTTGAAAGAAGTGCACAACCAAAAAAGATAGATTATCCATGATGATTAACCCCCACAAATGGTGCAAAAGACATCTGATATGTGTTAGTCAAGTACGTAGTATCAAAAGTTATCACATCTTAAAAGTATGTGCATGCCATGCGAGACCTTCCATCATTCCAAAAGATATTGCGTAATTGATCATCATCATTCAAGTCCAACGCATAAAAGAACATTGGATTTCTAAGTTGCATTGGGCAAAAATATTCAATCATTCTCTGTGAATCACCTTTCTTCAGTTGAGATTGCCTCTCCTTATCAGAAATTTTTTTGACAATCTTTCTTTGAAAATGGTAACTGATGCATGCCTCCCACTCTTACAGCCATAGTGGAGACTATCTTCGAAGTTGTGACACCAGAACGCCTCATGTTTCTAATTTCTCTTTTTTGTAGAGTGCATATTTTTCTATGTGATCTAAAATATTTCGCACCACCCGGATTCAAAGCATGATTATGCTCTAGTATTAGTTCATAAAATACTTGTTTCCCACCACTTTTGTCGACCTTTACTTTCACCGATGCGTTGCAACCTATCTTTGGAGAGTCTCTATGATTCTTTGCTTCAGCCTTCCTTCTTGATTTTCCATTCTTCCAACAGCCTAAATGTCGAAATATACATTTTCCATTCTTCCATTTACTAGATATCACACATGTGTCGAACCCTACAATCCTTCCATATGTATTGTAGAACGTCATGACATCATTAGCATTTTCAAAATTTATACCCTCACTTAGTTGTGCTCTATTATAGGATCTCGCATTAGAAGAGTTGATTTTTCCTGGAGTGTTCACCTCAAAACCTTCTGATAGTATTTTATCACATACATTTTAGAGTAAAAAATAATTAAGAATGTGTATATGAAGAAAAGACATAACATATAGAAGTGTAAAAAAATACACCTATAAATACTGTTCATTCACCTATAACCCCTTCTCTAACAACGAAAAACAATGAACATGCAACTTTAAGAACTGAAACTGTAGTTGAAATAAGGAAAAAACAATGAAAACACAACTTTAAAGACTTCAACCACAGATGAAACACATAAAAAAAAAATGAAAATGCAGCTTTTAAAACTTCAACTGCAGCAGAAATAAAGAAAATTTTACTTCTTCTGCATGTAACTCTTAAACTATCAATGCACCTACCTATAACTCCTTCTCTAAAGACAGTTTTAAGGCATAGAGTTAAATAAAAACACAACTTTAAAGACTTCAACTATAACTGAAAAAAATTAAGAAAATAAAAATACAGTTTTCAAAACTTTAACCGCAGTAGAAACAAGGAAAAATTTACTTCTTCTGCATGTAAGGCATAAAAAAATATATTTAACTATATGCTATCAATCCACCTACCTTCTTCCATGTCCTTAAAAGTGTTTGTCTTTTCAAATCGAAGAGAGAAGCTCTGCAACAGTAGTTAAAGCAGTTGCCCAATAGCGAGACCTACTAACGAGGGAGAGGAGTAAATGTGTTGCTGCCTGTGGAAGAGAGACAAAGTGATTGAGAGATTTAAATCACAAAAATGTTGTTGATCGAGTGGGAGAGAGGCGGAGTGACTATGCAAGTCCGACTCACCCGTCTGCGTGGTTCGACTCGCCTATCTGCGCATTCGTCATTCCCCTCCGCACAAGTGAGAAACGAAAGAGTCGTCCGTCTACGTGCTCATCGTTCGCCTCCGCACAGGAGAAAGGAAGGCAAACACTTCGTGCTGGAGAAGGCGTACACCTTGGAGAAGGAGCAGAGTGGGGAATAAAGTAGTTCAATAACAAAGACGGGAAAGGAAGACAAATGCAATAGTGTCATTCTCCTTAAGACTGTGAGAAATATGACATCTCTGAAAAAAATTACCACTTCACCGTCTTAATCCACTTGACAACCACCTATTGAATGTGCTTGCAGATGTGTCACTTGTGTGCACCAAATACTACTCTTGTCTTAAATAACCTTACTCCCCTTTCACTTGCCGCCTCCGCCCCTCCTCTGCCGCCTCCATCTTCTTCCTCCCCCGCCCTTGCCGTGGGCGGCTTGGTTGCCATGGCCGCTGCTCTAGAGTGCTGGTCAGGGCAGCCAAGCACCGACGAGGACATGGTGGAGCAGGTCCTCGTGAAGTTGCAGGACCGCTCCGAGGCTTACTCTGCCAACGAGCCCCCGCCGCGCCCCGGGCGCTGACCTCCCCAGCTCCCCTGCCGTCACCGCTACTGTTGCTCAGCCGAAGAAGTGGCAGCGTCTAGGGCGTAACTTCACCGGCGCCTGCTCAAGAACTCCCTCAACATCGACTCCGCCCGAAAGGCCGCCGAGGGGAGGACGGCCGACCACAAGGCCCTCCGAATCCGGGGCAGCATCGTTCGCAACCTCACCCAACTACCCCAACATCCGCCGCCATTTCGATTCGCTTCCCAACAGGTAAGAGAAGATTAGGAGGACTGGAGGAGGAACGAGGCGGAGAGATTGTTCTGATGAAGTATTTGTGGATTTGTGTGATTTTTGGGTGGTTTTTTGTGCCAATAGGAGCGGCAGGGAGCAGCTACGCGCAGATGGGGCATGACATGAAGGACGTGCTTCTCCACGTCCGACTGATCGAGCTGGCGTCGGCGGAGGACCACCCCGCGGTCCATGTCCAGGAGGTGGTGGCAGAGGAGATCCGGCGGGACGGGCCCCGTTCTTCCGGCTCGCCTTCCCCTCCCATTCTCCCATCTCCTGGCCGGCCATGGTGGACGCCCTTGATGGTTCCTCCATCTGCTGCGAGCAAGTCCAGATCTTTGAGAAGAAGCGGCTGACACTAGGCATCGCCGCGACCCTCCTCGTGCCCTCCGCCAAAGAGCGGCTCTTTAGGGCCCGGGCCGAGGCCGCCCCTGCCACTCTGCCGTGAAGAAGCCGCCCAGAAGCAACGCCGCCAACTCGGTGAGGCTCCCCTTTGGCCTCTGCAGGTGCCAGGTCCCAGATTATCGCCCAGAAGCAACTCACAGTTTCTGCAGATCTTTGTGCAGATTATCGCCGAGAACCCAGAGACCGTCTCGGAGACTCGGATCAGCAATGTGTACAGCTCCGGCATGGTGGCGTGGGAGGTGGTGACTGGGGAAGCCGCATACTCCTCGTACTCGCCGGCGCAGATGGCGGTGAACATCAGCTCTTTTTCGGGATGGCCGGGGCGTGGGCGGTGGTGGGTGGCGGATTCAAGGGTTCTCCATCGGAGGGTCTGAAAGATTCTGAAGGGGGTGGTTTAGAAATTTTAGATGTGGTTTCGGAGGATGGAATATTTCATCAAATATCTATTTGTTTAATGTCTCAAATCAGGTGGGTTTTTTGGCGATGTTTTGAGAAGTTTTAAGATAATAATTGATTTATCTTTCTTCTTTTTTTTGGATAAGAAAAAGATGTTCCATTGATTAACGTGAAAAATAAGAGTGCAAGAAAACATAATCGGAGCCCAAAACCCACTCAACAAGAAAACTCAAAACCACTCAACAAGAAAATTAAGTCCAAACACATAAGAAGACCAACAGATAGGGTACAGAGTATAGTGCTTTGGGATGGACCAAACATGGACCCTTGGTCCTTACACATCGGAAAAACATGCAGCTGCCCGTAAGGGGGAAGGAGACGCCAACACTGCCTGGCGATCCACAGGTTCACTGAAGAAGGTCGTTGAAATGGTCAAGTAAGAAAAGTTAGAACGTACTTGATAAACATAATTAAATAGGCAAGTAAGAAAAGTTAAGACGTACTGGTATCACCTGAAGTGTATGTCACATACCAGACCCTTAACTAGCATTAGTCAATATAGCACGCTTGTTGACACTTTATTAAAGCACGTGGTTATTCAAGAGTTTCAAATTAAAGGAGTTGCAATAGCAAATGTTCAATATGACAGAGTATAAAGCATGGAATTTTAGATGAGAATGAATTACATAGGGAGGATAGGCCGACTAATTAGACAAATTCGGTCAACTGGTCAGGCAGGATTGGTTGATCGAACATGCATAATCAGTCAATTGAATAAGCAAAGTTGGTTGACCGAAATACAAAGTTCGGTCGACCATTCTTCCGAGAGCCGTCAACATCTTTCCAATTATGATAAATGGTCGACCGAAACACAGAGTTCGATCAGCCAATTCCGGTGAAATCAGAATTGTTCTTGCAAAATCGCATGATTTAATCATACATGGGAATGGAAACAAACAATCAAGGTTCATAGGGAGGAACCTACGATTATTAACTAACTAATTAATGATGTAAGAAAAGGTTGATGTGAACCAATGACTTCCTAAGAGTCTTCTCTCCTCCCTTCTTCGATGCAAGCAGCAACTGCCTCTCCTTTCTCTCTTTCTCCCTTTCTCCCTCGAGATGGCGTGGTGGTGGTGTGGTATGGAGTGGAGGAAGAAGGAGAGGATGTGTTTACAGAAGGGGGTTTGAGGGCTATTTATAGTGGTTCCATGCTTCTGCATGGTTGCCACGGGAGGGAGTGGCGATGATGAGAAGAATCACTACCCTTCAATCTTCTTTCTTAGCCATGATTCAATAGGGGTTAGCCGAGATCAACACATAGTCATCCCCTTCTTAAGAGTTAAGAAAGGTATGTAAGCTTCCTTATGTACAATTAAAATAGATGACTAAATTCAAATTAATTCATTCCAATTTCTTTAGACTTTAATTTTATATCTAAATGATGTCCAATTAAAGTGAAATTTCAAACACAAACTAATCAAGGGGTGATGCAAATTATGATGGTTTTAGTTTAATTTTTTAAAATAAATTATCGTCGAGTGAAAATTACCCAAAAAATCAATAAATTAACTTAATCTCAATATTCGTGCATTGATAATTATTGATATTTATATCTTTGGAATCAGCACATTTTTTTGGTAATTATGGTGATTTCAATTTTACTTTCATTATCGAAGTCTGGTGTCGCCCTATCGGGATATGCGCGATCGGAAATGGTATCGACATGTGGCAATATTTGCTACATATTCCTTTAAGTTTTAGTATCTAAATTTTCTTATGTATATATGTACTAAATCCAAATGAATTTATAATTTTCTAAGCTAACCGATATTAATGTTGGGTGTTATAGACTCGCCGAAGAAGAGCACCGCACGAAGTTCACAGTAGTTCGACATTGATAGGCTTGTCCACAGATAACCATGGTACTAGGGGGGAGATCGATGAAGGCAGGCGAAGAGAGCCCAGATAGCTGGGAAGAAAGTGTCGCTTCTTCTCCTACATGGGCGATCTCAGTTGTTGCTCACAGAGATGCTGAAAATAGAGGTCATAGTAGCGACAACAAAGAAGCACCAACATGTTCCAAGCTAGATTCAAGGGCCATACAAAGGGAATCAGATGCGAACAACAAAAATCAACCCCACCAACAACGAAAGACTCACAACCTAAACTATGGATGTGAGGAGAAAGGAGAACCAACAATAGGGACATCTTAGGGAACAAATAGGAAACTAAAACCGCAGACCAAACTCCCAAGTAATCGGAGCACAAGGCACTGGTTGAACTAATGAAATGAGCTCCGGTCAGACTAGGGAACAAAACTCCTACAGGGAACAAAACCTACCCCTAGAAGGGGGGAACACAACTCTGGAGGGAGACAAATGAGAGAGAGGGGCATATCTAAGTCTCAGAGTGCCCCCTCCCCAATGAGATGAGGCGGAGAGGTCAGAGACCCTCCTCTGACGAACCTGACGAAAATCTTGTAGTGCTTGGACTTGCATCATTGAAACCGTGTCTAATACCATATTTGTGTTACTTTTAGATATAGGTAATAAAATTGTGTCAGTTGCTTTTGTATCAAAGACCCCGATAAAAGAATCATCGTCAAGTGTGGGAGCTTCTAATTAGCCACAATCATATGATGGTATGAATTCAACCATGCTGACGATGTCATGACATTTTACAATACCTATGCGAGGAATGCAGGGTTCAACTCAAGTGTTATTACAAGTAAATGGAATGATGGAAAATATATTTATTGACATTTAGGTTGTTGAAAGAATGGATAATCAAGAAGAAAGACTGAAGCAAAAAAAACATAGAGACTCCTGAAAGATAGCTTGCAATGCATCATTGAAAATAAGGGTCGACAAAGAGAGTGGGAAGCATGTATTCTATAAAGTAGTACAACCATGCTTTGAATCCAAGTGCTACAAGGTATTTAAGATCACTTAGAAAGATATGCACTCCCCACAAGATAGAAATTAGGAACATATGTCGTGTTGGCATCTCCACTTCGTCAATTGAATTTCATAGAGAAGGATTGCCCAAATTTTTTAGATAGGGAGCGGCAATCTCTACTGAAGAAGGGTGATGCACAAACACTCATTCAGTTTTTTCATCAGATGCAACTTAAAAAGCCCACCTTCTTTTGTGTTAGAATTGAATGAGAATGATCACAAATTTGAAGAAAGATGAGATCAAATGATGATAAACTATGAAGAGTGCAAAGATAACGATTGAATGAAATGTTATATGAAAACCATGTGAAATGGCCACTAATATTCTTGAAAGATATCATTGCTAGTAATTCTCCACATTCACAATTTTTAGTTTCATTCATGACTCATTTTTTAGAGTATATTTTAGTGAATGTAGATAATATGTTATATTATTTTCATAGATTATGTAATATGTAGGGATGTTAGTCTCCCAAAGAAGCGAAATCATCTATCACTTCTTTGATGGATTTGTGCAAACAAAAACTACATTTAGAGAATTTGTTAACAAATAAGTTGCTGCACTTGAGCGAAGATATGATGTTGATAATCAAGTAGATGTAAAAATAATGGAGACGAATGCCTTCATACAAACCTCTTCCCCATTTGAGAAGCAAGCAACTAGTATCTATATAAAGGGTATTTTAAAGAAGTTTCAAGAAGAAGTGGTTGAGATTGCTACTTGCCTTCCTACTATCATCTATCATGATGAGAAGAGTTGATAATAAGGATGAAGTGCTATGAAAGGGTTAAAGGGAAACATGGGGAGAAGGTCATTATGAAATAATTCACCGTGTCTCGTGATCAAGCTGATGAGATGGTTACATGAAATTACAAATTATTCCAATTCAGAGGTTATTTATGTCGACATGCATTAATGACATTTCAATTTGCAGACATACACAAAATCCCCCATTGATATTTTATAAGATGATGGACACATGAGATTCGATATCGATGTGCAATTAATGAATGTAATGTGCAAAATGGAATGGTTGATTCAATTTTCTACTGGTATATAATCTAATGTATCATCTCATGAAACTAGCTGAGGTTGGATCAATGTCTGAAAAAGTGCATAGTGTAGCCATTGAAGAAATCACGAAACTTATTAAGAAGTTGATTCATGTAGCTGAGGCACATAAATGGTCAGAATATCCAGTACCTTCTCATGTTGTCAACGATCCACCATGAGCAAAAACAAAGAGAAGGAGGAGGGAGAAGAGAATTGAAAGCTCCTTTGAAAAGATCAAAAGAAAGAGTAGATCTAACAAAGCAAGAGAAAAATATAGGAAGTACCCTCTCCACCTTATACGCTATTTATGGAGAGAGGGCCCAGCCAATGTAGCCTGTGCAAAGAAACTTCACATGCACACTAGACAACTTGTGCATTGTGTCCCAATTGTGTAATCCATGTGCCCTATATATGTGTCCAAGACCCATAGATACAAGGTGACGTTCATGCACACTTTGTGATAGCAACTTAGTAAGTGGATCAAGAATATTGTCTTCGGACAAAACTCTTCCCATGTCGGCGTTCTTTCTGTCTATGATCTCCTGCATGAAATGGAAGCACCTCAAAATATGCTTAGACTTTTGATGAGACCTTTGTTCTTTAGCTTGCGCAATAGCACCATTGTCATTACATAACAATGATATTGGACATTTAATGCTAGGAACTACATCAAGCTTCTTAATGAACTTCTTCATCCATACGGCTTCCTTTACTGTCTCTGATGTAGCATTGTATTCGACTTCCGTCATAAACTCTGCAACGGTTTCCTACCTCCAAGACACTACCCCACCATTCAGGGTAAAAACAAATTCTAAATTTGATTTGCTATCGTCATGGTCATACTAGAAACTTGAGTCAATATAGCCTAAAATTTTTAGGTCATCTTCCATTCCTCCATATACCAAAAACAAGTCATTAGTTCTTCGCAAATACTTAAGGCTTGATTTCACAACAGTCCAATGTTGCATGCTAGAGTTAGCTAGATACTTGCTTGTAACATTTACACCATGAGCTATATCGAGCTGTGTGCAGATCATGGCATATATGAGTGATTATATGGCAGCAGCATAGGATATCTTACTCATGGCTTCTCACTCTTTTGAGGTCTTAGGGGACATTTCTTTGGAGAGATATATCTCATGTCTCATGGGAATTAAGCCTCTCTATAAATTTTTTATATCAAATCTTTTGACAATGGTCTCAATATACATGGATTAGGACAAGCCAGACATCTTTTTGATCTATCTCTATAGATCTTAACACCCAAAATATATAATACTTCTCCAGAATCTTTCATGGAGAAATTATGTAATAGCCAAGTTCTTACATAAGACAACATATCCACATCATTTCCAATGAGTAGTATATCATCAGCATACACTACAAGAAAAGTGATAGCACTCCCACTTACTTTCTGATAGATGTAGACACACCATTTTTTTACTTCATATTGAGTAAATTTCATGTTATATTGCAATGTCCCAAAGTGGCTCTCTTCATTTAAGCATTTGAGTGCTTTTTCCTATTTTTCTATATTTTTTAGCATTTTCTAAGATTGTCATGGCATTGTGAGAGGTTTGATATTCGAATTAGCACCAGTAGATGTGATTCATGTCTTATATCTGCAGCAGGTCATGTCAACGCAATTCAAGTTTCCTTAATCAAATTTTGGTAATTTTCTTTTCGACTTTTGGAAATAATTTATTACCAAAATTGATTTGTGGCAGGTCAAGTTGACACAATTTTAACTTCCCTAATCAGTATGAGCGACTTGCCTCACAATAATTGATTATCTTAAAAGACGTCGTGTCAAGTAGACACATTTTAAGTCTTCCATTTTTGGATTTATGGATAGTGTTCGAATTGATTATGAAATTCTAGAATATGCGTTGTGTACCCCTAACACGTTTCAATTCTTTCCATTTTTCAGAATTCTAGCCGAATTATGGAAGTTTCTTAATT
Source organism: Colocasia esculenta (assembly GCA_014218235.1). Lineage (NCBI taxonomy): Eukaryota > Viridiplantae > Streptophyta > Magnoliopsida > Alismatales > Araceae > Colocasia > Colocasia esculenta. The sequence goes on along the minus strand of CM024766.1, from coordinate 6,649,116 downwards.
GTGCCATTTTGTCCTAACGAGTTTCTTAATACGCGTCCACTAAGGTTGACGTGATTGTAGACGATCCGTTTCGCCTCCCGGGCCGTGTCCCCGTTGTCGACGGTGGATGTCCTCCGGGTGCTCGCGAACGTCACTGGTCTCTCGTTGGCGACGATGGATTGTTGGTTGACTTGGTTGACTCCCCGGTTGACTGGGTTGACTGAGGAGGAAACAAAGAAAACCAGAGATGAAAGGAGAGGGTTGTGATCGCCAGGGCCTTACCTGTGCCCAAGGAGTTGCTATGATCACGTCGGTGCAGTGGCCTCACGCAGCGGGCGGAGATGGGGCTCCAACTTCTCCTTCTTCGGCCGGCCAAAGGAGGAGAGCTCCACGGTCACGTTCACAATGTTCCTACCACGAACAAACCTCTATTAGACTAAATGCAGTGTAGCAAATGTTCAGGAGAAAGAAAGGAAAGCCCAAAAGGCGAGTCCCGTACCGGTTGCGGACTTGAGAAGAGGGGTGGCCAAATGCTATGACCACCCTTCTTCCCTCCGTTTTTGGTTGGGAAACCCCTTTCTAGGTGTGTAGGAAGATAACCTACGTGCCTAGTGTGAGTGGGAAGGTGTGTGCAACATGCAAGCTAGCTAAAAGATAAGTAAGAGAAGAGAGAGGGAAGGAGATGTAGATCCTCGTTGTTGGTGTTGTGGCTCCTTGCAAGGGCTCCTCCAGCTCCAAAGTAAGCCTCCTGAACGTCCCAAGTGAAGAGAGAAAGGAGAGGATGAATGGTAGAAGGTGAGGTGCAAGTTTCTCTCTCCTCTCTCAAAGTGGCAGCATAAGGACGTCCAGCTTCCCTCCTCTGGTTCAGAGGGCTCAAGGGGGTGTTAAATAGGCAGTGGAGCTCGGGGTTGGAGTGCCTAGGATGCTAAGTGTGAAGAAACACACTTACACACTTGGAAATCCATGGCTAAATGCTCCAACCAATGGGTAGAGGCCATGTAGGATTTTTACTGTGTCAAGGGGGTGCCTAGGTGGCCCATATACCCGTTGGGAACGGCCACATGCGCTGCATGGGCGAGACAATGGGGCAAGTGGGCTGGAATCTCGGGTTAGTTGCGCAGACCTGGTAAACCCTATTGACGTCCAGGGATCAGGCCGCCAACCTCATGCAGGCGTCCAGCGAGGTGGACGCCAACTTGGGTCAGCGTCCAGAGGTATTGCCGCCAACCTGTAGTCGGCGGCCATCGATGCCGCCGTCTACATGGGATCCGAGGCTGGTCAACAACTGGTCAAACGAGGCTTAATGGGACAAATAACCTTGCGGGAGATGGGCCAAATCTCGCGTCTACAAATGCCCCTCCGAGACGTCCGGTCTTGCAAGGGAGCAGAGCGGACTGAAAGGTTGGTGTCTCGGTAAACAAAGGACGCGGAGATTTAATGGAAGGGTCATCTCCGAGGATAGGAGTTCTAGCAAACCAAACGAAAGAGACAGGCTAGAAACAAATGACGAATCGTCTGAGAGACAAATAGGGGTAGGAAAAGGGTGATCTATCCGTGTAACTACAACTGCGACCCAATGGCAGGGTCCCTGGCATGGCCGTGTCGGACTTTGACTAGTTTCCGGCATGTCTGAGTCAAAGGAGTTGTAATATGACGGTTGAATCAGGAGGGTCTCGTAACCGGAGCTCGCGGGCTCGCTGGCCTAATCAGGACGTCGGTCCCGAATTTAGGAGGTCACAAAGACAAGGAGTTGGTTGATCTCTCAAAGGATTATCAAAAGATTCTAACTGGAATCACATGCCTGGAAAACCTGAAGTCCGGAATTAAGCTCGCGGCTGGCGAAGGCTCAAGTGAACTCAATAAGGCTGGAATGATCATTTGTGAAAAGCACGGTGGGACAAGTTGAGAAGGGGGGCAACAAAAACCCGATATCAACCTAGATAGTCATGAAGAGCGGACCCAGTAGGCTACTTGAGCTGAGGGAGCCATGGAGCAATCATTTGATCGAGGAAAATCACCATTTTTTTTTTAGAGTGTTAGTAAGAGAATGTTAGCAGTGAAGATGCATGCTGGTGTGGGTTGCCTATCTAAAATGCAAGTTAGCACCAGAGGAAAATTCTAAAGGCCATACGAATAACTGAGAGATCGCAAACCCATCATGGTTTTTGGTGAAGGGGAACTCAGGGTTCACGGTCGCCAAGTTATTCGCCTCTGGTGGGGTCCTATGTTAGACATACCTGTAACGCTCAAGGTCGCATGAGCGTTCCGAAGTTGAAGCGCGGCCTGTGCTTAAGATATCTGCAAAACAGCTCGAAGCACAAGATAAAGGATAATGGCCATATAAAGATTAAGAATTTAAAAACTTCCGGTCAGTAAACGTCCACATCGATGGCCGCCAGTATTATTGTTAACGTCCACAGATGTGGCCGCCAACCTGGAACTGACGTCCACCGACCTGGACGTCGACCTGACAGCGGATCAGACCGAAAATATAGGTGATGGGAGTCCATAGGGACTCTACCATCTTCTACCTCCGTCCCTCCCTGCTCCTGCTGCGAACCAGAGAGCTGAGAGACAGAGAAACAGAGCAGCATGGCCTCTTCATCGACCGGACAATCCACATGCGCGAATCCCGGAGTTCTGAGTGAAGTACCGGGACACCTGAGCACACGTCTGGCCAAAGGAGAGGTAAGTGATGATTAATTCTGCTCTTTCCTGGGCTGAAAATGCCCCAAACAGCTCTCTTACAAAACCCCGCCCTTATGCAGGAGATTCCGGCATTCCCAAGCCAAGGCCAGGTACGGGCCTTTTCTTGGCTTGTGAACCTAGTTAACGCGATAACCCTGGACATGCGGAGCCTCATCGGAATGTGGCATTTGAACTTCATGGTGGTCCTGGCCAAGAACATGAAGGATATGTGGTGGGGGTTCGATGCTTTGGGGGCGCTAATGGAGAGGTGGCACCCGCACACGCACACATTCGTGTTCCAGGGCTTCGAGGCGAGCGTGCTGCTGGAGGAGGTGGAACTCTTCTTGGGATGGCAGCGATGTCTGGAGTACGATGCAGCGACTCCACTCCCCCCGTGGGAAGAGATCCTCGCTGACATTGTACGAGACAAGAAGGAGGTGCTGCGAATGACGAACAAGCATTGAATCTTCCTGGACCGGCTGGCTTGGTGGCTGATCCAGCATGCCCGGGAGATTGGCGGAGAGAGGGCGACGCGAGGACTGACTCTTTGCCTGGACGGGGTGTTCCTGTTCCCCACGAGTGGCGACTTCATTCTCTACGAGCATGTTGGAGTGCTGTCTCTGCTGTGGCGCGGGCAGTCACTCGCCCCTGCAGTGCTGGCCCACCTGTACAGTTTCGCTCACCACAATGAGCCTAGGCGGACGCACCTACGGGAGTTTGTTTCTGCTCCAGGTATGGATGGAAGCTCATTTGAAGTTTGATTTTGCTGAAGCACAACCTACCCCCTCCAGGATCTTCCTTCGGAGTTCAGTGTACTGCAGCAGGGCATGGTATGAGCCGGAAGGTGAGATCAAGTGTGTGACAACACACTTGAAGAGCAGAGACGCTTGGAGAGATCATCTGGCGTTTCTGGTGATGGATGACTTCATTGTGAGGCCACTGCTTATGAGGACCATCGAGTTCAGAGCAAAGACCAGGGAGGACAGAGATTTGTGGTTGATTGGGGCTGATCGGATGGTGGTGTACCAACCACATCGGTGCCACTGTCAGCTTGGGATTCCACGAGGAATCCCAACTTCATTCAACGGCACTGATATGATAGTCACCGGGAAGAATGAAAAGATGATGAAAAAAGCCATGAAGACTTGGAAGAAGTACACAGTGAGCAAGAAGGTGGGACTGGCGGTGCAGGAAATGTCGGAAGACATATGGCAGTACGAGGATTTTACGGACACCATTTGTCCCATTTCTTGTGATTTTTTCATGGCCCGTAGGGCAAAGTGATGTATCTCCCTGATTTGAATAAATGTAACACAAATTTGATGAATAAAGTGAATTGCATTTGTGTTAGACTGTCTTGAGTTTGCTTGGCTTGTGGAATGTGTGGAATGAGAAGGCCTCAAAAGGGACCAAAAGAGTGTGCTGTGAGAACTGAGTGCGGGGGAATTGGCGTCCCGATCGATGGCCGCCAAGAAGAGGTAAACGTCCAGGTCCTGTCGCCAACGAAGGTAGACGACCACAGAGGTGGCCGTCTGATTCAAAGTCGACGTCCAGCGCTGGTCGTTGACCAGACTTCGAGGTCTGACATTGAAGAGACCTTAACGTCCACGCCCAGGACGTCAAGGGTACGTCAACGGCCAGGGCTTGATGTCAGAAAAAGTTAAACGGCCAGCACTTGACGTTAAACCAGGAAACTCCCTTTTTTGAACCGACGCCCTCTCCCGGGCGCCATTACGCCTTCCAAACGTCGGGAGAGGGGAAAACCGAACCTACGGCCCTCTGCTTACCTGATCACCTTGCTTGAGATCACGATGAGAACGAGAGAGAAAAGGACCATCATCCGGGGCCGTCGCCAACCGGAGGAGGAAGAAGAAGAGGTGGAGATGGCCACGGCGGAGGAAGAAGAAGAAGTGGCGGTGGAGGATGCACCAGAGGGGGACGAGACCGAAGGAGGAGACGAGACGGAGGCGGAAGCACCTCGACGACCCCGGGTGAGTACCCTAAAACCTCACTGGATGCCTTTTGATTTGGTGAAAAGAGGGGAAAAACAGGGGAAGTGCCGTCGGGTCAGACAGGAACTTGACGGCAACATCGGTTGCCGTCGAGTTCCTGCTGGCGTCCAACCCCTTGTCGCCAAGGTGAACTTGACGGCAATGGGCCGGACGTCGACAGTGGAACTTGACGGCGACCACTGGACGCCGACTGTGAGTAAGCGGCCACCCCTTGACGCCAATTGTTAATGAACGGCAATCGATACTGACGTTAATATTTCTGTGTTTTCTGCAGGGCAAGGGCCGGATGAGGAGCAGGGTGACTTGGGACCTGTGCTGGGCGTGGTACAGGGCGCTTCCGGAGACCCAGCAGGCCCAGATAGCGAGAATGGGGTTCGGACATCTCCTATCAGTACGCCCTTTCCACTTAGATGTGCCGTACCTAAAGGCGTTGAGGGAGAGATGGGAGGAGGACTGCAAGGCATTCATCATGCCTTGGGGTCACATGATACCCACATTAGAGGATGGGACGTATCTGACGGGGCTGCCGGTTCAGGGAGAGCTGGTAGTCGGACTGGAGAGGAGGGACTACTATGACGACATAGTAGAGCTGTTGGGGCCAGAGTTTGTGGCCGGGAGGAGGAGACCGATCCGGAGCATCCTGCTCGGATCACTGTCGGAGGCAGTTGGATTGAGAGGAGGGCGGAGAGGCCCCCTGGAGACGTTAGAGGAGTTCTCCGCCAAGGTGAGGGGTCTGCTGGATCTAGAAGGCCGGAGCGAGGAGCGCTGTGTCCGGATCTTTGTCAGCTACCTCTTTGGGCGACTTTTGTTCGCGACGTAGTCATCTCAGATGAACTGCAAGTTCGTGCTGCTTCTCCGAGATTTGGCGCAGGCGGGGAGGTATGCTTGGGGCGCCGCGATGCTGGGACACCTTTTCTCTCTCCTCCCCAGCAGCTCGCAGCGTTCACAGAGCACTGGGGGCTTCACCCCCTTCTTACAGGTACACAACTTTCTTTAAAGCTCATCATTGATTTTTTATTGATTAACTGCCCGACTGATTGACCATTCTTTTTGCTGCCTTGTAGATCTGGGGGTACACCCGCTTCCCCATGGGATGCGGGACACAGGTAGAGGCGCACCAGACGATGGTGCCTCTCATGACGAGGTGGGAGGTGGCCCCGGACCCCAGGGTCACCGACAGGAGGGCCGGAGACGTGCGGGTCGCACTTGACCACTACCCGCACGAGCAGGTATGAAACTCTCAACTAGCTCTTGCATTCTTTCAATTATTGCTGCATTTGATGTTACTGACCAGTATTTTCTCATTCTTCTCAGGTGGTGTGGACCCCCTATGCGGGGGAGGCGGACGCCTCGCACCCTGCGGTGGCGGCAGGTCGCCCCTTGTTCGACCGCCACCTCCTTTTACTGTGCCTCGGGACATGTGAGGTACTGTATTTGGAGTTGGTGGTACGGACCTTGGGCTGGCACCAGCCGGCGATCAAGGTGCCTTCCCTCGGGAGAGAGGGACACTCGCGCCGGCGGTTCTTTGCCGAGAACCGCGACTGGGGTGCAGACCACGGCAGCACCGTCGCCTACTGGCGTGAGGGCAGCGAGCAGGTGGTACGGCAGACGGCCCTCCTCGACAGCTCAGCTTATATGGAGGACTACCAGGCACGATATGCCGGGCGACTCCGGCTTGACCGACGAGTGGTAAGTGAAACTTCTAACTTTAAGCCCTGGGTCGGTGGATTGCCTCATTTGATTCTAACCTTGAAGTGCATTTGGCAGATGCCGGAGTCACAGGCCATCCGCCTTTTGGAGGGGCGACTGGCCGAGCAGGAGGTGGAGCTGACGAGGCTCCGGGCCGAGGTCAGGACACTGGTAAGTGGCATTAACCCTTGAATTTGATTTAATATTGATTTGATTTGATTTCTGACCAAGATATGTGAATGCAGAGAGCGGAGCAGCAGAGGGTGCGGGCGAGCCATGACGCAGGGGCGAGCTCGTCCGCCCAGCCAGCCAGAGGGGACCTGGCGGTCCGCCTGCAGGAGGCCCTGGATAGGGCGAATGAGCGGATCCAGGAGCTCGAGGCGGAGGTAAGACACTGAATCAAACCTGAACACTTGTGATTTGATTTGATTTGACGTGTTTGCTTTTTTTGGCGTGCAGCGACAGGCAGGAGGAGTAGCGACCCTCCAGGCGCAGGTGGAGGCCCTGCGGCTGGATCTGTCGAGGATGGAGGGTCGCATGACCGCGTTCCGAGACAGTGCGAGGGATGCGGAGGCCGAGAAGATACAGGCCATCGATGCCCGAGTGCAGGCTGTCGCGGATCTGGAGTTCCTAAAGAACTGGGTGCTGAAGAAGCGCCGGGAGCAGCAGCGACAGACTCAGCAGGAGGCGGCTGGGAGGATGGGGTCCGTGTTCGGGTCTCTTGATGACATCGTGTCATTGGGAGATCGGTCCGTCGGACGAGGAGCGGGAGCGCGCCCAGAGGTCTCTACTGCGACGAGACCTCCCGTCCCAGACAGACGTCGGGAGAGGGAGGAGGAGGAGGTCAGCAGCTCGCGTAGGCCGAGGCCTAGCGAGGGTGAGAGGAGAGAGGAGTGAGCTTTTGTACCACCAGGGGTATGCCCCTGTCATGACATGTACATGACTTGATCATTATAGTGGAATTTGTGGACTTTTGTCATTTGCACTTGAATGGTTTTGCTTTGGTTCCTCATCCTGTATCCACAACACTAAAAAAAACAGGTTAGTGTAGATCTGTTTTTAGCCCCTTGCCTACGATATACCTTTCTTGAGATCTGGTCAAGGGGATAATTTCTAATCAAAGATAGGAACATAATAAATTAACCGAAGGGAGATATGCACATGCATTTTTTTGTGTTTTGTTGTTTTTGATTTTTTTGTTTTTGTTTTTGATAAGAAAATAAGGAGAATGTTAGCATATATACATGGTACCACTATTTTTTTGGATTTTTTTTTATTTTTCTATTTTTTTGGCTTTTAAAAATAAGGAAGAAATTTTGGGAGAAAATATGTACAGCGTGAAATATGTACACTAAAAGACTCTTTTTGTTGTTTTTCATTTTTTTTTTTTGTATTTTTGGACTCTAAGACACATATTCATCACATGTTGTAGTGTAGGGTTTACACGATCTACTTAACCACAGAGGCCAAGAGTGAGGAAGGACGTGTGTGAATTCCTTGATGTTGGACATTGCCCCTAGCCTTCTTGATATTTTCCACTACGGAGGGTCTTATACAATCAAATTGCCCCTAGTGGGAGAAATCGGAAGAAATGTATAGAAAATTATGTAGGACTTTGGTTCAAACTACTTTTTGTTTCCAAACCGACATCTCCTATCAAGCAGACTTGGTCAACCATTGTTTTCAGGGGGATTTTTCATTTTATTTCTGTTTTTTTTTTTGGTGGAGGCACGTACTTTTTGCTACCTCCTTGAGTTGGTCAGCCTTTTTCCGGGTACGTACTTTTTGCTATCATTTTTTGACCTTCTGGCTTTTCTTTTCCCCTTTGAGGCTTGATTTTGACATTTTGCCCCTTACTTTCATTAGTTGCCCCTGTTTTATGGTGACCTTATCCTTTTAAAAGAGAGTGGGTGGTCCCCTACTCGTAGTTTGTTCCGTTTCCAGACACGACCGAGTGGGAAAAGAATAGGGGAAACACATTGACCGGATGAGACCGCCCGAGTGTACTAGTGATTTTCTAGCCAAAGGGCAATATCTCAACATCGTGTGGTGTGTGAATAAGCCCTACCTGACTAGTGGCCACGTGGAAGAGTAAAGAAAGAAGACACACACCTTAACAAGTGATGAATGACCGACTTGACGGATTGACTGACTGACTATGGGTAGAACTTCTTGAGGTAGACTGCATTCCAAGGGTGTGTTAGCTCAACTCCCTCGGCATCTACTAGCCTATAAGCGTTCCCTGAGTATGCTTCTTTGACAACAAAAGGACCCTCCCAATTTTCTTGCAATTTGCTTCTGGGACCTGGTGCTTTTAAGATTTTACGCTTAAGGACCATTTCACCCACTTCGAATTTTCTCTCAAGAACTCGTTTGGCATAAAAACGTGCAATTCTCTGACGATAGACCTGTGCATGGTCAGCCGCTATCATTCGCCTTTCATCTAAGAGTTCAAGTTGTGCCAACAAGGCTTCCCGACGTTGATCAGGATCAAGTTCGGAATCCAATTGAACTCTAAGTGAAGGGACGAAGATCTCATATGGGAGTATCGCATCTGATCCGTACGTCAAGGCATAAGGGGTTTGCCCCGTAGGAGTGCGGACGGAGGTGCGATAAGCCCAAAGAGCTTCAACCAAGCGATCTGGCCAGTCAACATTATTATGAGATTTGCATGTTTTCTTTATGATTTTAATGAGAGTTTTGTTAGTAGCTTCAGCTTGTCCATTACCTTGTGGATAATATGGTGATGAATGATGCAAGTTAATGCCATATTTACCACACATGTCGCGAAGCTCCTGTGAAGTGAATTGCGGTCCGTTGTCGGTGACGATGTCCCGAGATACCCCGAATCTTGCAAGAATGTTGCGCTTGATGAACTTGACGACCGTTGAAGCTTTGACTTCTATGAATGCTTCTGATTCAGCCCACTTCGTGAAGTACTCCGTGGCGGTCAGAATGAAGGACTTCTTCCGGACTTCTCCGGTTTTGTCCGCAAGAGGACCAACCACATCGAATGCCCACATGGTGAAAGGCCATGGTGCGATGAGAGGGTGAAGAGAAGAGGAAGGAGCATGAATTTTGTCACCGTGTAATTGGCATTTAGCACAGTGACGGACAAAATGGCGACAGTCCTCTTCCATGGTGGGCCAATAATAGTGTCTTAGCAATTTCTGGGCAATTGCTCTACCATTAACATGGCCACCACATTCACTAGAGTAAGCGGCTTCGACAACATCTTGTGATTCGATTTCATCAAGGCAACGGAGATAGACCCCGCTGAGAGACTTTTTGAACAAAATGCCACCTATGATCTTGTAACGCTCCGAGACGCGACGAATTGCCCGTCTATCGGCAGAGGTGGCATAATCAGGGAAGGATCCATCTTTGAGAAAGTTCTCGATGTCAAAATACCAGGGATGGCCATCTTCAAGGTCAATTTCTGGCTCTTTGGAAAGCGCATGGACCCGAAGGGATGGAGAAGGATGCACGAGTTGAGAGAACCATGGATCGACATGGGAAGGGACTTTTAACCTCTGAACAGAGACGGTTTCAGACGACTTTCCCAAAGGGATGGGAATGGAAGACGCGAGGGAAGCGAGGGAATCTGCTAGGATATTTTGGGCCCTAGGAGTGTGAACTAGGGTGAGCTTCCTAAACTGCCGGACTACTTTTCCTACCAATTCTTGGTATGGTTTCAGCTTGGGATCCCGGGTCTGGTACTTGCTAAGAGATTGCCGGAGTATCAACTGCGAATCTCCAATAATCCTTAACTCCTTGACTCCGAGCAATAAAGCCATCTTCAGCCCGACTAGGAGAGCCTCGTACTCAGCCACATTGTTCGTGGCTCGGAAGGTTAACTGATAGGCGTGCGGAATGACTACCCCTTCCGGAGAGAGGAGGACTGCCCCTATCCCACACCCTTTCGAATTGAGCGCCCCATCAAAGTAAAGCACCCACGAAGGTTCACCATCAATAATGGCTCCTAACTCTTCATCGGGAAAACTTTCATCAACGGGGGAGTATAAAGGTAAGGGGTGGTGGGCCAAATGCTCAGCTATGGCATGCCCCTTGATTGACTTTTGGTTGACATAGGTGATATCAAATTGGTTAAGGAAGCTTTGCCACCTCATCAACCGCTCAGTCAGGACGGGCTTCTCGAGCAAGTACCGAATGGGGTCCATACGCGCCAGAAGTTTCACTTCATGAGCCAAGAAATAGTGCTTCAACTTCTGGGCAACCCAGACGACGGCCGCGCACGTTCTTTCCATGGCGGTGTACTTCTTTTCAGCCTCATTGAACAACTTGGATAAATAGTACACCGCTCTCTCCTTCTTCTCGTCGTCGTATTGGGCCAAAACCGCTTCAGTTGAGTCTTCCGTGGTTGACACATAGAGCAGTAAAGGCCGACCCGGGACCGGAGGAGCGAGAACAGGGGGATTAAAAAGATAGCTCTTCAATTCATCAAAGGCCTTCTGAAATTTATCGTCCCAATTGAACTTCGCCTCTCCTCTAAGCATCTCGTAGAAGGGCTTACAGCGGATTGAATGCTGGGAGATAAATCTCTGAATGAACTGGAGTCTGCCAATTAGCCCTCTAACTTCTCTGATATTCCTAGGAGGAGGCATGTCGATTATTGCTTTGGCCTTGTTAGGATCAATTTCAATTCCCCGCTTGCTGACTATGAACCCGAGCAATTTCCCCGAAGAGACACCAAAGACACACTTCTTGGGGTTCATCTTAAGATTGTGCTCTCTAGACCTTTGGAGAACTGCCCAGAGGACCTCAGCATGGCCATGTCGAGTCTTTGATTTTACCAAGACATCGTCCACATAGACCTCCATGTGCACATGCATCATGTCATGAAAAATTGCCATCATTGCCCTTTGATAGGTTGCTCCCGCATTCTTTAATCCGAAGGGCATGACGACGTAACAGTAAGTCCCCCAGGGCGTTGTAAATGAAGTTTTCTCCTGGTCTTCCTCCGCCAAGCGAATCTGGTTGTACCCAGAGAAACCATCCATAAACGACAAAAGCTCGAAGCCGGCAGTATTGTCCACTAGGACATCTATGTGTGGGAGAGGGAAATCGTCCTTTGGGCAAGCACGATTAAGGTCACGGAAATCTATACAGATCCTAACCTTACCGTCCTTCTTCATTACGGGGACGATATTAGCTACCCACTGTGGATATAGCACAACCCTAATAAATTTGGCTTTGTGCAACTTGTCAACCTCCTCTTTGATCTTGAGTGCCAGCTTAGGATGTAGCCTTCTCAACTTTTGTTTGACGGCCTTTGCGTCGGCTTTTAGGACCAAACGGTGCTCAACCAAAGAGGTGTCGAGTCCCGGCATGTCCTCGTAAGACCAAGCAAATCCGTCGGAAAATTCTTTGAGAATGGATACCAAAGCTTCTTCTTCTTCAACACTCAAGTTGGCACTAATCAAAACTGCCTTCGGGGATTCTTCAGTGCCAAGGTTGACTTCTTTAGTAGGCTCGTCAGCAGCCATGGTTGGCTCGTCGAACCTCTTTGTGCCATCCACATAGGAGCTCACTGGGTCCTCTTCTCCTAACCCAGGATCTCCTGACTCACCCTCCTCATTAAAATCTAACAAATAGACGCCTAGACCGTCATCTACGGAGTCACCTTCTTCAAAATCTGAATCCACGAGAGCAGGATCCTCAAGAAATTCTGGCACCTGACTTAACTTAGCACATCTCTCAGCCAAGGCCATAACAAAACGGGCAGGAACTTGCCTACCCTTCTCCTTGTGCACACATGGCTGAGAGGAACTAGACTCTCCTAGACTTAAACCAGACTTAGACCTGACTCTAAACTAGAATCTAGACCACTATTTACAGGACTGCTATGTACAAAACTATGTACAGGGGAAGTGCCCCTAGAGGGGCAAGAGGAAGAGGAGCTTAGGCCGGAAAGCGTCGGCCCCTGGCCGAGCGGAAGAGGTTCCAAAGAGGAGGGGTGCTCAATGGAGACCTCGGATTTCCAATTTTCAAAATTGGCATTTTTTTTTGGGAGTCAAGGCCAAGAACCAAGAGTTGCTGACTCAGGGTAGCCTCGACTGGCGAGATGAGGGATGGAGAAAGGACAGGAGGGGAAAGAAGGGGATTAGACGTGGAAATAGAAGGACATGGAGATGGATAAGGTGGAGGAGAAGATGGGGGAGAAGGGAAATCAGAGCCAAAGAGGGAGAGGAGGCCAAAATCGTCAGAAATGTCCTCTATTTGGGCGTCCTCTTCCTCTTCTTCATCCTCACTCTCAGAGCAAGGAATTTCTTCAATTACGGGCTCCCTGGTCCCCATCTGGGTCGGCCCCTGGACAAAATGTTCCTTTAGAGTCCAGGTAAAGGGTTGATACGGTATGAACGGGTCGGGATGGACAGGGTCTGGGTAAAAACCTAGACCGGCCTTTGGTAACAACCTCCTGATTGCCTGGATGCTCTGGGTCTCTCCTTTTTCATCCGTACCCAACCCGCGGCCATGAACATAGCCGATGTTGGCCATCACTTCCCAACCTTTTCCCGGGAGACGTGGGACATGGGGTTCTACAATAGGCCGGGGAGGTTGGCTAAGCTCAGAGGGTGTGGGGAAGTCAAAGAGAGACATGACTGGCTTCTTCCCCTTATCCAAAACGAAGAGGTGCGGCATCTGCTCGGTAGTGACAGCATTGAGGGTCTCTAGGATTGGAATGCTCTTGATCTTAATGACCCGCCCATTGAAGGGGAATTTGAAGCACTGGTGGGCGGTGGAAAGGACTCCTAAGGTTTGCTCTAGCCACGGACGACCGAGGATGGCCTTGTAGGCCGGATCGACGTCGAGAACTAGGAATTCAGTGGACATGGTGACGGGTCCGACTTCCATCTTAAGAACAATTTTGCCTTTGGCAACCCTTTTGGAATTGTTGTAGGCGGCGATGGTGGAACAGCTTTTCTCCAGGTTTTCTTCCCCTAAACCCAATTGCTTAAGGGTCTTCATCGGACAAACATTGATAGAAGCCCCGGTGTCGATAAGAGTAGAGTCCACCGAAACCCCATTGAGGTTGATGGTGAGACAAAGAGGGAGAGAACGACACTCGGGGGTGGCGAGATCCTTGTCCGAAAAAGAGATTGAGGGTCCTTGGGTGAGGGAGAGAATGGCGCCGGTGACCCCACTAGGAGGGAGATCATCGTTAACCATGATTTTCTGGAGGAATTGGAGAAGAGTGGATTGGTGTGATGGCGACCTCCGAATCAATTCTAAAATAGACACCCTTGCGGGCGTCTTATCAAAATGTTGGAGAATATCATATTCGGTGCCAGCCGGGGGCGGAGGACCATTATCTTCCTCAGCTTGGGATGGCCGTGGAGGTGGAGGAACAATCCGATTTCGGAGCGTGACATGCACGGCCTCCTGAGACTGGGGACGGATAAGTTGGAGGGGTCTGGAGGATGACTCATCGGCAGGAGAAATGGGGATAGTGGAATGAGCATCTTGGGGAGGACGGATGAGCACTAGGGGCCTCTCCTCTAGGATGGCGTCTACCGACGTGGAAGGCTCCTAAGACTCGGCCGTGGGACACGGGTACCACTCTTCGAAACCTTCTACCCCCCACTGTTGTTCTCTCCTCACAACCCGGGGCCCTAAGTGTATTATGGTATGCACATTCTCTTAGGCTCTGGATGAGGAGGGGTTGTTGATTTGGTGAGTGGGGAGAGGGTTACTAAAAATGCCAAGGTCTTTTTTGGTGTACCTAGACTTTGCTATGGCCACCTTGACGTCATCCCAGTTGATTCTACCTTGGTCATTCATATCATAGACCCAGTCACGGAAGGTAAAGCAATTGTAGATGAAGTGACCATGGGCCCTATGATATGGGCAGTACTTGGAGGTATCGACCCTCGGATTGATGTTCTCCCTTTGTGGAGGGAGTTGAATCGCATCGCAGGACATGAGAGCGAAGAATACGTCCTCGAGAGTCTCAGGGAGAGGAGGGTAGTGCGACCTTTTGGGGCCAGGTCGGGTGTATCCAGAAGGAGGGGGAACAACGGAGTAAGGCTTGGATGGGTGAGATGGGAATTGGTGAGGGTTGGAAGAAGGGTTGGAAGGAGGATGGGAGGATTTGTTGGGAGGCCTCAAAGGCTGACTGCAGGCACTGACAGACTCGTTAATGGTTACCCCCTCGGTGGTGGGTGCCGCGGGAGCCTTACGTGCCTTTGGCTTCCCTTCGAAGAAATGTGGGAGAGAGGAGTCCTTGATCTGATTTTCGATCACCTTGGCTTGGTTATAGAGATGTGAGAAGGAAGGGAACTCACTTAGCATTAGAATGGAACGGAGCACAGGGGTGGTGTTGGTGACCAACAAGATTATAGCTTGGGACTCCGGGATGGGAATGTCAGCTCTCGAAGCCATGGACCTCCACCGGTTGGCATAAGTGACAAAGTCTTCGTTCGCTTTCATCTTTTTCGCCACCAAGTCGGGGAGTGTAGGGACTTGAGTGGCCATGTAGGAGAAATGGGAGATGAAGCGTTCGGAGACTATGTCAAAGTTGACAAGATCTGATGCGGGCAAAGAGGTAAACCACCTCAAAGCCTCCCCTTCTAACGATTGTTGGAAGAGGTGGACTAAGAGGACCTGATCGTACAGCCACCGATGGGAGTCCATGGTGAAGCCAGCAAGATGGAATTGGGGATCGGAGGTCCCGTCGTACTTGCGATACTTCGGGGCCTTGAAGCCTGGAGGGAAGTAAGCGTTGGGGAGCTTGCAGTAGTTTTGGAGTGAATGAGGCTTGGAAAGGGACAAAGATTCGGCCAAGAGCTTCCGAATAAGACCCTCCGTCTCAGACCGGGACAGGGATTCGGATTGAACGGGGGGAGTGGTATGGACATGGGATGGGTAGATGGGTGGAGGAATCAGGGTAGAAGTAGGTAAAGGAGTGGGAGGAACAGGAGTGGAGATAGGGATGGGGGATATAGGAGTCCGAGAAGGGGTGAGAGGCCTAGGAGCGGGCCTAGATGAGGAGGCATGGAAGGGAGAATGGGACGGAGGGGAGGGAGAAGCTGTTGCCCGAATGGTATGCCTGGAAAGCATAGAAATGATATCGTCGGGCGAGTAGCGGGACATGAGTTTGGAAAACTCGGGGTCTTCTTGGGTATTATGGGCATGAGTGGGGTTGACCCTCAAGCTAACCTCCTCATTGTCGGCTTGAGAAGATGACTGAACCGACTCTTCAGGTTGAACATCGGTGTTTATCATACCGACAATTTCATCATTGATGTTATCATCATATTCAAATGCCGGTTTATTAGACATGTCAACAGGGTCCAACCAAGTGTCCATTAGCACACACCTATGGATTTTAGAATGGTTCAAGTTGAAGTGATTACACTGTTTTCAGCAGAAGTGTGAATTTCTACCAATCAATGTTATCAAACAACGCCCCAAAAGTTTTAAAGATCAAGGTTGTGTATTACTTCGACTTGACTTGATTTGGACGGTTCTCTCAAATCTTGCTCAAACCCGGATGAATAGGTGAACTAAGTGGGAAGGTGTAAGGTCCTCCTGCCCCGTACCATGAGGGAATCCACGGAATTTAGGGACTTATAGAGTTTTCTTCGGAGTCAACCCGATTTACCCGAGAGGGAATCCTCGAGTAAAAGGTCGTAAACCGAAGAAGGGTGATCCTAAAAATATGAGGGGAGGCTAGAAGAGAGAAGGAAGATGACCCCCCAATGACTGAGGACCGTCAGTGACAATCAGTAAGCAAGCAAGAAACAAAATCACAACAAAACAATCAGAAAAACAGGGAAAAGCATGCTACTGTGACACTCAACGTCAATGGGGTGGACGCAGAATTCATGATGAAATGATAGGCGGCAGGATCGACGGACGCAGACAGGTAATAAACGACACGGTATGTGGACGCTGACACACAATAAACGGCAGGAAATGTGGACGCTTACCTGAATAGGCGGCAAGATCGCTGGCCGCCTACCTGGATGCACAGAAACCGTGGCAGCACTGTTGTCCCACCGTGATCGCCAGAAGAGAGGCTGTAGACGATCCGTTTCGCCTCCTGGGCCGTGTCCCCGTTGTCGACGGTGGATGTCCTCCGGGTGCTCGCGAACGTCACTGGTCTCTCGTTGGCGACGATGGATTGTTGGTTGACTTGGTTGACTCCCCGGTTGACTGGGTTGACTGAGGAGGAAACAAAGAAAACCAGAGATGAAAGGAGAGGGTTGTGATCGCCAGGGCCTTACCTGTGCCCAAGGAGTTGCTATGATCACGTCGGTGCAGTGGCCTCACGCAGCGGGCAGAGATGGGGCTCCAACTTCTCCTTATTCGGCCGGCCAAAGGAGGAGAGCTCCACGGTCACGTTCACAATGTTCCTGCCACGAACAAACCTCTATTAGACTAAATGCAGTGTAGCAAATGTTCAGGAGAAAGAAAGGAAAGCCCAAAAGGCGAGTCCCGTACCGGTTGCGGACTTGAGAAGAGGGGTGGCCAAATGCTATGACCACCCTTCTTCCCTCCGTTTTGGTTGGGAAACCCCTTTCTAGGTGTGTAGGAAGATAACCTACGTGCCTAGTGTGAGTGGGAAGGTGTGTGCAACATGCAAGCTAGCTAAAAGATAAGTAAGAGAAGAGAGAGGGAAGGAGATGTAGATCCTCGTTGTTGGTGTTGTGGCTCCTTGCAAGGGCTCCTCCAGCTCCAAAGTAAGCCTCTTGAACGTCCAAGTGAAGAGAGAAAGGAGAGGATGAATGGTAGAAGGTGAGGTGCAAGTTTCTCTCTCCTCTCTCAAAGTGGCAGCATAAGGACGTCCAGCTTCCCTCCTCCGGTTCAGAGGGCTCAAGGGGGTGTTAAATAGGCAGTGGAGCTCGGGGTTGGAGTGCCTAGGATGCTAAGTGTGAAGAAACACACTTACACACTTGGCAATCCATGGCTAAATGCTCCAACCAATGGGTAGAGGCCATGTAGGATTTTTACTGGGTCAAGGGGGTGCCTAGGTGGCCCATATACCCGTTGGGAACGGCCACATGCGCTGCATGGGCGAGACAATGGGGCAAGTGGGCTGGAATCTCGGGTTAGTTGCGCAGACCTGGTAAACCCTATTGACGTCCAGGGATCAGGCCGCCAACCTCATGCAGGCGTCCAGCGAGGTGGACGCCAACTTGGGTCAGCGTCCAGGGGTATTGCCGCCAACCTGTAGTCGGCGGCCATCGATGCCGCCGTCTACATGGGATCCGAGGCTGGTCAACAACTGGTCAAACGAGGCTTAATGGGCCAAATAACCTTGCGGGAGATGGGCCAAATCTCACGTCTACAGTGATTTGAGTATTTTCCTCATTTTCGTAATTCGAGCCTAAACTCCTATAAATACCCCCCTAAGGTTGAACTTCGAGAGGTTGGTTGATCATAGAGCTCTGAACTCTTAGCTTCCCTTTTGAAATCCTCTTGTGAGAGTTTGAGAGTTGTGAGAGCTTCAACAACAATGGGAGGTGCTGTCGGACTACTGCCAAGCCGGAGTGTCACTAGAGCATCACCGAAGGAGTCTTCTTCAGCGCCATCTTTGACTCCCACAACATCGGCCTCTCTCTCCTCTTATTTTACTTTTATTTAATTCTAGTTGCATGCATCATTTTAATCTATTGTCCTTCTTCTTGTTCTTACTATTCATCTCTTGTTCTTCATAACTCCATGCACTCAATTCATCATTCACACACCCACCTACACCTTCTAGGGGTTTAAAAACCATCACAAGGTGTGCTCATGCCCATGTTCCCTTATTTCTCTTTTTTTAAGAATTGATACTACACACTTGTTTCTAATCTTTTGTTTTTGGTGGTTCTTGTTTGTTTCTTTCTGTCTTTTTTCTTTCAAGGGTAACCAAAGTTAAAGCTTCCTCTGTCGGCCGACTAATCTTGGAGGAGTGAGAGTCGATCTACAATTTCCCGCTCTTCAAGTCAAGGTACACGTAATCACATTTTCTTTCTCTCATTCGAGACCCACGTGTCTCTGGCGATCACACTCCATCTCCATGCACACACACACACTTTTCTTTCTTTCCATCATATTTTTCTCCATATTCATATTCTTCTTCTTCCATATAAACTCCCCTTTCTAAGTTTTCAAACCATATATTTTAATAATCTCAATTTCTACTTCGTGGTTTCTCACATCCACAATAGATACATGGCTCATCTTTATTCTTAACGAATCATAGGATTTGGTTGCCTTGTCGAACCTTATATTCTAACTATGTGAAGCATGTTTCAATCCATAAATAGATCTTTTAAGTCTGCATATTCTCTCAAGATATTCAGTTGATGTGAATCCCTTAGGTTGTAACATATACGCCTCTTCCTTAAGATTCCCATTGAGGAAGGATGTCTTCACATCCATCTGTCATAATCTTGATGTGTACCTATAACAAACAAGATCATTATCAATTTAATCATGGCAATCGACAAGAAGGTTTCCTCATAGTCAACTCATTGTCTTTGATGATAAACCTTCACCACCAACTTAGCCTTGTAGGTATCCACCTTACCATCAACTCAAATCTTCCTTTGTAAATCCACTTACATCTAATGGGTACAATACCCTTAGGTGGATCCATCAAGTTTCAAACTTAGTTGGAACGCATATAGTCTATTTTAGCCTTCATGGCTTTTAGCCATATCTCAAAATCAATGTCACACATTGCTTTTGAGTAGATCTTCAGATTATTATACAGATGATATGTCCCTTTTTGGTTCGTCCTAGAGATATGTCCCACATATCTCTCAAGAGCAATCGAGACTCTAGTAGACCTATGTAAAACTAGTGAATGTACTTGTGTCCCAACACCCAGATGGTCTGAGTCCATTTTGTGGTTCTGGAACCTCTTCCAGATCTACCTTGCTCCCATTGATTCTATCAATGAGAAATTCCTTCTCAAGGAATATTGCATTTTTAGCCACAAAAATTCGTTGATCATTTGGCTAGTAGAAATATATCAATAAATTTCCTTTGGATATCTTACAAATCTGCACAAGTAAGTCTTGGACTCCAATGTATCTGGATTGTGCCTTGTAATGTGGGTTGGACACCCCCACTCTTTAACATGTTTAGAGTTAGGCTTCTTCTCAAACCATATCTCATATGGAGTGGAAGATACTGACTTTGAGAACACTTCATTTAGTAAGTGAGTAGCGGTATCTCAGGCTTATCTCTAAAGGAATATGAGAAGATTTGCAAAATACATCATGGACTATACCATGTGCAACAGAGTATGATATCTCCTTTTAGTTTTTTTTTAATGAAAATGCCCTGGTGCTGGCAGAAATACCAAGCACTAGATTTATTTTATTATATTATTGAAAATTAAAATTACAATCGAATGCTAACATTCCTAGCTTATCAAGTCTAGCAGCCCCTCAACCTTCCCAAGGTAATGACTACAAAGAGAGAGAGAAATAACTAGAAAAGGAATTACAAGTATATTTAGCTAAGCATTCTGTAGGTTGATTCTCTTCTATGAAGATATTGCATATGGATGATGAAATGTTCACCATGTCCTTGATCTCCCTGATGTAGTAAAACATATTACATGGACATCTGCATTTATATATCTTATTCTCTTTTCAGCTACACCATACATTTTAGGGGTGTATGGAGGTGCCCATTGTGAGATAATTCCATTCTCCTTGAAGAACTTAGTGAATACAATACTCAAGTATTCCCCTCCACGATCATATTGTAGAGTTATAATACACTTTTTGGTTTGTTTTATACTTCACTCTTATACTCTTTGAACTTTTCAAAGACTTTAGACTTGTACTTCATTAAGGTCGTCGCCTTCTCGATGCCAACACCATGCGGTAGCCAAGCACGTGCCACGCGTCAGGCATGTAGCCAAGCACCCTGAAACAATGGCAATGAAAATGCGACGCCAGTGTCTGTCGCGTTAAGAACGCGACACACACCCACGTTGCCTTCTCAAACAGAGAACTAGAGGGTGTGTTGGGTCTGGATTTTCGGCCCACTACACCCACACACTTGCTAGAAACACCAAATACCACACACGGCCAAGCAATGGCTCACAACCCAATTATAACATGGTCCAAATGTTCATGACGTTACATTACTATCACCTACAAAAGAAATTTCGTCCTCAAATTTTAAAAAGAAAGCTTAACATAAAATTCAAAATTAATCATACATGAGACTATAACCTAAAAAGAATTAAAAGCTTACTCAAACAAGTATGGATACGCTCTCTGCATTTCGTCTACTAGTTCCCAAGTGTCTTCTCCTTCTTGTCTATTTTCCCATCTGATTTTTACTAGCTCAATTTCTTTATTTCTCAACTTCTGTGTTCTTGTCTTGTAATTTGAACTGGGTACTTTGGCATAGGCATGTCTGGCCTCAAATCATCTCTAGTATAACTGACTATTTATGAATGATCTCGAATATATCTTCGCAACATGGGGACATGGAATACATCATGTGCATCTTGTTGAGTTGTGTGTTTTGATGATGACATATTATACACAATCTGATGTCATATTGTATATATGTGAGAGATTGTTGAGTTGTGTATTCATTTTGATGATGACTAAAAACCTTCATGTTGATGATGTCCAAACACTCATACTTTGATTTTGATGATGACATATTGTACATATTACAATAATGACTAAAACATATGTTTTTGATAGTTAATATTTCATATCTTACTGATAATGACATGTTTTAATGGTCCACTCTTCATATATACAGGTTCACAAAGTCTGCCCAGCAAGCTCTTGAAGAACAAGTTACAATAGTGTCGACTCTAGTTGACAATCAGGTCGACTCACAAAGTCTGCCCAACAAGCTCTTGAAGAATAAGTTATAGTAGTGTTGACTCTAGCTGACAATCAGGTCGACTTACAAAGTCTGCCCAGCAAGCTTCTGAAGAACAAGTTAAAGTAGTGTCGACTCTAGTTGACAATCAGGTCGACACTAGTTGCCAGTCAAGTCGACTATAGTTGAAAATCAGGTCGACACTAGTATCCTTCCAGTGAACCTTATTTGAAGAAATACATAGTCAAGTCGACACTAGCTGTCTGACAGGTCGACACTAGTGTTCTGCTAGTAAGCTGGAACTGACATTTGGTAAGTAGTGTCAACACACATGGAAACCTGAGTCGACTCACATTGTGTGAAAACTCAGAAATGTGCAGAGTATGATATCCAATGGCTGTGATTTATTTCTGAAATCTGTTTGAGAGATTCTATTATTACCAAAATGCCCTTTCATCCAAGTGGCAATGAGGAAAAGGACTTTTGGACACGTGGCAGCCTTGGGTGCATTCTAAGTTTTTGTGCACATCTCTCTCACGTACATGAGACTACACAGAGGCTATAAATACTCTCTTATCTCATCTAGAGCAGCCATCCCTCAGATCCATCGATTCCATCCAAGAGGACGTGGGGATCAAGGCCAAGCAGTGGAGAAAACATTGGAGTGTTGAAAGAGGAGCAGATCAAGAAGAAAAGTAGCAGAGGAAGAAGGAGGAATCATGCAAGCAGCAGATCTGAAAATAGAGCATCGTGGATTGAAGAAGTGCTCCATCTAATCTTCTCAAAAACCTTCAATTCAAGCCTCTACAGATCATCTTCAACAGAGGAACATCCAATTCGTCTCTCTTTTACTTATTTCTATTGTAGTGTTCATCTCGTTTTGTATTTGAGTGCTCGTGAGAACTGTACATACGTTCTGTGCAGATTTCAGTGTGCATGTATGTGTGTGAATTGTAGACATGCGAATTTTCCCACTGCGGGTAAGTTTTCGAGTTGCACTGTAACGCCCAAAATGTCCCGCTTCTTGCCTTATAAGAGCATTTTCCCCAATATTCCTGAATTTCACCTATTTCTCCTTGGTGCTACTCCCGGGGG
Organism: Colocasia esculenta; assembly: GCA_014218235.1. Taxonomy (NCBI): domain Eukaryota; kingdom Viridiplantae; phylum Streptophyta; class Magnoliopsida; order Alismatales; family Araceae; genus Colocasia; species Colocasia esculenta. The sequence continues at coordinate 6,626,833 of CM024766.1, read as the reverse complement.
GGGGGGGGGGGGGGGTCTGGTCACAAAGGGCACTCAGCGAGGGAATAGCGACGGTCAAATTTCCGTCGCTAATCTGTCGCCTATCAGCGACAGATTAGCGATGACAAAATTTTCTGTCGCTGAACCGCCTCTTAATTCGCATCCATTCCAATCGCCGCGTTTCTTGAAGAACATCGAAAGGCGTCGGGGTATGTGAACGCGATTCATGAGCCATTCCGTCGCTGTTCTGTAGCTAAACCAGTCACTGACCAATTTCTTTATTCACGTCCGTTCCAGTCGACGTATTTCTTGGAAGAATATTAAAATGGCGTCGACTGTACTGGACGCGATTCAGAAAAGTCAAATCAACGTCCCATTGGCTGACAGCTCACTCACGGGTCGGTTGCCTCAAAACCATGCGAGTATTAAACGCGTCCACTGAACTGGACGCGATTTTAAGTCGCGCCGACCTGCCCCGACGCGATTCAAAGAGGCGGTTCAGCGATTCCCTATGCTTAAACCGACCTTCTTAAATGCGACGGCTGTCTTGGACGTGATTTTGACCCAGAACCTTAAATCTCAGCCTGCGCTTCACCCGAAAGGGGGGATGCTCATTTGGGTTTGGCCAGAGGGTTTTAGAGAGAGAGAGAGAGAGAGAGAGAGAGAGAGAGAGTTTTTAGAGAGAGAAAGAGAGAGATTTTAGAGAGGGAGGGGATTTCAAGCAGCGGAGCCCTGCCATTTCGCGCTTCGACGTCGTCTGCTTCCTCGTCATCCTCGTCTCCGTCTCTCGCGAGCTCTCCATCGCCGCCATCGTCGTCTTCCTCCTCTCGTTTGCCCTCCACAGCACCGTCACGCCGTCTGGCCTCCTCGGGGAAGCACCCCATTTTTTCCTTCCTCCGGACCCCACGTGGTCCTTTCCATTTTCTTCATTCGGCCCCTACGTTGGCCCCTTTTACTTTTCACATTTGCATGCATGCACACACATCATACCTTTTAGTTAGGGGTTTAAAAGACCACCCAAAAGGTGTGTCCTTTCTATTTGATGTTCATCATTTCTTCTTTATTATTTGATACTACACCGGGCTAATCCCATTGTCTCTTTTCGTTGTTTTCTTTTCCAGGTACCCGAGCTGAATCTCCTTCGCGGCCGGCCGGTGGGAGGAGGAGGAAAGAACCCACGCCCACAATCCCGCGATCTACGGGTGAAAGGTGCACATCCTTTCTTCACTCGTTACAGTCGGCGCCCACGTGCGTCCCGTTTTTCTTTGGCGCCCTCGTGCGTCTGGCGATTACGGTCACGCTTTATTTTGTTGTGTAGGCCCGTTCTTTTTTTGGGGTTTAGCGTCTTTTTGGTGCGAAACCATCTGTTTTTCGTCTCTCCCCCTTTTCCGAGAGAGGGAGCGGAAAATAAACGTAGTCTACAACTTGGCGATCACGGTGGGACCTTCTTTATTTTAGCTCGGTTACCTCTTTGGCACCACGTGTGCCACTTTGTTTTCGCCCACGTGGCGTTCTTTTATTGTCTTTATCATTTCTTTATTTATTAAGTTTATGTTTATGTATGTTGATTAGCATATAGTTTTAAGTTTCAATTTTCCTTCAATTGGTGCGTCCATGCTTCATTCCATTCTGTGAAATTTTTTTCGTTCTGGTTTATTGGCTAGAATCGCGGCGGGGACAGCCGACGCGATTCAAAGCCATTTGTTTGTTTTTGTGAAAATTTTTATGGGGCAGGTTACTGGGTTGAATCGCGTCAGGGACAGTCGACGTGTTTTAGTCCAGCCTTTTTATTTTTCTGAATATTTTCTGAGGAAGGATTTCTGTTGTAATTCACGTCGATCACAGTCGACGTGATTTAGTGCATGCTATTATTGCGGCGGCTGTATTGGACGCCATTTTGAGACAGTGTCCGGAGGGAGTCGCCTCGGCTCTTACAGCTTTTGCGAGCTGTCAGATCTGCGGCAGACAGAACGAACGCAATTTTTGAATCCGCGCCCACTGTGTTGGACGCGATTTTCATCCTGTTTCAGAAGGCTCATTCAGCTGCCTTTCTTTATATTTGTGGACATTTTGCATCGGTCGGGGGACCTCCTTCCCTCATATTCCTAGGCTCCACACACCCCTTCCGATGAGGGCAAACACTCCATTGGGCAATCCGTCCCTTTGGACCAGTGAACCTTCTCTCGGAACCCCATAAGACTTCGTACCCGTGGATTCCCTCACGGCGGACCGAGCAGGCGGTGCCTCTACCGGTGACCGGGTTAGATATCCATTTGTTGCGCGGTGAGACTGTGATTTAGTTATACGCCGAAGTACTCTTCATTTACCAGCTAGAATCTCATCTGGAGAGACACACATGCCTGAATCCATTTAATTAATTGTGTCAACTCCTAAAACAAGCGTGAAGCATTATAACATGTTTTGAACCACATTGATTGAATAATCTTTGTTCAACTTGTCTGCTTGCTTGTTAAGATGGACCAGTATAATCATGATGATCCTAACAATATGGACTATGAGGATTACGTCCAATTTTTATCATCTCAATCCCATGTCCGTCCATCTCACCACTGTGAGGGACGACCGTCTACTTCCTACGGTCATGTGCGCACACCACGCACTGATCATCATGATGTCCCTTCACATCCACCAATTCAAACCCGGCAGGAGCCTATCCCGACCAGGGACCCCACAGTGCAGAATGTCCTGAATGCACTTGATCAGCTCACACCTCAAGAGTTTCTTATGGTTCAATCTTTGCTTGAGGGTGGGGCACCTTCCCCGATTCCTTCTCCTTCTCCTAGGCAGCCGCCTATGTATATTCCGGCGACTCCGCAACCTGCTCTTGTATATCCTTCATCACCCCGGCACCCTGGCCACTCGCACGTCCATGCTCCGGTCCGTACAGACCGTCCCTCACAGGCCCAGCAGCCTTCCGATTCACTTGAACATTGTAAGGCCCTCGAATTTTTGTTGTATTACTTTATTACGTGTAAATAATTCATGCTTGTGTATGCATAGATGTACATATCTACGTACGTATTAACTAGATATACTTATGTGTGCATGTGTATAATTAGTTGTAAACAGTGTATGAATTGCATGGTGGTAGTGTGCACATGATAGTATATATATGTATAAGTTAAGCATGGTTTCTGCATGTTTTAAGTTCTGGCCGAAGGGCTAAATTGACGTCAACATGGATGGACGTCCAGGCTGAGTCAGCGTCCACCTCGATGGACGCTAATACTTAAGTCAACAGCCATGGATGTGGACGTTAATATCTCTGACCTGCATGCGTTGCAGACCCTGAAATTTCAGGGGCAAGCAAGCCCAGCCATTGGGGAGATGTCCCCAACGGCTATCAGGCCATCCCATCACCCCTCCGGGATATCCCAAACCCCCTCCTATAAACTAAACCCTTTCTGCACCAGAAAAGCCTCTCTTGGCTCTTTGCAAGGAGAAGGAGAGAAACCCTAAGCTCTGTGAGAAAACCTGAGCTTTGAGAGCTCAGATCCGGCGGTTTGGAGCTTCATCCACGATCTACAGAAACTAGCAGCTAGCTGGAGCCTAGAGGAAGGTTTCCCCGACTCCAACCTGCTGTGGAGATCGACCCAGAACCCGAAGGAGAGCTCTTTTGGAGGCTTCTTGGGACTGCCCAAGGAGAGCTTCAACAACACCTTTGATCCCTTTGGAGAATTATTTAGAGGCAAGTAACCCATACACTTCGTCCATGTAGGTGTCTAGTAGGGTTTTACCATTTTTACAGATTTTTCCTCGTGTCCTGGATCCTCACACTTCTCATTCTTTTGGAGCTCGGGTCTGTGTTTTTGCACATACCTGAACTTGACGGCAAGACCCCTTGCCGTTAAGATCTTCAATTAACGGCCAACGATGTTTCCGTTAAGCTCCATTAACGGCCAGACTGTGCCGTTAAGTTCTTCAGGGCAGAACAGTGAGTTGTTCTCCTTGTATACGATTTATTTTCCGAAGTGTTTTCGCATGAGAATATAATGTAATCGTATATGTTATGTAAAATAGACAATGTGATGTGTGTGAAATTTTCTGTGCTTTTTGGTGAATGGCATGAATTGTTAAAATTATTGACATACATGTTTGGAAAATGGATTATGCATGTTCACCTACTGTCTACATGATTCCTGAGGAATTAAATGCCCTAGATTTTTTTATACCATGTGTATATGTGTCAGTTCATACTCTGCAATTTTGAGAATTTGTTCATGTTCGTGTGATTTACTGTAATTTCTGCAATAGAAATAGAAGGCATGTGTAGGATTCTCAAAATGCACAGTAAATTGTATGTTGTGCAATAAATTCAAGAAAAATTCCTATAATAATGTGTATGATAGATTCAGATCTGTGAAATGTCAAATCTGAGATTCATGCTATGTTCCATGATAAATTGAATTATGAATGGCATGAAACTGAATGTTTTAATTTCTGAAAATGTAATATGACTCAGAAAAATATGGAAATTTTTATGTGAGGTCATGAACCTGCAACTAGTGTGTGGTTAAAATTTCATGATATTTGGATGACTGTAAAGTGTATTTTGAAATTTTCATGTGAAAACATGTGATAAATGCATGCTACCATGAATATGATTTGATGATGTGTTTGCCAACCTGATTAATGTGAGCTACTGAATGTTTGATTTCTGTCATCAATAGTAACATGATTAGGAAAACAGAGCCATGTGCATAAGTGAGAAAATGTAAAGACATGTGTAATATGTGTATAAAAATCGGAATGTGTAATGTGTAAGACTGTGCCATGTGTGACACTGCTTCCATAGAGGGCCGTGGAACCGTACCATGGAAAAGTCTCCATGGGAAGGTTCAATGTGTTAAGATCCTAAGGGCATTAGGATGAAATCCTAGAGGTGGACAAGTACCACTGCTTAGGGTGGAGACTTGTTCTCCCGGTCTGCGCAGTCCAAGAGTCGTCACTGTATTGCCTAGATGACGTTTATGTGTATGTGTTATGTGATGTGTCCTTCTAAAGGTGGTTTGGACTATGTGTCACGGCACTAAATTGTGAAATGTGATTATGTGTAAATTGTGTAGTGTGAATATGTATAAATGTGCAATGTGTAAAAAGAGAACTATGCGAATGAGTAATTGTGCAAACATGTGAAACCATTATGTTAAATTGTGAAATTGTGGTCCATGATATGTTAATGTGAAATTATGTTATAACAGCAACCTAAAGGTATTTATAAGAATGTTTTATATGTGAAAAAATGCGTAGAATCCATGCTAGGAGCATTTCTTGCATGTGTGTGAACAATTCCATGTTTAATTGCTATCGTGTTGTAGTTAATTGAAATTGTAGTTCTCATGCGATAAGATGTGAATTGCTAAATTATGTCAAAACAGTGAGCTTAATGTGTATGAAATGATAAATTGCATGTGCAAGAATGTGTAGAAACCATGATAGGAATGTTTCCTTTTATGTAAGCAAGAATCCCATGTGTGGTTGCTTCCATGCTGTAGCTTGATTTGAAATATAGCTTTCATATGCTTGAATGAGTAGAAAGTATGTGATAGGATATTTATTTTGGAATGGCTTAAATCATGTACCATGCATTTTAAATTTTGTGGAATTATCATGATAGGTTGTCTTTTATCAAAGTCCAAGCATGCTATATGTTTTGCTTTGTAAATTGGAATGAAAAACCTACTGTGATATATGCATGTATGTGGTGAGTGGTGTTATTTGCTGAGTCTTTTAGACTCATTCCTTGCTTCGGCGTACAAGTTTAGTTGGTGACCCTACATCGTTAGAGGAGACCGTGGAGAGTGACTCCGAGCGTGGCGAGTAGTTCGGAGGAGTTGCACTCGTGACATTTGTTTTACTAGTATGTATTTGAGGCATTGTAATGAAACCATTGTGTAATTATGAACAAACTATGTATTTAATTTTAGCACTTTATTTATGTGGACTTTAGTTATCTTTAAATTGTCATTTGAACCATGTATGTTAAATGTGGATGATGAAATGAAGACAGTAGTTCTTTTGCTTCCGCTACTCTGTATTTATATTTATGAGCATCTCAATCGTATGTTATTGTTTGGGTAAATGTCCCACTGTGATGACGTTCATTATACCGACGTGGATTGGTATAATCGTACTGGTATAAAGAGGGTCGTCGCAGAGATTGGTATCAGAGCGACCGGTTGAGATTGCGCATGAATATATATAAGTCATCATCCCCATTACATGTTAAGTCTACATAAGAATGTCCACATGTGTAGAATTGGTTAATAATGAATGAAAAATAGATAAGAAAATGGTTAGGAAATAAATTAACGTAGCTCTAATGGTGGCTGAAATTTATTGCAGCCATGGCTTTGAGAGGTAGGCGTGGCGGAGCACCGGCTCGTGAGGGTGAGCAGAGACGTGAGGAGCAGGCTGAGCAACAGGCCCCGGCACCTCAGGGTCCGGTACTTCCCCCACCGCCGCCTGTGGATTATGGAGTGTTCATGCAAGGTTTGGTGCAGGCCATGCAGACTGTAACACCCTAAAAAAAATGTGGAGATAATATAAACATAAATATCTGGATTTATTGACATGCGGACTTCGAGGATAAGCCGCCGCGACTATTTTTCGGATGAATTTTCACCCTGTGTAAGATAAATTCTAAAAATTAAATAAAAATCACCATAATTTATAAAACCATTACATTAGCTTATGGCTGAAATTTCAACACAAATGGACTTCATTTGGATATGTTTACAAGAGGAACATTGGGCCAGCCGAATTATGGATTAATTACGGCAAGGATTTTTGGATTTTTACATGCTTACGTTCCATGGGAAACGTAAGCTTATGTCATGGTGGGTTAAATCTCTTACACGTTTTTACCCATGTGCTAATCGTAGGGTGATGCTTGCACCAGGTGGCTGTGGGTGATTAATTGGGGGTTTTTACCCTAATACCTGTAAGCCTGCGTTCCTTGCACCTGGAAGCTTTGGGTGATAAAAATCTTCCTGTACGCAGCATTCCGACCTTCCCAGGAGAGCTTCTCCTAGATGTTCTTCCTATCTATCACTTTCTTCGGTTTTTCTCCTAGTGTTTCCTACTGCTACTTCTGAGCAAAAGGGGCTGTAGATCTTGAGGTGGGAGCTACATGCAGTGTGCTACTCTTGCTTCGGATGATATAGATCAGATCTCTCCAACTGCTGCAAACCTTCTCTTCTTTTCCATATTTTTGGAAGTTCTGTGTGAAGGAGGACACTCTACTAAAAAGGTAGAATTCTTTTCCTTTCTCTCTCAATCTTACTCACTTCACTTGCTACGAAATCTCCTGTGTAGGATTCAAAACTTCTTTCTTCCTTCCATTCATCCTTGGACTAGGTATTATGCTACTGTTTAACCCTCCATGATTATTCTAGGAATGTCCCACACCACGATGGTGATCACTTCTGTAGTAATAAAAGCTTTCCTGTGTTATACTGTAAGCTTAACTTGGTTAGGATCATCCCTAGAACCATAGTGTGTACACCCATGTACACACACTTGATCATGCTATACATTGTGAGACCATCCAACTCCCTGCTAAAAAGTTTCTAAGTACCAGACTGTGAGTTATACATAATTCGACTGCCACATTCGACTGCTACAGTGACTACCATACATTCGACTGCTACAGTGACTACCACATTCGACTGCCAGTTTTATACATAATTCGACTGCCACATTCGACTGCTACAGTATTACACATAATTCGACTGCTACAGTCGAATGCTACATTCGACTGATACAGTCGAATGCCACACTCCGACTGCTACAGTCGCATACTACATTCGATTGATACCACTTACTACTACATTCGACTGCCATAGACCACTACATTCGACTGACTGCCCATTTATACATGATTCGACTCACATGTAGTGGAGTTAGCCAGATTTCTGTGTTTCTGTCAGGACTGTCTCTTCCTGAAGTGTCAACAGAACCCCTGCGAGACTGAGACTTGCACCTTATTCACATGTAATATCATTTAAGTAAATAACATTTACTTAAATGATATTACATGTGAATAAGGAAGTACCCCCCATTTGAATCCAATAAAAATGTCAGAAAATCATATCTCTTACCAATAAAAAGTCAACTCTCCCACTGAAGAAGAAAAATGCGATTTTGGCGATTCCATCAAAATAGCGTCTTTCTAATCTCTCATAATTTGGCCTACCTAAAGGTCTCATAATTCAAATAAACCTAGTAGAATGCCAAAAATGCAAGGCCCGGTGAAAAATGATAAGCACACATATGACTTCTACAATGGAGCCCTCTCCTACTGAAGGAAAAGTCAAACCTACGCATCCCTTATTTTGCATTAATATGACTTTTACATTGATATGTTATCAACCTCCTGAGTACAAACTCTCATTAAAACTTCATCCTATTAACCTATCAAGCTATAATCTTCCTTTTCCTTGGTAAATTTACTGTCATATCACTACAGAACTCATCCATATTGTGTAATTTACCCTCCTTGAATTATTCAGGAAGTATTACTTCCAAATAGTACACCTGTTAATCATATATGAACAACCTGTGATGACAACTATTGGGTCCATGGACCCCACTTGACTGATAATGCCTGTGCAAATAGGGCTGGTCCAGTCCTGGGAGGAGCACCCGAATTCATTTACTGGCCGTACGGAATGATAAAGGACAACGAGATGTTTGGCATTGCATCAATACTGCCTGATTGTGGTCATCTTATTAACTATCCTGTGTGAATATTTATATGAACCAGAATTTTGATCTTCACTGTAAATTCCTGAGCATGCCCTGTGTTTTAATACTACTGTTTATATTCACTGCCATGATAAGATGTTTAATTGTCTCCCTCTGACATTAGCCATGTTCTTTACCTTGGTTATCATATGTTCATGTTCCTGAAATTTAAGGATTTGAATTCTACTGGGCTAGCTAGCTCACATCTTCTTTCCTTTCAGGCAACCAAGATGGGGATGAAGTTTAAAAAGGGCATGTGTGCTGAGTGGACCCTAATGGCGAGCTATTCAACCTTTTTCTATTTTAGATATGTAATTAGAGAATGTAATGAATAATGGTTTACTCTTGCCCACTCCTCACCTAGTTTACAATGAGGAGCTTATGTAATAAAGACTTCCGCTTACGGTAACATAAGGATTATATGTTAATCGTATCCTTGTGCCTATTTTCTGTCATTTTCCAATAAATAGACTTTTATTAGGACGTGACACAGACGCAGGCCCACACCCAGGCTGCACTCCAAGCTCAGTTGGAGGCTCAGGTTAGTTTTGTATGTTTGTATGTTCTATTAAGTTAGATTCGTTTAGATGGTGCTTATGAACGGTGTACTAAAGGAAAGAGCTGATGTGTGTTGGGCTTCATTACTACGTACACGGTTTGAGGACGACGCGATTGATGTTGCTTGGGATGATTTCGTGAGGCTCTTTCGGGCCAAGTTCGTCCCCGAGCATATTTAGGACCGGATGGAGCAGGAGTTCCTTTCCTTGACCCAGGGCTCCATGACCGTGCTCGAGTATGAGGCCAGGTTTGCAGAATTATCTAAGTATGCACCTCATATCGTGACAGATGAGCGCAGGAAAGCAAAGAAGTTCGTGATGGGCCTGAAGCCATCACTGCGGACGAGGTTAGTAGCGTTTGACCATCATACCTTGGACGAGGCCCTCAGCGCTGCTTGTAGGCAGGAGGGTGAGATGGAGCAATATCTGGAAGAGAAGAAGGCTTCGCAAAAGAGGCCTGCAGCTACGTTCCAGTGGCAGGACAAGAAGAAAGCAGTATACCAGGCACCGCAGCGTTCAGTAACAACCAACAGTGCACATGTACCTTCTCAACGTTCCCCTGGTATGAAGAAGGAGTGTCCCCATTGCGGGAAGACACACGGTGGTTCCGAGTGTTGGTTGGTAGCGAGAAAATGCTTGAAGTGCGGGAGCAGCGACCACAAGATCAAGGATTGTCCGAGACTTCAGCAGGGAGTCCAGCGTGGAGCGCCAGCCCCAACAGCGGTAGCAACAGTAGCGCCAGCTACAGGAAGGCCAGGAAGGCCTCGAGCCCCAGCTCGAGTGTTTGCCCTAGCACGAGAGGATGCCGAGCAGGCAGAGCATGTCACCGAAGGTACAGTTTTACTTCTAGGTGTGCACGCTCAGGTTTTGTTTGATACGGGTGCCACTCACTCGTTCATTTCCGAGCGGTTCGCTAGGCAGTTAGCCCTAGAGTCAGGCGTAGAGTCTGAGGATTTAGAAGTCCCGCTGTCTGTACATACACCTGCGGGTACGATATCGACTAGGAAGTGCATTCTGTCGTTACCTGTATGCATTGAGGATAGAGTCCTAGAAGGGTGTTTCTTCTTGCTAAAGATGAAGGACTTTGATGCTATTCTTGGTCTGGATTGGCTAGAGGAGCACTATGCGCTAGTGGATTGTCGTCGAAAGAGGATTGTTTTCCGCATTCCTGGTGAGGACGAGTTCTCTCATCCCTTGCCAAGGAACTTGGCGAGAAAGTTGGTCATCTCTGCCATGAAGGCGATACGCATGGTGAACAAGGGTTGTGACGCTTTTCTTACCAACGTGGTGTTAGTACCTGAGGCTGATGAGTCACCTACTCTTGCAGAGATTGGGGTAGTGCAGGATTTTCCAGACATTTTTCCCGATGATTTATCTAGATTGCCACCGGATAGAGAGATAGAGTTCACCATAGAGTTGCTTCCGAGTACCTCTCCTATCTCGAAGGCTCCATATCGGATGGCACCTGCGGAGTTAGCTGAGTTAAGGAAGTAGTTGCAAGAGTTGCTAGATAAGGGATTTATTCACCCTAGTGTTTCCCCTTGGGGCGCACCTGTATTATTCGTTAAGAAGAAAGACGGGTCACTTAGGTTATGCATTGACTACAGGAAGCTAAACCAAGTGACAGTGAAGAACAAGTATCCCTTACCTCGTATTGATGATTTCTTTGACCAGTTGCAAGATGCATCAATCTTTTCTAAGATTGATTTGCGATCTGGTTATCATCAGTTGAGGATTCAGAGTGAGGATGTGTCCAAGACGGCATTCAGATCCCATTATGGACATTATGAGTTTTTGGTTCTTCCTTTCGGATTGACCAACGCCCCTGCAGCGTTCATAGATCTCATGAACAGGGTGTTTAGGCCGTATCTAGATAGTTTTGTCGTAGTGTTTATTGATGATGTGCTGGTCTACTCTCCGGATGAGGCCACACACCGTCAGCATTTGAGGGTAGTGTTAGAGGTTCTTCGTGAGCATAAGCTTTATGCTAAATTCAGCAAGTGCGATTTCTGGTTGCGCGAGGTTCATTTCCTCGGGCATGTTATCTCTGGTGCTGGTGTAGTGGTTGATCCAGCAAAGGTCCAGGCAGTTATGGATTGGGAAACTCCCATGACCCCTTCGGAGATTCGTAGTTTTCTGGGTTTGGCTAGTTACTATCGGTGATTCATTGAGGGATTTTCATCCATCGCCGACCCATTGACTCAGCTCACCAGAAAGGGAGTGAAGTTTGTCTGGTCCGAGAAGTGTGAGAGTAGTTTTCAATTGGTGAAGGCTAAGCTCACGTCAGCTCCGGTGTTAGTCTTGCTGAGCGGTGTAGAGGGTTTTGCTATCTACACGGATGCATATCAGATTGGCTTAGGATGTGTGCTAATGCAGCAAGGAAGGGTAGTGACTTATGCTTCTCGTCAGTTGAAGGAGCATGAGAAGAACTATCCGACCCATGATTTGGAGCTTGCAGCAGTGGTTCATGCACTAAAGATCTGGAGACACTATCTTTATGGTGTCAGATTTGAGGTGTTCACAGACCACAAGAGCTTGAAGTATCTCTTCTCCCAAAAGGAATTAAACCTGAGGCAAAGAAGATGGATTGAGTTCTTGAAGGACTATGACTTCGACCTTCAGTATCACCCTGGGAAGGCGAATGTCGTAGCTGATGCTCTGAGTAGGAAGAGACCATCTCTCCAGTAGGACTGGAAGATGTTGGAGGATGCAGCTTGCGCGTTGACTGAGTTAGAGCCATCTTTATGTAACGTCACGTGCTTTTCGGATCCATGCGGATCGTGTGTGTTGTGTTTGTGGCGGCCGTTGTGAGGCCAGTGTGAGTCGGTTGTGTGGAATGTATGGTGTGGATGCGTGGCTTGAGCAGGTGAAGAGCAGGGTTGGTCTTGAAAAGAAACGGGACCTGCTGCTGTTCTGTCTGAGTTGGCGGCCAGGGTGTGGCCGTTGACTTTTGGCGTCCAGGTTCATGGACGTTGACTTCTTGAACTTGGCGGCAGTAGTGGTGGACGTTTAGGCTGGCGGTGCTTGTTGGCGGCATAGGGGTTGACGCCAACCTGTCAGTTCAACAGGTTATAGGCTCACCCGAGGGCTGTTCTCTCAGCTCACTCTCTTCCCCTCTTGCCCCAGCTTCGCGCCCCAGAGTTTCTGAAGCTTTCAGCAGGTGCCGAGGAGTAGTTGGACGATCGTAGAACGCGTGGCGTCGCTTAATTGCGCGAGGAAACGTCGCGGCGTGGTGCAATTCGCGTGGGAGCTCGCGGAGGGCTCGGCGTGAACCAGGGGATTGCAGGAGATTCTAACGCGTTCTGAGGTAGGGGACGAACCCTGGTAGCTCCGTAGGAACATTAAAACACATCATAATCACTTGAACCAGCATGTTAATCCATGTTTGGATAGAGTTGCACCAAGCGGGATAATGGGTGGTTTGAGTAATTTACTGTATGAATCATGTTATAACGGGTTGTATTGGGTTCTAGCATGCTAAAGGAATTGCATTTGCATGTTTTTCAGTAGTTAGAATAGTTAGAAAACCCGCAGGGCCGGATTAGGGTTTCTGCAGGGTTTATGGCTGGAGAACTTGGCGTCAACATCGTTTGCCGCCAAGGTCCTCAGCCAGGAGGTTAACGGCCAGGACCCTTGCCGTTGACTCCCAGTAAGCGGCAATCGATGTGGCCGCCTACTGCTATTTGAGCAGAAATGACTAAGTACAATAATTATCGATAATGCATGTGTGTTGACGCATGAGGTGCACTGAGTGCACTTGGTTTACGTGTTTAGCATACAAGGTATGCTATTAGTTGTTTACTTCGGTGACTGCGTGTTGTGTACGCGAGTCAGTTAGGTTCACGTGTAGTGGACCAGTGGTTACTTATGGTTTACGTGAGGTTTCACGTGGTTTGTGTGTGACGTGCATGTGGTTCTGTGTACGTGGCGAGTAGTACGACGCCTACCGTGGTTACCTCTTCAGTTGGGTGCCCCAGGTTCTTTGTGAGCCAGGCTGTTAGCTCGGGGCTTTGTCCCGGTACTTGTGCTGTACCGTCGAGGTCTGTGTCGTCTGACCTGGACACCCTCACTCTTGTGTTAGAGTTGTACGTTCGGCTGAGGGAAAGACGACAGTGGGACAGTGACACTTGTGTTTGTTTTTAGTCACTTGTAGCGCGCTCGTAGTTGGGGGTACGGACACCAGTAGTCGACACTGGTCCCCAGCTAGTCCTTTTCCAGTGCCTTACTCTAGCGAGCCCAAGCCAGGGTCTCTGGAGGTGCCAGGCATGGGCCTGTGACCGTGTGGTCTACAGGTTGTGGTGTTTAGTTGGTCTCCACAGTTGCTTGACCTTTTTACGTGGAGCGGCAGCTGGACCTTACGTCCGTGGCTGCGAGACTGAGAGGTAGACCTGTGTTAGTTGTCCAAGTCAGTTTCTGGTGTCGCGAACCAGTTCACGTGGCTCGTGTTGGCTGTCTCTACTTTAGGTTGTACACCTGTACTGGTTTGCCATTTAATTATTATTGTTGTTTCTCGTAGTCGACAGACGGTGAGTACTTTTACAGCTTTACTTACCTGCTTAGTTGTTATATTAATTGTTGGTGCTGTTTACTATTTGTACTCGTGGTGTTTGTTTCGCTCGGTTTTGGGGGAGTTCCCTACTGAGCCAGTGACTAGAGAGGCTCACCCCTACCCCCACAGGTGAGAGCGAGGAGGACATCTCTCGTCCGACGTCCAGTTCCGGGCCGCGTCGTAGCGGTGCAGGGTCAGCACCTCCAGCAGAGTAGTTCAGCAGTGTAGTTCTGTAGTTGCTTACTTTCTTCAGTTGTACCTCGGGGTATGCCCCAGGCTCTTGTACTTCTTTTCAGTTTTTGTGAAAATTTGGCTATGTAAACTTGTGAAATATATATGAAATGTGGTGTGTTCCTTTATGTTTACACGGACTGTGGTTTGGTATCCCTTGCGAGGCTTCGGCCCGTTCGCGGGAGGCGGACTCGGATCAAGTACGTTATCGGTTTAACGGGCTTGGCCGAGGCGATCCGCCACAGTTGGTATCAGAGCAAGGTCCGTGTTAATATAAGGGAATTAAAAGGATACATAGCCTTATTTTGGTCAGTTTACACTGCTGGTAGGGACCATGGTTTTTGATCATTCATGGTTTTGATTTTTGTCTGGTGTTTTGTGTATGTAGAAAATTTCTGAAATGGCTGATAGGAGAGATTGGGGTGGTGGAGGAGATGATCCGGAGGAAAGCACCCAGCGTATGATAGAAAGGATTTGGGAGAGCCTCACGATATTCGGGCAAGAATGGATCAGCAGGCGCCAGTACCACCGGTTGCAGTGCCACCTGGGGATGGAGAGGCTGTACCTGTTGCTCCAGTTCCGCCGAGAGTGGAGGTGCCTTTTGTAGCTCATGTGCCACCACCAGTGTTGTTAGCGGAAGAACCAGTGTTGCAGGTTGAAAAGTTTCTGAGATTGCAGCCACCTACTTATTCAGGAGGGCCGAATCCAGATACAGCTGAGCATTGGGTTCATGAAATTGAGAGAGTTTTTGCGACTATGAGGTGTCCGGCAGCGGATAGAGTGGTATTAGCTGCTTATCAGTTGAGAGGTTTTGCCTTGGAATGGTGGCGATTGAAGATGCAAACCACTTTTGCAGGCAGGACAGAAGAAGCTATCACTTGGCCGGAGTTTCTTGATGTATTTAACGATACATTCTTTCCTATCCAAGTGCAACAAGTAAAAAGAGAGCAATTCCGAACTCTTCAGCAAGGTAGCTCTTCAGTCTTAGAGTACCATATGAGATTTATGGCACTTAGCCGTTATGCGCCATATGTGGTTTCAGATAATAATATGATGGTTGAGTATTTTATCAGAGGTTTGAGAGTGGAATTGCAGGATGCGATAGTACCTCTCATGTGTAAGACAGTGGAAGAAGCAGCGCAGAGGGCAGCTACTTTGGAGAGGTCTATCCGGACCTGTCAGGCAGGTGAATCAGGTTCAGGTAGTTTCCAGCTACCGCAACAGACAGTAGGTGCGAGCAAGGGCAAGGCACCAGCAGGACCTTCTTCATCCGGTTTCGGGAAATGGGGCCAGAAGTTAAAGCAAGCATTTAAAGGCAAAGGAAGAGGATGGGGAGGTCGTCAGCAGTTGCAGCAGGGCCGTGGTAGGCCTGAGGTGGAGGAGTCGCAGCAGAGTACTGCCAGGCAGCCTATGGTTCCTCCAGGGTATAGATGTTATAATTGTAATCAGCCGGGACATTTGATCCGCAATTGTCCCTATGCAAGGGAATATGGATATGGTAGAGGTGTGCAGCAGCAGCAGCCTCAGCAGTTCCAGCAGCCACAGGCAGGTCGTGGCAGAGGAGTACCGCAGCAGCGAGGAAGAGGTCGGGTTATGGCTATCACCCGAGCTCAGGCGGAGGCATCGAATATGATAGAAGGTACTTTACCTCTTTATGAATATTCAGCAAGAGTCTTATTTGATTCGGGTGCCTCTCATTCTTTTATTTCCGAAGAATTTCTGGATTGCATAGCTCATCCTTTAGAAGAGAAGTCTTGTGAGTTAGTGGTGGAGGTTCCTTCAGGTGAGTTCTTACTCACTTCGAGCTATATAGATGAAGCTCCTGTTATGATTGAAGGGAACCAGATGCCGGGTCGGTTGTATGCCCTGCAGTTGTCAGATTATGATATCATTCTGGGTATGGATTGGCTTGAGATGTATGGAGCAATGTTAGATTGCAGAAAGAAAAGGATCAGATTTTGTCATCCTAATGGTGCAGTGTTTGAATATCAAGGTATGCCTTTTTATACCTCCAAGTTTCTAATTTCTGCAATTAAAGCTAGAAAGTTGATAAATGATGGGTGTGTGGCTTATTTAGCCTCAGTAAGTTTGTAGAGGCCAGTCAGCCAATGGAAGCAGTTCCCGTGGTTAGGGAATTTGCTGACGTTTTTCCGGAAGAATTGCCTGGTTTAGCTCCACACAGAGAGGTGGACTTTTCTATTGAGTTGCTGTCAGGTACCATGCCGATTTCTAAAGCCCCATATCAGATGGCACCAACAGAACTCAAGGAATTGAAAAAACAATTAGAAGAGTTGTTGCAAAAGGGTTTTATTAGACCGAGTCATTCCCCGTGAGGAGCGCCGGTTTTATTTGTGAAAAAGAAAGATGGAAGTTTTCGGATGTGCATTGATTATAGAAAATTGAATGATGTGACCATCAAGAATAAGTACCCGTTACCGAGGATAGATGATTTATTTGATCAGTTGCAATCAGCAAAGGTGTTTTCTAAGATTGATTTGAGGTCCGGGTACCATCAGTTGAGAATTAAAGAGGAGGATATAGATAAGACAGCGTTCAGAACCAGATATGGTCACTATGAGTTTGTGGTAATGCCTTTTGGGTTGACTAATGCTCCTGCAGGTTTTATGGATCTGATGAATAGAATTTTTCATCCATATTTAGATCAATTTATTGTGGTCTTTATTGATGATATTCTAATTTATTCAGCATCTGAAGAGGAGCATGCAGCTCATTTGAGGTTTACCTTGCAGTTGTTAAGAGATAACCAGTTGTTTGCTAAATTCAGTAAGTGTGAATTCTGGTTAAAGGAAATTCAGTTTTTGGGTCATGTTATTTCAGCCAAAGGAGTAGCAGTGGACCCGAGTAAAGTGGAAGCTGTGTCTAGGTGGGAAGTGCCTAAGACAATAATCGAGATTAGAAGTTTTCTGGGGTTGGCAGGTTATTATAGGCGCTTTATTCAAGATTTTTCTAAGATTGCAGCACCTATGACTAGACTGACCAGGAAAGGAGTGCCTTTTGTGTGGTCCGGTGAATGTCAGAGAAGTTTTATGGAATTGAAGAAAAGACTTACATCAGCACCTATATTGACATTGCCGGCAGGGAGTGGTGGTTTTGTGCTGTATACTGATGCTTCGAGGAGAGGTCTTGGAGCAGTGCTTATGCAGCATGGTAAAGTGATAGCTTATGCATCCAGGCAATTGAAGCCAGCAGAGGAAAATTACCCCACTCATGATTTAGAATTGGCAGCAGTTGTGTTTGCTTTGAAAATGTGGAGGCATTATCTGTATGGCGAAAGATTTGAAATTTTTACAGATCATAAAAGCTTGAAGTATATCTTCTCGCAGAAAGATTTGAATCTTCGCCAGCGCAGATGGGTGGAATATTTGAAAGATTATGATTTCAGTTTGGCTTACCATCCGGGTAAGGCCAATGTTGTAGCTGATGCCTTGAGCAGAAAGGCATATATGAATTTGATGATGATTAAATAATGGAAGTTGTATGAAGAAGTAGCGGAGAATTCTTTGTATGTTCCCAGCAGTCAGCGTCGGGCAATTCTAGCTGCTAGTGCAGTAGAGCCATCTTTATATTGGCAGATCATTGAAGCTCAGAGAGCAGATGCAGGTTTATCTGAAATTGTGAAAATGGAAGGAGTTTCTATTGATGATAATTGTGTAGTCAGACTTCGGGGCAGGTTGTTTGTTCCTGCAGAGAGAGAGGTGAAGCAGCGAGTTTTGGAAGAGGCTCATAAATCTAGGTACACTATTCATCCGGGTAGTACTAAAATGTACCATGATTTAAGGAAGCATTTTTGGTGGCCTCATATGAAGAAAGAAATAGCAGAATTTGTGGCAAGATGTGCTATCTGTCAGCAGATTAAAGCAGAGCATCAGAAGCCTGGAGGTCTATTGCAACCATTGCCTATTCCACAGTGGAAATGGGATGATATTGCGATGGACTTTGTGGCAGGTTTACCAAGGTCGAGTTCAGGGCATAATGGAATATGGGTGTTTGTTGACAGATTGACTAAGGTGTGCAGATTAGTGGCAGTAAGTATGTCTTGGACAGTGGACAGGTTGGCAAATATTTATGTTGAAAGAATTGTTCCACTGCATGGTATTCCAAAGACTATTGTATCTGATAGAGATCCAAGATTTACTTCTGGTTTTTGGAGAAGTTTGCAGAAAGTAATTGGTTCTGAATTGAGATATAGCTCCGCTTATCATCCCCAGACAGATGGTCAGACAGAGAGGACTATTCAGACAATTGAAGATATGTTGCGGGCTTGTTGTTTAGTTTGGGGAGGTAGTTGGGAACATCATTTGGGAATGGTTGAGTTTGCCTACAATAATAGTTATCATACCAGTCTTGGGATGGCACCGTATGAAGCTCTATATGGAAGGCCATGTAGAACCCCATTGAACTGGCATGAAGTAGGAGAAAGGCAATTAGTGGGTCCTGAATTGATTCAGCAAACCACTGAAGTAGTGAAGCTTATTAAAGAAAAATTGCAGGCAGCTCAAAGTAGGCAGAAAAGTTATGCAGATGTGTGAGGAGACCACTTCAGTTTGAGGTGGGAGATTTTGTTTTTCTGAGAGTTTCCCCAAGTAAAGGTATAATGAGGTTTGGTAAGTCTGGAAAGTTGAGTCCAAGATATGTGGGACCTTTCCAGGTAATTGAAAGAATTGGGGAAGTGGCTTATAGGCTGGATTTGCCAGCTGATTTTGCAGATGTGCATGATATTTTCCATGTCTCCATGTTGAGAAAATGTATTGAAGATCCAGCTCAAATAATTAAATATCAAGGAGGTGACCTGAGGCCGGACATGACTATGCCAGAGTATCCGGTGCAGATCACAGATCGAAAGATAAAAAAGCTGAGAAATAAAGAAATTAAGCTAGTTAAAGTGAGATGGGAAAATAGGTTGGGTGGTGAGGATACCTGGGAGTTGGCCGCGGAAATGGCTAAAGGGTATCCTTATCTGTTCGAATAAGCTTGTGTATTTTCTTTTTAGATGATAGTACTTGTAAATGTGTGTATGTATGAGTTGTTTAACTTTGAATTGTGTTATGAATTTCGAGGTCGAAATTTTCTTTTTAGATGATAGTAATGTAACGTCGCGTGCTTTTCGGATCCATGCGGATCGTGTGTGTTGTGGTTGTGGCGGCCGTTGTGAGGCCAGTGTGAGTCGGTTGTGTGGAATGTATGGTGTGGATGCGTGGCTTGAGCAGGTGAAGAGCAGGGTTGGTCCTGAAAAGAAACGGGACCTGCTGCTGTTCTGTCTGAGTTGGCGGCCAGGGTGTGGCCGTTGACTTTTGGCGTCCAGGTTCATGGACGTTGACTTCTTGAACTTGGCGGCAGTAGTGGTGGACGTTTAGGCTGGCGGTGCTTGTTGGCGGCATAGGGGTTGACGCCAACCTGTCAATTCAACAGGTTATAGGCTCACCCGAGGGCTGTTCTCTCAGCTCACTCTCTTCCCCTCTTGCCCTAGCTTCGCGCCCCAGAGTTTCTGAAGCTTCCAGCAGGTGCCGAGGAGTAGTTGGACGATCGTAGAACGCGTGGCGTCGCTTAATTGCGCGAGGAAATGTCGCGGCGTGGTGCAATTCGCGTGGGAGCTCGCGGAGGGCTCGGCGTGAACCGGGGGATTGCAGGAGATTCTAACGCGTTCTGAGGTAGGGGACGGACCCTGGTAGCTCCGTAGGAACATTAAAACACATCATAATCACTTTAACCAGCATGTTAATCCATGTTTGGATAGAGTTGCACCAAGCGGGATAATGGGTGGTTTGAGTAATTTACTGTATGAATCATGTTATAACGGGTTGTATTGGGTTCTAGCACGCTAAAGGAATTGCATTTGCATGTTTTTCAGTAGTTAGAATAGTTAGAAAACCCGCAGGGCCGGATTAGGGTTTCTGCAGGGTTTATGGCCGGAGAACTTGGCGTCAACATCGTTTGCCGCCAAGGTCCTCAGCCAGGAGGTTAACGGCCAGGACCCTTGCTGTTGACTCCCAGTAAGCGGCAATCAATGTGGCCGCCTACTGCTATTTGAGCATAAATGACTAAGTACAATAATTATCGATAATGCATGTGTGTTGACGCATGAGGTGCACTGAGTGCACTTGGTTTACGTGTTTAGCATACAAGGTATGCTATTAGTTGTTTACTTCGGTGACTGCGTGTTGTGTACGCGAGTCAGTTAGGTTCACGTGTAGTGGACCAGTGGTTACTTGTGGTTTACGTGAGGTTTCACGTGGTTTGTGTGTGACGTGCATGTGGTTCTGTGTACGTGGCGAGTAGTACGACGCCTACCGTGGTTACCTCTTCAGTTGGGCGCCCCAGGTTCTTTGTGAGCCAGGTTGTTAGCTCGGGGCTTTGTCCCGGTACTTGTGCTGTACCGTCGAGGTCTGTGTCGTCTGACCTGGACACCCTCACTCTTGTGTTAGAGTTGTACGTTCGGCTGAGGGAAAGACGACAGTGGGACAGTGACACTTGTGTTTGTTTTTAGTCACTTGTAGCGCGCTCGTAGTTGGGGGTACGGACACCAGTAGTCGACACTGGTCCCCAGCTAGTCCTTTTCCAGTGCCTCACTCTAGCGAGCCCAAGCCAGGGTCTCTGGAGGTGCCAGGCATGGGCCTGTGACCGTGTGGTCTACAGGTTGTGGTGGTTAGTTGGTCTCCACAGTTGCTTGACCTTTTTACGTGGAGCGGCAGCTGGACCTTACGTCCGTGGCTGCAAGACTGAGAGGTAGACCTGTGTTAGTTGTCCGAGTCAGTTTCTGGTGTCGCGAACCAGTTCATGTGGCTCGTGTTGGCTTTCTCTACTTTAGCTTGTACACCTGTACTGGTTTGCCGTTTAATTATTATTGTTGTTTCTCGTAGTCGACAGACGGTGAGTACTTTTACAGCTTTACTTACCTGCTTAGTTGTTATATTAATTGTTGGTGTTGTTTACTATTCGTACTCGTGGTGTTTGTTTCGCTCGGTTTTGGGGGAGTTCCCTACTGAGCCAGTGACTAGAGAGGCTCACCCCTACCCCCACAGGTGAGAGCGAGGAGGACATCTCTCGTCCGACGTCCAGTTCCGGGCCGCGTCGTAGCGGTGCAGGGTCAGCACCTCCAGCAGAGTAGTTTCAGCAGTGTAGTTCTGTAGTTGTTTACTTTCTTCAGTTGTACCTCGGGGTATGCCCCAGGCTCTTATACTTCTTTTCAGTTTTTGTGAAAATTTGGCTATGTAAACTTGTGAAATATATATGAAATGTGGTGTGTTCCTTTATGTTTACACGGACTGTGGTTTGGTATCCCTTGCGAGGCTTCGGCCCGTTCGCGGGAGGCGGACTCGGATCAAGTACGTTATCGGTTTAACAGGCTTGGCCGAGGCGATCCCCCACACTTTATGTCAGGCTTTTGTAGCTCAGTTATCTCTTAGGTCTTCGGTGTTGGATGTGGTAATCGAACAATAGAAAGCCGACCCTAGACTCCTAGAGTTAGTGGGCAAGGCGGGTATTGCTCGTGATGAGGATGGTGTGATTAGGTTTCATCATCGCGTCTGTGTCCCTGATTTGGTAGAGGTTCGTGAGCATGTGTTAGCGGAGGCTCATAGATCGCGATTCTCTATTCATCCGGGTAACACCAAGATGTACCAGGATTTGAAGAGGTCCTTCTGGTGGTCCGGCATGAAGAGGGATGTGGCGGATTATGTGTCCCGATGTCTAGTGTGTCAGCAAGTGAAGGCCGAGCGACAACGACCATCTGGCCTTATGCAGAAGATGGAGATCCCTGTATGGAAGTGGGAAGCTGTCACTATGGATTTTATTTCGGGTTTGCCTCGATCTAGAATGGGCAATGACTCAATTTGGGTAGTCGTAGATAGATTCTCGAAGACTGCGCATTTCTTGCCTATGAAAAAGAAGCAGTCAGTAGAGAGCTTGGCTAGATTGTATGTCAGTAGCATCATTAGATTGCATGGCGTGCCAAAGTCGATCATTTCGGATCGATATCCGAGATTTACTTCGAGATTGTGGAAGGGTCTTCAGGATGCGTTAGGTTCGGAGCTAAAGCTCAGTTCGGAGTTTCATCCCCAGACAGATGGACAGTCCGAGAGGACTATCCAGACGCTCGAGGATATGTTGAGGGTGTGTGTGCTGGATTGGAAGGATGATTGGGAGCGTCATTTACCTCTAGTGGAGTTCGCATACAACAACAGCTTTCATGCGAGTATTGGTATGGCTCCATTTGAGGCGTTGTATGGTAGGCCTTGTAGATCTCCCTTGTGTTGGGAGGAGACAGGCGATAGGCAGCTGATCGGTCTGGAGTTAGTTCAGGAGACTTTGGATAAGATCCAGCTTATCAGGAAGAGACTTGTTGCAGCACAGGATAGGCAGAAGAGCTATGCCGACAACAGGAGGAAGGATTTAGAGTTCGAGGTAGGTGAACATGTCTTTTTGAAGATATCGCCTACGCGTGGTGTGGTTAGATTTGGCAGGCATAGTAAGTTGAGCCCTAGATTCATTGGCCCGTATGAGATTCTCTGACGATTGGGCAACGTGGCATATGAGCTAGCTTTACCCCCAGCTTTAGCTAGTGTTCATCCCGTTTTCCACGTATCTATGCTCCGGAAGTATGTTCGAGATCCATCGCATGTGATTAGCCATGAGCCAGTGGAGATACAACCAGATCTGTCGTATGAGGAGCAACTAGTAGCTATTCTTGACCGAAAGGTTCAACATCTCCGGAATAAAAGTATTGAGTCGGTAAAAGTTCTATGGTGGAACTTCTCGCGAGAGGAGGCTACTTGGGAGCTTGAGGATGCGATGAAGAAGAAGTATCCCCGTTTGTTTGAGTAGTTTTGTTTAAACTTCGAGGATGAAGTTTCTTTAAGGGGGAGAGGGTGTAAGGCTGTAAGGCCCTCGAATTTTACTACATTATTGCATGTAAATAATTCGTGTCGTATATGTACGTATGTATTATTGGTATATTTATGTTGTGTATGTGTAAAGCTTAAGTATAAATAATGTATGTAATGCTTGATGGTAGTGTGTACACGATAACGTATACATATAGCATGTATATAGGTGTAAAAGGTGCATGGTTTCTGCATGTTTTAGACTTCTGCCCGAAGGCCCTATTGGCGTCAATATTATGACGTCTAGATGGTGTCAGCGTCCACCCATGGACGCCAACACTAATCCCAGCGTCCAACGATGTGGACGCCAACTTCTCTGACCTGCATGCGTTGCAGAGCCAGAAATTCCAGAAGCAAGGCAACTCACCCATTGGGGAGATGTCCCCCAACGGTCTGAAACACATCTTGTCACCCCATGCGTGGGAGAGAAGCCTCTCCCATATATCCAAACCCGAATCTGCTCCCCAACTCTTCTCTTTGCCTCTTTACAAGAGAGAAAGAAGAAGAAGAAACCCTAGTTTCTGAACTGAGGAAAACCCCCACTTTGGAACCCAAAATCCCTCAACCTGAAGATTGTTCCGGGGATCTACTGCTTCAAGGAGGTTGCTGGATCGACGAGGAAGGCCTCCCCGACCTCGGAAGGCGCTGGAGCTCGCTCAGGAACCCGGAGTCAAGCATTTCTCGGAGCTTCTTGGGACTGCCTAAGGAGAGCTTCTCCGACCCACTTAGATCCCTTGGAGTTTTTATAAAGGCAAGTAACCTAACCATAACGTCCCCGTATGTGTCTAGGTTGATTCTACCATTTTTATGAATTTTTCCTCGAGTCCTAGACCCCCACATTCACCCCATCTTTGGAGCTCAGGTCTGTGTTCTGCACAGACCCGACATTAACGACAATGTCCCTTGACGCTGAGATCATGCTTGGCGTCCATCGACTATGCCGTTAACACTGAATAAGCAGCCAGAGACCGCCGCCAAGTTCTTCAGGACAGAACTGAAACCTGTTCTCTCTTCTTATATGATTAATTTCGATGGGTTTTTCCGTGATGAGGATATATGGTAGCCCTATACACTATGTATACTAGTAAATGTGGTGTGTGGATGGATGAGTGTGCATGGTTGTGAATGATAGAAGTGATTTTGTTCCATGAAATTACAAGCATGATTAGTTGTTAATCTTGTCAATCTACTGCTGCATGATTTAGGACTAGCCTGTCTGCCCAAGTTTGTGAGGATCATGCATGTATGGATCAGCCCTATTATGAAATTTGAGATTTTGCCATGCTTGTGTAAATTATGGAAAGTGTTGTTTGGAAATTAGGAATTGTGCATAAGTTATGATAAATCCTTGGTAAACTGGGCATCGTCCCATAAATTGAGGAATAAATTCTGTAACTCTATACATGTAGGGTTCAGACAGTAGCTTGCTAAAATTGCGACTTGTGTATAATTCCATATCGACTTGAATTACGAATGGCATGAAAAATGGATGTTTGATTTTCTGTAAATTCATTTTAACTCAGAAAAATCTGAAAAATTGCATGAAGGGTCCTAAACCCGAAATTAGTTTGTGATTAAAATTTCAGGTCATTTGGACCAGAGCATGATGCCTTATGAAATTTTCCATGAAAAATGTGAAATTGATGCATGTCATTGTAAAATGAGTTGATTCTTGTTTAATCCAACTTGATTAATGGAATTACCTGCTTGTTAATGTCTGAAATCTGTAGTGTCATGATAGGAAAATAGAGAAAGTGCATGTGAGTGAGAAAGTGAATGAAGTGAGAGTGACATGTGTCAAACCATGTGTAAAATCGGTAAAAATGCGTAAATGTGTAATTGTGCCAAGTGTGACATTGCTTCCACAGAGGGCAGTGGAACCGTATCAGGGAAAAGTCCCCCTAAGAAGGTTCAATGTGTAAGTGACCCTAAGGGCATTAGGGGGAAATCCTGGAGGTGGACAAGTACCACTGGTTAGGGTGGAGACTTGTTCTCCCGGTCTGCGCAGTCCAAGAGTCGCCATTGTATTGCCTAGATGACGTCTAAGTGATGTGATGTGTTTGTGTCATTCTTTGGTGGTTTGGACTATGTGTCACGGCACGAAATGTGAAAGTGTAAATGTGAAAGTGTAAATGTGAATGTGTTCATGTGTAATGTGAAAGTGAACAATGTGTAATGTGTATGTGTAAAGTGAAACTATGTGAATTGAAAAAAATTGTGTAAAGAAGATGTGAAATCAAAGTGTGAGGATATGACATTGTAATCCATGTTGAGAAAAATCTGAAACCATGCTAAATCAGTAGCTTCCTTATGTTATGATCATGTTTACATGTACAAGTGTCTAGAACCCATGCTAGGGACAAATAAATGAGTATGTGTACACAATTCCATGTTCGGTTGTTCCTATGTTGTGTCTTAAACAACATTATAGCTCTCATGTGTAGGTTATGGTTACTAAAGCATGTGAAAACCATCAAGCCTAAGCATGTGAAAAGGGTTATGTATATGTATAAGAACATGTAGATTCCATGCTAGTGGTGTTCCCTCTCATGTACGTTGGATAATCATGCTAAGTGTTTTCATGTTTTGGTTAAAATGCAAAGTAGAATTTCATGAGTAGGAATTATTAGAGAGCATGTGTTAGGAAATTCATTTCGTTAAGGAAATCTGAAAGCATGTATCATGTGTTTACTGATAGAACTATCATGATAGATTGTTCATTTCAAGGTTGGAGCATGCTACACGTTGAGTCTTTTGCAATTGTGTGTGTATAGCCCACTGTGACATGTACGTGTATGGTATGAGTAGTGTTACTTGCTGAGTCTTTTAGACTCACTACTTGCTTCGGCGTACAGGTGTAGTTGGTGACGTGGCACCGTTAGAGGAGACGGTGGAGACGGACTCCGAGCGCGGAGATTAGAGCGTTGCTGAAATTCTTGTGACATTTTGAGATTCTCATAGTATATAATTGCGACATTGTACTAGCATTATTATGAAAAGGGATTGTATAAGTGTGGACATTGTGTATTAAATTTTCAGCAATTTAAATTATGTGAACTTTTAAGTTCTTTAATGTTATTGCAACTTCATGTATGTTAAATGTGGATGATGAATGAATGAATGAATGAAGACAGTAGTTCTTTTTACTTCCGCTACTCTGTTCTTATATTCATGTGTATCTCAGCTGAATGTATCGTTGGGTAAATGTCCCACTGTGGCAACGCTCGCTATACCGACGTGGGTTGGTATAACCGTACCGGTATAATGAGGGTCGCTACAAAGGCCCTCGAATTTTTGTTGTATTACTTTATTATGTGTAAATAATTCATGCTTGTGTATGCATAGATGTACATATCTACGTACGTATTAACTAGATATACTTATGTGTGCATGTGTATAATTAGTTGTAAACAGTGTATGAATTGCATGGTGGTAGTGTGCACATGATAGTATATATATGTATAAGTTAAGCATGGTTTCTGCATGTTTTAAGGTCTGGCCGAAGGGCTAAATTGACGTCAACATGGATGGACGTCCAGGCTGAGTCAGCGTCCACCTCGATGGACGCTAATACTTAAGTCAACAGCCATGGATGTGGACGTTAATATCTCTGACCTGCATGCGTTGCAGACCCTGAAATTTCAGGGGCAAGCAAGCCCAGCCATTGGGGAGATGTCCCCAACGGCTATCAGGCCATCCCATCACCCCTCCGGGATATCCCAAACCCCTCCTCCTATAAACTAAACCCTTTCTGCACCAGAAAAGCCTCTCTTGGCTCTTTGCAAGGAGAAGGAGAGAAACCCTAAGCTCTGTGAGAAAACCTGAGCTTTGAGAGCTCAGATCCGGCGGTTTGGAGCTTCATCCGGCGATCTACAGAAACTAGCAGCTAGCTGGAGCCTAGAGGAAGGTTTCCCCGACTCCAACCTGCTGTGGAGATCGACCCAGAACCCGAAGGAGAGCTCTTTTGGAGGCTTCTTGGGACTGCCCAAGGAGAGCTTCAACAGCACCTTTGATCCCTTTGGAGAATTATTTAGAGGAAAGTAACCCATGCACTTTGTCCATGTAGGTGTCTAGTAGGGTTTTACCATTTTTACAGATTTTTCATCGTTTCCTGGATCCTCACACTTCTCCTTCTTTTGGAGCTCGGGTCTGTGTTTTGCACAGACCTGAACTTGACGGCAAGACCCCTTGCCGTTAAGATCTTCAATTAACGGCCAACGATGTTACCGTTAAGCTCCATTAACGGCCAGACTGTGCCGTTAAGTTCTTCAGGGCAGAACAGTGAGCTGTTCTCCCTTGTATACGATTTATTTTCCGAAGTGCTTTCGCATGAGGATATAATGTAATCGTATATGTTATGTAAAATAGACAATGTGATATGTGTGAAATTTTCTGTGCTTTTTGGTGAATGGCATGAATTGTTAAACTTATTGAAATACATGTTTGGAAAATGGATTATGCATGTTCACCTACTGTCTACATGATTCTTAAGGAATTAAATACCCTAGATTTTTCTATACCATGTGTATATGTGTCAGTTCATACTCTGCAATTTTGAGAATTTGTTCATGTTTGTGTGATTTACTGTAATTTCTGCAATAGAAATAGAAGGCATGTGTAGGATTCTCAAAATCCACAGTAAATTGTATGTTGTGCAATAAATTCGGGAAAAATTCCTATAACAATGTGTATGATAGATTCAGGTCTGTGAAATGTCAAATCTGAGATTCATGTTATGTTCCATGATAAATTGAATTATGAATGGCATGAAACTGAATGTTTTAATTTCTGAAAATGTAATATGACTCAGAAAAATCTGGAAATTTGTATGTGAGGTCATGAACCTGCAACTAGTGTGTGGTTAAAATTTCATGATATTTGGATGACTGTAAAGTATATTATGAAATTCCCATGTGAAAACATGTGATAAATGCATGCTACCATGAATATGATTTGATGATGTGTTTGCAACCTGATTAATGTGAGCTACTGAATGTTTGATTTCTGTCATCAATAGTAACATGATTAGGAAAACAAAGCCATGTGCATAAGTGAGAAAATGTAAAGACATGTGTAATATGTGTGTAAAAATCGGAATGTGTAATGTGTAAGACTGTGCCATGTGTGACACTGCTTCCATAGAGGGCCGTGGAACCGTACCATGGAAAAGTCTCCATGGGAAGGTTCAATGTGTTAAGATCCTAAGGGCATTAGGATGAAATCCTAGAGGTGGACAAGTACCACTGCTTAGGGTGGAGACTTGTTCTCCCGGTCTGCGCAGTCCAAGAGTCGTCACTGTATTGCCTAGGTGACGTCTATGTGTATGTGTTATGTGATGTGTCCTTCTAAAGGTGATTTGGACTATGTGTCACGGCACTAAATTGTGAAATGTGATTATGTGTAAATTGTGTAGTGTGAATATGTGTAAATGTGCAATGTGTAAAAAGAGAACTATGCGAATGAGTAATTGTGTAAACATGTGAAACCATTATGTTAAATTGTGAAATTGTGGTCCATGATATGTTAATGTGAAATTATGTTATAACAGCAACCTAAAGGTGTTTATAAGAATGTTTTATATGTGTAAAAATGCATAGAATCCATGCTAGGAGCATTTCTTGCATGTGTGTGAACAATTCCATGTTTAATTGCTATCGTGTTGTAGTTAATTGAAATTGTAGCTCTCATACGATAAGATGTGAATTGCTAAATTATGTCAAAACATCGATCTTAATGTGTATGAAATGATAAATTGCATGTGCAAGAATGTGTGGAAACCATGATAGGAATGTTTCCTTTTATGTAGGCAAGAATCCCATGTGTGGTTGCTTCCATGCTGTAGCCTGATTTGAAATATAGCTTTCATATGATTGAATGAGTAGAAAGTATGTGATAGGATATTTATTTTGGAATGGCTTAAATCATGTACCATGCGTTTTAAATTTTGTGGAATTATCATGATAGGTTGTCTTTTATCAAAGTCCAAGCATGCTATATGTTTTGCTTTGTAAATTGGAATGAAAAACCTACTGTGATATATGCATGTATGTGGTGAGTGGTGTTATTTGCTGAGTCTTTTAGACTCATTCTTTGCTTCGGCTTACAAGTTTAGTTGGTGACCCTACATCGTTAGAGGAGACCGTGGAGAGTGACTCCGAGCGTGGCGAGTAGTTCAGAGGAGTTGCACTCGTGACATTTTGTTTTACTAGTATGTATTTGAGGCATTGTAATGAAACCATTGTGTAATTATGAACAAACTATGTATTTAATTTTATCACTTTATTTATGTGAACTTTAGTTATCTTTAAATTGTCATTTGAACCATGTATGTTAAATGTGGATGATGAAATGAAGACAGTAGTTCTTTTGCTTCCGCTACTCTATATTTATATTTATGAGCATCTCAATCGTATGTTATTGCTTGGGTAAATGTCCCACTGTGATGACGTTCATTATACCGACGTGGATTGGTATAATCGTACCGGTATAAAAAGGGTCATCGCAAACATGCTCTTCTCCAGCAATTGACCAATCTGGAGAATAGAATTAACAAGCTTTCCATTTCTACGGGTAATCCTGTCGTCGCTATGTCGGCTCTCCCAAAAATTTATATTCATCATTAGGAGATGCCGACGTACCGATTGTACAATGGCACGGGCAACCCCCATCTTCATATTAAAGAATTTCTCTATGAGTCATCGCGCTGGCAACGTGACCCCCTCACGTTGGTATTTTTATTTAGAAAATCTCTTGACGGCCCTGCGCTCGAATGGTTCTACTCTCTAGAGCCAAGTGAGGCAGGAGACTTCCGCATTCTCCAGAATAAATTCCTTCAGTAATACAAATATCGCGTCAGTCCCTTTCTTTCTATCATGGATCTCGCATCCGAAATAATGGAGGCTGACGAGGCCTTTGTACAGTTTGCTGACCGTTGGAGGTCGATGGCCATGCGCCTTCAGTATGAGCTCTCAGAGTCAGAGCAAGTCAAAATCATTACTTCCAACTCTACTCCGAGATTCAAGCACATATTGGCCATGAATCACATTACAACAATGGAAGAGCTCTACGAGCGGGGACGTTATATTCAGAGCCATCTAATGGATTCCCCGATCGCAGATCTTTTTCATTTTAGCCAAAGTCATCCGAGTCAGAACGAATCAGTGGACACCATCCACTATCCCCCTCACCACTATACCCCATCCACATCATATGCACCTCCGCTTAATCCACCTTTTTACCACGACATGCCGCCACCCAGGCGTCCATTGATTCGTCCTCCTCGGACAACCCATCAACCTCCAACAAGGCCCTACGATGCCTCGATTTATCAAGAAGCTCCGGTGCCCTACGTTGAACCTGCTCCGGCTCCCATGCCGACACCACCACCCCCACAGCCATCTCCTCCACTACCATCACAGCCCGTTGCTTGGGTTGAAGTTGCAGGCAGCCAACCACCCTACAAAACCACTTGGCGCTATGATGATGAACCTTCCCAGGTCATCTCCGTACGCCATTTACCTACACCACCCACCATCATCAAACCTACACCCATCAAACCCACTCCCATTACACCCACCATCACACCGATCACTACACCTCCCACACCGCCAACACCCTTGGCAACCACACCCGAGCAACCCCTTGCTGTTATATCCATCACGCCTCCACAGTCCATACAACTTTCCACTACACCCATCATATCCACTCTCGTCCGCCGGAGCAGGTGTAAATTTTCAAGGAGCAAAAAGTCGCGTCAGCAGCAGAAGGAAGTCCCGGGACCGGACATGCTTTTTAAAATCCCAGAATTTATTCCACGCATGCCGGTCATTGTCAATATGCCGAGCACATTTTCCGAGCCAATTATTCCAATCCCGGGACCAGGCGTGCTTTTCAAATTTCATGATCAGATCCCCCGCATACCGGTCATCCATACCAGGCATACTTTCCAAGCCGCAGTCCTCTCTGCCAATCATTTCAGTCCCGGGACCGGGCATGCTTTTCCAACATCATGATTTTATCCACCGCATGCCGATCATTGTTCATACGCCGGGCACATGTTTCGAGCGAAAGTCTTCCACTTCAATTTTGGCCGTCAAGAGGCCTTCTGTTCAGAATTTACCAATCATACCCGTCGCCAGCCGGGTTCATTTTCAAGTACTCATAGAGAATCTCTCCCTCCAGGCTCTCATGGCCCCTCACACCGTTGTTGTGAACCTTCCCACTCCAGTGAAGGGGTTAACTATTCAGATTGTGCTATCGCACTCCAAAGCCAAATTCTTGGCACAATCGATTTCCCAAGGGGTCGTGCCCCTTTCCATATCACATATCATACAATCGCTGGGCACGAGCCCCTCATTGTTGCCTTGAACTCAGCCAGTGGAACTCTCCACCTGTCCATTTAATCATATTTCAAGGGAGTTACCACTGTTGCACCTTTCCGCTCCAGCGAGGGCAACAACCATGCAGATTGTGCACACGCACTTCGAAGCTAAACCATTGGCACAATCTACCACCCAAGGGGCATGCCCCCTTTTATATCACACGACGCATTCCTTGAGCACAATCCCTTTATTGTTGCTTCTGACATTGCCGGTGGAACTCCCCACCTTTTCACTGAATTTTATTCCACGGGAGTTATCACTCTTCATTGAAACTTTAACATAAGTCAACAATTTTCCTTTAATTTTCGAGAGCCGTTCAATTCAAAAGAGAAGAGCACGTCCATCTGTCCGCTGGGCAAGATTTGTGAGGAGATACTTGAGGGTCCCAACGCTGACCCCCAAGTCCAAATCTGATCGCCGGGCACGGTAACAGGCCAGGGGACCTTCACCCCCCTCTTTTTTTGAATCTTCTTTTATATTGCTTAGTACAGACCCGTGGGTTCTCCACATTCCCTCCCCACAGGAGGCTTTTTATTTTCATTTATTTTATGATCCCTCAGCGTACACTGGGAATCGCGCCCATTTTTGTTCATCTAGTGCCCCACGTGGCACATCTTTTCGCGCCCTACGCTGCGCACCTTCCATGTTGGCCCCTCGCGGCCCTTTTGTTTCGTCATGTTATCCGGGCCATCCGGATTTTGTTTCCTACCCAGGGCATCGCGCCCTCCTCTCCCGCCAAACCCCTCCGGGCCCTCCGGAGTTTCCAAATTCTTTTTCCCGTGTTGACCCCTGTGTTTTTAATCGGGTCCTTCGACCATTCTCGCATTGCTTTAGGGGCTTTAGTCCCCACTTATGTTTTTAAATTCGAATAAAAAAAATCTAAATTCGTGTAGACCCTCGAGTCTCGCCCCAACGCAGGGCATTCGTCTTTTTTTATAGTCTTCGCATCTCCATTTTAATCGGGTTCTTCGACCCTTCTCGCACTGCTTTCGGGGCTTTAGTCGCCACTTATGTTTTTAAATTAAAAAAAAAAAATCGTGTAGACCCCCCGGGTCTCGCCCCCAACAGGGCATTCGTCTTTTGTTTTAGTGTCACCTCTATTTTTCAATCGGGTCCTTCGGCCCTTCTCACACGTGTCCTTTTAATTTTGAATAAAGAATTTTGTCAATTCCCTTAGACCTCCCGAGTCTCGCCCCCAACGCAGGGCACATCCGCCCCAGCACAGGGCATGGGCATTCGTCTTCTTTTAATCCTCCAAGTTCTTACTTTGAAAATTTTTATCTACCAAGTGTCGAGAAAATCCCTAAAAAAGATGAATATTTGTTTAGCATTGCCATGCTGTCCCAGCATTTTTTCGTCATGATAACTCCGCGCCAGGAGTCCCGCACTCTCTCCCGAGTCATTAAGGTTTGCTCCCGGTTGACGGCGCCCACAGCCGTTTGCTCCCGGTTGACACCGTCATCGTCACAGCCACGCCTGAACGGCGTTCGAAGTCTGTTTTTTCCTCCTTATTCGGCAGAAGTATGGGTAGCTGGGCAGAGGGAACCTTCCTGAAGCACCCTCCTGACGAAGGGGAAGTCTTTAATAGGATGGGCAGAATCAGAATCCAATCAAATGACCAATCAAAATGAATTTCCAATGCATGTCAAGAGGGCAAAATCCCCGCGGAGATCCAAACGGACCCGGCCGTAAGCATGCAAAATTTGAGATCAAATCCAAGTCAATATGCATGTCAAGAGGGCAAAGTCCCCGCGGAGATCCGAACGGACCCGGCCGTATGCATGCAACAATCAAAATCGATTTCATGACAACATGGCATGTCAAGAGGGCAAAGTCCCCGCGGAGATCTAAATGGACCCGGTCGTATGCATGTCCCTACAATCAATGGTCATTCAATCACTCAAAATCCCAAAAATAATGATTCAAAAGCCTGAGTGCTTAATGAGACATACCCTTCTGATGGTTGTGCCAAGGAAGGAAGTCAAACCCAACTCCTCGAATACCCATACCAAACTTATCTTCAAATGTTCTTCCCTTCTCCCTATTTAAGACTTAGTCCCCTTTTTAGGCGTGGCTTTGGTAGTGACACTGCTAGCCACAAGTAATCAGCTCGTGGGCACCACGTTAAACTGCACGCCCTACTTTGGGCATTCTTTAATGACACGGGAATCAACAAGGACCCCTTCGCCGATCAATCTTCATAATTTCAATGCCGCCACGGCATGGTAATGTTTCAAAACCACAAAAAAATCAAATATTTTCAAAATCCACCAACAAAAAAATCAAATATTCCTCAAAACAAAAAAAATCAAAATATTTGCAAAACAAAAAAGAATCAAAATATTTCAAAATCCCATAAAAAATCAAATATTCTCAAAATCCCATAAAATTTAGATATTTTTCAAAAAGCCAAGAAAAAATCAAAATATTTTCCAAAACTCCAAACAAATCAAATATTTTAAAATCACACAAAAATCAAATATTTTTCAAAACTAAAAAAAAATTAAATATTTTCAAAATCACAAACAAATCCAAATATTTCCAAAACCTATAAAAATCAAATACTTTTCAAAATCTCAAACAAATTCAAATAATTTCCAAAATCTCAAACAAATTCAAATATTTCCAAAATCTCCAAACCCCACAAAAAATTCAAATATTTTCAAAACCCACAAAAATTCAAATATCTTCCAAAAACTCCAAAAAAATCATGATGGTATTGCAAGTCAATCACCTCCTGCCTGTGTCAGATCACATCAATCCTTCCAACCATGGTTTCCTCCCATCTTGCACTTTATCTTTGGCCAAGTCCACTTATCCTCATGGTTAAAACAAACCAATTGAATGAGCCATGCTTGTTGTTTAAACGTTTTATCCATGCTGCATGCTCCATGCTAAATTCTATTTTCCATGATATTTGTTTTTTTTTTTGGCTAACGAGTTTTGAGCGCAGGATTCGAGTCATCTCATCTGACGCATTCAGGCTGTTGCTGCCTTTACCATCATGTTATCTATATGCTATACCCCTAAGAACACACCAAGGACCTTGTGGCTCTGAAGAATCTGGGGTTAGAGTTCCCCTTCATCAAAAACCATGATAATCCCAGAAGATTCTTAGCCATACGGATAGACTGTTACGCTTGGCTTGTGGGGACGACAGACCCATGCATGAACCCCGGTCCTGACTCACCAGCGTAACAACATTATCCTTGGTTATTTTCTACTCTCTTTTAACCCTTTTTCCTTTTAGTCCAGCATGCATACATGCATTTTGAAATCACAGTGGAATCCACTCTTGCAAGGCAATCTGAGGGCCATCCGCACCTATTTCCAGCAACTTGAAACATTCCATTCCGAGTCGAGTATCCAACCCCCTTTATTATCGCCTCCGGGTAGATTTCCTCAAGAATCACTTGCTTGGACTTGTCTTTTTATTTTTCGCTTCGCATCCCAAGATCCGCCTGAGGCTGGGCAGACGCCCCCGATGGTGCAACCTAAGGATTGTGTCCTTAGGTAATTTCCCGACGCTGGAAGTTGATCTTTTCCTTTTCGTGCCCTCGCGCACACTTTTTCCCGCTTTCATTTGTCCAAACATTTGTTTCTTTAGGTTTTCTTCCTATTGGTAATTTTCAAAGTTGTTGGAGAAAAGCTCTCATTAGATGGGCTGTTTGCCACTTCAGCGCGTGTCTCTTTTTAACCTTGACGTCACCTCTTCAGTCCGCTCCGCTACGCTCCACTGCGCTACGCTGCACTCCATTTCACTCCATTATGCTCCGCTTCGTGTCCCTCCATTTCGCTCCCTTGCAAAGCAGATGTCAAGGTTGGGCATCTGTAGACACGCGAATTTTCCCACCGCGGGCAACTTTTCGAGTTGCACTGTAACGCCCAAAATGTCCCGCTTCTTGCCTTATAAGAGCATTTCCCCAATATTCCTGAATTTCACCTATTTTTCCTTGGTTCTCCTCTGGTCACAAAGGGCACTCAGCGAGGGAATAGCGACGGTCAAATTTCCGTCGCTAATCTATCGCCTATCAGCGACGGATTAGCGATGACAAAATTTTCTGTCGCTGAACCGCCTCTTAATTCGCGTCCATTCCAGTCGCTGCGTTTCTTGAAGAACATTGAAAGACGTCGGGGTATGTGGACGCGATTCATGAGCAATTCCGTTGCTGTTCCGTCGCTAAACCACTCAATGACCAATTTCTTTATTCGCGTCCGTTCTAGTCGACGTATTTCTTAGAAGAACATTAAAATGGCGTCGACTGTACTGGACGCGATTCAGAAAAGTCAAATCAATGTCCCATTGGCTGACAGCGCACTCACGGGTCGGTTGCCTCGAAACCATGCGAGTATTAAATGCGTCCACTGAACTGGACGAGATTTTAAGTCGTGCCGACCTGCCCCGACGCGATTCAAAGAGGCGGTTCAACGATTCCCCATGCTTAAACCGACCTTCTTAAATGCGGCGGCTGTCCTGGACGCGATTTTGACCCAGAACCTTAAATCTCAGCCTGCACTTCACCCGAAAGGGGGGATGCTCATTTGGGGTTTGGCCAGAGGGTTTTAGAGAGAGAGAGAGAGAGAGTTTTTAGAGAGAGAAAGATAGATTTTAGAGAGGGAGGGGATTTCAAGCAGCGGAGCCCTGCCGTTTCGCGCTTCGACGCCGTCTACTTCCTCGTCATCCTCGTCTCCGTCTCTCGCGAGCTCTCCATCGCCACCATCGTCGTCTTCCTTCTCTCGTTTTCCCTCCACAGCGCCGTCACGCCGTCCGGCCTCCTCGGGGAAGCACCCCAGTTTTTCCTTCCTCCGGACCCCACGTGGTCCTTTCCATTTTCTTCATTCGGCCCCTACGTTGGCCTCTTTTACTTTTCACATTTGCATGCATGCACACACATCATACCTTTTAGTTAGGGGTTTAAAAGACCACCCAAAAGGTGTGTCCTTTTCTATTTGATGTTCATCATTTCTTTCTTTATTATTTGATACTACACACCGTGCTAATCTCGTTGTCTCTTTTCGTTGTTTTCTTTTCCAGGTACCCGAGCTGAATCTCCTTCGCCGGCCGACCGGTGGGAGGAGGAGGAAAGAACCCACGCCCACACATCCCGCGATCTACAGGTGAAAGGTGCACATCCTTTCTTCACTCGTTACATTCGGCGCCCACGTGCGTCCCGTTTTTCCTTTGGCGCCCTCGTGCGTCTGGCGATCACGGTCACGCTTTATTTTTGTTGTGTAGGCTCGTTTCTTTTTTTGGGGTTTTTAGCGTCTTTTTGGTGCGAAACTATCTATTTTTCGTCTCTCCCCCTTTTTCGAGAGAGGGAGCGGAAAATAAACGTAGTCTACATGAATCAGATCAATGCTAGAGGATCTGATTTCTTGTGGATTTGATCTAGCTAGTGTGGTTTGAGCCATTGTGCTCATGTGTGTGGTCTGATCCATCAAGCTCTGTGTGTGTATGGTTTGAGCCGTTGAGCTCAAGTGTGTGTGTTGTACTCGGTTTTGAGTAGTGTGGCCTCACTGTGTGAGGGGTGGATGTAGGAATCACAGATGTGATTTCTGAACCACCTAAAAATCCCCTGTGCAATAGTTTGATCTATTTTTCTGCGCTAGATGCTTGCATAGGATTTCACATTCACACTGCTTGTCTAATTGCTTCACACATCATATACACATTCACACATCAGATCAGTAAAATTGTATGTTTGAATGGATATATAATTTGAAGTAATTTTAAATTGCTTAAGCTTCCGCAGTAATTGGTGACAAATCTATTCAACCCCCCTTCTAGATCTATTCATCTACCTATTCGATCCTACACATCTGTGAAATCTGCTAGGAGCTCTACTCTGTAAGCTACTTCTCCAATTCTTTCTAAAATTCGGAAAGGACCTACATATCTCGGACTCAATTTACCTTTCTTGCTGAATCTTAAAACACCTTTAGTGGGAGAAACCCTTAAAAATACATATTCTCCAACTTCAAACTGCAATGGACTACATCTTGTATCTACATAACATTTTTGGCGGCTTTGTGCTATTTGAAGTTTTTCTTCTATAAACTTGACCATTTATGAACATTGTTGAATTAATTCTGGTCCCATAACCTGCCTTTCTCCTACCTCATGCCAATTCAAGGGTGTCATACATGGTCTTCCATATAAAGCTTCATATAGTGCCATTCCAATGTTTGCATGATATATTATTGTAAGCAAACTCTACCATTCCTAAGTGATACTCCCAATTGCCTCCCCATGCTAAACAACAGGCCCATAACATATCTTCTATTGTTTGAATTGTCCTATCTGTTTGTCCATCTGTCTGTGGTAAAGTGCATGTGTACAATGTACAACCAAGAGGGGAATGGTGAATTGGTTTTTACCAAATTAAAATTTAATCTAATTTGATATGACAAATAAAAACTATTTCACCAGACACATTACCACAAACCAACCATGTACGTAGAAGAGGTAGAAGAAAAGGAACAAACGACATAGTACATAGTTATTTAGGTGGTTTGGTTACACAAGGATTGTGCGCCTACATCCACCCTTCACACATGTGAGGTGGCAACACACTACTCTGAACTTGGCCGGAGATACAGAGTATTACCCCTCCACACACACACACACGTCTCAATAGTGACAATGCCTCGCTGTTAAAACCCACACACACTTGCTCATAAACCACAAGCACAACTCTCTCACACACAAAGCTTATGAAGAATAAGTGTTGTGAGATGTTTCTCAACCCAAATAACAAGAGAGAAAATAAAAAACATAGAGTTCAAAAGTCCCCTGTTTGAGTCGTTGAGAAACGCTGGAGTAGAAGCCAAACAGATTGAACTAGCTTCCTTGGAGGTGGCTTTATGAATGCAGATCACACTTGACGTCCAAGGCTTCAACTTGTACCAGCAACCCTTGAAGAAGAAAGCCTGGAAGAAAATTTGGTTCACCTGTGCGTTCTTGACCTAGCTGGATGCCAAAAACTTCTTCTCCAAAGACGTATATTTATACTGCTTACAAAAATAGGCTTCTACCTTGAGACCCACGACCAAAAGATTCCTTCTTGGCCATAG
Source organism: Colocasia esculenta (assembly GCA_014218235.1). Taxonomy (NCBI): domain Eukaryota; kingdom Viridiplantae; phylum Streptophyta; class Magnoliopsida; order Alismatales; family Araceae; genus Colocasia; species Colocasia esculenta. The sequence continues at coordinate 6,588,393 of CM024766.1, read as the reverse complement.
ATTAGAAGATAGACTCGTGCAAATCCAAAACAGAAAAGAGTCCTATCCAAATTGGAAACTGGGTCTCCGGAGTCGGTCGACCAATTTTCCAAGATCGGTCATCTGATTTTGGACTTACATCGACTGGGACTTCGACTGGCAAATCGACTAATCGTTCGGTCGATCGATTCTAGAATTTCGGTCGACCAACTTCTGCCTTAGTTTCGACCGGTGCTTCGACTGGTGTAGTTATAACATGAACATCCGAAGTACCTTGCTTCGACGAGCGAATCGATCGACCGATTTCTCCAAGTCGGTCATCTGACTTTTTGGCTGTCCTAGTGCCAAACCTTCTGGCTAGGTCGGTCGACCGAAAGTACCAAATCGGTCGTCCAACTTCTACTTGGTAATCGATTGTCCATCGATTCCTTTTGATCCACAATCGATCTGGAATCGCTTCCCCTTTATTCATAATCGATTGGACATCAATTGGGCTTTCATTATCAATCGACTGATTTCTCAAGGTCGGTCAACTGACCTACTAACTACTGCACTACCAAGTTGTACTAACTAAGTCGGTCGTTTGATTCCCCTAGATCGGTCGACCGATTCCCTACAAAAGTGCAGAAATCAAGTCAGTTCAACATCTAACACCTGAAAATATTAAACACTCACCTTGGCCTCTTATTTGTGAACTCTAAACACCATGTAAGCCTTGTAGAGCTCATTACACATGTAATTAAACCAAGGTAAACTAATTATGAGTATCTTACATAATTCCACATGAAATCCACAAAAAAACTCATAACCATATGCTTCATTACAAACACATTTTGTTAACCTCAAAAACATCATATTACACATGGAGACAACAATCTCCCCCTTTTTGATGTTGACAAAATATATAATAGATAACATACTTTATGAAGCATCAATCACACAAGAAGAACACTATTTTTGGATTTTATGAATATTCCTCTCTTTTTTTGTTTTCAATCATATTCATTTTTTTGTGTTTTTACAAGAGATAGGCTGATGCACACTCACCTAGACACAACTAGCCTCACATAGCCTATATGCATCAAGCAAGCACACATTCATACAATAAAAATGAAAATGAAAAACACACATAAATATAAGTATAACCTAGTATATCTAGATAACTTCTCCCCCTTTGTCATAGCAAAAAGGAGGGAGTGGGATAGAAAAGAAAGCAAGAGACTCTTAGACATTGTGTCATCCAAGGGATCATTGAGGTGGAGGCTGATCCTGCGTGGGACGTAGGTAACCTAAGACTTCCCTAAAGAACTGAGCTTGGGAGTCCAGAAGGCTCTATTGGTTAATCCTACAGCTAAATTTAGTCTACATTTCCATGAACTGTATTATGGCATGAAATTTATTACTATTTGGTTACGACAAAATCCCATCATGATATCTTTGTTGAACTGTACTCCAGCATCATTATGTATGACAGTGGTACCCTCCCATTGATTGGTATACACATTTTTCTTTCATGCTAACGTCATACCTTACTATTATTACTGATGGCAAGTTCCTACTGAGCACAATTGCTCATAAACCCTACTTTCCTTTCAGGTATCTTGGATGGGACCGACGTCCCAGGGGACTATGCGCCGAGTGAATCCTAACTTAGAAAACCCTGCTTCTTTTAGTCTTGTTGTTGTATACATTAAACCCAAAACTATCAGTTCATATAATGTAATTATTCCGCTGCACTGCCTTGTAATTATGAATGGCGATCCCTATTTACTTTATCTTGAATCCTCTGTCACCTCCGAAAATAGTTGATGAGTAGGACGTGACAGTCTTCTTGGTATCAGAGCGGAGTGCCGCTAAACTTGGAAATAATCGATAAGATGGGTAGAAATTGGGGAGTTAGTACCATATGTATTTAAAGTTTTCTTATTAATCTAACATGTAGCATGTAACAGAATGGACACCAATGCTCGTGAATGCTTGCTACTATCTATGGAATTATTACGGCAAGATATCAAGCTTTACGCCCAAGCCCAGTGTGAAGCCCATCTAAGAATCAAAGAAGAAGTGTTAAATTTAACTAGTGCGGCGTTCATGGCAGGAAACCCCCCTGCATCTCTAGCAGCCATGGCCACAGTCATGAATAACTTAGACAATTTAAAGGCTGGCCAAGACTTACTGTTGCACAAAATAGAGGTATATTGAAACGTCTTGACCGAAGCCGCCAGAGAACTATACTTTAACCAGGAAGATGCCCAAGATCAGTCTTTCGGCTCCACAACCCGCCAGTGAACAATAAAAAGACCATAGAACTCACCTTTTGCACCCCCTCCTATATAATAGTAAATTATTGTAGATAGCTAACTTTTATGAAGATGCTAAAATGTTGTAGAGGGAGGCTTTCTCTTTTAGAAGCTGATGTAAATTCTAGCTTAATTAGCAGAAAGCATGTATCAAATAGAATGCATAATAGAATCTCTATGTAACGTTGTGATTTTTCGGATTGTAGCTTAGTGGATTTGGTGGCCAGTGTATGGCCCAATATGGTGTGTTTGAGTCATTTGCACAGGTTGTGTTGGGTTGGGGGTTTGGAATCCAGGCCAAACCAACCTCTGAAGTGACTTCCAGAAATGCGACCAACACAGGCGTCGTGATTTTAGAAATCACGACCGTCATGGTCGTCACATTTTGGATGCCACTTCCTTAGGTGCGCGTCTGCATGCGCGCCGCGTATAGCATGCAGGGACGTCACTTTTAATTGCAACGGACAAACCCGTCGCGATTTAAACATGACGTCGCGACCTATCGCAATTTTGATTGTGAGTTTGGGTTGGCCGACCCCAAGCTAAGCAGTGTAAGAAACACTGCTCAACTGTGGGGGAGGATTGTGTGGGGTTTCTCTCTACATTTTGGAGGTCTTGGAGTGTGGATTGGTGTGTTTCCGATGCGAGGAGGTTGTGCGGAGCACGAGAAACGCCAGGGCAGTGCCGTTTTACGTGTTCTTCGTGTTCCTTATGTGGTAGGGGAATTCTTCTCCTTTTTTATTTAAACGAACCATGTTTAGTCTGAAATGGGTTAAGGGGAGTAGAATGCATGTGTAGGCTTTTATTTGAATGCAAGATTTCATGTAAATTGGTTGTACAAGGTGGTTTGAGCATTTTTTGGAATGGGGTTTGGGGTAGGGTTTTTCAGCTGAAAGGCGACGAAACCAGATGTCACGTTTTAGTCTGTAATGCGACAATTTTGCCCGTTGCGATTTAGAAATCTGCTAGGCTTGGACCGTAATCCAAGGCTTGTCCTTTTCCCGCTAGGACTCAAGCACAGGACCTGAGAACGTGACGGCCCGATAGGCCGCGTTCTCAGGACTAGTCACGACATAGTTCCTGTCGCGTTCTAAATGCGACAAGTAGTACCGTCGTGATCTGGCTTCCTGACCTGACCTCCCTGTCGCGATCTTTGAACGGCCCTGTCGCGTTCTGAACATGCCCTATTGCGACCCTTACAGGGATACGTTGCGTTCTAGATTTTTGCATCAAAACTCTGTATTTTGCAAGACTTGACTTTCTACAGTAACCTCTCACCCTTGTTAATTGTCTTAAAGACCAGTAAATGAAGTTGTAAATCTTGGATATGTAATTAGTTAATTAAAAGTCATTCACTTGATTATTTCATCTCCATGATTCTCTTTAACACATGCACACACTTGAACCATCCAATATGGCTTAACTTGGCATGAATATATCTCAAAATACATCTGGTAATTTAGTTTAATTATATTTTTAAATTGCCCTATTTTTAAATGGACTTGTCTTCATTTTCTCTCGATGTTCTGGGAATAGCGTTACCGATGCTCCACTATTCTAGAATTCCTCTAGAACGTCGAGTACTTGTTTCTATATATACACATTCTCTTGACTTGGACGAACTCTCCGTTGGATACTCCTTCTGCCAGACTAGTGAATCCTTGTTCAAGGCCTCCGTAAGTCTCCTCTGTCCATGGATTCTTACATGGTCGACGAGCTGGTTGTACCCTAACGCCTATGATACCTTTTAGGGATCAGTAAGCTCTCACTCTTATCTAGAATCATGTTGGACCTCTAGACCTATGCATAACATGGCCAGTGGGCGGGTAGTGAATTCCACCTGACTGCCAACACCAATTGCGCGTGTTGTGCAACTGTTACTATCCCCTGTAACTCGACGTTTCATGTGCAATGACCTGTAGTTCTCATCTATCCTCTACTCGCTCATCTATTCACACTCACTCTACTATCTCGTCTATTCATCTAGTACTCTCATCTATTTCTTGGTACTCTCTATTGGCCATTGACTGATTGTCTAAAGATAAACAATATAACCAATGCCTGGCAATATATAAAGGGCTCGGGTCTGGTCCTGGGATGTGCGCCCAAAAGTGCTATTTGCCCGCGGGAGTTAAATGACTAGAGTGTTTGGCATTACACTCGAGTGCTATCTATCTCGACTATCTAAATGACAATCAAAGGTGCTATACTATACTCGTTGTGCTATTTGTGCTATGGCCATCCTGCTATTTGTGCTATACTCGACTGTGTTATATTTGAAAACTTGTGCTATTTCAATCACATGCTATTGTGCAATCTCTTACATTACTTGACTCTCTCGCTCTATCATTAGTTACTCTACCTTTTTAATACATTAATGATTTAAAGTATGCTTGATCCTGAGATTTAAGTCCTACTGGGCGTTATCACTTACCCTGCGTTGTTGGTTATGTTTTCTCAGGTGAGACCGAGGAAGATGCTTACACTCAAGAGGATGGGAACAACCAAGAGTGAAGTCAAGAGTACCATAGCGCCATAGTGTTATGTTAGAGTTAAAGTTTAGTCTTTTTACTTTATTCAATGTAATTGGGCCTTATAGAATGGCTCTGATATTAGTGGTTGTAATTAGACCTTTGAAGAATTATTGATGAGATGCATTTGCTTTAATATTTATTCTTGTCCAATGGTTTAATGTCTAGTACTCGCTCTATACCCGTTTACTTGCAACTGCCTCGCGTTTCGATATTCCGTGTCGGGGCATGACAGTTTTGTGGTATCAGAGCCTAGGTTGTTCTTAAGTATAGGATGATCTAGGTTGACCAGCCTCGACTAGAGTCAGTTGTCCTACCTATGTGAGATGTGGTTAGAACCATGGGTAACTAGCTAAAATGAACTCACACACGCACAAATTAAATTCCACATCAATATCATGACAACAAGTTATTTTTGTAGGAACTTAAGCTAGCTAAAATGACTGCTGAACGTGCTCAGATGAGGGGCATGCAACAAACCATCCAAGAACTGACTCGTGCGCTTCTGGAAGCGGCACAAAGTGGTGGAAACCACGACGGTGCAGACGAGCTGCATCGTAACTTTAGGAGCTTGAACCTGCCTAGGTTCAGTGGTTCCACGGATCCGGATGAGGCCGAGCACTGGCTGAAGGAGATGGAAAGAATTTTCCATGTCATGCAATGTGCAGCAGGAGATAAGCTGCTATTGGCTACATTTCAACTAGAGAAAGACGCTCACGCTTGGTGGGAGTCTGTGGAAGCGACCAGAGCTAATGGTCAATTTACTTGGGCCGAATTCAAAGAAGCATTTAACTCCAAGAATTTCTCGGAGCGTGTTCAAGAGAAGAAGGCTGCGGAGTTTGCTACTCTTAAACAAAGGAGCCTGACTGTGGCCGAGTATGAAGCCCAGTTTTCAAGGCTGGCGCGTTATGCTGAACACTTAGTGAACACTGAAAGAATGAAGGCTAAGCGCTTTCTCAATGGCCTTAGGCCACAATAAATCACTCAACTGGCTCCTCTAGACATCCAAACCTATGCCGAGATGGTGAAGAAAGCTCAACTGCTAGAAGATGCTACGAACTTCACTGACTGTATCAAAGGGAAGTTCGTGAAGAAGGAAATGACATGTGATCCATCATCTGTTAAGCCAACTAATGGCAAGAAGCGTCCTTTCAACATCATGGAGGGACCCAGCCAAGAAAGGAAACCCAAGATTTCCATCCCCAATACTCCAGCGAAAGGCAACTGCAAGCACTGTGACAAGCCAGGTCACACAGTTGATGAATGCTGGAGGAAAGGCGCATGTCTGCGTTGTGGAAGCCGTGAGCACCGCATTCCCGAGTGCCCGCTACTGAAGGAAAATGAGAGGCACCCTAATGTGCCTAAGAAATAGGGAAGGCTGCAAACCCTGCATGATGAAGAGCCCGTTGAGGAAGGTGGCGTGGTAGAAGGTACCCTACAAGTTTTCTCCTTATCATCATTTGTTTTATTTGATACTGGAGCACTGGAGCAACTCATTCATTCATATCTCAAAACTCTGATGATACTCTGAATGCTAAACCTATATCTATGGGATGCGAATTCTCTGTCACAACGCCACTAGGAGAGAAGGAGAAATTGAACAAATACTTTCCATCTGCCGATGTAATGATCGGAGAACATAACCTAAAATCCGATCTGGTGTGTATGCCCATGGAAGGCTATGATGTGATATTGGGAGCCGACTGGTTGTCCACTTATGGGGCAAGTGTCGACTGTAAGAAAGGGAAAGTTACTTTTAGTGATTTCCCTAAGTTGTCGTTCACTGGGATCAGACATAAGAGACGGATGTCTCTAGTCTCTGCCATAAAGGCCCACAACATGATAAGGAAAGGTTGCATTGCTTTCCTTGTGGCCGTAATAGTTGAAAAGAAGGGTTCTAAGATAAAAGACATACTGTAACGCCCCGACGCGGAATATCGGAGTGGGATTACAGTTATTAAATAGTACAGAGCGAGAAATAAATGCAAACCATTGCACAAATGGTATAATACCAAATAAACTCCAATTTCATTAATAATCCAACAATCTCCATTACATCATCGTATCAGAGCCAAAACTAGGACCCATAGTACTTTATTGAAAATCAAACTATTACATAATGACTAACTGACTTACTAACTCTTAACTATACTAACAGACTACTACTAGATAGCACTGGTTTCTGAATGGTCACTCTTGAGTCTCCTCATCGGTCCCATCCTCGTGAGTGTGGTCATGATCCGACTCACCTGAAACACATTAAATAAATACGCAGGATGAGCGAATAACGCCCAGTAGGACTTAATATCTCATGAACACAAGCATGCTTTAAATAGTTAATGTTTTAATGGCAGGTTAACTAGAGAGTAAAGTCATGTAGAGCATGTCACGATAGCGAGAGAACAATTGCAACTGGCACAGGGAAAATAGTACAACGAGAACGATAATAGAATGGCCATGTAACGACATAACACGTAAATTGCACAACGGTGCACTAGTAACGATCACGCTTGCACTTGTAGAGATAGCACTTTTGATTGTCATAGATTAATCTAGATAGTAAACTGGCGCTGAATGCATGCCGTAACACATCCTATGATCATTTTAACTCCCATGGGTACTGGCACTTTTCGGGCGCTCCTCCCAGAACCTGATCGGGCCCTATTGCGCTGGCATTATTCATTTCTTTTATCTTAGACAATCACACGAATGGCCAATAGAGTACCAAGAAGAGATAAGAGAGTACTAGACGAGATAGATGAGAGTGTAGAGAGAACGTGAACAGATGAGAGTAAAGAGACTGTAGATGAGAGGGGTACAATCGTAAAACGACGATAAACACGATAGTAACGGTTGCACAGCACCAGGTCAGTTACCGGCAGTCTGGTAGAAATCACAACCGCCCCTTCGCCGTGCTGTGTACACGGGTCAGGTGGTCCGGTGTGAACTCAAGACGAGAAGAAACACTAAGGCTTGGATCGTACTGATCCCTAAGAGTGTAACAGGTTTTAGGGTACAACCAGCTCGTTGACTAAGGACGTGCGCCAAAGCCAAGAAGACTTACGGAGGTCTTGACAAGGAGTCCCTGGTCCAATCGAGAGTATTCCCGGTGGAGAGGTGGTCCAAGTCAAGGGAAAATGTGTAAAAACGGGTCCGTCGTGCCTCGAGTGCTCGAAGGCCGAGGGAAAACGGTAACGGTAGATAAAATACGCGAGTCAAATCGGAAACAATTGTATTTAACAAAATAGGGTAATTTAGTCATTTATTTCGATAATTTACCGAATACATTATTGCATAATTTATCAAGGTCAAATGGCAATTTAAAATGTTATGTGTGTGCAAGTGTAAAGAAATCTTGAGCATATGACAAGTCGTGAAAATGTCATTTTAAATAATTAAATGTATAACATTAATGCCAATTATTAATTTACCAAGTCGAATCAATTATAACATGGGTTAATGATGGCTAATTAAGAAGTATATAGACTAATCAGCAGGGATATAAGTACAATTATCTGTTCTGGCCAAAATTTAATGAAGGCGACGAGGTGACTTGTCACGATCAAGTCGCGACGAGGCGCTAGGTCGCGTTAATCAACATATCGCGACGGGGTATCCTGTCGCGGTTCAGGTCGCGGTGGTGTGGCCTGGGGCGACAGGCAAACCGGCCGGACTGGCTCGGTTCGGGATTGGGAACGCGGCGGCTAGGGCCGTCGCATTCAGGACGCGGCCTGAAGGGCGACCGCGACACTCCTCTTATCGCGGCGTATCGCGCCGCCGCGATAACAGGGGCGGTCCAGGATTTCCCCTTTTTCTCTGGGTAGAACCTTCTTGACATAGGGTCATTCTAAATTCAGTAGAAAATCGCACGGTGATCCAAAAAGCATGAAATCAGTTCTAAACGAAAGTAGACATGTATATCTATCAACATGCACGATTAATTTGAAAATAGACAAGGTTTAGACATGCATTGATCAGGCTACTTTTCGGTGACCTAAACCAATGCAGTCAGGGTTCAACGAATTAATTAGAGAGATATACATGACGAAAAATTATGAAGCTAGGGGCGTTTAAAAGCTAACAAGGAGCAGTATTTATGATAATTTTATCATGATCTGAAGTCAAGCGTGAACGGGGTTCACAAGCAATCATGAAAGGTTGGGTGCATGTATCTGACAGGGATTCAATGAATTAATTATCCCTCATGGGAGATCAAAATAGCACGAAACTAGAGGCGTTTGAAAGCTATTACATGGTAGTATCAATGATAATTTTCTCATAGCATGGGAACAAGTACGTGCAAGGTATTAGAGAAAATATGAGATTCGGGTTCATGGTGACAGCAGGATTTCACGAATTAAATTCACCCAAATGGGTGAACGAAATACCACAAAACCATAGAGCTTTTGAAGAGGTACATGACAGATACCTAGGTTAATTATTTCACGATTTTAGCTTGAGAGATTGCCTACCTTTTGGTGTTGACAAGAAAGGCTAAGGTTTGATGACGAAAACGGGAAGAATATCCAAGCTTGTTCAAGCCTCCTCCTCCTTGCTCTTCATCCAGCACTTCTCCTCTTCGTCTCCTAGGACTCCAGCCACGAACTATGGGTGGTAGGGAAGAGGTTTTGGGTGTTTTGATAGCCTATAGAGTTCTAAGTCACCTAAAACTCTTTCTTTCTCATCCAACTCCGAAAATTGACATTTATCTCCCACTTTCTCTTATTTATCCACTTAATGGGTAGGGAAGAGAGCTTAAATTCGTGGTTAAAGAGTTAGGATGGGTTAAGGACTCTTCTTTTAGATATATAAGGGTTATTTAACATTTATCTTAACCCTTTACTATTTATTTAATTAATTAGATACGAATTTAACTTATTTACCTCTCATCCCATGATGGGCTATCCTTATTTGGGCCCATTCTATTGGGTTTGGGTTATTAGAGCAACCCACTAATAATTTAGCTTAATGGGTAGTACTTTAATTCCCTTTGTTTTCATTTATTCTTCCTTTATTCTAATTAAACCAATTTATCTCATTTATTTAAATAATAAAATTTTTATTTATTTGGATTGTAAAAATCCAGGGTACTACACATACACATAGTCCAAGATTACCCAGATGTGTTCCCCGAAGACCTGCCAGAGATTCCCCCTGAATGTGATGTCAACTTCGCCATTGAGTTGATCCCTGGAGCTGCCCCGGTGTCGCGTCAACCATACTGGATGTCACCTGCCGTGTTAAAGGAACAGAAGGCACAACTTATGGAGTTATTAGAAAAGGGGTTCATCAGACCAAGTACTTCCCCATGGGGAGCACCAGTGTTGTTCGTTAAGAAGAAGGATGGATCAATGAGGCTATGCATAGACTATCGACAACTCAATCAGCTAACCATCAAGAACAAATACCCATTGCCTCAGGTCAATGAACTTTTCGACCAAATATCCGGAGCTCAATATTTCTCCAAGATCGATCTCCGATCTGGCTATCATCAAATGAGGATCAAGGACGACGATATTTTTAAAACGACTTTCAGGAGTAGGTATGGACACTATGAATTCGTCATTATGCCTTTTGGTCTAACCAATGCTCCTACAGCCTTTATGCAACTCATGAACAGCATATACCGGCCATATCTTGACAAGTTCGTGGTCATCTTCATCGATGATATCCTTATATATTCAAAGACCAAAGAAGAATATGAAGAACATCTGAGGATCGCACTGCAAGTCTTGCAAGACAACAAACTGTACACAAAGCTAAGCAAGTGTGAATTCTGGCTCAAAGAAGTGTCCTTCTTGAGCCATGTTATATCAAAGGATGGCATCTCTGTTGATCCCTCTAAAGTCGAAACCGTACTCAACTGGGAGAGACCAACTAATGTCACAGAAATCCGAAGCTTCTTAGGACTGGCTGGTTACTACAGGCGGTTCATAAAGGACTTCTCAAAGATTGCCGTTCCTCTCACGCATCTGACACGAAAAGAGAATCCCTACTCCTGGAGTAAAGAGTGTGAGAAGAGTTTCCAAACTCTAAAAGACTGTCTTACCTCAGCACCTGTTCTTGCTCTACCAATAGAGGGAGAAGGTTTCTATGTCTACACCGATGCCTCAGGAATTGGGCTAGGCTGTGTATTGATGCAAAAGGAGAAAGTCATCGCCTACTCTTCAAGACAACTGAAGACGCATGAAGTCAACTACCCTGTGCATGATCTAGAGTTGGCTGCCGTGGTCTTCGCCTTAAAAATCTGGAGACATTACCTATATGGAGAGCAATTCACTATCTACTCAGACCACAAGAGCTTGAAGTATTTATTTTCTCAGAAGGAACTTAACATGAGGCAGAGAAGATGGCTTGAATACTTAAAAGATTTTGATTTCAACATACAATACCATCCAGGCAAGGGAAATGCTGTGGCCGATGCTCTTAGTAGAAAGCCGATGGCATTTGTTTCGAGTCTAGTCCTTGGCTAGATGTAACTACTAGAATAATTCACAAGGTTAGACTTGAATATTGAACATAGGGATGATCGAGTCTTGGTTGCCAATATCAAGATTCAATCTGACATGCTGGAAGAGATTAAAGCTCAACAAGACAGCGATCCATTCTTGTTTCGCATCAAGGAAAACCTAGCCGAAAGACCTGACTTTGCTATGACCGAAGATGGAAGGCTAGTATTCCAAGGAAGGACATGTGTACTCGATAATGAAGAACTGAAGAGGAAATTAATGGATGAAGCTCACACGACGAAGTATACTATTCATCCTGGAGGTACTAAAATGTATCAAGACATGAAAAGAACATTTGTGGCCGAACATGAAGAGAGAGGTAGCGAAACATGCTGCTCATTGCCTTACTTGTCAACAGGTAAAGGCGGAACACATGCGCCCTGCTGGAGTACTTAGACCACTAGATATCCCGTAGTGGAAATGGGAAAGCATTGGCATGGACTTCATCATGGGTTTACCCAAAACTCGTGGTGGACTCGACGCCATATGGGTCATTGTCGACCGATTAACCAAATCGACATGCTTTCTACCTATAAAGAGTAAGTGGTCTATGGAAGTATTAGCTGCTTTATATGTCAAGGAGATAGTGAGATTGCATGGAGTTCCATCATCTATTGTCTCAGATCGAGATTCACGTCTCACTTCTGGAAGGGACTGCAGACCACACTTGGTACTAAGCTCAAATTTAGTACCGCCTTTCACCCGCAGACTGATGGGCAGACTGAGAGAACCAACCAGATAGTAGAAGATATGTTAAAAGCATGCACCATAGATTTCCAAGGCTACTGGAATGAGCACCTATCCTTAATTGAATTCGCCTACAACAACAGCTACCAGGCGAGTAATAAAATGGCACCATTCGAAGCACTTTATGGTAGAAACTGTAGATCTCCTGCATGTTGGAATGAAGTCAGAGAACAACAATGGCTAGGCCCGGATATGATACAAAATACAACCAGGGATATTCAGGTGATTCGAGATCGGCTCAAGATTGCTCAGTCCAGACAGAAAAGCTATGCTGACAAGAGGAGGCGAGATTTAGAATTTCAAGTAGGAGACCATGTACTCTTAAAGGTATCTCCTACCCATGGCATCCAGAGATTTGGTGTTAAAGGAAAGCTCAGTCCAAGATTCATCGGTCCTTTTGAGGTGCTCGAAAGGGTTGGTAAGGTTGCTTACCAGCTGGCATTGCCACCCAATCTGGCATGTGTACACAATGTGTTCTATGTTTCCATACTGAGAAAATATATGTACGATCCTACGCACATCATTCACCATGAGAAGTTGGTGCTAAACAAGGACATGACATATGAAGAGAAGCCAGTCAAATTACTGGAACAGAAGATACAACAACTCAGGAACCATCCCATCCATGTGGTTAAAGTTCTGTGGAATAATCGTGGGGTGGAAGAAGCCACATGGGAACCCGAAGGAATCATTAGACGAAACTACCCCGATCTTTTCGGTAAGACATTCTCTCCATTATGATCATATGAATTTGGGGACCAAATTCTTTTAAGAGGGGGATGATGTAGCAACCTGATTTTTTTAAAAATAAAATAAAATAAAATTTTAATAATATTAAAAATTAAGTCAACTGGAAAATCAAAGGAAAGAGAATTAATTAAAACCCATTAAATGAAAAGAAGTAATGGACTTTGTTAAATGGACCCTCTAGAATGTATTGGGCCAAAATAGGGATTTAAAAAAAAAGGAATAATAGGAAAATATCCTAAATTCGTATCTTAAATATTACCTAAATAGAAAAGGGGTATTAAAGTATTAAAATAAGTGATTTGGGTTGGAATTGGATTCCTAACCCTACCCTAATTGGATGGCCACGAAATTGCATCCCAACCTAACCCAAATAGGAGGTGGAAAGCTGGGAAGGAGGAGAGAAATTAGGAAATCTCGGAATTTAAGAGGAATAAGAGTTGTAATAGGAAAGGGAAACCCTAGGAGCTTAAATACTCTCCAAACACCCCATGGCCGGCCCTAACTCGTTGCTGGGGCTTGCTGGACGTGGAGAAGGGGGCAAGGAGAGGAGGAACTTCTGGGGAGAAGGCTTGACCAAGCTTCAACCAGTGTTCTTCAAGTTCTACACCCTAAAAGGCAAAAGGACTCAAAGGTAGGCGTTCTCACGAGCAAAACTTAATTAATTTCGTATGTAGATTGTTCCAAACCTCAGGAACAAAAGCCCTCTTGTCTCATGATTTTTCGTCAACCCCCATCTTTTGTTCTTTATTTTTGAAGTCTTGCAATCACCATGACCCGAACCATCATGTTTAATCTATATATCCATGTATACTTGACACCATGCTACGAAACTTTTACTAGAGACACTGATTGATGTCAGGAATCTTTTACCCCTGAAAGCCTTAATTTTCATCCATCATACTGTGCGAATTAAATCATTTACCCTCACTGTACCATGCTCTGAGTTCTTCGTGCTTATTCATGTTCAAAACCTGTTAGGACCAAGGTTGTTTTCAGATTCCTATTTACTGTAAGTTCTTTCGCATGTCTAGATTAGTTTGCAAGTAATTTCATAAAATTTCATCCACTGTATAATTAGTTCTTGATTTTTGAATCACCTCATGTCAAAACAGGGAAGGCTTGGACCGTAATCCAAGGCTTGTCCTTTTCCCGCTAGGACTCAGGCGCAGGACCTATGAACGCGACGGCCCGATAGTCCGCATTCTCAGGACTAGTTGCGACACAGTTCTTGTCGCGTTCTGAACGCGATAGGCAGTACCGTTGCGATCTAACCTCCTGACCTGACCTCTCTGTCGTGATCTTTGAATGACCCTATCGTGTTCTAAACATGCCCTGTCGTGACCCTTATAGGGGTACGTCGCGTTCTAGATTTTTGCATCAAAACCTTGTATTTTGAAAGACTTGACTTTCTACAGTAACCTCTCACCCTTGTTAATTGTCTTAACAACCAATAAACGAAGTTGTAAATCTTGGATATGTAATTAGTTAATTAAAAGTCATTCATTTGATTATTTCATCTCCATGATTCTCTTTAACACATGCACACACTTGAACTATCCAATATGGCTTAACTTGGCATGAATATATCTCATAATACATCTGGTAATTTATTTTAATTATATATTTAAATTACCCTATTTTTAAATAGACTTGTCTTCATTTTCTCATGATGTTCTGGGAATACCGTTACCGACGCTCCACTGTTCTAGAATTCTTGTAGAACATCGAGCACTTATTTCTATATATACACATTCTCTTGACTTAGACGAACTCTCCGTTGGATACTCCTTCTGCCAGACTAGTGAATCTTTGTTTAAGGCCTCCGTAAGTCTCCTCTGTCCATGGATTCCCACATGGTCGACGAGCTGGTTATACCCTAACGCCTATGATACCTTTTAGGGATCAGTAAGATCCAAACGGCCTTAGAAATGCTCTCTCTCTTATCTAGAATCACATCAGACCTCTGAACCTGTGCATAACATGGCTAGTGGGCGGCTAGTGAATTCCACCTGACTGTCAACACCAATTGCGCGTGTTGTGCAACTGTTATTATCGCCCGTTACTTGACGTTTCATGTGCAATATGACCTGTAGTTATCATCTACCCTCTACTCGCTCATCTATTCACACTCACTCTACTATCTCGTCTATTCATCTAGTACTCTCATCTTTTTCTTGGTACTCTCTATTGGCCATTGACTGATTGTCTAAAGATAAACAATATAACCAATGCCTGGCAATATATAAAGGGCCCGAGTCTGGTCCTGGGATGTGCGCCCAAAAGTGCTATTTTCCCGCGGGAGTAAAATGACTAGAGTGTTTGGCATTACACTCGAGTGCTATCTATCTCGACTATCTAAATGACAATCAAAAGTGTTGTACTATACTCGTTGTGCTATTGATATACTTTGTGCTATTTGTGCTATGGCCATCCTGCTATTTGTGCTATACTCGACTCTTGTGCTATATTTGAAAACTTGTGCTAGTTCAATCACATGCTATCGTGCTATCTCTTACGTTACTTGACTCTCTCGCTCTATCATTAGTTACTCTACCTTTTTAATACATTAATCATTTAAAGCATGCTTGATCATGAGATTTAAGTCCTACTGGGCGTTATCACTCACCCTGCGTTGTTGGTTATGTGTTCTCAGGTGAGACCGAGGAAGATGCTTACACTCAAGAGGATGGGAATGACCAAGAGTGAAGTCAAGAGTACCATAGCGTCATAGTGTTATGTTAGAGTTGAAGTTTAGTCTTTTGCTTTATTCAATATACTTGGGCCCTATAGAATGGCTCTGATATTAGTGGTTGTAATTAGACCTTTGAAGAATTATTGATGAGATGCATTTTCTTTAATATTTATTCTTGTCCAATGGTTTGATGTCTAGTACTCGCTCTATACCCGTTTACTTGCAACTGCCTCGTGTTCCGATATTCTGCATCGGGGAGTGACATATGACATTGGTATGACCATTACCACCATAATAAAAAAGGTAATTTTGGACATTTGTGGTGATGGCTTTGAAAAATTAGTAAAGTTGTGAACAACATACTTGCTCCTTTGAACAATTGTTTTCCTACTGAATTGAGCATTTTTTGCATAGTTGGGCTTGGAGAATTTCTAATTTCCAGTTTCTTTCACAAATGAAGTTTTGGTTTTAGACTGGAAAACCTTTTTCTTATCAGGTTTATAACAGAGTCCCTCTCTTTTAAAATTCACAAGAATTGAGAGGGGCTCGTCTAAGCTTTGTTTCCCTTTCATTAGTCTAGAAACAACACCCTTTTGTTTAGAGACTTCTTTCTCAAAGGTGATCAAATTAGTATGCAATCTGGCAATCTCAGTTTTGAGTTCAGTGTTTACTTTCTCAAATTGAACAAGTTTCTCATTGTCCTTTTCACTATTCATACATTCAATTTCTTCTTCATATATAGTGTAACGACTCGAGAACCCGACCCTCGGCCCACGCTGAGGACCCGATTTTCGTAGTCGCCGCCCACGGACCAGGGGGACCCGAAAGGGCTATAACACACATCTGACAGGATATGTAGCGGAGGTAAACGTCAACTGCTAAGCTAGAAGCGTACAAGCGGAAACAAGAAAGTAAAGCGAGACCGCTGCGTACCGCTCTAAATACAGTCCCAACGCACGCACACTAGTACAAGTAAGGAAAGGGGAGAGACAAGTCCCTTAGGGGCATACCCCGAGGGTGACGTACACTAAGAGGGGGAACCACTGCTAGCTACGGGGACCAAGACTACCGCCCCGTCTCCTCCGCCCGACGCGCGCCCTGCCGCTGCTGGGAAGACTCACCTAGAAAACAGAGGGATGAGCTTCACAACAGAAGCTCAGTAGGGACTACCAATCTCCTACTGGCTCTAAACAGGCAGAGGAACATATACAACTATTAATAAAGGAAAGACGGCAGTTTATATCTTTCTACCTACGAAAGAAGTGCGGAAGCAAAGCTAAAGCTAACACGGTACGGAAAGTACTCTCGGTCGGAAACTCCGTACGACTGCTCGTCGTGACCACCACACGGCTAGTAAACACAGACGGAGGGAACTCCGCTTGGACAAAGAACACTAGCTACGGAAACACTACCACTAGTCACGGTCAGGTGCGTCCACCGACGTCTTATCCTCGACCCGGGTCCTAACCCTCACGTCTTGTCAGAGCGAGGTAGGACACAAGTAACACAACAGTAACCGCCGTAGTCTGGCCGGACTACGGTCCCACGCCTGACCTCTCCAAACGGTTCCGGGGCCGTAAGGAGCGAGGCAGTGAGAAGAAGGACTGGCTGGCCTGCGCCGGGTAGAACTCCAAACTGTCCTCGGCGTCCCAGACCAACCACGAGAGCTCTGCAAGCGACTCATACGCCACTGTCCTAACCACTGTTTTCCCCTCAGCTCCAGAGTCCGCCTAAACGGCTGCCAACTCGAGCACACTCATAGCCCGGAGTACTCCCTCAACAGGCTCCCAAGGACGGGGGTCCCAGGTAACGGTAACAACCTCTCGCACGGGACGAGCCCTCAAGTGCCGTGCACCGGGAGAACGACTAGTGTGAGACCGTACTAGGGAACTAGCACAGGTGCCACGGGTACAGTAAAGCGAAAACGGAAGCGGCGGAAGCACAACCTGCCTCTGGACTGAGAAGGCGACATAGACCCTGTCGCCTTCAAGAAGGCGACAGAGGGGGTGTCGCTTTACCAGTCAGGTGGTGGGATTGCGAAGGCGACATAGTCCCTGTCTCCTTCAAGAAGGCGACATAGGGGATGTCGCTTTACCAGTCAGAAGGCGACGCACGGTATGTCGCCTTCAGGCCAGTCGGGGGTTCCGGAGACTCTTCTTCCGGGAACCTCCCCGAAACGGGAGAAACACTACACACGGGGGGGAGGGGAGCATGCTTATCATGCTAGAAAGCTATTAAACACACAAACCACCCTCGAATACCCCAAGAACATGGATTCTACGCTCGGAGGAAAACCTCACTCACACGAGCATGGAGTTCTCACACTCCCAACCCACCAAACCACAAGGAAATCACGCTTTAGGGGGGAGAGGGAGCATGCTTAGGGCGAGAGGATCAAGAGTCCCTACCTCCACGTGAAGAACGCACCCGTTGGGTCCTTCTCGTAGGTAGAAACGTCTCCTCCTCACACCGCACGTCACGAACATGACCCCTGCACGAACGAAGCGACACCCTCCTCAGCACGGCCGCCTCAACACGGGGGAGGCACTCCCAAAACCGCCGGAGCTCGGAGAGGGCGAGAGAAAGAGAGGGGGAAAGGAGAGGAGCGAGAGAGAGGGAAGAGCTCGGGCGTCCGGGCTTTAAGCCCACGGAGCTGAGAAGGCGACACACACCTATGTCGCCATCCCTCAACCAGAAGGCGACAGTGGGTATGTCGTCTTCAAGAAGGCGACATACCCCCTGTCGCAATACCACTGACAACGGTCAAATCTCGGAATTCGAAAAAGTGAAGGCGACAGCCATCTTGTCGCGTTCACCCGACACCGCCAGAGCCGTACTGACACAAAGGACGCCTGTCACGTCTGTCAGACTGTGTCTGGGACGACGCAATGGGAAGGCGACACAGGCCATGTCGCCTTCCAGAAGGCGACATACCCCATGTCTCTACCCATCAAACAAGAAGGCGACAGTGGTTATGTCGCCTTCAAGAAGGCGACATACCCCCTGTCGCAATCCCAAGCAGAACCAGACACCGACGCGATCGGAATCACGTCGCGACAGTCGCCCTGCCGCGACCCAGAGGACGGGGCCAAGGGCCCAAGGGGGCCGGGGGTGTTACAACCCTCCCTCCTTAAGACATTTCGTCCTCGAAATGAAAACAATTCGGTCTCAACCCAGAAGACAACAAAAGGGGAGATCATCAGATACCGATCAATCAAACAAGTAAGGAAACTGCTCCTGCATCTCATCCTCGCACTCCCAGGTGGCCTCGCCACCGACACGGTTCTGCCAAACGACCTTAACCAGCGGAATCTGCTTCCTGCGCAACTGCTGAACTCTGCGGTCGACAACACTAACTGGGTACTCTGGCACTGACAAGTCTGGCGCTACCTCTAGCTGCGAGTAGTCCAACACGTGCGAAGAGTCTGCAACGTACCTCCTGAGCTGCGAAACGTGGAAAACGTTGTGCACACCTGCTAGCTCTGCCGGAAGACTCAGCCTGTATGCCACCTCGCCGACCCTCTCGGCAACAGGGAAAGGCCCGACATACCTTGGACTGAGGTTTCCCTTTCTGCCAAACCTCATGACGCCCTTGGTCGGCGAGACCCGCAAGAAAACCAGGTCACCTACGCTGAACTCTAGCAGTCTCCTGCGGACATCCGCATAACTCTTCTGCCGACTCTGCGCTGCCCGGAGCCTCTGTCTGACCAAACTGACTGTCTCTGCACACTGCTGCACTAACTCTGGCCCCAAAAGCTGCCTCTCACCAACCTCGAACCAGTGAAGCGGAGTCCTGCACGGGCGACCATACAAAGCCTCGTATGGCGCCATTCCGATGCTCGAGTGATAACTGTTGTTATACGCGAACTCTACCATCGGAAGGTGAGACTCCCAAGTGCCGCTCCAGTCTAAACAGCACGCTCTCAGCATATCCTCTAGTGTCCGAATGGTCTGCTCTGACTGACCGTTTGTCTGCGGGTGGTACGCTGTGCTGAACCTCAACTCTGTACCCAGTGCTCTCTGAAGACTGCGCCAAAACCCTGACGTGAACCTCGGATCTCTGTCGGAAACGACTGAAACTGGGATCCCGTGCAACGAAACAACTCTGTCCACGTACAGCCTGGCTAACCTGTCCACTGACCACGACATCCTGATCGGAAGAAAATGCGCTGCCTTGGTCAAACGATCCACAATCACCCAAATACCGTCATGCCTCTGCCGGGTACGGGGCAAACCAACCACAAAGTCCATGGTGATGTCGTCCCACTTCCACTCAGGAATGGGCAACGGCTGCAACTCACCACCAGGACGCTGATGCTCGGCCTTTACCTGTTGACAGGTAAGGCACCGAGCAACAAACTCTGCCACGCCCCTCTTCATCCCTGGCCACCAGAAGGACCTCCTCAAGCAATGGTACATCTTGGTGGAGCCAGGATGAACAACATACCTCGATCTGTGAGCCTCTGACAAAACCGCCTGGCGCGCCTCCTCAGGAACGTACAAACGGCCTTTGAATCTGACCTCGCTGTCATCGCTGAGCTCTACATCTGGCATCTGCAAAACGTCTGCCAACTGAGGGTCTGCCTGCTGGGCCTGCAACACCTGCCGGAACATCGACGGCCGAACTGACAAACTGCTCGCCACAGTACGGTCTCTGGTCTTCGACGGAACGAACACTCCCTGGGACAGCTCCTCGAATAGCCTCCACTCTCTGACCATCAGAGAACTCAAGCGCACGCGCCTACTCAAAGCATCGGCTACGACGTTAGCCCTTCCTGGGTGATAGGAGAGGGTTAGGTCATAGTCCTTCACATACTCCATCCATCGACGCTGCCTCAAGTTCAGATCCCTCTGGGTGAAGATGTACTGCAGACTCTGGTGATCGGTGAAGATCTGAAAAGCCTCGCCATATAGGTAGTGCCTCCACAACTTGAGAGCGTACACCACTGCTGCTAGCTCCAAGTCGTGGGTGGGATAGTTCTCCTCATGCTTCTTGAGCTGCCGAGAAGCATAGGCAACGACCCCACCATGCTGCATCAGCACGGCACCCAAACCTGACCTCGACGCATCGGTGTAAACCACGAACCCACCGGTGCCCGACGGCAAGACCAACACTGGCGCTGAAGTCAACCTCGTCTTCAGCTCCAAGAAACTCTGCTCACAGTCCTCTGACCAAACAAACCTGGTGTCCTGCCTCGTCAACCGAGTCAAAGGTGCTGCAATCTTGGCGAAATCCTGAATGAACCTCCGGTAGTAACCTGCCAGACCCAGAAAACTGCGGACCTCTGCGACTGATGTGGGCTGCTCCCACGACAACACTGCCTCAACCTTGGCCGGATCCACCGCCACACCAGAACCCGAGATCACGTGCCCGAGGAAGTGCACCTCGCTCAGCCAAAATTCGCACTTTTCGAACTTGGCGTAAAGACGGTGACTCCGCAGGGTCTCTAGCACGATCCTCAGATGCTCCTCGTGCTCCTCTTCAGAAGCTGAGTAGACCAGAATATCATCAACAAAAACAACAACAAAGCGGTCTAGGTACTCACTGAACACCCTATGCATCAGATCCATGAATGCTGCAGGTGCGTTCGTCAGCCCAAACGGCATCACGACGAACTCAAAGTGACCGTACCTGGAACGGAAAGCCGTCAAACCAACATCCAACTCTCTGATCCGCATCTGGTAGTAACCGGATCTCAAGTCAATCTTTGAGAAAACTCGGGCCGATTGCAACTGATCAAACAAATCATCAATTCTCGGCAACGGGTACCTGTTCTTCACAGTGACCTGGTTCAACT
The DNA here is from genome assembly GCA_014218235.1 of Colocasia esculenta. Lineage (NCBI taxonomy): Eukaryota > Viridiplantae > Streptophyta > Magnoliopsida > Alismatales > Araceae > Colocasia > Colocasia esculenta. The sequence goes on along the minus strand of CM024766.1, from coordinate 6,567,087 downwards.
GCCGATAATCGATGCACAAACGAAGACTACCATCCTTCTTCCTTACGAACAAAACAGGCGCGCCCCACGGCGAACGGCTCGGACGAATGAAGCCCAACTCAAGCAACTCTTGCAGCTGGCGCTTCAACTCACGCAGCTCCGCCGGGGCCATCCGGTAAGGTGCCTTGGACAAAGGCATCGTACCAGGCAAAAGCTCGATGGAGAACTCTACCTCTCGCTCAGGCGGCAACCCAGGTAGATCCTCCGGAAACACGTCAGAAAACTCAGAAACAACTGGCACATCAAAAACTGAAGATCCGCTAGGCTCCAAAGAACAAACCGAAGCAAGGTAAGCAACGCAGCCATCACAGATCAAATGACGAGCCTTACAGAAAGAAATGAACGGCCGACGGGTAGACCGGATACCTCGAAAACAGAGAACAGGTGCTCCAGGTATCTCGAACCGAACGGTCTTCCTCTGACAATCAACCACGGCTGAGTGAGCCTCCAACCAGTCCATGCCCAGGATGACGTCGAAGTCGCAAAGCTGCAGCGGGTACAACCTGGCCGGCAACTAGTGACCCTCAACCTCTACTGTCACACCCTCCAGGTAACCGAAAGAACGCATGTAGTCACCGGACGGGAGATCGACCATCACGTCACACTGCCTCTCGGGTGTGTGACAAGCAAGAGACTTGTAAAACTCATCGGAAGCGAAACACAAAGAAGCACTGGGATCAACCAAAACACGAGCAGCTCTGCCAAGGATAGGTAGAGTACCTATCACCAGGTTCGATGCCTCTGCCTGCTCCCGGGTGAGCGCCATCACGCGACCACGACCACGTCCACGCTGCGGCGCCTGCTGGGGCTGTTGCAGCGGCGACTGTTGGTGCTGCGGAAACTGCTACTGCTGCTGCTGGTACGGCTGGTACTGCTGCGGCTGCGGGAACTGCTGGACCTGCTGCTGGTACTGCCCTCTCTGCTGCTGACGCGGTGCCTGCTGCTGGGGAGGGTACTGGTACTGAGGTGGCTGCTGCCCGTACTGCACTGGCGGCTGCTGCTGCGGAGCTTGCCCCCTAGGGCAATCCCTCCTAAAGTGGCCTGGCAAGCCACAAGTGTAGCACACTGGCTCCTGACTGCCCTGCTCAGCACCCTGCTGTACTGACTGCTCTGCAAACCTGGACTGACGCCTTTGCTGACGGATCCGTCCACCCCCGCGAGTAGACAACTTCCTGAACTGCGAGCGAATTCCAGAGCTACCGGAACTGCCCGAGCCTGAGGAAGAGGAAGTCGCACTACCGCGGCTGCCTGCTGGACGCTGGTACGGCGAGGACCTGGAAGAGGCTCCTCCCTGCTGCTGCTGCTGCTGCTGAGGCTGCCAAGCCTCCCTATCCAAGGCGGTGACCTTCGCCACGGCCTCTCCCAAGGTGGTACACATGTGTGCCGTCACACCCCACTTCAGGTCTGGTGTCAGCCCTGCTATAAACCTCTCTGCACAAGCCTGGTCACTGCCTGCTACATGAGGCACATGCCTCAACAACCGGACAAACCTCTGGTGGTACTGAGAAATTGTGAGGTCGCCCTGCACCAACTCGTGGAACTGGTCCCGTCTCTCACGTCGAGCGTAGTCGGGGAAGTACTCGCCGTGGAAGACCTCTGAAAACTGCTGCCAAGAGATCTGGTCCAACCGCTGCCCCTGGAAGTGAGTCTGCCTCTGAACTCTCCACCACTCATGGGCTGCTCCCTTGAGCTGGTATACTGCCAAACGAACCTGGTCCTCCTCAGCGCACTCCATAGTCTCGAAGATGCGCTCCAACTCATGGGTCCAGCTCTCTGCCTTATCTGGATCATACTCACCGTGAAACATCGGTGGGCGAAGACGCAGGAACCTCTCAAGGAGAGCGGTCCTTGCCTCCGACACCGCTGCCCTCCGCTGACCGGACTGGGTACTCCCAGTACCTGACCGCTGCTGGCGGACTGGCTGCTCCACCTCTGGCTCCACCTCCTGCTGCTCTTGTACGACTGGGGGAGGTACTGGAAACTGACCACCTGCTGCTGCCTGCCCGGGCTGCCACGCTCCCTGGTACATAGCTCTGAAGAACTGCTCGGCCATGGGAAACGAGTCTGCATACTGCTGAGGCTGAGGGTGGTACTCCTGCTGCTGCTGCCCACCTGCTGCCACTGCCTCTTCTGCTGCTGCATGTGCACCCTGAGGCTGTGCCACTGACTCCTCCACGGACACCTCCTCCTGAACTTGCCCCTGAGCGGACATGTCGGACTCGTCCTGCTGCTCAACCAGCTACCTAGCCTGACTGCGCCTACGCAGAGCCATGACCTACACGGCAACACAACTGACAAAGGTTACAAATACCTCTCGGGCGGCTAGCAGTGTACTTGTACTATTGTTGGGACTTACTGTTGCAGTTTAGATCCACTATAGGTCCTGTCAGACCAAGCTCTGATACCAACTGTAACGACCTGAGAACCCGACCCTCGGCCCACGCCGAGGACCCGATTTTCGCGGTCGCCGCCCACGGACCAGGGGGACCCGAAAGGGCTATAACACGCATCTGACAGGATATGTAGCGGAGGTAAATGTCAACTGCTAAGCTAGAAGCGTACAAGCGGAAACAGGAAAGTAAAGCGAGACCGCTGCGTACCGCTCTAAATACAGTCCCAACGCACGCACACTAGTACAAGTAAGGAAAGGGGAGAGACAAGTCCCTTAGGGGCATACCCCGAGGGTGAGGTACACTGAGAGGGGGAACCACTGCTAGCTACGGGGACCAAGACTACCGCCCCGTCTCCTCCGCCCGACGCGCGCCCTGCCGCTGCTGGGAAGACTCACCTGGAAAACAGAGGGATGAGCTTCACAACAGAAGCTCAGTAGGGACTACCAATCTCCTACTGGCTCTAAACAGGCAGAGGAACATATACAACTATTAATAAAGGAAAGACGGCAGTTTATATCTTTCTACCTACGAAAGAAGTGCGGAAGCAAAGCTAAAGCTAACACGGTACGGAAAGTACTCTCGGTCGGAAACTCCGTACGACTGCTCGTCATGACCACCACACGACTAGTAAACACAGACGGAGGGAACTCCGCTTGGACAAAGAACACTAGCTACGGAAACACTACCACTAGTCACGGTCAGGTGCGTCCACCGACGTCTTATCCTCGACCCGGGTCCTGACCCTCACGTCTCGTCAGAGCGAGGTAGGACACAAGTAACACAACAGTAACCGCCGTAGTCTGGCCGGACTACGGTCCCACGCCTGACCTCTCCAAACGGTTCCGGGGCCGTAAGGAGCGAGGCAGTGAGAAGAAGGACTGGCTGGCCTGCGCCGGGTAGAACTCCAAACTGTCCTCGGCGTCCCAGACCAACCACAAGAGCTCTGCAAGCGACTCACACGCCACTGTCCTAACCACCGTTTTCCCCTCAGCTCTAGAGTCCGCCTAAACGGCTGCCAACTCGAGCACACTCGTAGCCCGGAGTATTCCCTCAACAGGCTCCCGAGGACGGGGGTCCCAGGTAACGGTAACAACCTCTCGCACGGGATGAGCCCTCAAGTGCCGTGCACCAGGCGAACGACTAGTGTGAGACCGTACTAGGGAACTAGCACAGGTGCCACGGGTACAGTAAAGCGAAAACGGAAGCGGCGGAAGCACAACCTGCCTCTGGACTGAGAAGGTGGCATAGACCCTGTCGCCTTCAAGAAGGCGACAGAGGGGGTGTCGCTTTACCAGTCAGGTGGTGGGATTGCGAAGGCGACATAGTCCCTGTCGCCTTCAAGAAGGCGACATAGGGGATGTCGCTTTACCAGTCAGAAGGCGACGCACGGTATGTCGCCTTCAGGCCAGTCGGGGGTTCCGGAGACTCTTCTTCCGGGAACCTCCCCGAAACGGGAGAAACACTACACACGGGGGGGGAGGGGAGCATGCTTATCATGCTAGAAAGCTATTAAACACACAAACCACCCTCGAATACCCCAAGAACATGGATTCTACGCTCGGAGGAAAACCTCACTCACACGAGCATGGACTTCTCACACTCCCAACCCACCAAACCATAAGGAAATCACGCTTTAGGGGGGAGAGGGATCATGCTTAGGGCGAGAGGATCAAGAGTCCCTACCTCCACGCGAAGAACGCACCCGTTGGGGCCTTCTCGTAGGTAGAAACGTCTCCTCCTCGCACCGCACGTCACAAACACGACCCCTGCACGAACGGAGCGACACCCTCCTCAGCACGACCGCCTCAACAAGGGGGAGGCACTCCCAAAACCGCTGGAGCTCCGAGAGGGCGAGAGAAAGAGAGGGGGAAAGGAGAGGCGCGAGAGAGAGGGAAGAGCTCGGGAGCCCGGGCTTTAAGCCCACGGAGCTGAGAAGGCGACACACACCTATGTCACCATCCCTCAACCAGAAGGCAACAGTGGGTATGTCATCTTCAAGAAGGCGACATACCCCCTGTCGCAATACCACTGACAACGGTCAAATCTCGGAATTCAAAAAAGTGAAGGCGACAGCCATCTTGTCGCGTTCACCCGACACCGCCAGAGCCGTACTGACATAAAGGACGCCTATCACGTCTGTCAGACTGCGTCTGGGGCGACGCAATGGGAAGGCGACACAGGCCATGTCGCCTTCCAGAAGGCGACATACCCCATGTCGCTACCCATCAAACAAGAAGGCGACAGTGGTTATGTCACCTTCAAGAAGGCGACATACCCCCTGTCGCAATCCCAAGCAGAACCAGACACCGACGCGATCGGAATCACGTCGCGACAGTCGCCCTGCCGCGACCCAGAGGACGGGGCCAAGGGCCCAAGGGGGCCGGGGGTGTTACATATAGCAACCTTAGCAAGTAAAGTATCATGAGATTCTTTCAAAATATCAAATTCACTCTTCAACGCTATGCATGCTGAACAAGGTGTTTCATTGCGGAGAATGAATTCAATCTTATTTTTCAGCATTTTGTTTTCAGATTTCACTTTCTTGAATTTTTCAAATAAAGAGGTATAGACTAATTCCCATTGCTTAAGAGAAAATTTTTTAGTTTCGTCATTTACCTCTTCAACTTCCTTGCCATGAGCCATGAGACACAAATGTTCTGATTTTTCTTCAGGATCAGTGGATGAGGTGTCTGAGTCCTCGTCGCTCTAGGTAGCCACCATGACTTTAGTTTTCCTGAAGTTGCCTTTTTTGAATTTCTTTTGTAATTCAGAATACTCACCTCGCACGTGCCCCGGTCTCTTGCATTCATAGCAGATGACTTCCTTCTCTTTGTTGCTTTCACCTTTTTGTGGGAAGGATCTTCTGACTGGCTTCTTTGGATTGCTCTGGAATGACTTTCTCTTGTGGAGGAAGTTTCACATTTTCCTGGTTAGCATTGCTAACTCTTCCTCTTCTTCATCCATATCATTGTCTTCATTAGAGTTGCTTTCTTGACGGACTAATGCGGCCTTAAGGGCAATACCTTTCCCCTTTTTGACTTCAGGCTCATTTCTCTTAATATTATGCTCGTATGTCATCAAGGATACAATCAACTCTTCAAGTGAGAGAGTTGCCATGTTTTTAGAATCCTCAATAATAGTTGCCTTGGTATGCCAAGCTGGAGGCAGTGATGTGAGGATTTTCCTGACTAACTCAAAACTAGTGTAGTCTTTTCCAAGAGCCTTCAAGCCATTTGTTATGACTGTAAACCTTGCAAACATCTCAAAGATTGTTTCTTCTAGTTTCATCCGAAACAACTCATATTTGGAGACCATAATGTTTGCCTTGGTTTCTTTGACTTCTGAGGTGCCTTCATATATCAATTTTAGGTTGTCCCACATACCTTTAGCGGAGCTGCATATGAAGACACATGAGTATTCATTCAGATGAATTGTACACTGCATAATATTCATTGCATTATAATTTATCTTAGATTTTTTAATCTGATCTTCCATCCCTTGTTCTTCGTCCTCAAGTAAAACGTAAGGACCGTTGCTTACCACTTTCCAGACCTCATAGCCGTGAGCTCTAAGAAAGACATGCATCTAGTTTTTCCAATACGTGTAGTTGTTACCATCAAAATATGGTGGACGGTTGATCGAGTGGCCTTCAACTATGTACCCTTTGTCGGACATTGCACACAAGGATCTCTCTTTTAGAAAAAGAGAACCTACTCTGATACCAATTGAAGTGCATGTGTGCAATGTACAACCAAGAGGGGAGGGGTGAATTGGTTGACTACCAAATTAAAATTTAATCTAATTTGATATGACAAACAAAAACTATCGCACCAGACACATTACCACAAACCAACCACATATGTAGAAGAGGTAGAAGAAAAGGAACAAACCACACAGTACACAGTTATTTAGGTGGTTTGGTCACAAAAGGATTGTGCGCCTACGTCCACCCCTCACACACGTGAGGTGGCAACACACTACTCTGAGCTTGGCCGGAGATACAGAGTACAACCCCTCCACACACACATACGTCTCAACAGTGACAATGCCTCACTGTTGTAGACACCACTTTTTTGAGGTTCCTTCGGGACCCCAAAGAAGAGAGAAAGAGGCCCACAAAGAGGGAGTGGTAAGAAATAAAAATAAAATGCGTGTCGTGGTGTGTGAAGGATATGGAGTGGAAAATTGCGGAAAAATAAAAAGATCGTGATCACCAGGCACGCGAGGGTGCTGAATGGAGACGCACGGTGAGGGGTGCGAGATGGAAGAAGTGATCGCGAGCGTACCTTTTTGGAGTGGGGAGATTGCACGGGGGATGACGTGGGTTCTTTCTTCCTCTATGAGCACGACTGGCCGTGGTAGAGGGCGTTTCCGTTGATGATTACCCTGAAAAATAACACAAATAAGAAGAGGGGATTAGCCACATGTGCGTAGTATCAATTCTAAATAAATGAAATGAAAGAACAAAAGAACATGGGGAGCGACTTACCGTGTGGTGGCTTTTAAACCCCTAGAGATAGGTGTGTGTGTGTATGCATGCATGTGTGTGTAAAAATAAAAGGAGGGCCATGTGGGGCCTGGAGGAGAATGATAAATAAAGGAAAGAAAAAGGGGAGGGGGTACTTCCCCGAATAGTGAGTAGTGCGGCCGTTTCCGGTTGAACGACGGAAGATGGAGAGGAGGAAGGCGTCGTCCGCCTCGCTCCGGAGTATGTAGACGACAGAGGATGGAGGGAGTTGAAGGTCGGACGGCGTGGCGAGAATCCGGCAAGGCTTCGCCACTCTCAATGGACCCCCCTTGCAAATGACCCTCGGGGGTCTATTTATAGGCACTGGATTCTTGAATCGCGTCGGGGCAGGGCGCCGCGACTATGAGAGTGAAATGCGGCCGGGAGGTAGGCTTCGATTAGGAAAGTCAAATTGATGTGACAGACGCATGATGGTGTAGCCTGGTCCTATGCTTGGAATCGCATCGGGGCAGGCTGCCGCGACTTGAAACTCTGCATAGTCGCATCGGGGATGGCCGCCGCGACTTGAAACGCGGCAGCCATGGCCGACACGATTACACTTCTCGAGGCAATCAGCTCATAAATGCGCCTGACGCAGCAGCAGGGGTTAGGTGTTGACTTTATAATCACGACATCCTTACAAAATGCGATTTCAAGGTTTCTTCATGATTGCAAGCGCAGGCCTCTTACACATGACGTCTTGTCGGGCCAGACCTTTTTGACTTTTAAATCGCGTCCGACATGATAGACGCAACTCGAATTAGAGCATGTGACAAAAAAGGGATATGAATGCGTCAGTTTGACCCGCCGCATTAATAGAGTCGCATCCAACATACCCGTCGCGTTAAGATGCGCCCCGTAAAGTCATCGCGTTAAGGTTGCGCCTGTGAAGGCTGTCGCTTTAGGTCCTGAATCGCGTCCGGATGACTGGACGCGTTTAGAGAGGCGACTCCCAGACTCGTCGCGACATGAATTTGATGCCTATAATCCCCGAGGGGCCATGGAAATGGAGGGGAAGCACCAGGGAAGAAGGGGGGACCCTAAATGATGGGGAAAACTACTCTTGCAAGGCAAAAAGAGGGCCATTTGTGGCATTATGGCGCAACATGAAATTTGCCCGCGGTGGAGCCGAATTCGCGTGTCTACAGCTGTTAAAACCCACTCACACCTGCTCGTAAACCACGAGCACAACTCTCTCTCACACAAAGCTTATGAAGAATAAGTGTTGTGAGATGTTTCTCAACCCAAAGAACAAGAGAGAAAATAAAAAACACAGAGTTCAGAAGTCACATGTTTAAGTCGTTGAGCAATGTTGGAGTAGAAGCCAAACAGATTGAACTAGCTTCCTTGGACGTGGCTTTATGAATGCAGATCACACTTGACGTCCAAGGCTTCAACTTGTACCAGCAACCCTTGAAGAAGAAAGCCTGAATGAAACTCTGGTTCACCTGTGCATTCTTGACCTAGATGGATGCCAAAGACTTCTTTTCCAAAGATGTATATATATACTGCTCACAAAGATAAACTTCTACCTTGAGACCCACGACCAAAAGACTCCTTCTTGGCTGTAGATTAGAAGATAGACTCATGCAAATCCAAAACAGGAAAGAGTCCTCTCCAAATTGGAAACTGGGTCTTCTAAGTCGGTCGACTGATTTCCCAAGATCGGTCGTCTGATTTTAGACTTACATCGACTGGGACTTCGACTAGAAAATCGACTGATTGTTCGGTCGACCGATTCTGGAATTTCGGTCGACCGACTTCTGCCTTAGCTTCTACCGGTGCTTCGGATGGTTTAGTTATAACGTGAACATCCAAAGTACCTTGCTTTGACTGGCGGATCAGTCGACCAATTTCTTCAAGTCAGTCGTCCGACTTTTTGACTGTCCTAGTGCCAAACCTTCTGGCTAGGTCGGTCGACCGAAAGTACCAGATCGGTCGTCTGAATTCTACTTGGTATTCGATTGTCCATCGATTCCCTTTGCTTCATAATCGATTTGGCATCGATTCCCCTTGATCCATAAATCGATTGGGCTTCCATTATCGGTCGACCGATTTCTCAAGGTCGATCGACCAACCTGCTGACTGTTGCACTGCCAAGTTGTACTAGTTAGGTCAGTCGTCTGATTCCCCTGGATCGGTTGACTGATTCCTTGCAAAAGTGTAGAAATCAAGTCAGTTCAACATCTAACACCTGAAAATATTAAACACTCACCTTAGCCTCTTGTTTGTGAACTCTAAACACCATGTAAGCCTTGTAGTGCTCATTGCACATGTAATTAAACCAAGGTAAACTAATTATGAGTACATTACATAATTCCATATGAAATCCACAAAGAAACTCATAACCATATGCTTCATCACAAACGCATTTTGTCAACCTCAAAATATCATATTACACATGGAGACAACATGTAGATGATAAGTTGAACTGTACCTTAACTTTGTGCCAATTACTCGCTATAAACTTCTCCAGAAACTAGATGTGAGCCTTGGATCTCTATATGAAACTATAGTCACTGGAATGCCATGCAATGGTACTATCCTATCCACATACAATCTAGCCAATCTATCAACTGTCCAAGACATGCTTACAACTAATAACGTGCATACTTTTGCCAGTCTATCAACAAAAACCCAAATTCCATTAAGACCTGATGTTGTTCTGGGCAATCCTACCATGAAATCCATGGCATTATCATCTCATTTCCACTGTGGAATCGGCAATGGCTGCAACAATCCTCCTGCCCTTTGGTGCTCTGCTTTAACTTGTTGACAAATCAAACATCTTGCTATAAATTATGATATTTCCTTCTTCATATTCGGCCACCAGAAGTACTTCTTTAAATCTTGATACATCTTTGTACTGCCTGGGTGAAGTGAATGTCTGGACCTGTGCGCTTCTTCTAATACCTTCTGTTTTATTTCTGCCTCTGCTGGAACATACAATCGGCCCCTGAGCCTAACCACATAATCATTATCAATGGTAACACCCTCCATTTTTACAATTTCAGCTAAATATTTATCTATTCTTTGTGCTTCCAAAATATGCCAATATAATGATGGTTCCACTGCACTACTGGCCAACATCGCTCTGCTATATCCTCATACAATTTCCATTCCTTTATCATCATTTGACTCAAAATTACTTTTATGCTTAATGCATCATCAACTACATTACCTTTACCTAGGTGATATGCCAAACTGAAATCATAATCCTTCAAATATTCCATCCATCTGCACTGTCTGAGATTCAAATCCCTTTGAGATAAAAGATACTTCAAACTCTTATGATATGTGAAAATTTCAAACCTCTCACCATATAAATAATGCCTCCATAACTTTAAAGCAAATACCACTACTGCTAATTCCAAATCATGTGCTGGATAATTCTCTTCATGACGCTTTAACTGCCTGGATACATATGCTACAACTTTCCCATGTTGCATCAATACTGCCTCGAGCCCTCTCTTAGAAGCATATGTGTACAACACAAATCCTCCACAGCCTAACGGTAACTCTAATATAGGTGTTGAAGTGAGTCTCCTCTTCAATTCCATGAAACTCCGACGACAATCTGCTGACCACATAAATGACACTCCTTTTCTGATTAACTTTGTCATAGGGGTTGCAATTTTTGAGAAATCCTGAATGAAAAGCATGTAATATCCTGCCAAACCTAGAAAACTTCTGATTTCTAACACTGTCTTTGGCTCTTCCCATTTCATGACTGGTTCAACTTTGGCTCGATCTACTGCTACTCTTTCCCCAGAAATTACATGACCCAGAAACTAAATTTCTTGTAACCAGAACTCACACATACTAAATTTGACATACAACTGATGCTCCCACAAGGTCTGCAAAGTGATCCTTAAATGTGTTGCATGCTCCTCCTCTGATGCTGAATACACCAATATATCATCTATAAATACCACAATGAACTTATCTAAATATGGGTGAAATATCATGTTCATCAAATTCATAAAAGCTGCTAGTGCATTCATTAACCCAAACGGCATAACCACAAACTCATAATGATCATACCTTATCTTGAATGCTATTTTATCAATATCCTCCTCTCTGATTCTCAACTGGTGATACCCTGACCTCAAATCAATCTTTGAGAATACTTTAATTGACTGTAATTGGTCAAATAAATCATCTATTCTTGGAAGCGAATACTTATTCTTAATAGTAACCTTGTTCAACTGGTGATAATCTATACACATTCTAAAACAACCATCTTTCTTTCTAACAAATAACACTGGAGCACCCCACGGTGAATTACTGGGCCTAATAAAACCTTCTTCTAACAATTCTTGCAACTGCTTCTTCAATTCAGCTGGTGTCATTCTATATGGTGCTTTTGAGATTAGCAAAGTACCCAGTTGTAATTCTACTATAAAATCTACATCTCTGTGCGAAGCTAACCCTGGAAAATCTTCTGGGAACACATCTGCAAATTCTTTAACCACTGGAACCTTCTCTACAGACTTATCTGACCCAACTAGACTCACTGAAGCTAAATATGCTATACATCCCACATTAATCAACCTTCTAGCTCTAAGTACAGAAATAATAAACTTGGGAGTATAATACAACATACCTTGGAATTCAAATACGGTTCCATTGGGATGACAAAATCTGACTCTCTTCTTCCTACAATCCACTATTGCCCCATAGGCCTCTAACCAATCTATTCCCAAAACCATATCATATTATTTTAACTGCAATGCATACAATCTAACTAGCTACTAATTTCCCTAAATTACTATTAGAACTTCATCTAAATAACTAGAAGTAAACATATAGCCACCTGAAGAGACTTCCAAAATCAACTTACACTGCTTCTCCTCTAAAGGATGAACCATACTATCCATAAAATCTTCAGAAATAAAAAAATACGATGCACCTAGATCTATCAACACTCTTGCAAAAAATTTAAAGATAGATAATATACCTTAAATTAAGTTAGATGCCTCTACCTGCGCTCTGGTGATGGTCATAACTTGTCCTCGACCCTCTGGAAAGGCGGACCTCTACCTCGATCTGCCGGTGGCTGCTGGGGTTGTTGTTGTTGTTGCTATGGTGCTGCTCTACCATAACTGTACTATATGGGATAAGGGCAATTCCTGATTAAGTGTAATGGCTTACCATACTTATAACACATGCAACCTGGAGGAACCATGGGCTACCTAGCTGTACTCTGCTGGGACTCCTCTAACTTTGGCTTGAATCCTCGACTTTGTTGGAATACCTACTGTCTTCCACCTCCTTGACCTCTGAATATCTTCTTTAACTTAGAACCCTACTTAGTAAACCCTGATGAAGATGCCTAATGGTGCCTTGCCCTTACTAACGCCTGAGGAACGCTGTGGAAGCCGAAAACTACCTGACTCCCCTGACTGCATGGCTTGTACAACCCTCTCCAAGATAACTGCTCGCTATGCCGCTTCTTCCACTGTTCTGCACATGAGGGGAATCACTGCATCCTACAACTCTGGTCGCAAACCTCGAATAAAGTACTCCACCATCATTGCATTATTTGTAACCACATACGACGCATACCTACTTAATGCCATAAACCGCATCTGGTACTCTAATACTGACAAATTCCCTTGCTGCAATGTTTTAAACTACTCCCTCTTTTCTTGCTGGATCTGAACTGGAAAGAAAGTATCATTGAATACTTCTAAAAATTCTAGCCAAGTGATGGAGTCTTCAGTCCTTCCCACAAATACCGTCTGCATCTTTAATCTCCACCATTCATGTGCAAAACCACGCAACTGATACGTAGCCAAGATCGCCCTATCTTCTTGTGGACACCTCATAGTAACAAAAACTCTCTCAATCTCATGCACCCAATGCTCAACTATGTCTGGATTCAGACTTCCTGAATAAGTAGGTGGCTGCAACCTTAAAAAACTCTCTACTAACTCTGTAGGCTCCTCTGTAATAACTGGACGTGCCGATACTTCTGGGGTATAGGCACAACGGGTGGTACCTCAACTCCTGGTGGTGGTGGGGGTGGTGCTACAGGTACTGCCTCCTCTACAACCTGAGGTGTTATCACTGCTGGCTGAACCGGTACCTGTTGATTCAACCTTGTCCATATCTCAGTAATACTTTCTCACAATCTTTCAATTAATTGATGGGTAAACTCTTCTGGTTCATCTACTCCACCTCCCCAATCTCTTCTATCAGCCTCTTCAAATCTTGCACATACATCATTCCAAACCACATAACATAATAACAAGTCGACACAAAACCAAGGCACTGAAGTAGAGATCAAGGCTATGTAAATCTCCATGTTCCTTTATATTCACACGGACCTTGCTCTAATACCAACTGTAGTGGTCCTCATCATTCAAACCCGTTAACTTAATAACAAGCCCGATCCGACTCCGCCTCCCGCGAACAGACCGAAGCCTCGCAAGGAATACCATTACTCGAGTCCGTGAGAACATAAAAGAATCATTTAAACATACATAAGAGTGCATACTTTTATACATTCCCACACATATTTACACAGAGTTTGCATAGCCACATCTCAACTAGAGTCAACATAAAGTGAAGGTACAACATCTTGGGGCATGCCCTGAGGTGAGAACAAGAACATAAAATTACAATGCTAGTGGTGTAGGCCCGCCTCCGCTACGATGAGGCTCAAAACTAGAAGAGGGACGGGAACTCTTCTGCTCTCCTTCACCTAAAAGGGAGAACTATGGGTGTGAGTCTCACAAGTCACTGGCTTAGTAGGGAAACTCCCTCAAAACTGATACTACACAATCTCACGAGTAGCGGGAGTATTTCAGCTAAAAGCCAACAATTAATAAAGCTATGCATGTAAGGAACTAAGAGCCAAAATTAAATAAACAATATTACCAACTATATGTACTGAACATTTACAAATAAACGACAAATCACATATAGGTGTACAAGCTAAAAAAGGGCAACGCCAGACTCGGGTCACAAAGCTTGATTCCCGACACCTGCTACTGACCCAGACAACCACATAAGACTATCTCTCAGTCTCGTAGCCATGGACGGAAGGTCCAACTGCAGCTCCACCTCTATAGTACCAACAAGCTGTGGAGACCAACCAACACCACATCTGCAACGTCCCACGCTGTAGACCCACACTTGACACACCTCCAAGGGTTTCAGAAATCCTAGAGTGAGGTTGTGGAACACGGGACTAGCTGGGGACTAGTACGTCTACCGGTGTCCGTCCTCCAACCTCAAGCGTGCTACAAGCGATCGAACAAAGAACCAACACACCATAGGTCACTGCCCCACTGCTGTCTTTCCCTCAGCTGGACCTACAACTTGACAGATGAGTGAGGGTGTCCAGCAAGACGACACAAACCTTGACGGTACATACAGTACCAGAACAAACCCTGAGCACTAACGTGTCTGGCTCACTGAGAACATGGGGTATCCGACTTGAGAGGTAACCACGAAAGGCGTCGTACATCCCAACTCGCTACATACGCACAAGCCATGTAAACACAGTGTCCTCTAATCTTAACACATGCCAAAACACCACTACAATACTATAAATATATAAAATGACATAACATTACATTCACATTAACTGAAATAGGCTTTTAGCCCTCAGAAGCTAGAAGGCGACAGAGGGATTTGTCGCATTCAGAACGCGATGCCTCGATATGGCGCGTTCTGAACGTGAACGTGACGGGTTGGGCTGTCGTGTTCAGAATGCGACACCCGGGGCCGTCATCTTCATAGATAGAACCCCAATCTGGAAGTAGCACTTCCGGAAACCCCATAAAACACAACTAAATATTCATGCAAACCAATTACAACTAGTCTAACAATTACACTAGCATGCCATCTAATAATTAAACCTTGTTCCATGCATTAAACACAACAATTACACCCTCTACAATAATAAAATGAGCAGAATCTCCCTACCTATGCGAGAAATGCGAAGAACAACGACAGATCGGCGTTTTCCATGCTCCAAGCAATGTCCTCGCGTCGAGAGCATGCCGAATCGCACACCACACGACTAAATCGCCACAAACCCAACTCCAAAACCTCCTTCTGGCCGAACAAAACTTCATCTGCTCTGTTTGGCCGACCTAGGGTTCTTAACTCATCAGAGTTAAGAATGCGACGCGACTGACTGTCGCATCAAGAACGCAACGGTTTAGGTCGTCGCCTTCTCGAGGCTGAGACCACACGGCAGCCAAGCACGTGCCATGCGTCAGGCATGTAGTCGAGCACTCCGAAATAGTGGCAATGAGAACGCAATGTCGGTGTCTATCACATTAAAAATGCGACACACACCTACGTTGCCTTCTTAAACAGAGAACCAGAGGGTGTGTTGGGTCCAAATTTTCAGCCCACTACACCCACACAACCTGCTAGAAACACCAAACACCACACACGACCAAGTAATGGCCCACAACCCAATTATAGCACGATTTGAATGTTCACGGCGTTATAGTCCAGAACTCAGTTGGTCCTCCAAATGCTTGCCAAAGAAGACACATGAGAAAGGGGGGTCCCTATAAGGCTAGAGATGGTACAATGAAGGCCCTTAAGTCATTAGCTATGAGTTCCTTTTTGCAGGCTCAGATCCAAAATGCTCTTAGTACAAAACGTCCCCATTGGCTTGTGGTTCCTTTTTACAGGTGCATGAGCAAGACATCCAAATGTAGAATGCCCCACATTGGCCAATGGTTCTTTTTGGTAGGTGCTCTATCCTACCATGCATGACGTGATGAGGAAACCACCCTTGACTAGGAGTCCATTTAGAAATTTGTAACCCTAGGTTCGTTTACACTCAAGAAATGATCCCTTAGCACTTAAAAAGGGTGATTACCACTGAATCATTTCTCTCCACATTATATGTAGTGCATTAGTCAACCAAACGTATACTTGCGACTTGATTATTTATGAGATTTGACTTGCTTATGAATCTGAGACTCATTTTTATAAGTCTTGATGGTTTTATGAGTCTAAAACTTGTTTTCATAGGTCTTGATCATTTTATGAGTATGAGACTAATTTTCATGAGTCTTAGACTCATTTTCATAAGCCTGAATTGTTTTGTAAGTGACTCATTTTCATGAGTCTGATACTCGTTTTCGTAAGTCCTGATTATTTCATGAGTATTAGACTCATTTTTAGAAGTCTTAATTGCTTTATGAGTCTGAGACTCATTTTGATAAATTTGAGACTCGTTTATATGAGTGTGAGACTCGATTAGCCTGAGACTTGTTTTCCATGAGTCTGAGACTCGTTTTCATGAATGCGAGACTCGATTGACCTAAGACTTGTTTTCCTTGAGTATGGGACTTCTTTTTCATGAGTGTGAGACTTGATTGACCTAAGACTTGTTTTCCATGAGTCTGGCAGTCATTTTTGACACTATTACTAGACTCGATTTTGAGCCTTGTTTTTGTCTTTATTTGAGAGTTGATTTTGTCTGAGACTCAATTTTCATTGATTCTGAGATCCGATTGTGTCTGAGACTCGATTCTTTGAGTCTAAGGCCCGATTATGTTTGATACTTGATTCTTCAAACCTGAGACTTGACTGTGAGACTTGTTTCTTGATGAGTTTGTGATTGGAGTTCTTTGATTGGTTTTGTCCTTCCTTGAGACTCTATTTTAGGTTGGGTCTTTAAGACTTTCCCTTTCTCTTTGACATTCTTTCTATATTATACCATGTAACCATAGAGTTTCAAGTATTTAATAAACAAGGTCGCTACAATGACATTCACACCTTGTTGAACATTTCAACTATAAATCATCGCCATCCAATCGATCTCTTTCACCATCGGTCCGCATGTCCATCCGTTTTCATGTAAATTACATCACATATAATTATAGAAGACCTTGATCTCATCAAGGGAAAATTATGCATAATGCAAGGAGGTAGAATTACATCAGAATAATGGAGAGAGAATGATGACATGTAGGTCATCAAATTACAAATGAAACTTATGCATCATTCAATCCAAATTCATTCATTCATAAAAAATCATATTTACCATAATGAATAAACATGACATAGTAAGCACAAAGCCTTTTAGGGTCCAAGATCATCATCGTTGGTTAGTACGAAATATTTATATATCTCATATATGAACATGTAACCTTTTAATTACCATCGCATCGTAAATCAAATGAACATATTCATTCACAAAAACCCCATACTGAACAATTCAAATGGTTACCCTCATGTTCAAATTTCTGAAGTGCCAATTTAAATTTCTGACCCGAAATATGAATTATTTAGAATTAATAGTCTGATTGTTAATGATTGTCAAATTAATCTTCACGAAATTTAAACCATTTCCAAAATGTGCCTTGTTTGTCTTAGAATTAATCACTATCATTAACCAATTTATAGATTTTTTTTTATTTTAGACAATTTAAAACACGCTATGCTCTTAGAATTTTTTAAAATTTCTAGTCCCCCAAAATTTAGAGTTTTAATTAAATCATACTACTAGGAGCATATACACAAATCTAGATTTTTTAAGGTCCATAGGCAACACGATGATTTCCTCTTGGTGGCCAACCCCAACCTGGTGCGGCCATGAGGGCACCATAGTTGGCCACCGAACTCTCCCACCACAATCCCCCTAGCCTATCGATGCTGAATGGGGTTCCTGGAGGTGACAATGGTTAGCACCCCAGCACCGCTTGTGCATGTGCATGGCTGCATGACTTGCTGCATCAGGGTGCATAGGGTGAGCTAAAGGTCAGTCGGTCTGGCACCTAGAGGCCTATGCGATGGCTTTGACGGTGCCAAACATCGTCCTCGCACCTGCAGCACTGATCTTTGGCCACCTCACCCCTGCACAAGCCGCCAACGGCTGTGTATGGTGGTGACGACTATGGACCTCTCGTCACCAGGAGGCACCCACCCAATCCATCGGCTAGTCTCTAGTGGCCAGGTCTATCTCCCCTAGTCCTAGATGACTGCTTTCTCCTACCACACAAGAGATCTGGGTCCGGTGGTAGGTGTACTCTTGTCACGTCATATGTGTGATGACAGAAACACCATGAAAAGTGACAAGAACATAAGTAGATCTTGAGCCACCAGAGGTGACTGTGGCTCTGACACCACTGTTGGGTATCCCTTATGAAGATCCCAATGCATAGTGGAAACAAAAAAATGACCAAGATCCCAAGATACTGACTAATACTAGTGTTACAAGATCTCATCGTGCAGAGATGAAGACTCTCCTACGGTTGATGTATAAAACACCTTGATCGTAGCCATCCATATGTCTATCCTCTACCTCAATCCACATGAGTCGGTGGCGCAAGGGTCCCCTCCATCAAGGTCGCCACCTGACGGTGCTTCTTTCACCTTCACAAGGAGAAGAAGAAGAGGAAAGGGAGAGAGTTGCTATGAGCAAGCAAGAGGAAGAAGAAGTGTAGAACACCTGAGCCCTTCAATTCACAATCTTGGATGTTGGACTTAAGCCCCAAGTCTCCTCCCTTGGAGGGAAATTGGCTTGCCTCAAAAGGCCTCCTGGATCAGGATTGAGACAATCAAATGACCATTATTTTAATGGTTTACAACAATTATAGATAAGCCCCTCCTAAAATCTCTATTTTTTTAAATACCCCCATACCATCTAGACCCTTTTGTGTGTGCCCTAGTAGGCCCAACATAAAGCTAGCATGGATTGATGAACCATTCATTCAAAACTCTAAAGTCAAATCAATAAAAATTAACCCTTTAATTCTTCTACAACTCTTAAGTCCATTGTCTTAACAACTTAAGAGCACCATTGATTACGATCTCTTCAAAGATCGCACTGTAACCCCTAAATGATATCAAGAATAAACATTCTATTAGTACATTTCAATCTCGATTATCGTGCAATTTATGTCATTCACTTGTAATGCCTTAGATTGAATAGAAATGCTTAGTATAGCCGATTCAATCCTCTATGGAAGCTCTTTTTCGATTTTATATACTGCTTTGGCCAAAAATTTCATCCAGTCATGTATACATTTAGACATATCTCTCATTTGTATGAGAGTAAGTGATTCTATCTTATCACTCAATTACCTTTGCATGATCTTCTCGAACCCAATAACCATATGCAACTCGACCTGTGGCTAAGGCCCATGGATACGACATCAAACTTTGATCGTTCTACATGCAAGACATCTTTAGTGACTCAACTCCGAGGACCACTTACACTACTGAGATCATAGAACTAACTCGAAGATATATTTGAACTCGAGTGTTCTGGATGTGTCAGTTCGGGAAACTCATTCGACCAATGAGTACCTATACATCTACCTTAAAGTCTCCACTAAAATGATCAATGAGTTCAATCACCCTCATTAGATGGGCAGATAGCAAGTATACTAATCTATCCAGAACCCGTGATATTCATTCTTAATGATCCTTTCGACTAGGAACATTTAAGTCTTATGTTTATATGATGACAATCTCATTAACCATAACTCCGCATAATTAGTCATCAATTGGTTAAATCCATGGACTTCATCATGTACTAAGAAGACAATGAATATAACATGATGAATATAAAAAGATTATCGAGGTAACATAATCGATTACTAGGACAACATAATCAATTACTTCAGTGTAGTGCTCACTGACTTAATCGATTATCAAAACCTACAATGAAAACTTAATCATTTACTTCAAGACTGTAGACTGAGTATACATTGATCTAACACTTAATGATAAGAGATTTGAAGGTAGTTGGAATTGAGCTTTTTGATAAACAACTAGTGCTTGTCACTACCTGACTCTTCTTGGGAGCATATCAAACTAGTGCTAACTCATAATGAAAGTATTAAGACTTTAAATGATGTCTCATGTCATCTTTAGTTGGAGGTGGAGTGCAAGGTGGTTACCCACAATAATGCACTAGTTGCAAATGCTAATAAGCATAAGGGAAAGTCCAAACACAATTGGAACAAGAAGAGACAAGTTGATTAATAAAAGGTTGAACAAAATGGAGGACTTAAAAAGAACCAACAAGGGAAGCGTGGCAAGTGAGGAAAGAAAAATCTAAACAAGTGCTTCAACTGTCAAAAGATGGGACATTTTGCTAGTGATTGCACTAAGCTTAAGAAGGTTTGTCTCATTTCTTACTCTTCCATTTATTTCCGCTCTCATGTATTTATCTCTCATTAGAGTGTAGACTTAGGAACAACGAGTTATATAGCTAGAGAGAGTAGGTTTCCTAGATTACGATCAAGTATCTATGGGAGCCATTATGTCAACATGGGGAATCGAGTGGATACTAGAGCTAGCAAACAAATGTTGATTAGCAAACAAATCTTATAATAAACAATGTCCTAGAACAGAAGAAGAAAAAAGACAAACAAAAAGGATTCCCTATGCCAATGTAGTTGGCTATTTGATGTATTCCATGATGAATACTAGGCATGACATTTGCTTTGCAATTGGCACAATGAGAATATCAAAGTAATTCTGGTACCAATCATTTGGCAAGTAACCAAAAAGATTTTCAAATATCTACGAGGTACTGTGAACTTTGCTATGTGCGATCATGGGGGAAACCTTAAGCTGACTAGATACTTTGATGCTTGAGAGTTAGCAAATAGAGATAAAATAAGTCTACTTCAGGACATACATTCATACTTGGAGGAGGAGTTATTTCCTTATATGTCCTTGTCCACGATGGAGTCAGAGTATGTTACTTGCATGGTTGTGGTTCAAGAGGATATTTGGTTAAGATGATTCTTAGTGAGCTTAAATGTTATGGGACATGTTGAAGATGTTGTTGTGATCCATTACGACAATACGACTACAATTGTGCATGCCAAGGATCCCAAGTATCATGAAAAGTCAAAAAATATTGACATTAGATATCATTTCATTTGAGACATCATTAAGTAGGGTTTGTTTGTCCTTAGACACATCTCTATAAGTGAGATAGTTGCTGATCCTTTCACCAAACTTCTTAGTAGAGATTTGTTTCTAAAGCATGTTATAGGTGTAGGTTTGAGGAGGATCCAATTTGCTCATAGTCTTATTTTGGACACCATTTTTATCCAATAAAATATGAGTATTTCTTTATGTGGAGGCTATTTCTAGCCTCCTGGGCCCGCGGGCCCATCAAGGCCCTGTACGGCCCATTTTTCAACCCATCTAGATGCCAGGGCTCTAGCCTTTAAGCCACGTGTCTTCGGACAGCTTTCGAACACGACATGGCAACCCAAGGCGTTCTAAGGTCTCCCAAGGGTGGTCTCCGGGCTCCCCCTAGCCTATTCGGTCCGGGCTTGGCCCACCGAACAGGTCCTGCTCGAAGCACACTACGGCCCCATCTGCACAAGTTGCGCCTCCAGGTACCGAGCACGCAGCACAGACTGCCGAACAGACCACCTGTGCGGCACCTCCCGACCAGGGAGAGCAGGGAAGCTCCTCACCCCCTGGCAGCGGTTACTACGGCAGCACTGCACGCGCCCCACGATCAAGGGAAGCATTAACTACAGGCCCCCTCAACGGGCGCCTCAATGAGTAACTCCCCACTAAGGACGCCAACCGACGTACCCTTTCCGGCGTCATCAAAGGGTGGCATGTCCAACCTCTTCAGAACCTTCACCTATAAAAGACACAGGTGACTCCCATGCAAAGGTACGCAACCCTGGCTATACACTCACCTCCACACGAGGCACACACCTGCGAATCCTCCTTCCTCGAGCCTTTCTACAATCATCTGACTTAGACATCAGAGGGTTCCCCCCGGTTCTCCAACCAGGCCCCCCTGATCCAGTTTTGGTCTTGATGCTACCGTCCGCACCGGCGACCGTCTTCCTTCATCTCTCAGTGGAGGCCCGTTTGGCTCCAGCTCAAACAGGAAAACACCACCACACTTTACATTATTGTTTAAATTAGTGCACTATGTATGTAAATTTGGTTATTAAATGTCATTAGACTTATGATTAGTCCTCTAACATGGACGACCACCATGTCGCTATGACAACGAACATGATAAGACAAACTTGTGAATGCTTCATGTCCAATAAGAGTATGAAAGATAATCATATGTTGCCTTAATATATGGCTAAGACGAGATTGAAAGTCATCAATCGAACATGAAATTATTTGTTCCACGTAGGCCAAATCTATCTACACCATTTGAGTGTGGAGCACTTGTGGGAGTGATGAGTTTAAATTCATATGGTGTTTAAGTGTTTGAGTATGACGTATCCAAATGGGATCTCCCTGGAGCTACCATTTGCAATCTTGGGATCTAACATATAAAATTTATAGACGATTTTGGTAGCCGTCCTCCTGTTGATGAGGACGATCCTTCCACTTTCACATTGGGTCTTTCTACTTCCACCCATCAGTGCAAGGTCCACATCCAATTCTTTGACCAACACAAACTAAAACTTGCACTCCAACCAGAATTTATTAAATTTTGGATTGATATTAAAATATACAATATGCAAACAAAAAGCATTTCATTATTTATATATGTCTAATAGAAACAATGAGGTGATGCAAACAAAAGTTTAGGCTTCGACTAGAATTTATCAATACAATATGCAACTACTCTAGTACTAACATTTACTTGTGAAAATATGAATTGTACGATCCATCGTGCCAAAGAAAGTGGATCATATTAACATGTGTGATATAAAATACTAAGGTATTGCCATGTGTATTATAAATAGTATGATAGGATCCTGTCTTATATCAAAGAGCGTCGATCATATCCATTGCTTAGTTTTAACTTGGAAGTTTGACAAAGAACCAAAAATAATGAATGCAGTGTGCTTATTAATGAAGCATGCATTACTCTTCCAAATGTAGTGTGCTTGCTGCGGTTTATTCGGTTCCGTCACACTCTATCCCGCTGACCCACTTAGTATACTTTTGAGGCCCCAAACTTCAAAATTTTGCTGCCCATATTGGGATTACAAGAAGCATTTGATTTCCACAAATTAAGAAAAAACATCCACTGTTAGCCTTACAAGATCCAGTTCCCACAAGTCAGCCATATATCTCTTCCACTACATGAACAAGAATGAAAACCCAAAAAAAGGAATAAAAGAGAGAAGAAAATAGAATGAGACAAAAAAGCTGTAGGTGAAGTCCAAACCACCAGCCCTGATATGGAGACCCTGAACCAAGTTAAGAGAAGATGTACTGCTTATGAGGGAACAGATCACCTATGCACCAAGGTGTACAGTCCCATCTGCACCAGTTGAAAGGTGTGACCACTCATCAAAATGGAAAAAGAAAAAGGGGCACCTTTTAAACTTGTGCCAATCAAAATGTGCATGGTGATGCATAAGTGACCCTTACCCCATCTATGACCTGTGCCCATTTATCTTTTGAGTGGATACAAATTCCTGGCAGACAAATATGCATTAAAAAGTTTCCATAAAGTGAGGAGGAGAATCCCCACAACAGAGAAATCCCCTCATCAATCCAATGTGTTCGGACTTCCTTCTATTTGTCGCACAATTGTTTCACATTAAGAATATGTGAACTTGTAGGATTACAACTCTACATTTCTCTCAAAACAACTGTATAAATACATTACAGAAACAATACATATCTAAATTAAGATAGAGGTTAAATCGCTTTGCCTTTCAACTAATGCAAACAGACACCTGAACAACTGCAAAGATTACTACGTGAAAGAAAAAGGTAGATGCCTTGCTTTCCTGATAGAATCTACAACAAAAAGTGAGCATGTATTGATATTTTACTCTGACAGCATTTTTGGGTTTACAATAGTTGACCGCCTCAGCTGGAATGGTTGACGCATTTACAGCAGTAACACACAGTTCTGCTCAAGAAAACAAGACTTTTCAGAATTCTAAAGTTTACATCATGCAAGGGTATGCATCCGACGAACATTACTTTGCACCAAAGTTGCTCAGAGATTTGACAAAATAGATTTCAAGACATCAAAAAATATCCTCAGGACTGAAACCAAACATCTGAAAAGCTGAAACCGAAACCAAACATGAAAAATATACAATTACTCCGTTGCAGGAAATGGCATTCTCTGAAGACAATCTAGAAAGCTAAACAAAGAGATTTAATCACTGATATAGATTGCTTCCCCAACAGTAGTGATACATAAATATGAGAGTAAACCCTCTCATGCCCTCTATTAATGGTCACTGGAAGAAGGTGATAAAATCATAAGCTTAAGGACACATCTGGCTCCTCACCCCCCACCTCACCATGCCAACCTCAACCAGTCAAAATTAGGAAGCGCTCAGACCACTAAAGCAACCAAATATACTAATGTTAGCCACTGGTCAGTAAAGCAAATGATTCATGAGATACATTGTTTTTTGATGGAGAATTTACATGGTGTATACACACCATACACAGGTTTTCATTCATAAGAAAAAGTAAAACAAATAGAGAGAGAGAGAGAGAGAGAGAGAGAGAGAGAGAGAGAATGTCACAGCAAGAGCAGAACTATACGTTGGATCTCACCATAACCTTAGATAAGCTCAAAGATAGCACCAGTATGATTGAAACCACATGACACTTGCAGTGCTCTTATATTTTTTCCGATGTTGACAAAGATTGGTTCACAAGAATCCAGATCAGTACCATGTCCCTGTCAAATCACAGACCATCAAGAAATGGAAATATCATACAATTTCCAGATAAGAATACATGGCGAAAAATAAATAACCATGCCAGTAGCACAAAAACCGGATAAGCTATATTATTGGAAGAACAAACTTACACAAGGAATGTAGCAGATGGAACACTTCTTTTAAGGGGGATGTTAACGACAGATGCAGAAAAAGTGAAACTCGGATGCTGGAAATTTACTGGGCTAAGCATAAAAAATAGAAACCTGGGAATATGACTCCACGAACCAGGGTGCACTAATAAAAAATCATAAAAGAAATATAAGACTTAAAGTACCCATATAACGTTCCAACTCAACCTGAGCATAGGCACCTTTCACGACAGCTTGCACAGATTTACATTGAAACTCACTCTAGACAAACACTTAATAAACACATCTGCCAGACTGCCACCAGCTCTGTAGATGGGACAAACAGAAGATAAGTTCCCCTGAATCCATGCTTTTCTTGGATGAAGTGTCTGTCAATCTCTCTGCACTTAGTGCAATCATGTTGATTGGGATTGTTTTCTATGTTAATTGCAAAGTCGTCGTCACAATAGAGCTTCAATGGGAGTAGCACCTCGGCACCAATGTCTTTCAACAAAATCATTAGCCACAATATGGTGTGGAAAGAAAACAAGAACGTGAATAGAATGGATAACTAGATTACAAAGACTATCAACAAAATTGCAAAATTAAGAGAATGAAAGGACTGCTGGTAATTTAGGAACTTACACAGTTAGCTAGTGTGCAGATGCTAATAATAAATCTATCTTGTTTAGGTAAGAACACTAGCTCATGCTATGTAATTAGGCATCTCCAACAGCGGTAGTCAACAAATGCATCAGGATAAACTCTCAGCTGTGTACCTGAAACTCAGCGGAGTACAGCCTATTTTATAACTGCATGAAGAGATCACATGGGCTGGAACTGTGCAGATTAGCTGGCTGGGTCCCCGGCCTATGGCAAAACATCACTGCACAGGTAGATGAATGCGGCAGACTTGCCATGCAGGAGGGGCCTTCTGTTGTTCCTTGGCACATCAAAGAGAAAGGACACAGCAGCCACTTGTTGCTGTGATCAAGAGGAACATGGGTGCTGCTCTGGTGCAGAACCAGGGGACGCGTGTGAATGGGAAGGTGCTGCTCGTGCTGGTGTTCTTTCTTTGCTGAAGGGCTAAAGGAGACAAGCAGATGGAGAAGACGACGGAAGAATAAGACAAGAGGGAGAATGGAGTAAGGGTGCTGGAACAAGTCAATGTAGGTGGAGGGCCTATCGCCCTGCTCCCTCTTGGAGTACTATAGAAAACTCCCTCTCGGGGTTACAAAGTTGCAGAAAAATTCTAAAAATTTAATTGCCCCCAAACTCAGAATTATACCAGTTTTTGTAGACCAAGACTTTCCAAAAATCAATTCCTAAACCTACTTCAAATAGAATTCAAAAGTAAGAAACTAAGATCTCTAATTCCTACTAGAATTCAGACTCGACTCATACTTTAACCTACCTAAAATTACAGAAAAATAGAACTACAAAAATACAACAAAAATTGAAAGCTTGTCCATCTGCTACTATGACTCAACTCTGACTCTAGACAAAATTTAGGAAATTTAATTCCAGTTCAAACTACAACTCCAACAACTCAAAAACAGAAATCCTCATCTGCCTCTTCCAACCACCGCAAGACTGGGACTCGGCATCGCCGTTGCTCATAGAACTGTGACAGATAAAACTGCAGGTTAGTTCTGGCGTCCCCACCACAATAACATACTAATAGCTTGAGACATAGCCTTGTATCCTACCTCAGCAGTCAGCACTAGACCTTGCACAGATAGTATGTTTTTTACTTCTCTAAATCACAAAATTTCCTCCTAAAAAGGTGCACTCTACCTCGGCACCAGACCTTGCACAGACAGTACGTTTCTTAGTTCTCCAAGTCACAAAATTTCCTCCTAAAAAAGTGCAGTACCCAGCAGTAGATCTGTCATCATCTTGGGACCTTGCCCAATCTGTGTTAGAAAAACCCTATAGACTAGATGCCCTTTCTTACTGAACATCTCATTCATGGATAGGTCAAAGTATAGTCGTAGTATTCTATTCACCACTTGCATATTTTTAGTCCTTGGAAGTTGGAACATCATAAACTGACTCCTGTACTGGTAGCATACGCGATATCCGGTCTAGTCAAGAACAAATATATGAGCTTGCTCACAATTCATTGGTACCTTCCCTTCTCAACATCTAAGAGATCCTCACCATCTTGTTCATTGAGTTTGTGATTTACTTCAGGTATTTCTGCAAGTTTATTTCCCAACTTTCCAAGTCACAAGATCTCCTAAAAAGGTGTGATATCCAGAAGTAGATCTGCGACAATCTTGGAAACTTGCCCAACATGTGTTAGAAAAGCCCTCTATAGTTAGATGCCCTTTCTTACTGAACGATATGCCCTTTCTTGGACAGGCCTTAATATATCGCAGAATTCTATCCACTGCTTGCATATGGGTAGTGATGCATAACAGAATGGGCCAGATTGGGCCTGTTGGACTATGGCGGCTGGGCCACGTGGGTGTGCACTGACTATGGCCCACTGCAGAATTGGGTGGACTGGCTGATGCTCTTGGCTGAACTGAAGCTGGGCCAGACCTGCTAGAAGAGACAGGCTGGCTGGTATATGGGGCTGTGTTGGGCCCAAGGCACACGATAGGGAGGCTGTGTAGGTGCTTGGGCCCGTGGTGGCTGCCCTGCTGTCCTGTGCGATGGCTCAGGTGGTGGGGTGGAGCTATGCAGTGGCGGTGACGCTGCGGGGATGAAGGAGAAGGGAGAGGGAGAACACTGATGGGAGAGGAAGAGATCGAGACAGAAAGGGAGATGCGCTGGGAAGCCGAGAGAGCTCGGGCGACTGAGAGTCAGAGGAAGAACGAGGGGAAGGGGTAGGCAGAGCAGCGGTCAGATTTGCAGTGACAAAGGGAGAGAAGTGGCGGCGACAGCAGATTGGGTGTGGTTTGGTGGCGGAGAGTTGGGGCGGCGGTGATTGATCTCCCCTTCGCAGGGAGAATGGCAGCAGCAGTGCCAAGGGACTGGGGTGGGTCAGTGGCACGATGCGAGCCTCCATTCCCAAGGAGACATGCAGCAGCGGTGGCGGCCAGGGGCATCGCACCCCTTGGCCAGGTCCAATTGGGCTGGGGCTTCCCACCCTGGCTTGGCCGGACTGGCCCCTTCGCAGAGGATGGAGAAAGAGCAAGACAGAGGGCGGTGGCCAACTCCTTTCCAAAAACTCTTTTAATTCATCCTTGCCTTGAGAAACTAATACAACCACTTGTATGGGGGTAACCCGAAGACCTTTTAATGGGCCAATTCACCTAAGGCACATGGGACACATACTTGTTACCCAGGCTATGACTTAACCCTGAGGGGGGGGGGGGGGATGGGTTTCTCTCCCTCTTTAAATTAATCAGTATCAAATAAGTAATTTAAAGTATTCAAAATATTTTGTTAACAGTGGAGATGATCTAAATCTTAGATGCTGAATGATTTGTGAGTAATTGTTACCAACGGAAATGTAGGAATGCCTGAACTACTAATGTATGCAATTGCAAACACACAAATAAAAGGAGATCAACCACACAAAAAGACATGGGGATTTTCCTGGCTCGCTGATCCATTCAGCCCTACGTCCAATCTTCAAAACCAATTATGAGATTTGCAAGAAGACAGCTCCCGAAACACCCCTCTGACAGGTGACACAGCACAGTGTCAATCCACTTCTTTTACCGAGTAAGAAGTTTGCTCATCGGTATTTACTCTAGCAGGTCTTTTCTATTCCCGAGCGGCCGAGCTAGAAGACAGCTTAGTGGCTTTGACCCCAATAGGTCACCACAACAAAGTTTTGCCACCCACTAATGCCTCTACATAGGCTAACTTATGGCAACAATATATCTCAGTAAATGTAACACAAATGAAAATAAATGAGAACTAAAGTGTGTTGACCTTGTGTTAGTTAAGATGATTGAAGTTGCTATACCAACTGAAGACTTCTATCTTGAAAGTGTATTGAATGTGCACTTGAGAGGACTCTAGCTTGAAGGAGAGCTTTGAATGCACTTGAATGTTGAGCTTCACTGCTTCTCAAGTTTTTGCATAGGCTCTCACTTTTCTATCTTTTGCTCAAGGCTTTTCATTGTGCACTGTCTAGCTTTTTCAATCTCTGCATCAGTATGTCCCTTTAATTTGAAAACCTTGTATATTTATAATCCTTCAAGACTTCTTCTCTCCATTAAAGTTTGTCTCCGCTTGAACTGTGGTCTCTCTTCTGAATGGCTGAGATATATGCATCCGTTGTGACTCAACTTGCCATCCAATAGACTCGTTGCTTTGTGCCGTTGTGACATATCTTCTCTTGTTCTTCGGGCTAATTAATGCTTGAAAGATTTTCTTCTCTTTCTCATAAATGTCTTCCAGAGGAATGGCTTGCCTTAACCTTGTTCTGCAGGTTGTCCGTATCTAGGATATCTTTTGTCAGACGTAGGTACCTGCAATAGTAGCCTTTCTCGAAGCCTTTCTACCAGTTTATCATTTTAAGGAACTAAAAGATATGACACTTATGCAAAGTCATGTCCTTCAGAAAGTCTTTGTTAGAATTTCAAGAAAATCATGTAACGTAAATTTGAATATGGAAACTTGCTTATATTTTTCAGTATAGGTCAAATCTGTTGACTGAATGGTTGAAGGGTAAGTATTTACTCCATAAAATATTTTCATGACTTATTCGTTTGTAATGGCAATTTCTCGAGTAAAGAAAATGTTCTTTAGGTTCCAAGAAATATCTATCTTGGTAAACAAGTTTTTAAGAATAAAGTAAGATTATAAAACTTATTCTCGTCACGTAGAGATTGAGCAAGAATCAATTTTAAGTGAGACTATGTGGATTATGAACGGGAGTTGATTTTTTTAGAGTTGAGTTCTTTGAGTGTGAGTGGTATTTTGTCCTGAGAGTCGATTCCTTTTAACAAGACTCATGAGTCGATTTTACTTTAATAGTCGATTCCTTTATGACTTTAAGAGTCGATTTTATTTTGAGAGTTGATTCTTTTAAGTGACTCAGGGGGTCGATTTTACTCTAAGAGTCGATTCGTTTTTAGTAAGACTCGAAAGTGGATTCTGTTTAATAAGACTTGAGAGTTGATTATGATTCAAATGATTCAGGGAGTTTGTTTTGTTCTGAGAGTCGATTTTGTTAAATGTGTTCTGAGAGTCGGTTCTCTCCTGATAGTCAATTCTGTTAAATGTGTCTTAAGAGTCAATTCTTTCAAATACCTCAGGGAGTCTTTTATATATATTTTTTGGTTCTGAGACTCGATTCCTTTAATTGTAACTTGAGATTCAATTCTTTCAAGTTATTCAGAGAGTCTTTTTTGTTCTAAGACTCGATTCCTTTAATTATGACTTGAGACTTAACTTTACCTAAGACCCGATTCTTTCAAGTTATTCAGGGAGTCATTTTTATTCTGAGACTCGATTTCTTTAATTGTGACTTGAGGCTTGATTTTCTCCACTGACTCGATTTCTTCATGTACTCTCTAAGACTGGATTTCTTTATTAAATCTTTAAGACTCAATTTTATTAAATTGACTTAAGACTCGATTTTACGCTTAAGTCTATGAGACTCAATTTCTTTTGAGAGTTGATTTTTACATTAATTGAGACTAGATTTCTTCTAAGAGTTGATTTTACATTAATTGAAACTTGATTTCTTCTGAGAGTTGACTTTTACATTCTGAGATTCTATTCTTTGATACAAAGTCAATTCCTTTTGACTTGATTGCTTAGATATGAGCATTAATTTTGTTACCATTAAAACTTAAACTAATTAAGGAAAAAAAACTTAAATCTTTTGTATTTAGGATTTAGTCCCTGTAATCCATCTATTTATTATTAAACCACCCAAATCTCTGCCATTAAAAAAAAAAAAGCATGTCATCTTTAGCTAAGAGGGAATGTCTGGTTACGCTAACCTAACCATAGTGCAGTTTAACCAAGGGAACAAAAATTACTCTAATTCCCCTTCTATGAAAACTTGTTTTACCTTTGTTTTGACTCGAAACGCCTCATTCTATAGGCTTGTTTTGTCCTAGGGTTCGAGGCTTCGTCACCCCTCACCACTAGTGTCGTCTTCCATTGCCATCACTTGCGTCCTCCATCGTGAAGCTTCGCCTCGTCCTCATAGGTTTCCATCTACTTGTCGGCCAATCCCCAATCGTTAAGGTACCTACAGTCCATGCGGAGACAGCGATGTTTGCTCTACCCCTCTTTCCTATGTTTGGGGTTTAGTAACTAGCACCAACATTATCGCGAAGCCTTCTTGGAATGTGGACTGCAGAGTACAAGCATGGTTTGCCGAAGCGGGGCGAATCGGCTACGAATCACAGAAAAGCCAATCCGTGATTCGCTTGATTCAGCCGGTTCACATGCAAACCGGCTAAATCGAACAACATCGGGCGAATCACTCCTGATTTGCTCGATGCGGACTTGATGTGTGTCTGATTCGGCCGACACGTTTAAGTGTCAGTAGAAATACAAAACTCATACCTTATTGTTGGACGCGGAAAATAAATATGACATTTCATTTGATTTGATTTTCATTTTTGTTGCGGGGCGTGCCAATCTATCAAATAGACAGAATTTGAAATCCACTCGATGTGGAAAATTTTTGTCCATTTATTAGACGAGTGTGCCTATTGTTGTTTTTAACACATTTGTTCCCCATGTTTTATTTTATCAGACGATTAGGATTAACATCAACCAGATCGATGTTAATTTCCATCGGATTGAATCCGAACACCCATGATAGTAGAGTCGAGGTTTACATTTTTATAGAAAACAAGAACATAATGAATTTGTTTTATCGGATGAAATAGACTTTTAAAAAGGGGCATGGACTCCATTTGTGAGATTGACATGCATTTTTGGACATAAACCCGAGAATTTATTCAACATTTGAACGAGTTGTGTTTTGAGCAGAGCTTCCGCATGGGCAGAGTTCCCGCACAAAGACATACATACTAACATATGTGATGAAACATATGGTCGTACTTTGGGCAAAATCTTCTTATAGACAGAGTCTCCTCATAGAAGTACGCACATATGAACATATATTTTGTGAACATAAGAGTATGCCTTGGGCAGAGTCTCTACTTGGGCAGAGTCTCCTTATGGAGGCATGCACATATGAACACGCAAACATTTTACCCTCATGGAGTCTTTCTCGACATGAGGGAAATACGAACATGTTTAAATATTTTATGTCCATGGAGACTTGCTCAACATGGAAAATATTTGAACATGGGAACACATGAACACATTTAAATATTTTACATCCATGGAGACTCACTCAACATGGAAAATATTTAAACGTTGAAACACATGAACATGTTTAAATATTTTATATCTATGGAGACTCGGTCAACATGAAAAATATTTAAACGTTGGAACACATGAACATGTTTAAATATTTTATATCCATGGAGACTCGGTCAACATGAAAAATATTTAAACGTTGGAACACATGAACATGTTTAAATATTTTATATCCATGGCACTCAACATGGAAAATATTTAAACATTGGAACACATGAACACACAAACACATGACATTTTCATCTCCACGGAGTCTCGCTCAACATGGAGACATAAACATGTATATTTAAATTTTAAACCTCCCCCCATGGAGTCTACCTCGACATGGGAGGGGATTTACACAAAGATTTACAGTCGGAGGGAGACGACCTTGGCTTGCTAGGGGCAAATACCTTCACGCCGAACACGAACAAGATTTTCTTCAACAGAATCTCCCACTTTTTCTACAGGAATCCAACTTCCAAAATCTCCAAACCCACGACCATTTCCAAGCCTCCTCCTATTCCCCCTTGGCCGTCCGGCCATATGGGGTATTTATAGAGGGTTTTCCCCTGTTTACATGAGGGGAGGAAGAGAGAGGATTACCCGCATAGAGTGGAGGAGAGAGGAATACCCGGAGAGACCCCCTTTCCGAGTAGATTACTCGGAGAGGATGAGAGAGCATTGCCCGGAGAGGGGTGGAGGAGAGAGGAATACCCAAAGAGACCCCTCTCCAAGTACTGACCTCCTTACCCGGAGAGGGGGAGGCCTCCTCTACTAGAGAGGGGTCTCTCCGGGTAAGGCCTCCCCCTCTCCGGGTAAGGGATTCCTTACTCGGAGAGAGGGAGGCCCCCCCACTGGAGAGGGGTCTCTTCAGGTAAGGGGGTTCCTTACCCGGAGAGCCCTCTCCACGTAAGGGGCTTCCTTACCCGGAGAAGGGGAGGCCCCCTCTACTGGAGAGGGGTCTCTCCGGTAGGGGGCTCCTTTACCCGGAGAACCCCCCTCTCCGGGTAAGGGACTGCCTTACCCAGAGAGCCCCCCTCTACCAGAGAGGGGTCTCTCTGGTAGGGGGGGGCTCCCTTATTTGGAGAGCCCCCCCTCTCCGGGTAAGGGACTGCCTTACCCGAAGAGGGGGTCTCTCCGGGTAGGGGGTTCCCTACCCGGAGGGCCTTCTCCTTCTTGATTTTTTTTCTATAAATATACCCCATCCGAACCTTGCTGGGGGGTGTTTGATGACCTTCGTGAAGACCCTTGTATTTCATTTCTTAGCGATCTCTCGACGAAGAATTGCTTGTGTTTTGCCTTTGTAAGTGCTTGGGGCTTCCTCTTGCAAGTGGTTTTGAAGTTGTAATATTCTTCAAACCCTTGGTCTTGTTGACCTCGTGCCGTTGAAGATTTTTAAAATTGTCTTCTTCTTCAAAGCGATGTTCTTCTTGAACTTATACTTCGTTGAAGAATTTGATGTCGGTCTTCATAACAAGTCTTTTCTCGACTTAAAAAGGTCTGGCTAAAAAGACCCAGACCCAATATTACTCAAGTAACTATCGGATCAGTATGAATATTTTACGGCATTCCTGTATAGATGCCCATTGTAAATTTTCGGGATACAACACTTATTTGGTTTTATAATTTGTTGTTTCATTTACTTAAGATATTACATGTAAATAAGAAGATTCCCTGCATTTGAATCCAATAAAAATATAAAAAAATTATATATCTTACCAATAAAAAGTCAACTCTCACATTGAAAAAGAAAATCGCGATTTTAGTGATTCCATCAAAATAACGTATTTCTAATTCCTCATAATTTGACATATCTAAAAATTTCATAATTCAAATAAACCCAATAGAACACTAAAAATTTAAAGTTCGGTGAAAAAGTCAAACATACATATGACTTCTCCAAAGGAGTCACTCTCCTACTGATTGAGACTTAGTTGTGGTCAGTAGGAGAGTCATTTAAGTGAATTTAAATTTTTCTCAGTTAAGTGAGATAAAACAACACGAGTATATTTAAAATAGAGACTGTGAGGTCTTGAGTTCCACAAATATCAATTCTTGAATCTGCAAGTCACATGGGCCCAGAGTTCCTCGTTACAAAAAAGAGAGTATGTGCCCTATTTTTTTTCATTTTTTTTGTTTTTTCCCCTCACATGTTGAATGTTCGGAGAGTTCATCTTATGTTCTATAAAGTATTATGTGCATTGTCAACATACATCAATCGAGGATTGAGATAATAACCTACATTTATGTATAATTAAGTGAATGTAAGATGTAAAATACTCTAATAGGAAATAGATGATGACATGATTCCTCACTCACCAGCTGCATGCAAATTATGATGTAATGTGTTCTCCCATCTGTGATCAATAATTTACCACCACTTTTTATAGTCTTTGGGGAGGGACTGCCGCAACTCCATCTTCACATGGTCTATGGCCTCGTACAAATATCCCATGTCATTCTTATCATCGCCATCCACTATTCTAAGCACCTTTACAAGAGCAGCGACAATTTTTAAATAATGTGCTACCCTGTCCCAGAATTCTTTTTCTTCTACAACATGGCAACATTCCAAATAATCTATCTAACTTTCGACACTTCCTTTGTCTATATATGCCCGCAGGGTCTTGTGATACATGAAAGACTTCAGCTCATCCTTAAATTTACGCAATGACTCCAAAGAAATGATATTAAAAGTAAATTTGGTTGGCCCTACACGAATGATGTCTCGACCTCCACTTGCTAATTCCCTGAACATGTTAAGGATCTTGGGATGACCATATATGTACAGTGTCACCGCTTGTGCCCTCTCAATTGTGATCTTCACATTTTTTATCCTTTCCGATATCCTCAAGTATCAGGTCAATGCAATGTGCTGCACATGGAAGCCAATACAAGTCTTGTCTTCTTTGCATCAACTTTTTGCCTGCAACTTTATAATTGGCTTCATTATCAGTAAACCTGCACAATATTTTCCTCTCCAATTTCTGCCACCATCTCATCCATCAAATGAAACAAGTAGTTTGCATTCTTCTCATACTTTGATGCAACAATAGCTGTAAAAAAATTGTACCTTCAATGGAATAAACAAGAAAATTAATCATGGACTTCTTTGTAGTACCAGTCCAACCATCACACATAATAGTGCAACCTCTCTCCATCCATATATCCTTAAAGCTTTCAACCCACTGATGAAGCTCCTCAACCTCCCCCTCAAGGCCACGCCTGTATATATTATAATGTGACGGAGCCTTGAAACTGGGACTAGCATCTGCTATAGCATCAATCATAGACTAAAAGTACTCTGATTGGGTTGCATGGACAGGCACACCTACATGAAAGAACCACTTGCAAATACTTGTAAATGCGTGCCCTGCAAATTCTACTGATTCCTTGACACCTCTCAATGCCTGCTTGATTTTAGGTTGTGTTGAACTCTGCCTTCTAAGTTCATAGCTATCCATGGGGCCTGCTCCCTGCGAGGTTGTTCCTGTGCTGCTCCTACTGTCGAATCCTCCTCCAGGTGCTTGTCCCCTTGATCGAGTTGCATGTTCACGCTCTACTGCCTCTGTTAGCTCAAGATCTGAATCCTCAGATCCGGGCTCATCATCATCATCCCTCATAGCCCTTCTACTCATTCTGCCTAAAAGTCCTGACTAATTTCAACTTTATTTTCAGCTCTTCTTTGTCTACCCTCTCTTTGGCCCAGAAGACACTGGCGCATCTCCTCCCTCACCTCTCCGGGAGCTAGGTCACATTGCTTTACCTCTCCTCTTACCCCTGCTAGATGTTGTTTGCCTCTAGTAAATCCTCCATGTATGTCTTTCCCACAATAATTGCATTTTACTTTCCTCTTTTTTGCATCAACTAAGGTGAGATGAGCCCACCCCGGATTGTTCAGTCCCAGGCTCTGCTCTCCTCTAGCCATAGTCCTACAATATGAAAATCAAGCATAAAAAGTTGTAAGTAGAATAAAAAATACAACCAAGCATCTTCCCAACGGGAAAATTGTGTTCAACCTTAATCAAGCTTCAATAGACCTTAAACACACCTAATTATACAAAAGCCCTAATTTTTAATACCTAATTTTGACCTAATTACATAATTACATGACATAAAAGGCAATTAAGACTTTAAGAGTATGCTTGGAACCTAAAACAGTCAATGAAACTTAATTAACATTCAATTGTCCCTAAACATAACTAATAATACAAAAGCCCTAATTTTTAATAGTTAATTACCTCCTAATTAGGGTATTTAGCCTCACATAAGACATGTTCTGCAATTAGCAGCATGCTAAAACCTAAAACAGTCAATGAAGTTTAATTAACATTCAAATGACCCTAAACACAACTAATAATATAAAAGCCCCAATTTTTAATAGTTAATTACCTCCTAAATAGGGTATTTAGCCTCAAAATATGACATGTACTGCAATTAACAGCATGCTAAAACCTGAAACCATTGAATGAAGCTTATTTAATCTTCAATTGACATTAACAAATTACACAAAAGCCCCAATTTGTAAACCCTAATTTAAATCTAATTAGGAGATTTACCCTAATTACATAACATAAAAAAAAACTCACCATGCTCCCACTAAACTGCCATCTATGAACCTTAATTGACCTTCTAATTATGCTAAACTTATCTAACTATACAAAACCCCCAAATTTACGTCACTAAATAAATTTTAATTTGGGATTTTCCCCTAAATATGATGTAAAATAGCTATATGTACTTACGTAGCATATAAAGTTACTTATAGCATGCAAATCTATGGAAGAAGTAAAGAAAACATAATACATACAAGTTTCTTCAATGCAAAGGATGAGAAAACAGCGTCTATGCTCTGCAAACACCAGCAGTGACAGCGGGAAGAGCGTCTCCGGCAGCGAATCCTCCCTCCAAAGCCGGTTCCACCCTCCCTGCGGCAGTCCCTCCTCCCTCTGGAGTGAAACCCCTCAGATCTCAGATCTGAGGGGGTCACGGGGGAGTTCGCGTCACAGGGGGAGTTCGCATCGGGTGTCGCCCGAAACCATTAAATTTTTTTCCAGTTATCTGTTCCGGTCC
Organism: Colocasia esculenta; assembly: GCA_014218235.1. NCBI lineage: Eukaryota > Viridiplantae > Streptophyta > Magnoliopsida > Alismatales > Araceae > Colocasia > Colocasia esculenta. The sequence continues at coordinate 6,530,060 of CM024766.1, read as the reverse complement.
GTTTTCGGATCGCGCGGGTGTGTGTGTGTGTGTGGGGGGGGGGGGGGGTTCCGATACCGATACGTGTTGTCCGATACCGACACGTATCGGACGACACCCCCATCCATGCATCTAGATCCATTCAGAAGAGTGATGATTGTAGTGTAGGCCTTGCTGAGAAGCACAGGTGCATTTTTGATGAGAAGATCTGCTACTAACACCCTAAGAGATCCATTTCTACACTCCATTTCTTGATGTTAGATCATAACTCACCTACTAAGACTCCACAGCTTACGAGTGGCCAGTCATGTTCAACTACACATGGATATCACAATGATCCTGCATATCCAGCTAATTATGTGGTTGCATATGGGTATAGTACTCCATATGGATATAGTTCTGATGTTCCAGTGAGGGTGATCCCAGGGGTATATGTTCGAGGTTCTGCTTTATAAACCCAGTATTTATGCCTGAACCACCAACAATATGCCTCACGCATGTCGTGGGCCTAGTACCAATCATATATACTCACCATCTACCAGGTCTAGTTTGATGGTCATGGCCATGTACATATTGTTTAATGCAGCAATATTGTTATCCTCATTCCTATTATGACTACCGTGGTTCGTTGAGTTATTATGTCTAATTGTGTTTTATTTTATTCCATGTTTACTTATTTGTTTATCTCATTATAATTATTATACAATTATTCATTCTTTATTTATGCAATTTTCAGATGCCACACGTCAAATGTCACCCGACGTGGGATCATGGCCAGTTGGCCACACAGTGGATGGTGATCAATGGATCCACAGACCACAGCATGTATTGCAGCCATTGAGTCAGGGACACACATCAATGCTCTGAGCAACTGACAGAAGTTTGTAGAGAAACCTTCCCATGCCCCCCTTTCCTGGAGGATGTTTGTGCATAACCAGTGCCAACAGCAGCAGCACCTCGTTGACATGACTTAGCACATGTTGTTAGATCTTTCTTTGTATGTTATGATAGTGACAGATGTTGCCCACTCTTTGCTATTTGATGTCATGGTGAGGGCTATCTAGAGCCAGCCACATGCAGCACCACAAGCACTGATGGCAGACCACGGCACCTACCTGGCAGGATCGGGGGGCTGATCCCAGCTCTCCTCATTCGCTTTGATGTGAGGAGTGACTGCACATTTCGCATGGGGCGACCCAAGAGCCAGAGGGAAGAAGTCATTTCCACCCGGAAAAAGGGGGTCAGAAGCCAGAATACACAGAGATGTCAGGGAAGAAGTCATTTCCACCCGGAAAAAGGGGGTCAGAAGCCAGAATACACAGAGATGTCAGGATAATAGGTTGCAATCAGCATGGTTCAAGAATCTTTCAGGATATTATCAAAGTTTCTTGCATCAGGATAGTGAAGAGATCCTTCATCTCTAGACCCTCTTGACTTTTCCTGGATGCTTCACCACAGTTGGATATGCAAACTTTGGTGTATCCCACCTCTTTGTCAAAAATAAAATGGATGCAGATTGGACATCAAAACTAAATCACTGAAATCCAGCACACATCTTTTTGGTGATCAAATTCAATTAGTGATTTTTTTCCCTGGCAAGAAAGCAAAGAAAAGCCATCAGTTAATGAGCAAGAAGCGTAGAAAAATACCAGTTGCCCTCCGGAAGAAAGCCCATCCTCAAAGAATGTTCCATTTGCTCCTCCCCAGCCCCATGTCAAAAGATTGCCACCTGCGTGCAAGTTGGCAAATGTGAACAATAGTATTACCCCGTAAGGCCAATAGACAATCAAATAATTTAGTAATAGTTTTTGATGCATAAGAAAACAACAAGAAATTTAATCTAAAAAGCAACGATTGCAATACGCAAATTTGCAGGGGTATTTTTTAAGATGTCATAATATATCAATACAACTTTTCTGATGGAAGTAGGATGCGAGCAGTTTGTGTTCAATGTAGAAACAAGGCGTATTCATGACTGTATCCAGTAGCCCAAGTAACTATTTGAACCTTACTTGTATCCAATAAAAGTGGCCCTATCAAAACCCTTACATGTAAATAAGAAAGTACCCCCATTTGAATCTAATAAAAATATAAAAAAAAATCATCTCTCTTACAAAAAAAAGTCAACTCTCCCATCTAAGAAGAAAATCACGATTTTGATGATTCCATCAAAATGCCGACTTTCTAATCCCTCATAATTTGGCTTAACTAAAAATTTCATAATTCAAATAAACCACATACAATACTAAAATTCAAAGTCCGATGAAATAAGTCAAATGTACATGTGACTTCTCCAAGGAACTCACTCTCCTATTGACAGTACTTAGACAGTTAGTCCACTATGATATTCAGATAAATAAGATATTTTACCATGGGTTCCCATGTCATGAATTAAAATTTTTTATGCTTAAAGTAAAACCCTATAGAGAGAAAAATGAAAACAAACATCCCGAATCCCAATTCCTACAGTCTTGTTGCATGATATACGTGAATCTATGTCATCCATGGTTGAAACTTGAGAATGTATGCAATTATCTATGTTCCTTAAGAAATTATCTATGTGAACCTATGTGATCCACATTCCACACTTATATGTTATCCTGATCTCCCGAGATCTTGCCGAGATCTCTTCCAGATCTCCTCTCTTTGACCCCCCCTGAGACGAAGCCGAGATCTGATATGGCAAAATTGGTTTCAGATACTAACAATGTAACTTTTTTTAAGATAGCATATTTTAAAGAAACTCTAGCCATAAAAGTAAAAAAAGCCTCCACTTAAGAAAGTCATATGAAATCTTCACACAGATATACGTCCAAAGTTAAAAATTAATAATTTCTGAAATATAATCAATGAGACACTTCCATTTCCAAAAGAGAAATGCTTATTGCCCTCCAAGGAGGGAATAAATGTGATGTTGATTGCCCTCCAAGCAATCCTCTTGGTTGAAAATCTGGCAAGATTTTTCCCTTTTTTTTTAACCAATAGGATTGCTTGGAGGGTAATAAGCATTTCTCTTTCCAAAAATAGTAGTTGTGAATAGGGCTACAAACGGGTCGGGTTCGGAACCGGAAACACAGATTTCGATTCCGATAACCGAAATATGGTTCCGATTCCGATAAAATCGGAATGGTTAATTCCGATTCCGTTCCAATTCCGATAACATTACCGGAACCGAAATTCCGATAAGCTAAGGTGTTTACCATAATTTTACCTTTTGAGTTTATGATAATTTATCGGAATAACCGATACCGATTCCGATTCCGATTATTTTTCAATTCCGATTCTGATAGCTTATCGGAATATCCGATACCGATTCCGATAAGCTATCGGTATCATTTTCCGATTCCGAAACCGATAAGTTTTATCGGAATCGGGTCGGAATATCGGAATATCAGGTTCCGTTTACACCCCTAGTTGTGAACTAAACCCCACTTAATAAACAACATTATATTGAAATAAAAGATCTCTGTTGGAAACATAAAAGTCAGCCCCAAAACCTAGGTGTTGAGGTTCTAAGGCCTAGGACATATAAGCAAAGGAGCTCCACTTGGATATTGGATATGGGATTAATGCCCATATGGCTCTCTAACACTCCCCCTCATGGCCAAGATGGGCCATGGAATTAAACAGGGAGGCGACGAAAACACCAGAATGGGCCCTGGTCCTTGGCTCTGATACCATGTAGAAACCCACAAAACCTAGGTTTTAGGGGTGACTTTATATTCTTACATGGTTAGAAGCTCACCCCCAAAACCTAGGTATTGAGGGGATAAGGGCCAAACACCATATAAGGACAAGTCCATTCTTGTATTTACCGATATGGGACTTAACAATGTGCCGACCCCACATAGGGCAAAGGTCATGTGGATTTTATAAAGTCAACCCCAAAATCTGCTCTGATACCATGTTGGAATTATAAAGTCAACCCCAAAACCTAGGCATTGAGGGGATAAGGGCGACACCATATAAGAACAAGTCCATTATAGTGAAATAAAAGGTCTTCATACTCATATACATATCACATAAATTCCAATATAAAAATTTCAAGCACTTAAACGTATGTAAATATTTCCTTCAAAGTCATTGTAATCCATGCAATACAGAAAGCACAGGAAGAAAGGGATGAGGTGCAACTCAAAGAGGCACCAAAGTACCAAACAGCCTCTTCTTCAAAACATCTGCTACCCCTCCTACTTTGATACCATGCACGGAAATTTTGGATCGAGAGGGATGAGAGAAGAAAGGAGGCACAGCCTTTGGAAAGGAAGAGCTGGGTGGAACAGGGGAGGTACATAACTCTCTCACCTATGCATATGTAAACTGAGAACCAAATAATTACAAGTATGCCACCAGGGGTATTTCCATATTTGTATCATAAATTCCCCTGACACTATACACAACAACAAAATTGACAAAAATATACCCGTCCCATCTACACCATTATCATCTATGTGGTTTACAGTGCTCATTGACAAACAGGAGATACGATTTTAGATCCCAAACCACTTCTCCTTTTCATATGGTAAGAGGAATAACTTAACAGAGCTTCTAGATGGCTCCCAAGTCCCAAACCTGTCTAAATTGAGCATTACCTGTACAAGACAGAGAACTTGGACATTATAATAGGGAAGGAGAGTGTCTTAAGTTTTCCAGAGCAAAGATCACTTGGGCCTGGGTAGAAAGTGGAGTTTCTACATGATAGGATGACAAACTGTTTTCTGGGTCAGAGGGTTACATCAGGGCTTTGAATCTAACAGGAGAGAGCCAGAGTGGTCCAGTACCAACTGCATACCGTATGGCATGTGTGGCACCTTGTGATCCATCAAAAACAACCTATCTCAGGTATTCCAGGGACTTAGCACAGGTATTATCCAGTCAATTTGACCGAGTATCCTGAGACCTGACATGGGTTCTAGATATCAGTGGCGTTAATTGTCACATTGGCAGTGTGATTCAGAAGAAAGTGCCAATTAACAACAACAATGGAGAAAACAAGAACAAACAAATGATAAGAAAGACAACACTGAAATAAAATAATGCAGTACAAATGAAGTTCACAATGAAGAACAGTGACAATTGCATATCTATAAAGAACAAAGAAGTCTTAAGAAATAGACATACAATGGATTACCTTATACCCCAGAAGGAATGTAAAAGACTAAAAAAGGTAAATGAACAAAGATTGAAAATCAATGCAATAAAAAACCAACTTCTCTGATCTATCATGAAGAAGAATTTCCTCACCAGCAATTGCAGCAGTATGCTTCCAACCACAAGACACCTGGGACACTCACATCTCAATGATCAGAAACAATATTCTATCATAAGATGCATGGGAGGTTTTCAATGTAATTGGAGAAAACTAACCTCTGATATAGGAAACTTCATGAAGGTGTTTTCAACTCGCTCTGGAGTGACAACCATATCCGTAAATCTAAAATGCAATGAAAACACCAATGACTAAGTATAAAAAGTACCAACACGAGCAAAGTAATATGGTAAGGGAACAAAGACTTCACAACTCGAAAACATACCCAAGGCCAAGGCAACCATTTTCATTTGAGCCCCATGTATATAGCTGTCCATCACCTGCACAAAGCAATGATAAGCTTTCAAGATTCCAGTTCCCCAAATTATATTCCAGTTTGTCCAATAATGTTTCTAGTTAAACAGTCATTTGGTGGTCTAATGTGAGAAACATATGTCAGAAGCTTCAGAAGAACCAACCCATCAGGGTCCCTTCAGAAACCTTGTCTTTGTTCTCCTACTATTTTCTGTGAAATCTCCATACTGGCCTTGATCACTTTTCTCTCTCAAAATAGCAAATTTGTGATGTTTTGTCATAGAAAAGTTCATGTTGTCCTTTCTCAGGCTCAAACTGGCACATAAAAATCCTAATTGCAATCATCATGTGATTTGAGTCCCTTAGCCATTTTGGATGAATTTTGGCACATATCTAAGTAGGATACAACCAGTTTCAGCATAAGAAAAGTAATTTTGTTTTATCAATAAAACTGGCATTATAACCCACTTATTTTCAAAAAAGGAGAAATACTCTTGTTTTTGCAAACAGAGATTGGGAAGAAGCAGGCCAACAACTAGTCTGGGATAAAAAAATTTCCTAAGCAAGTTTGGTGAAGAAGAGCGTGAACTGATTCTTCACTCTTGAAACATAGCCGACCCTAATCAGTGAAAATAACTGGGGAGTCAATAAGTCTTCGGACATCCACATCCCTCAATGTCCCCATAAAATATTTTCACTTAATACAAAAGTGTCTTAAGAGACCAAAAGAATACTTGTTATAACACAGGTGTGGTAACCACCACATGCAACTTGTTCTGAGAAGGGGAGCTCATGGACAATGGATGGTATTGATGTGTTCTTTGCCTCTCCAAATCCCTGCATTTTCACACATGAAAAGGGGCATTACTTAAACTAGGAGAACCCAACCAACACTGACAAGTAGGATGCAGAATTAAAAACAGTTGATGCTGCTTCTATGATTACCAGTCTATCTGTTGTCTTTTCTCCAAATAGGAAGAGAGAACCTTGTTCTGTAAAAAAATAAAAAATAAAATAAAAGCAATGTCTAAAATAAAAGCAATCGTCTAACAAAAGATGAAGGAATTTGCTGACTAAAGGTTCATCAGTTTACCATCGATGCAGGCTGAATGCAATAAACCAGCAGCGACCCTTTTGACCTAAAAGATGTAAATTTTGGAGAGGTAGCCAGTAAAGCCATTACCATTTGTAGACAGGAATACACGTCAACTGTAAACTGTAGTGACAAGAAATAATATACTGGCACGGAAGTACCTTCACATCTTCAAAGTTCTTGATTAGCCTTGGTGAATATTCACTGCATAAATGGATCCTCGGATATCAAACACTGTAATAAGCAATGAATTACTTGTTCAAAATTATTATAGCCCATTCCCATTACCAAATCACACAAAGAAATCAAGATGAAACGCAGTCAATACAAGTCAGACAATCAACATACATATCATCAACATAGCAAGAGAGAATCTCTGAAGATCAAGGTTTTAAAAACCATTTTTTGAAATTGGAACCAGTGGATCCAGTTCCAGTTCTAAGGCCAGTTCTGGCTAGTTTACAGCAGAAGGGACCAAAACTGTTTCTGGCCTCAAGTTCACCCTGTTCTGGTCCAAACCAACCAGTTATTAAAACCTTGTTGACAACAATATAACAATAGATGCCTTGTCTAATAGTTTAATGGAAGTCATCAAAGAAGTTGGAAGAAATCCAAACAAAAATAGTAAATACTTGGATTGGATGGGATTCACAAGACTGGATTAGAATCTTTTCTGGAATCACTGTATTATGAGCTCTGGTTTGCTGAGCAGTGTTGATTTGTCCTACATGGTGTAGGAAGAGAAAGAGGACAAAGGGAAGAAGCAGAGGATCACAGCAGAGGAAGAAGAAAGGTGTGAGGTGGGAGGAAGAGCAATCACAATGTGCCTCCTCACAGCCATGGATGGAAGAGGTGTGAGGTATTGGATCCGCCTGGAGTCGATCCGACCCGACTAGGGCCGACTCCATTCTCAGGAACATTCCCAATCATCATCAAAGCCTTATCCCATTATTTGGGGTCGGCTACATGAATCCTTTTCTGCCAAAAATTTCTATTAAGAGCTATAGTTGTGTTTAAACTCAAGAAGTCCAAGTCCTTCCGAATAATATCGTTCCATCACATTTTAAGCCTTCCCCTAGCTCTTTTACTGGCATCCATTAAGATTCCGTCCGGTGCCGAGTTAGGGCAACGGTACACGTGTCCAAACCACCAAAGTCTATTTTCTCTCATTTTTCTATCAATTGGAGCTATCCCCAAATCCTCACGGAAGCGCTCATTCCTAATCTTATCTTTCTTAATCTTACCACACATCCATCTCAACATCCTCATCTTTGCTACACACATTTTGTTACTGTGTTCCTTACGCATTGTCCAACACTCAGTACTATATAATAAAGCAGGCCTCACTGCCATTCTATAAAACTTTTCTTTAAGTTTCACTAGTATATGACGATCGCAGAGGACTCCTGATGCACTTCTCCATTTTAGCCCAGCCTGTTTTGATCCTATATGCCACATCGTCATAAATCTCCCCATTCTCTTAGATGATAGACCCTAAGTATCGAAAGCTACTACTCTTAAAAATGTCTTGTCCATCAATTTGAACCATATCTTCCTGTAACACCCTCTGATTACTATAATTTCATTGCATAAACTCTGACTTACTCCTACTGATTTTAAAACCTTTAGACTCCAAGACATGCCTCCAACTTTCTAGCTTAACATTTAAACCATCAATACTCTCATCAATTAAGATAATATCATCCGCAAATAGCACACACCAAGGGATATCATCATGCAATTGCTTAATTACCTCATCTTAACCAGAGCAAAGAGAAAAACTTTCCCAATCATCAATAGCATAATAATCAAGTTCTGCACATTTATTAAGGAAGTAGGTGGTATTGGTAATAGACATGATGCCTTCCTGAAGGGAATGAGCCTCTTGAGTGAGCTGGTAAATTGGAACTTGTTTCTGGCCAAATAAGTTTCCACATGTCGAAGGCCAATTTTTTTCGAATAACTAATGGTCAAATTTTCAGACCAACAAAATTTAGCAGCCATGACATCATCTTACTGTTCTCAAAATGGCAACTATAGAAAATAGTAGTTAACAAGTTCATTTTTTCTTAATTTTATGGTTCACATGATGCTGTTCACGCCCTACTGTTCATGAGACAGTGTTTGCGGCTTTGGGAATACCATTCACGCCATACTGTTCATGTGGTACTGTTTATACCCAGGACAGGGGGAAAACTGTCCATGTACTGTATGGTTAGTGGTTACCCTAATAGTATAAGAAATAGGGGCAAGGAGTTGGGGTGAGTTGAGAAGGTTTGGAGCTATTAGCCTCCTTCCAAGAAGTTCTAAGCATCTCCTTGTTCTCTCCCCCTTCCTCTCTAATATTTCTCGTTAGTTTTCTCTTTTGGTTGTAATATGGTATCAAAGCAATTCTGAGGAGACTCAGAGGAGGACACACCAGCAGTTTGAGTCTTGAGGGATCAATGGTTTGTCTTCTACTTCTGAGGATTCTGCTGTCCATCTATTCGGAGCAGAGTGTTCCCAATTTTGTGCCTATTCCTGTAGTGTTGTACATGTACTGTGGTTGCGGGAGGAGTCTCTCCACTTCAGCCATCTACCAGCTGAGACTACACGATTGCTTTGCATGGAAGGCAGGATCGGAATCGGGATCGGGATCGACCAGGCTCGATCCGATCCTGGATCGGATCGGATCGCAAGATCCCATGGATCCAAGGGAAGTCTGGCCGATCCTGGATCGGCCAGTTTATAAAATGGTTTTTTTGGGGGGAAAATTCAGGAAAATTCAGGAAAAAATAGAAAAAAACCTCAAAAATGAGGGAAAATCTGATAAATTGAAAGAACTAATATTTGCATAAAAAACCAATCATACATGCATTCATAATATATGAAACATAAGATTTTGTGTATTATTACTACTATAATAATACAAGAAAAGTATAAAATATTAAAGACTTGGTGTATTATTAACCTAAATACCATTTAAGTAAATGTTAAAATTTGTAGTTTCATTTATTTAAGATATTACATGTAAATAAAGAAATATCCCCCATTTGAATCCAATAAAAATATTAAAAAAATCACATCTCTTACTAATAAAAAGTCAACTCTCCCATCCAAGAAGAAAATCGCAATTTTTGTGATTTTATTAAAGTAGCAACTTTCTAATCTCTCATAATTTGACATATTTAAAACTTTATTTCAAATAAGTCTAATAAAATACTAAAAATCTAAAGTCCAACAAAAAAAATCAAACGTGCATATGACTTCTTCAAGAAGCCGCTCTCTTACTGACAGCACTAAGTCTACTTGAGACCTCTTAGGATTTGGTCAAACTAAGCTATCATCACCCAAACTCATGAGTGTCATGAGTTGGGTGATGGTAGCTCAATTTGACCAAATTCTAAGAGGTTTGGATGATGATAACTTAAGTTTGACCAAATCCTGAGAGGTCTCAAGCAGACTAAGTGCTGTCAGTAGGAGAGTGGCTCCATTGGAGAAGTCACATGCACGTTTGACTTTTTTTACCGGACTTTGAATTTTTAGTGTTCCATGTGGTTTATTTGAATTATCAAATTTTTAGATAAACTAAATTACGAGAGATTAGAAAGTTAGCATTTCGCTAAAATCACCAAAATCGCGATTTTCTTCTTCGATGGGAGAGTTGACTTTTTATTGGTAAGAGATATGATTTTTTTGATATTTTTATTAGATTCAAATGGGGGGTACTTCCTTATTTACATGTAATATCTTAAGTAAATGAAACTACAAATACTAACATTTACTTAAATGATATTCAGGTAAATAAGGAGATCCTGACAACCCTGCCTGAAGAGGATCCTGAAGGTAGCCTGAGGGAATCGACCTGGATCAGTCTGGATCGACTGAATCGAGCCGGGATCGATCGATCCCGGTTCGACTCGAGCGATCCAACTCAGATCCTACTGAGTTGGGTCGATCCAGCCGGAAATGTGGGGTTTTGGGGGGCTTCAAGGGGGAATCGGTCCTTGGGGGGTCGATCCGATCCGGGATCGAGCGATTCTGGCTCGATCCCGGCGATTCTTCCTTCCATGTTGCTTTGTGGTTTGTTTGCTGCTTTGTGGTAGTGGGTGAGTGATGCGGGAGAGAAAAAAGGGGGATTGAGATGGAGGAAGAGAAGCCGGAATCCACCGGAGAGGGAGAGGGGAAACCGGAATCCACCGGAGAGGAAGAAGAAGAGTGGCTGCTGCAAAGCTATTCTTAATTCATCATTATCTCCTCAAGAGGATTACAATGCTATTAAAATAGACAAAACCCTAATGACCTTTTGACTCTCATTAGACTAAAATACCCTTAGACTTAAAAATGGGGCAAATTTTGCACCCGAAAATGACCAGAAAATAGGAAATGCACTATTGGGCCTCATTTAGGCCTTATTTTTACAACCAAATACTCAAATAACTATAATAAATACATCAATAATGTGGGAACTCTTCGCCAAGCTATAATGATGTCGTTATCGCCGAATTTGTGTTGTCCGAAGTCCCACTTCCGCATCATTCTCCCCCTCTTCGAAAAAATTCGTCCTCGAATTTTGAAGTGTCAGTAGGACGAAGACGAAGACAAGAGTGCACATATAGAACTCCATGTAAACACGCATATCAAGGACCTCGAATTGATGCACTATAGACGAATCACAAAATGGCAGCCACATCAGATCAACTAAGGGTTGCTTCCACTTGATCACATCAATAGTTTGATAAATTGGTAGCGCATCAGCTAGAGCAGGCCCATCAACTGGAGTAAATATAGATAGAGGAGCTGCAAATATATCAGAAGATATACGACCCAACCCAGATCACACAAACAATGCCTGATCCCACACATCAACTGAGAGTAGTGAATCCTCCTCGAACAATGTGTCCTCAAACAAATCAAATCCAACCACTGCAATCAATCTATGATCCCATCTAAGAATTAATGATGCTTCCGTCATGGCTGAAAATACCGAGCATGTCTTTATAAGCTTTTGCAGTGCAATATAATATTGGAACCCTCTGAATGTATAAGACAAAATCTTGCTTGGTGATCAATCACAACTCGACGCTCATCTATCCAGACTCGACCCAAAGATATTCCTGATCCATTGGGTATAATTGTACACCAAACATCATCATAATATCGGTAGGATTTCGACATCTCAGTGCATTTGAAGCAATGAAAGAATAGTATGTATACTTGATCCCCAGAAAATTTAATATAATCTGAATCAGATAGAGAATCAACAATAGATTGAGAAATAGAATTACCCCAAGAGCTTCTCGTAAGTGTCACTGTAATCTGTAAATATTCGGGCAACTCAACCTCAAATTTGATACTCATGTTGAAGGTGACGAAGTACGGATCGAAAGTGTCACCCCCTATTGATACTAATGCACTTGAACGGGGTCCACGGGTTGCATACGGACACAGTTGACGAAATCACTGACGCCTGATGGCGCAGACACGAAGATGGGAGGCATCACACTGCTGGTTGTTCCGTGGGCAAAGTGGAACGGTGGGTGGCTGATGCGCGGAGGCTGATGGCGAAGACGGTGTGGGCATTCGCAAGCCGTTGGATCCCGTGAGTGATAGTCACACAGGCTCTGAGGCTGAGCAGGCGGCGGGGTTTCCTGCCTGAGCGCGGCAACGAGGAGGCGAAACCCGCTGGGGGGGGGGGGGGGGGGGGGGGGGGCTCGAATCCCGCGAGCGTAGGCGACATGGTAAGCATTGCCACGCGCAGACGACGATGCGAGGCGTGCTGGTCGGCTTTCCCACCCGTGCTGGCGACTGGCTGGGCCTGCGCTACAAGGAGGCCGCTGCGGCCGATCGCTTGGCGACGCGCGGGCGTGAGGGCGACACCGGGGCGCCTGCGACGGTGTGATGCGAGGGGACAAAGGCGCGAGGGCGTGACGCGGCGGCGTCTGCCGGGCGCGGGCGGGCCAAACCGCGATGCGCCGATGGCGAGTCGCGTGCGTGATGACGCAGGGAGGGGCGAAGGCGGTCGCCTCTAGCGTGAGCGATGCGGAGCAGTGATGGGGTCCGCAGCGTGACCCTCTCCCGCGAGAAGACGGCAGGCGTGCTACTGGATGGTTCGCATGGACGCTGGGCGTACAACCTTCGCGCGGCGACGGAAGTGGATGGTTCGCGAGTACTATAGCACAGCAGTGCTCGCTACAGTGTTCACAGAAACAAGAGAGAATGTCGTGGAAGAAGGTGTTACTGTAGCGCTACAGTGCTCACTACAGTAACATGTAGGAAGAAAACAGCAAGAAAGAGGAAGAAATAGGTGGGATCGGTGTTGGGCTCTAATACCAAAATGATGCGGGATAGAAAAAAGGGGGATTGAGATGGAGGAAGAGAAGCCGAAATCCACCGGAGAGGGAGAGGGGAAACCGGAATCCACCGGAGAGGAAGAAAAAGAGTGGCTGCTGCAAAGCTATTCTTAATTCATCATTATCTCCTCAAGAGGATTACAATGCTATTTAAATAGACAAACTAATGACCTTTTTGACTCTCATTAGACTAAAATACCCTTAGACCTAAAAATGGGGCAAAATTCGCACCCGAAAATGACCAAAAAATAGGAAATGCACTATTGGGCCTCATTTAGGTCTTATTTTTACAACCAAATACTCAAATAACTAAAGTAAATACATCAATAATGTGGGAACTCTTCGCCAAGCTATAAAGATGTCGTTATCGCCGAATTTGTGTTGTCTGAAGTCCCACTTCCGCATCAGTGAGTCTCCCCACTGTTGTTGCTTACACTATTGGGATAAGGTATATTTTACAACCCTTTAGTCACTCCTCTACCAGTCTTCATCATGTCTTCAACCGATGGAGCTGAAACCACATCTCACAACCTTGACAAGACCTTGGGTACAGGGGGCTTTGTTCCTACTGTGGGGAACAAACATCTACAACTTCAGATCACCCCAATAATTTAAATGAAAAGAATTATCTTGATTGGATTGCGGATGTGAAGATGTTCCTTCATTCTAGATCAAAAACTTCGGTACATAAATGGAAAATACAGAAACCTGACCTTAAAGATGAGAAGTATGAGAGTTGGGATATGGAGAATGACATGGTTAAGGCATTGTTGAACCCGGAAAAAGACCGGGACTTAAACAAAGGCCGGGCGATAAATCCGCCCGAAAAAAATACGGAGTTTTGGGAGAAACCCCCGATCTCCTCCATTTCGAACACCTAAGATAAACGGGTTCGAATGCATATTTTAGTCCAATTTAATTCGGATGACATGTTAAGTGCGACGTTCGATGGTCCGACATGGCGAGATATGTACCCTCTACCGGGCAAGATAAAACGTCCAACAATGCGCACGTCGTGCACGTGTCCGGGCAGATGAAACAGCCCCGGCGTTCGAAGATGAAAACAAATGACTTCGGAACGGCTGCAAACGGACGTCAAATGGGCAAGAGAAGACCCCGGGGGCCCACACTTATAGCCTGGCCCGGCCAGGACACCCCCCGCGGGGGTGTTTATGTGCAAAAACCACCCCCCGCGGGGTGGTTCTGTGCGGAACACCCCCTGCGGGGGTGTGTGCTGTGCGGACACCCCCTGCGGGGGGGTTCTTGCGCCGGACACCCCCAGCAAGGGTGTTCTGGCGCAGAACACCCCCGCAGGGGGGTGTTTTTGCGCCCGGACACCCCCAGGGGGTGCTCCGCAGCCCCCTCACCCTGTGCGCACCCCCCCAGCGGGGGGGGTTTTGTGCCAAAAGGCCCAAAGGGGGCCGCAGCACCCCTGGGCCCCCTCAAACCCCTATAAATATGGGGTTGGGGCCATGAAGAAGGGGATCGGATTCAATTCTGAAAAAGAAAGAGGGAGGGTTCCGAAGAAGCTTGAACTTTTGGGACTTGGAGGAGTTTTGGGAGAGTACCTCTCGTGGTTTCCTCGTCTGGCCTGTGCTCCGCCCGTGCTCCGGCGAGAAAGACCATGACCGGAAGGAAGAAGGCATTGCAGGTCTATATATGGACCATGACATTTTGTAAATAAGTCCTTCCATGTTTTAAAATAACACGTATGCAAAGGCATGACTTATGTAAACACTTAATGGAGGCACATACACCTAGGGCTGTTCAGAATTTGGTTCAAACCGAACCGAACCGACCAGTTCGGTTCGGTTCGGTTCGGTTTGAGTGCCTACAGAATTCAGTTCGGTTTCAGTTTCTGAAACCGAGTAAACCGAATATATATATTGTATATGTATTTATAACATAAAAACAATGTAGCGCAGTTGGTTGCACAAGCGCCAAACGGTTTCTGGGCGGCGCGGGTTCGAAACTCACGTTTGCCACAAGGTGTTTTTTGGTTAAAAAGATGGCAGCCGGCCATTTTTGTAAGAAAAAACCGTAGAAAGCCAAGATTCGAACTCGGCACCAGCGGGAAAAGTGAGGCAGCGCCTTACCCATTCCACCAAACGCATGTTTGCGATTAAACGATAATAAACTTCGGTTTAAACCGAACCGAACCGGTTCAGTTCGGTTCGGTTTGGCCTTGGGATTCGGTTCAGTTCGGGTTGGCCAAAAAATGAGTCAAACCGGACCGAACCGACCCGTGTTCACCCCTACATACACCCCATTAAGGACATATATACAAAATAAAAATATATATATTGGAGGATGATTGTGGATTCCAAAACGCCATCTATAATTTCCTAATTTCGGCAAGGTCTTTTAACCAAGGTTTGGCGTGCCGGATCGAGCCGGCCCGATACCCCCGTATCGCATCGGATCAGGGAAAACCCGATCCTCGATTCCATCGATTCGGTCCGATTCGCCTTATATATATAATATTATTATATCATATTAATAATATATATTATACATTATAAATATCATATATATGATATATTATATATTATACCCATGAGAATCGATCCGATGCGGATCGATTCGGGTCGATTCGGGGGGAATCGAATCGGATCAAGAGAAATCCGATTCGCCTCCCGATCCCGATCCGTCAAACCTTGCTTTTAACAAACGCATCGTATCAAAGGTCTTCGGGTTTTCACCCGATGTAAATAAAACACCGACTCCGGGTGGTGGGGAATGGTCCAGTACACGACCACCCCAATCGCCTGATAAAACGAACGCGCGCGCAATAAATATATCTAAATGCTCGAGGGCTTAGGGTCTATACCCGATGCACCTCCTATATATCAAATTTTGTCTGTTTATTTTAAACAGTCTGGCACGCCCATGCATAAGTACTCATGCATCCATATATTTTTTTCTACAAAAATGGATAATATATGTACACATAAATAAATCAAGACGTATACATATATCTCTATATATTTCTCTATTTTTTCCGCATCCCCACAGGCATGGCTTGTTCATTCTGTATCTGAGACTCAAAGGAAATGGATTAGAAGGAAGGAGGCAACAAAAGGGTGTCTTACTTTGGAAGAGATGTTCACAAACAAAACAATGATGTTTGTGTTGTCAAGATCCACAATGCTCTCCATGAAATGAAGCAAGGGAACAAATCAGTGACCAGCTACTTTGGACCTTTGGTGCTTTGAAGGATTTATGGGAAGACCTGGACCTGGACCACTACTTTGGTTATTGTCAATATTTTTGGTTTCCAAGTGGCGTTTAAATCAGTTAAGAAAATGTGGAAGCATGTCAATCAAAAAGGCTGACAGCGTACTTCAGAGGTGATATCTTCTGTACTGCACATGATACCAGCTGGCTGGAGCATTTGGAGAGAGAGGAATGATAGAATATTTAGAGGCACTATGGTTTATGTTAAGAATATACTGACTAGTGTCACACTGTCACCATTTTGGTGTGTTCATGGAGTAGGCACATATAGAGCCGGTAAATTCATTGGTAGCAGAATATCCTTCTCTTGAAAGAATGTAACATTTTTCCTCTTTCTTCCTTTGAGTCTTTGACTCTGAGGAACCACTTCTGGCCTCTTATTGTGTTACCCTGTTTTTGTCATAAAAATAATCCTGATTGGCCTTCCACACAGTCAAGATTTACTCATGCTGACATGACCAACATCTCCCCCAGAGTCTTTTACAAAGATGGAAATTTCAGTTTGAGTATAAATGAAAGCATCCATAATCAAAGATTCAAAGGTGCCATCACTGATGGTGAGTCATGTAGAGACATAGTCTTGGCTCTTGACATGTCAAAAGCTCTCTAAAAGCAAATCTGTATGTTAATCATAAACTTTTGGAATATTTCATATAGTAATTGACATTTTTGTTAAGAATATAATATACCCAAACCTTGAACTTCCTGAAAATCCTAGAATGCCAGATCGAGGCCCATGACCAAGTCTCCCACAGCGACCTGCTCCCCAGCTTAAGACATTACCATCATCTAGGTAGAAATGAGAAAAGCTACTCAGTCCAAGTGGCCACTAAACATTAGCACAATGAAAAAAATCACAGGCTTTGTAAATTAAATCACCTGTTAATGCAATTGAGTGCTCTGAACCCAATGCTACCATTTTGATGCATGCCCCAACCAAGCAGTCAACTCTAGTAGGAGCAGAAATAATGCTCTCAGCTTCTGCACAGAGAGAACAAGAACAATTGAAGATGTACACAAGCAGTTTATGTGTGCAACTTTGGCTTTCAAAATGTAACTTCATACTTTATATTTTTCACTTTACTTTTTAAAATGAACATATACTAATACATGAAAAAAAATTTAACATCTTAAACTTATAAATCTATTTTAAAATATCATCAAGATAGCAGTTAATGAAGAGCTGCATACACAAATGTCTCGATTCTTTTACGGGCAATGGAAAAAAGATCTAGACATATATGCAGCCACAAAAGACAAGGACATGCACATATTTCATTAGGTGATACGAGCATTAGTTTTTCTCAATAAAAGATAGATTATACCACCAATTTTACTGGAAATAAATACAGGTAATACAACCAAATAAGGGAGGAGAGACTCCTTCCCTATCCCAACACCACTACAAAGTAAAAGAAAGGGCGTATATGCCCAACCGTGTTTTAACAGTGCCAAGCCTAGTTTTTGGAGGCTGGGGCGAGGAAGGTGGGCCAAGATGACCACCAAGATCACCAAGGCAATTTGGGCAAAAGCAAGGTGCCAGCACCTCACCTCATTGCCTAGACAGCCGCCTTGACCACCTTTGATAACATATTACTAACTGGGCCACAGACCATTAGTATCCAAGCCATAACATAACAAATGCTCGTGCATTAAATAATTGAACTACTGGGAAATTAGAAAATCGTTAAATAACTTGAAAATTACTTTATTCAAGATCAGAATGTGTCAAGTACTAATAAAATAAACAAATTCAGTGCAAACGAAAAAACAATCATAAAGTGCAAGGTCTATCAGGGTGTTAGATAAGTTACTTCTTCCAAGACCAAGCTGCCCATTTGAGTTCTTTCCCCACATATAAAGCTCCCCATCCTCTGATATAGAAGAAAAATAAGTAATGAGACATTTGTAATCATGACCAAACAAATAATTGGTCTACTTACTAAAAAGAAAACCCGAACAAAACAAAGACTTGCAAATAAAAATGGCAAATATCCAATTTGAAAGTAAATAGCATGTGAACATGAATCAAGTATTAAACTGGTCTTCTCTACATTTGGATGCCATAACAAATGACATCTAGAATGCTCAGAAGAGTTAATGGGGAAACCATGGAATCACTAACTTCACTGAAATATATGCAAAACACGTAGAATAAAAATATATTTTACAATTATCAAATAAAATTTGTAAGATAATTACAAATTTAGAATCACTCCATGTACATTCTTATGATCCTTTCTGCCACCCGCACGAGCCCTATAAACATCAGATCATATTGTAGAATACAATGCCCTGTCAGGTGCATTATTGTCATTATCTTCTTCTTACTTTCTATCAGGGTTCGCCGCATCGCTGATTCGGGGCGAATCGGTTTTTTTCTGATCTGCTCCGATTCGGGAGAATCAAGCCGATTCGCATGGGAATCGATGGGAATCGGTCGGATTCTCATGTGAATTGAGAGAATCAGGATTCCCATGATTCGATTCGATCCGATCCGATCCGATTCACCCGAATCGCACCGATTCGCTCCACCACAGCAATATTTTGCACCCTATAGATGGGCATTTTAATGTTTTAGTCTTCATGTAAGTTTTTATTTTAATCCAATGCTATAAATAGAGATTAAGGGACCCATGGCTGTCTAGAAACCGCAGGTCACCCTTGTGTGGCTTATCTTCTCTCTTCTTTATTTCTTCCTCTCTCTCACCCCATCTCCAGAATTTCATCATTGTATCAGAGCAGCCTGTTGGAAGGGTGCCAATTTTTTCGTTGTCAAGGTTTACAGACCACCTTCCTGTTCATGGTGGCTTAGTTAGAGGATGTGAGGATTGTCTTAGCACTTGGGGTTCAATTTTACTCGGATATTTATCAAATGGAGTTAACAATGCCTTTTTAAATGGTGATTTGCATGAGGAAGTTTATATGCAACCTCCTTAACTACTTATTGTAAGAAGAAGTTTATATGAAACCTCCTTAACTACTTGTTGTAAGAAGAAGTTTATATGAAACCTCCTTAACTACTTGTTGGAAGGAAACTAGGAAAGTATGCAAGTTGGCTCCTTATGGTCCAAAGCAAT
The DNA here is from genome assembly GCA_014218235.1 of Colocasia esculenta. NCBI lineage: Eukaryota > Viridiplantae > Streptophyta > Magnoliopsida > Alismatales > Araceae > Colocasia > Colocasia esculenta. The sequence goes on along the minus strand of CM024766.1, from coordinate 6,510,776 downwards.
TACTGCGGGCCTGGTTTTGACAGATTCTAGAAGGCCTTGATTCATTTTGGTTTTCACTCAAGGGAATTATTATCACACTTTGTTCATTAATGGTATGATGGTGAGGTGGTTGTTCTTCTCATTTATGTTGATGACATGATCATTATATGAGACAATAAGACAGAAATCAACAAGTAAAATCTCAGACAAGAGTTTGAAATCAAAGCCTCAAGGGAGTTAAAATATTTTCTTGGAATTGAGGTTTCTCAGTTCCATAAAGGTATATATCTATCAGAGAAAATATGCACTTGATCTACTAAAGGAGATAGGGAAGCTAGGATGTAAACCGAATAATACACCAATTGAATTATTGAAGTGAAATATGGCCTTTGCGACATGGAGGGTGACGCTTTATCTGACACAGAAAAAGGGAAATAGCGATAACTGGTTGGTGAAATTGCTTTACCTCAAACTCACATGTCCGAGTTGTAAGTCAATTTATGCATGCTCCTTGAGTACCTCATGCCATGGAATGCAGAATTGGCCGATCTAGATCCGGATCGGCTGATTCTGGATCAGATCAGCGGATTGCAGGATGAAGTCCCTAGATCGTTTAAATGCCAGCCGAATTGGCCGGAATCGGACTAAACCGGCCTGGATTAGTCAGGATCAGCCTAGATCAGCTGATCCCAGGCTGATTTTGCCAAACAATTTTTTTTATTATCACCATCATCATAGCCTTATCCCATTACAAATTTTTTATTATATACATGTTGCACCCATTAATTTTTCTCATATAATCGAGATTTATTTTCCTCGACTATGTCAAGGTGATTCATGTTCAAAGATGGATGGAATGTGATATAAAGCCCACACCGTCGGTCCATGACATATATTTACGTCATCTTACTGGGCCTATTTGGCCCCTGGCAGGCCTAGGCCTAGCCGCACCCCCCTGGGTCCAGCAGAGTCGCCTCGGCCCCAGTGGGGTCCAGTCAAACCCGCTGGACCCCATCAGGATTGACCGGCCCCCAACAGGGTCTGGATCAACCCACTGGACCCCAACAGGTTTGACCGGTCAATCCCGATGGGTTTGATTGGACCCCCAAGGGGTCAAGCGGGTTCATTTTCAACCCAGCAGGGTCCCACCAGGTTCAAATGCCCCCTTTTGAACCCGGTGGACTCCACTGGGACCATTTGGGGTGCTGGCTTCTATAAATATCCCCTTGAGGGCTTGGATTTGGCAGGTAGAGAAGGCTAAGCCGGAACCATTCAAGGCTTGTATGTGTGTTCCTCCGTGTGCTCATTCGTTGCTCGTTGGCTCATTCGTCCGTGGCTTCGTGTAAAGCCCTCAAGGATATGCAAAATTGCGTAAATACCCTGGGATTATTTTTACACTTATGCCCTGTGAGAATTTTTTTAACATTTTTTTAGAAATTTTAAATTTATCTTTGGATTTGATTTTGATTTGAGTTTTATTTATTTGGACATGGACATGGTCTTATTTAGTTCATTTGACCTCCCCCACTAACTGCAGTTAGTGTTAATTATATCAGCACAAAGGCTGAATACCCTTGATTAACCATCAGACAAACCCTTAAAAAAACAAGAGAATATGACTCACATTTGAATGAAATGAATTACACATGAAAGAAAACATGGTTGCAAGTATGCAATCTATTTTTTTGGAATTTTTTGATATTTATTTCATTTTTATTGATTTTTAAATGCATTTTCTCATTTTTTTGGTATTTTAGGATTATTAATTTCATTTATTTAAGCATTTTCGTTATTTATTTATTTACATTATGATTATGTGAATTAAATTAACATTTTCATTTATTTATTTGATTTAAAAGGTGTTTAACTTAAGGTGGATTAAAATTGATGTGAAACATAACTTGTTTGTTGATTTTATGTTATTGAAAATTAAATAATAATGTTTGGAAAATATTTCGTTAACGTTTGTCGAAAACTTGGTTGATTTGGTTAAGAAATTAAGCAGTGCAGTGTTTTAAATAAACATGACACTACGTGAAATAATTCGTATAATGTGTAATTAAACGAATAAAACTAGCCCAATAGGCCCATTAAATATCATGAACATGATGGTCATTCATTAAGTCATGTCATACAAGTCCGGCCCAATAAACAATTTAGGCCTAGTACGGAATTTAGGCCCAATAAGAAACTTAGGCCCAATAAGAAAGCCCAATGGACCTTGTTTAAGACTTGAGAAAATTAAATCGCGCCTTGCACGATATTCTTTAGGGCTGCCTTGCAGACCCTTCTTCCCAGACCGCCTTGCAGTCTTTCTCAGAGCCTTGCTCTGTGTTCAAAACTCCCCAAAAATCCTCTCTTTAGCCTGGGGCGCCCCATTGCTTTTATAGGGGGTGGGGAAAGACCCCGTCCCGGCCATAAAACACCGTCCCGGCCACGAGATCATTTCTATGTCTTCAGTGTGTACCAAAGTCGGTTCCATCTGTTGCATTGTGTGGACTTACTCACACTCAGGAGTGTGGTACAGTTTCATGTGTCTGCCATTTAGAGGCGAAAACATCACATTTTCTTTTTGGTCGGCTACCGTGTAGGCGCCACCTTCAAACACTTTGTCGACCACAAATGGGCCAAGCTAATTGGCTATGAATTTACTTTTGGGTTGGGAGGCCATGACGTCCTTTTGCTTGACCATGACAAGATCTCCCCTCATTTTTTTTTTAGCTCTTTTTTTTTTACCGGCTTTGTCAAAAGCGCGGGACATCCGTGCTTGATAATTTTGAAGTCGTTAGTATGCAACCAAACGCTTTTCTTCCAAATTTGACAGCTCTTCAAGCCGCCTTTCAATTTCACTCTCCTCGTTCGTAAGGAGCCCGTAGTGGAGAGCTACCCTATAAGATGAGAGCTTGATTTCAACAGGGATGACTACTTCGGTCCCATAGACTAGGGAAAAAGGCGAGCATCCTGTAGGAGTTTTGTAGATGTTGCGATAGGCCCATAGAGCTTCATACATCTTTTCGTCCCAATCGCGCTTTTGGCCATTTACCAACTTGACCATGAGCTTGCATACAGTTTTGTTGAAGGCTTTCTTGGCACGGGCCCATAGGCCTGGCGTTGAAGACAAGTTCGGACAAACCGCTCGCAATTTGCAAACATGGTTGGCCAATAAAAGCCTTTGCTTTTATGTTGATTTTCATTTCTTTTGGAGCCAGATTGGTGGGCTCCACACAGTTCTGCATGTACCTCCCGCATGACCATTTTGGCTTCTTTCGGAGAGAGGCATCTTAGCAGTACCGACTTGTCCTTTTCAGGTGTAAATTTATGTAATGTGTCATTCATCAATTTGTAGGAAGCAACTCTCCGCAGCAATTGCACTCGCTCCCCTCTTTTGTCTGGTAGCCAACTATTTTTTATTTTGATGATAGGAATACGCCAATCATCTTTTTCTTGACTTTCATTTTCTTCCAGTGCATTTGCTTCAAAAGTTGTCAAACCATCATGGCGATCCAGAGTGCGCGGAAGCAATCTTCTATTTTTTTATGGTAATTCCCAGTTCACCTTTCAAGGAAAGTTTAAGGGCAGATGCGAGTTCATCCAATGCATCAGCCTGAGAGTTTTGACTTCTTTTGACATGTTCTATTTTGAAGTGGTAGAACTTGTCGCTGAGTCTTACGGCTGCCTCAAAATAGGTTTTCAATTCTTCTTTTTCGGACTTCAACAATGCCCAACATTTATCTGACGACCAGCAATGAGTCGCCAAATACTTCAATACATCTTATGCCCATTTCTAGGGCGATTTCCAAGCCAACTATGAGAGCTTCATATTCTGCTTCATTATTTGTGAGGGATTCCATTAAAGCACATGAATAATGCAATGTCCCTTTTTCTGGGGTTATGAAGACCATTCCTACCCCTGCCATATTTGTTGATGTGCCATTAGTCTTCAAAGAAGCCCGTGCAGCCCCATCGAGATATATTTGTCAATATTCAGGTTGAGTTTCTTGTGCTTCATAAATTTCTTGAGCGGGGAGCACCTTCTCATCAATCAATTCTATATTCAGAGGGGAGTCTTCTGGCACTGGACGGGTTGTTAAGCACTCTGTCATGCGTTGCCCCCCTTTTTTTTTCTCTTCATTTCTTTCTTTCTTTCTTTTCCTTCTTCTCACTGTTTCCTCTCTTTTTTTTTTAAGCTAGTAATACCCCCAGTGATGCACACATGGCCGCAATTAAAGGCTTTCCCTTGATAGGTGCCCCAGCATAGGAGGATTGAGCAAATATTGATTTTGTCAAGGACTTTCTGACATCCGTCGTCCCATATGAATGGGGCTCCACTCTTTGTCAGTTTATGTAAGGTGATACCTTCCACTCTTGCTCTCGGAAGGATAAGTCTTTTCTTGAATTTTCTTTGGGGTTTTGAACAACTCTTATTTCATTTGTGGAGAGATCATCGTCCATCTGGGCATCATTCTCATCCATCCTTGTTTCGATTATTGGAAGCTTTATGTTGACAATATTTGCAACATAGCAGACTGCGGGACCTTCCCGTGTCTCCCATCCGGGACCTCTTGTGTCGTTGTGGGGGAATGACAGTTGCCCCCTGACATTGGTAGGGGTACCACATTGCTTGATGTAGCTTGACTTTCGTTCGACTTTGAACTTGAATATTTTACTTTTGACATGTAGCCTTTATTTGCTCTGGCATGTCTTTCATATCTTCGACCATTTCATTCAATTTAATAGTGGCATCTTTTAGCCAAAATCATCTAAAGGTTGTTTTGGGTACATGCTTCCCTTTATAGAACATCATTGGCTGACCTTCAGCATGGTAAGCCAAAAAGAATTTCAGAGGCTCCAGTGTGTGGACCTCCTGAGGGATTGTCATTTGTATATGATTCAATGGCAGTGGTATGCCATCTTCTATCATTTGGCTGATGACATTAGTTCCAAACTTGACAATGGGCTTATGCGGCTATAATGGCCTTCGCTCAGGATCCTCCAACTGCATGCTGAGCTTTAATGTTGTTGTTGTTTCTTTGTTGACGGTGATTTTTTTCCTTTCTTTTTGGAGATGCCCCCATTATTTCTTTGCCTTTGTTTGTCTTGTTAAGGGGACATCGTTTTTGCTGAACCCTTACATGGCTGTGGTGGAGGGAGGGTTGCGGCATTGTTGCCCATTTCCTGCTCTCATTCGTTTTTTTTTTTTCTAGAGGAAGTTGTTCAGCTCCGAAGGGTACCAAACCTTTGCCCCCTCCTTAATTGATGTTTGAGATGATTTCTCATTTATTGCCATTGCGGGCATTATCTTGTTTATTTCAACAGTAGATTCCTCCTCTTCTCATTCTTCTTTTGATTTTTTTTTTCTTTTCTTCTCAAGACTGCCAATTCTTGGAGGATTGCTTCTTTTGCTATTTCCTAAGGTGGGGCGACGCCACCGAGGTATGACTTTCTGGTTCATTCTTTCTTTTAGAGCTTCTTAGGGGCTGACCTCTTGTTTGTACTCACCAGGGTCCAGCTAGCTTCTTCTTGCTCATGGTGGAATGCTGCCTGAATAGCACCTTCCACTACCTCCCTCGGGAGTGATATGCAGCGACCCTGGACAGCTCATCTAGCTATCCAGCCTGCGCCATTTGTGCTTGGTTTTCATTGGGACCTAGCCTGGGCCATAACATGGATCACATGGATCACGTTGGCAGAGAACGTGAGTTTTGGTTGTCGATGTGGCTTTGGTGGGTTTACCATGTGTTCCCCCATATCTATAACTTCTGCTTGGATTAGCTTTTCTACTTGATTTTTGAATAGATAGCAGTTTTCTATAGTGTGACCCAGCACGCGATGATATGGGCAATAATTGGGCTCATCCACCATTGCTGCTTCTTCTGGGCGCTTGGGCTCTGGGAGCGTCATGAGATTCTCTTGGAGACATATGTCCAACAACTCTCTTGTGTACTCCCTAGTAAATGAATAAGGAGTGTTGAGCCTCTCACTTAGGGTGGGGGCTGATCTCCTTTCTTCTTTCTTTGAATTTGAAGAGGCGGGGGTATCTCCCTTGCCCCCAGCTTTCTTCAGGGCTGCCGAAAAGTCCACGGTATTTACTTCTCGTGACCCGGTGTTTTCGTCTTTAGGAGATTTACCCCTTCCATATGAAGAAGTGGGATTTTCGGCAAAGAAGATTTATATCTCTGCCACTGTGCTGTTGAGATGTTCAAATATCCGGATATTGGCCCCTAGGAGCTGTTCCTTGATTTCTGGCTTCAGACTTCTTTGGCATAGTTTCACCGCATCTTCATGTGCCGGTGGTTGTTCACATTTCATGCTCATGTCACGCCATCTTTTGATGAAATCCAGAGTAGACTCTTTTTTGTTTTGCTTTAAGGATATAAGTTCTGCTAAAGTAACTCTTCTTTCTGTCACTCTGAAGCGTTCATAAAATTTTCTTTGCATATCTTCCCAACCAACTATTGAGTCGGGCTTCAACCGGACATACCATTGAAAAGCCGGCCCAGTAAGTGAGTTTGAAAAGTACCTTAAAAGATATGACTCTTCAGTTGCCAGTTCTGCCATGCTGCTCATGTAATGAGCTATATGTTCATGAGGTGACCCATCCCCATTGAATTTTGAAAATTTAGGGACCTTTGGGTGTTCTGTTGGGAGTTTTTTGAAGAGATGGTGTACAGGGTATGGTACCCTATATAGGTCATAGGTGGTAGGCCCCTCATTCTGCTCAGCTATCTTTGCTTCAATTATTTGTTCAATCATGGCCCTCTGAGAGACCATTGTTCTTTCAAATGTAGTATTCAGTTGCGGCGCATCATGCCTTTGTTTTGCAACATGCACCTCTTGAGTTTCTTCATGGCATGAATTTGGATTCTCCATTGGTTGCCTAAACATGAATTCTGTACGGGGTGTACTTGGTAGCGCATTCCCAGGCTGGGGTGTCACTGTAGGCAATGCTGGTTGGCTTGCTTGTTGAAGTTGCTGAGGTTGTAATTTCTGTTGTGCCTGTTGCGGAGGCTGTAGTGGTGGCAGTGGCGTTGCCATTTCCAATTGTTGCATAAGGCTTTCCAACATAGTCTTTAGCTTTTGATTTTCTTGCATTACCATTTCTAAATTTGGCAATGAGGGTACCCTGATATTAGGGATGCCAGCAGGTCGACGCTGATCCAGAGGGTGATTTGATGTGGTGGCAATGTCGACAGCCCCCATGTCTCCTTCATTTTGGTGTGGTAAGTCCACTTCCACATTTACCCGGTCAAGCCAGGCTCGGGCTTGCTCTCTTCTGTGACTAGACACTGTGGGATGCTGCTCCATATTTGAAGCTTCTGCCTGGTCAGCTATTACAGGCAGATTGATGTTAGAGGCATAGCATGTGTATATGCGCATGCCTTCTTCAGTGATTTGCATTGTTCTTCTTTTCTTCTGCCTAGGGCGTACAGTGGCACCCAGGCGTTGGAAGACTGATTTTCTAGGGACATCATCATCCCTCTTGTGTTCTTCTGACTTGAAATTTTGCCCTGTCTCCGGGCTTGCTTGTCTTCTTTCTTGGTATACCCCTTTCCTTTTAGATCTTCTTTACAGATCAACCGGTAAAGAAGGGGTGCATTCTTTAGTTCGAGACTCTTGGGAAGACTCCCTTTGTCTTTCTTGGATTTTTCTTCTCCCGAAGGTTTGCCAGTTTGTTGGGTCCTGCTCCATGACCATTATTGCATTGCTTCGCCCTAATAGAGACTCTAGGGCCCTTGTCCTTCGAAGTTCTTGAGCTTCTTCTTGGGTGACCCACACCTGTCTGACACTAGGTGGGCTATATATTTCCTTCTTTTCAACATTGGCTTTGTATTTCTTGAAGCCAAATTTGTCATGTTGATTATTCTTGGTTTCAACTTTCATCCATTACTTCTTCACATCTTTCACTTTGAAACTTGGCTTGTCCTGTCGTACTTTAGGCAGTATGCCGAAATTGTTCTTTACCAGTACGGTAGCCACATGCCGCTCCGGTATCATTAGGGTTTCACTGCCGTCCAGGCGGATCCGGAGATCGCCAACTCAGACAGTCTTGCCAAAACTTGAAATGCCACGTGTTGTGGGCTTCTTGCTAGACTTGCGTCTTCTGTTCATTCCAACAGTTGGAGTGTTGGTGAAGTTGATAGCATAGGTTGTAAACATTTCTATCAGATTAGCCTCCTGAGCTTGAGGCTCTTCCTTTGCTTTGTTTGCTTCATGGGCCTTGGAAGTGGCAGGTAGTACAGCCGGTATCACGCCTAAGAAGTATAGAGACTCCACCACTAGGGGAAAGGCTCCAAATCTGGTTGGTGTTGTGAGGTAGCCATTTCTTATGTGGTCCTGGGCCACAAGTGGGCCGAAGACCACGCCCGGAGTATGAGCAAGAGCCGCCATTGCAAGACCTACACAGAAAAGGTATGATGTGAGTACATCTTATTGTTAGGGTATTGTCTGATGGAGAGATGAAGGGAAGGGAGGTCCCCAGCGGAGTCGCCATCTTTGTGAGAATTTTTTTAACATTTTTTAGAAATTTTAAATTTATCTTTGGATTTGAGTTTTATTTATTTGGACATGGACATGATCTTATTTAGTTCATTTGACATCCCCCACTAACTGCAGTTAGTGTTAATTATATCAGCACAAAGGCTGAATACCCTTGATTAACCATCAGACAAACCCTTAAAAAAACAAGAGAATATGACTCACATTTGAATGAAATGAATTACACATGAAAGAAAACATAGTTGTAAGTATGCAATATATTTTTTGGAATTTTTTTATATTTATTTCATTTTTATTGATTTTTAAATGCATTTTCTCATTTTTTGGTATTTTAGGATTATTAATTTCATTTATTTAAGCATTTTCGTTATTTATTTATTTACATTATGATTATGTGAATTAAATTAACATTTTCATTTATTTATTTGATTTAAAAGGTGTTTAACTTAAGGTGGATTAAAATTGATGTAAAACATAACTTGTTTGTTGATTTTATGTTATTGAAAATTAAATAATAATGTTTGGAAAATATTTCGTTAACGTTTGTCGAAAACTTGGTTGATTTTGGTTAAGAAATTAAGCAGTGCAGTGCTTTAAATAAACGTGACACTACGTGAAATAATTCGTATAATGTGTAATTAAACGAATAAAATTAGCCCAATAGGCCCATTAAATATCATGAACATGATGGTCATTCATTAAGTCATGTCATACAAGTCCGGCCCAATAAACAATTCAGGCCCAGTACGGAATTTAGGCCCAATAAGAAACTTAGGCCCAATAAGAAAGCCCAATGGACCTTGTTTAAGACTTGAGAAAATTAAATCGCGCCTTGCACGATATTCTTTAGGGCTGCCTTGCAGACCCTTCTTCCCAGACCGCCTTGCAGTCTTTCTCAGAGCCTTGCTCTGTGTTCAAAACTCCCCAAAAATCCTCTCTTTAGCCTGGGGCGCCCCATTGCTTTTATAGGGGGTGGGGAAAGACCCCGTCCCGGCCATAAAACACCGTCCCGGCCATTTGGAATTTTACATATTCCCCTTGTTTCTTTATCTCTTTCCTCCCTTTTAATTTTCATTTTTATTTTTATGCCCCTGGACCATGGGAAAGCCACGGCGGGACTTGCCATTTTTTGGCTCCTTTCCCCTGCTCGGCCTTCGCGCTGAGAGGGGAACAGGGAGGCGGCGGCGGCGATCTCTGCTGGGGACTGCAGCGGCGGCGGCAGGAGAAGCAGGGCAGGGGCAGCGCCGGTCAGTCTTGCCGGCAGTGGCGGCGCGGCGGCGACTACAGAGGCGGACGCCGGCGGTGCCTGAGGGGGGCCGCAGGGGCTCCCTGCTGCGGCGTGTTTGGGGGGCGAAGCCCCTAGCAGGGGCGACCTGACCGGGGGTTTTCCCCCTCTCTTGGCAATGGTGCGGCCGGACAGAAGGGAGGCAGCGGGGGCGGACGCCGGCGGCCCTGCTGGAGAGTGCGGCGGCGACGGCTGGGGAAGCCGGGGGAGGCGGCGCCGGCGAGTCTTGCTGGAGGCTTCGGCGGCGGCGACTGCGGAGGCGGACACCGGCGGCAGTGGAGGTGGGCGCCGACGGTGCCTGGGGAAGCCGGGGGGGCTCCCTGTCGCGGCGTGTCTGGGGGGAACAACCTCTTGCGGACTCCCAGAAGGGCCCCCGGAAGGTACCCCCTCCCCTTTACTGCTCTTCTTCTTCTTCTTATCCCCTTCCGGATGTGGAGAATGCACAGGATGTGAGTCTCCTGCCATCTCTCATTTTTTTCTTTAATTTCCCGAAACAAGGTGCCATGGTATTTTCTGATATTTTTTTTTTTTTAATCCATGAACCCCCCCCCCACAGTGGTCATCACTTTGGCCTAAGGCGTATACCCCGCTGGCCTACCATTTGGTGTGAGGTTTTGGTTCTGATCCTCAGGTGTGTGTGCTATTATTTTAGGTTCAACATGCCCTTATGCCCTTGTGGTTAGAAGTTAGAACGATGCTCATCATGTAATGCTTGTATGTCTCTCGAATGGCGGTAACATATAACTCTCAAAAGTTACAAAAATACCCCTCCTTGCAGATCGAAAAGTTCAAGTCCTGTAAAATTGAAGTTATACCTGCACTTTTGCACAATTACATCTATGCCCTTGTGACCTACGGTAAAACGGAGTACATGTTGTACAGTCGACAATATGCTGACCACCCTTTGTACTTATACCGGGGATAAAAAGAAGTTTCTTCTTTTTCATCCATGTACTTTGTGGTCATGTGGCAAATTACACAAACTCCTATAATCCAAAACATGTCCAAACAACATCCAAACCTTCTAGAAATTGCCTCAGTGCTCCTGAAGGTCAAGAAACAACTCAGAACCCCCTGTCATCCAAGAACTTGTACCAAGCTCCTCTGGCCTGGCCAATTACTAATATACCCCCGCAATATGAAAAATGGTCAAATGACAGCATTTTTCGGAAATGGCCTCAGAGCCTCGAAAGTTAGGGATTGCATCGAACCCTCCTCTAGCCCAGAACTTGTACCAAGTCCCTCTGTCATGATGAAATCATAGATGGGAGTATCGGTCAAAACCAATACGTTTTGGCCGAAACATATCGGTTCCAGTCCTAGCCAATATTGAAACTGATATGTCCGACACCGGCCTAAATAGGATCCCCTTAAGGCCAAGTCACTTGAAGTCTCTGAAATCGCCTAATACCACCGAATCTGATACAGAAATGTATCAGTTTTTGACCCGGCCAAAATCGAGTTCGAAATCGATACTCCCATCCTTGGGCGAAATTACCAAAATGCCTCTAGAACCCAAAAATAGCCAAAATACCCCTGGAGTCCAAAAGCCTTCACAACCTCTCCCAAGAAGGCCTATGGCTCTTGCTTATGTCTATATTATCCAAATTATAGGGTTTTGCCCAATCCAACGGGCCTATGATGAAATCCTAATTCCATCAATCCTTTGGTGATGGATAACAGCCTAAAGTGAGCATTGCAAATAAGCCTGCACGTAGTGTCAGAACCTATGTAATGGATATTAAGACCTCTTTGACAGTCAATCAAGGGTGTTCGAACTTTATACCAATGTAAATCAACACTGACTGCGGTCAGTGGGGAAAGTCCTGAACTTGAACCCTGATCGTCTGATATACACTTATGCATACGGAATTCCGCACTGGTTATTCATATCACCCTCATATGTGCATGAGTGTAAATTCCCCCTTTTTAAAAGGTTTAAAACAAAATTTATATATATTCTCTTATATTAAAATTTTGTGTCCAACAGACTGGCGCGTAGGGTGGGATCGTTCCCGCCCCTCATCTTTTTGTCAAAGAAAGTTTTAAACCTTTTTCAAGGTTCTGATTTTGTGTCTCTTCCTCATGCATGATGGGAAAAGAGAGACATATGCTCGGGCATCTAATTGCTCATTCGCCTACATCATGGCTTGAGCTCGCTTGCACCTGTGTACGCTCTCTTGTTCGTGCTATGCACCAGCATCACCTTCATCAACACAAATTGAAGCAGTCGCGGCAATGACCTATGGTCCACTAGTCGTTGCTAATCACGCCAAATTTGGATGCCAAGCAACTCCAATTGTCTTCGGTCCACTAGTCGTTGCTAATCACGCCAAATTTGGATGCCAAGCAACTCCAATTGTCTTCGGTGACTTCCCAACAATTGTCAACTCGCCCTTTTGCTTGGGCATTGTTCCAGCAGTTGTTCCTTGACCTTTTTCCCGTTAGGCCCTTGGTCCCAGCTACTGATCGAGCATTCTTGGTCAATCAAATCTCTGTTGATGTTGCCCCTGCTCAATGACGCAGCGTCGTCGCTGCTATAACGGTGTTAGGTCGTGGTGACTATCTTCTAAAGCAATGCTCCTAGTTAACAGGGGCAGCGTTGTTGCCCTAGTGACGCCACGCCTATGGCGGACGTCACAAATGCCGCCCCTATTCAACGGGGGCAGCATCGTGACCGTAAAGGCACACAACCAGTAGCGCAACTTCCCTCTCCAGTAAAACAATAATTGTTGGGAATCTTCGTATCCGGCTCGACGGTGGTGAGCCGATCATACCCCGTGATAAGCATGTCCCAACCATACCCACCTCCAATCGCTTCGAGCTTCTCCGGCAAGTTGAGAAGATGGGGGAAAGTCAAGAAGCCCATCATATCAGCGACAAGTCAGGGGAAGACGCATCGGCATGAGTCTGCAACACCTCGATCAAAGTCAGGGGGCAACCCCACTGAGGAGCATTAGCTTCGTATGAAGAAAATTTGGGTCACTAAAGAAGAGGCCCAAACTATCTAATGGGCAAGACGAGAAAGGCCTTTCCACATGTCCGATCTGCAGTAAATGCAGAATAAGGCCAACCCTAAAGCCTCGACCTCTCCAAGATCCACAACTCTATGCTCCCAAAGGCAGAAGCATCGAAGCAGTTACAAATTGGTTCGGCCAATCTCTCTGTTGGCCAGTCTAACACACACGGAAGAGGTTTGTTCCACCAAGGCCTCAACTCCTCAGGTGTCTATTTTCGACGGATTAGGGGTGATGCCCATGTTATCAAAGGCGATTGAGGCAATTGTCTAGGACATGAAGTCTCACCCCAACCCATTTCGCCTCGACAATTTCAAGCCACAATTCCACCCTTTTTGCCCTTGTCCAGCCTATATATTGGCCCATAAAGAGGCCCACTTTGCCTATTTATTTACTTGCAATTTAGTTTCTTAAATTTTAGTTTCTTTGCATATAGAAATGAAGAAATTTAATAAGTCATACAATAATTTGACATATCATCGCCTTATCTTATTATTTGGGGTCGACTACATGAATTCTTTTTTGCCACAAAATTCTATCAAGTGCTATAATAGTGTTTAAACTCAAGAAGTTCAAGTCTTTCCTAATAACATCGCACAATCTCATTTTAGGCCTTCCCCTAGCCCTTTTACTGGTATCCACTAAGATTTTATCACATCTTTTAACCAGCGCCGAGTTAGGGAGACGGTGCACGTGTCCAAACCACATAAGTCTATTTCTCTCATTTTTCTATCAATCGGAGCTATCCCCAAATCCTCACGGAAGCGCTCATTCCTAATCTTATCTTTCTTAGTCTTATTACACATCCATCTCGGCATCCTCATCTCCGCCACACATATTTTGTTAATGTATTCCTTTCGCACTGCCCAACACTCAGTACCATATAATAAAGCAGGTCTCACTGCCGTTCTATAAAATTTTCCTTTAAGTTTCACTGGTATACGACGATCGCAAAGGACTCCTGATGTACTTCTCCATTTTTACTAACCTACCTTAATCTTGTGTGCCACATCGTCATAAATCTCTCAATTCTATTGGATGATAAACCCTAAGTATCAAAAGCTACTACTCTTAGGAATGTCTTGTCCATCAATTTGAACCATATCTTCCCGTAACACCCTCTTATTATTATAATTACAATGCATAAACTCTGACTTACTCCTACTGATTTTAAAACCTTTAGATTCCAAGGCATGCCTCTAACTTTCTAGCTTAGCATTTAAACCATCAATACTCTCATCAATTAAGACAATATCATCCGCAAATAGCATACACCAAGGGATATCATCATGAAATTGCTTAGTTACCTTGTCCATAACCAGAACAAACAGATACGAGCTTAGAGCAGAACCTTGATGCAAACCTATCGTGACCGGAAATTCACAAGTCTCTCCAACAATAGTTCTCACACTAGTAGTGGCACCCTCGTACATATCCTGGATCAAGTCAACATATCCTTGATAAACTCCATTCCTTGTTAAATTCCACCAAATCAAATCTCTCGATACTCGATCATAAGCCTTCTCCAAATCAAGAAAAATCATATATAAATCTTTTCTCATCTCTCTATACTTCTCCATTAACTGTCGTAATAAGAAAATAGCTTCTATAGTAGATCTACTTGGCATAAAACCAAACTGATTTTCTGATACAGTAGTCATACATCGCATTTGTTTCTCGATTACTCTTTCCCAAAGTTTCATAGTGTGACTCACAAACTTAATTCCAATAATTTGACATATATGAATGATTAATTTTATGAAATATACTAGTTTCATGCACATATTTAGATGATATTTATAGATATATTAATATTTTTTATCTATATATATTGTTTTATAATATTTCGCCTCAATCGCCTAGGCCTTTGAGGCTGAGGCGACCCCTTGATCACCGTAGTAGCCTCTCGCCTCTAACTACATAGGGTGATGCAAAAGCCAAAGAAGTGGCCTCTTAAGAAGTAGAGGATGGTACAGGTGAATGGCGATAGCGTAAAGATACTCACATGTTACACATCTTCTGCTGACAAGCAGTCGGAGGAAGATTCGGAGGATCTCAATGAACCTCTCCAAACTCTGAAGAAGTCAAGGCATCCTCTCCAAACTCTGAACAAGTAGAGGCATGTGACCCGAACCCTCGCCCAACTGTAGCCGTTGGTACATCACCGTCCTGACTTGATACAGGTGGAAGAAATTCAAGACAACATTTATAATGAGGACAGCAACTTGGGACAGGAGGATGATCCCAGAAAAGAAATTTATGCCCTCACACTAGAAGAGCTTCGGCGTGAAAACCCAAAGTTGAAATGCCTTTTGTAAGGCCTCTTGCGAGAAAAGGAAGTCGGCCTCCCACCTTCAGAGGTACCCGTAGGCGGGGAACAATATCCTCTGCATACTCCAGCTATTGCTAATGCCTCAGCCACTACGGTCCCCAAGTGACTGTAGGGTTTGAAACTTACAGGATGAAGCCAATGTACGCTCTCTGTCGCACTGATTACAGAAAGCATAATGGCTCAGAGACAGATGATCGAAAGGATTGTTGAGGCGAAATTTGCCCGACATGGCGAGAGTGTAGCCACTGTTGATCTATACAGCATGCCATATCCCCTTCACCATCAATTCAAGAAGCTTCTGCCGAATTGCCCAAAAGCACCAAAATTCCAAAAGTTCAATAGGCAGGGCTCACCACATGAACATCTGGCATACTAATAACAACCATGGGTGAATTGGCATTGGAGGAGTCTTATCCCCTCCATTGCTTTGCCATATCCTTGACTGGTACCACCTTTCAGTGGTATTCTCAGCTTAAGCCCAATTCGGTATCCGATTGGATAGATATGCAGAATAAGTTCATCGACTGTTTACAAATGGCCGAACTCTAGATATCGCTTGTAGAACTTTGTTCCCTCAAACAGAGGAAGACTAAAATGGCACTGGACTTCATCAAGCGATGGATAGACTTCAACATGAGGTGTGATAACCCTCTAATGCCTGAAGATGCGATCACCATATGTCATAAAGGCTTAGCAGCAGAAGTCAGTGAAAAGCTCTTAGGATCAAACATCAAGAGCTTTGACTAGCTGAACAATGTTGTCGCAAAAATCGAAATATTTTTTGCTGACCATCCGGCATATACTTCTGCTAAGGCAAGTCCTCCAAGGATCGCCACACCACTGGCAAGGAAGTAAATGCAGTCGACTTCTCCCCGGCAAATGAAGATAAAGAGGGGGTAAAGTCGAAGGGCAAGGGCATAAAGTCCAATGCCAAGACAGCTGTCGTGGCACTAGCAGAGCATATGAAGTCGCCTTATTACTTCAGAAAAGAACATACAAAGATGCATTTTGACTATGCATGAAGGAAAACCTTGTCACTTTGTCCGACCCACGGAAGCCTAAAGAAGTCGGAAAGACTGAAAATCCCAACTATTGTAAGTATCACCAAAGGTTGGGTCACACTTTTGGGGATTGTTATGTCTTCAAGAATATAGTGGAGGAGCTAATTCAGAAGAAGCTAATAAACATGCTAGGCCATGTTGTTGATCCATCGCAACCTCATGCTTGGAATCCACCAAGCCGGTCTGCCAATGCGATACACATGGTCTTAACCACTTCAAGCTCCAATGCATCAGAGGACAGACCATCAAACGGTCGACCTGAGCCCAATTCTGAATCCTTCCATCCCTCGATGCCCGAGTGTTTGGCACTTCGGAAAACCATTCAAAAGGTTAAGCGAGATATCATGTGACTCCGACAAGAGTATTTGGAGATATTGCACTTCTTAGAAAGTGTCAACGAGCAACTAGATACATCCCCTGTGGACCTGTTGCCTAGGGACGAGCTCCGCCACGTACGTAGGGGCAGAGACACCACCAACTGCCCAGATACCTCCAAGGTCAGGGGGATGGCTCTCTGAAGATTCATCGGATTTGTTTGAAGACGAGGAGCCTGAGAAGTGATATTCTTTTCCCAAACACAAGACATTGGATGATTGGAAATCTTCCACGTGTAATTATGAAGGACTTCAAAGACTATTAAACCTTTCGGCGCCGGCAAACCATGAAACGAGCCTCTCACCCTAGTCAATCCCATCCTAGATGGGTAGCAAAAGCTACCAATCCAAGACAGGTAGTAAGCATTTCTCTACCTTGTAATCTACACTTTAAAGTTCAATGAATTCAAACCCGCTTTTCTGGTTACCTTCTAAAAATACTACTTGTTTATTTAATAGATAAAAAGTATATTTATAGAACGCATGCCTTGATAAACTTAAATGAGCCAAGATAGGCTGATTCGTGAAAGAATCCGCCCATGAGCAGACGATTTGGCCATTTTCATGCTGATTCGAGATGATTTAGTACAATTCAGGTTATTTTTATTAATTTTTTAAATCTTGTGAATGGGATCGGTCATTACGGCCAAAATCAGATTTTCCACTACTGAATCAGAATTGAATTTTTGCTGTGTTCCATGATCACATTTTGGTTTATAAAATCTGAGACAAGGTAGAAGACAGTGGAATCTTGCTGCTCATTATTTTATCCGGAAGCAAGGATAGATTGGTGCAATTTGCAAATAGTAGGTAGTCATCTGCACACAACCAAATCATAGGCGGTGTAGAAATTCCACATAAAAACTAGCTGCTAGATTGGGACTCTCATAACATCAAAAGTTGGTTCAAATCATGTCATTTTTTAATGGACATCCATCAACACCTAAGACGCTGGACATAAAGGGAGATACCTCCATGAAATGGTAGGTTTGCTGTTATCACTCTTGCATCTTCAAGGCAAAATGCAATGAAATCAACAACTTCTAACTGCATAAATGTGAAATAGTTTCACCCTGGAGTCAAGGGATCCTTACCCGTAATAGCAGCAGAATGGTGATAACCAGCTGAAATTTGTGTGATTTTCTTGGAAAATGTGGAGGCTTTAATTGGCACCTGAAAACCAACACAGTCCAAATAATTATGCCTGGAAAAAACATCCAATTACTCAAAGCACTTTGATGGCAAAATGAAACCAGACAACAAGTAAAACTCAGAAAAAACACATCTATGTTGAATTTTTCTGCAACACATTATCAATCAAAAATAAAAGAGAAATACTTACTGCACTTGTGAAAGCGCAATAAGTGCACTTGGGCATTCTGCACTTTGAGAGGAGTGGTCCTGAAGCTGGATCTTGAGAAGGCCTATGACACAGTGAATTGGGAGTGTATTCTTCAGGTGCTTTTGAAGATGGGCTTTCATCAAACTTAGGTTACCTGGATTAGAGAATGTATTTCTTCTGCCTCCTTTGCTGTCCTCATCAATGGACAACCCTCCTCCTATTTTGCTAGTGAGAGAGGACTCAGGCAAGATGACCCTCTGTTGACACTTCTTTTTGTTATTGTGGCTCAAATCTTGAGTAGGCTTTGGATGAGAGCAGAGGCAACAGGAGTTGTGCGAGACTTCCAGTCCGGTCATTCTAGCAATAGTGTAACACCTTCAATAATTTAATGATACGATACTTTTTCCTAGTAGATGAGGAGAGCCACTTGATTTATGCCAGATTGATTCCTGAGATGGTCCAGGATATCAGTGGTTTGAATGTCAATTATGGCAAGAGTCACATGGTTGGGATTAACATAGAAGATTCTGCACTTAGACATGCTTCTTCCATCCTTGGCTGCCAGATTGGAGCTTTTCCCTTCACTTCTTTGGTCTTCTCATGGAGCTCTCTATTGTAGGGACTAGCAGCCAGTAGTTCAGAGATTCAAGTTGGCAGGATGGAAGATCAGGCTGCTATTCTATAGGGATCAAGGTTTGCCATATCGGATCTCGGCTTCGTCTCGGGAGGGTCAAAGAGAAGAGATCTTGAAGAGATCTCAGAGAGATCTCGAAGAGATCTCAGAGAGATCTCGGTAAGATCTCGGGAGATCAGGATAACATAAAAGTGTGGATCACATAGGTTCACATAGATAATTCCTTAAGAAACATAGATAATTGCATACATTCCCAAGTCTCAACTGTGGATGACATAGGTTCACATCATGGTTTGCTGGAGCGGCGATTTGGACAGAATCGGGTTCGCCTTGATTCGATCCGATTCGTATGGAATCGGTTCGATACGCATAAGATTATATATATATATATATTTAATATAACACAGGTAAATAAATAAAGAAACTAGAAAGTGAATTCTCATGAGTTTGGGTGATGATAGTTTATGTTTGACCAAATCTTGAGAGGTCTCAAACAGACTAAGTGTTGTCAGTAGGAGAGTGGCTCCCTTGGAGAAGTCACATGTACGTTTGACTTTTTTTACCGGACTTTGAATTTTTAGTGTTCCATGTGGTTTATTTGAATTATCAAATTTTTAGATAGGCTAAATTATGAGAGATTAGAAAGTTAGTATTTCGCTAAAATCACCAAAATCACGATTTTCTTCTTCGATGGGAGAGTTGACTTTTTATTGGTAAGAGAGATGATTTTTTTGATATTTTTATTGGATTCAAATCATCAAATGGGGGATACTTCCTTATTTACATGTAATATCTTAAGTAAATAAAACTATAAATACTAACAGCTTACCATGATAGGGATCGTTTGGTTTTGTGCAGATCAGTGTTGGACAATTTGCCTACTTATTTCCTTTCCATCTTCAAAATCCCAAAGTCAGAGGCCAGGAGATTGGAAGCTATTCAGACTAGATTCTTTTGGAATGGTTGCGTAGAGAATAGAAGGGGTCGACATGGCATTGCTTGGGGAAGAGTATGTAGAAGCAAGGAGGCAGAGGGTGTGAGCATAAGAAACATTAAAGATTTTAACCTGGTGCTTCTATGCAAATGGATTTGGCGGCTAGGGACAGAAGATGATGGGCTTTGGGTTCAGTTGATTTCTTAGAAGTATTATTCATCAGCTAGGGTATGGGACCTTTATCCGTCCCATTTGCACACTATTTCACCTATCTGGAGAGGCATTCCTCAATGTGTTCATGTCATTAGAGTAAGTGTGCAATTCTCTGGGGAATGGTCTGAGATGCTCCTTTTGGCACAATAGGTGGATGGGAGATTTTACACTTGCTAAGGAGTTTCTTGGGCTCTATGCTATCGCCAGGGTATCGGATGCCTTGGTGGACCAGTGTTTTGACACATAGTTGTCGGGGAGGCATTTAGGCCCCTATCTTCAGAAGACATCTCACTCTCATAGAGATGGACCAGCTTCAGCCCCTTACATCCCTTCTACAGGTCGATGTGGGCACCTCTATAGTAGATAGTTGGCGATGGAGATGAGATTCTTCTGGTCATTTTTCGATCAGATCGGCCTACTCCATTATCTCAGATGGAGGTCTCCACCACTTTGCTGCTGCATATGTCTGGAATACCAATAGCCATCTCAAGGTTAAAGTGCTAATTTGGAGGATTTCTCATGGTCGTCTGCAGACTTGTGACATACTAGCATCTTTCCTTCCGACCATTCCCGCAAGGTGCTGTCTATATGGAGAAGAGGAGGATATGGACCACATGTTTACTGTTTTCCCTTTTGCCCAAGATATATGGGCAAGAGTTAGCTGCACATTCCACCAATCTGTGGGCCCGCTTCAGGGGGTTCTTCAGCTCCTACTTAAGTGGAGCAAAAATTGGGTGCTAAAGGGCAACTCCATTCTGTGGTGGCTAGTTCTTCATGCCACTCTTTGGGCCATTTGGAACGAAAGAAATAGAAGTATCTTCCAGAGGGAGTTGAGATCGGAGCAGAGGACTTTTATTTTCATTTGTGAGAGGGTAGGCTTTTGGGCGAGGCATCTTTGTAATGTGGGGAGCTGAACTCATCCATTCTCCTCTCTTTGGGCAATTAGAAATCTGTTCTCTTGTGCATTCTTTTTGTATATGGGGGAACATACTTGTATTTTGTATGTGGGATGCATTGTGTGTGGAGGACCTGCCCAAGCAACAATTTTCTTTGCCCTTTCCCCTCAATATTTTCACACATTGTTGTGCCTTGCTGAGAAACCATCAAGACCACTGAGAACTTCCCACTGATCTGCTATTCCACATCTGATATCGCCAGCAGATATTAAGAAGGATTCTTACCATTAGTTTCAAACTCCTTGACAGTGGTATTCTTCTTGTTAAGGAAAACCTTAAATCCCTCTTGTGAAGTAAAACCTCTTATTGATTTCTGGAACATTAAGAATATTTATCCAAATGATAAGTGCCACATTAATTTTCCTTTCACGCTATAATAACATTATAGCATCTAATGTGTATACGCATTATAGTTCTAATATAAGCTTTTCTTCTGTGAGCATTGGATCATGGGAAATCTTATGGTTGTAAACTTAGGAGTTGTTCCAATGGGAGATAAAATTGCAGTCTAACTATGAGCAACAGAGTCCCATTAGAAACACGGCCATTTGCTAATTTGTTCATACTAGAACTTAGATACTTCAGACATGTAGGTTAGTTCATGTTTATTCAATAAAATGTCGTCGTTGTCATCAAAGCCCTATCCCATTATTTGGGGTCGGTTACATGAATCTTGTTCCGCCAAAGATTTCTATCAAGTGCTTGTGAGAATTATTTTTTTACATTTTAAAATTTTTAAATTTATCTTTGGATTTGATTTGATTTATTTGGTTTTTTATTTATTTATTTATATGGACATGGTCTTGTTTAGTTCATTTGACCTCCCCTACTAACCGCAGTTAGTGTTAATTATATCAGCGCAAAAGACTGAACACCTTTGATTAACCATCAGACAAACCCTTTGAAATGAAAGAACATAACTCACATTTGAATGAAATGAATCACACACGAAAGAAAACATGGTTGAAGACATGCAATCTATTTTTTTGGAATTTTATGATATTTATTTCATTTTTTATTGATTTTTAAATTCATTTTCCCATTTTTTGGTATTTTAGAATTATTAATTTCATTTATTTAACCATTTTCGTTTTTTATTTATTTAAATTAGAATTACATGAATTAAGTTAATGTTTTCATTTATTTAATTGATTTAAATGTGAATTAACTTAAGGTGGATTAAAATTGATGTGAAACATAACTTGTTTGTTGATTTTATGTTATTGAAAATTAAAGAATAATAGTTGGAAAATATTTCGTTAACAATTGTTGAAAACTTGGTTGATTTTGGTTAAGAAATTAAGTAGTGCAGTGTTTTAAATAAACGTGACACTACGTGAAATAATTCGTATGACGTATGATTAAATGATTAAAAATAGCCCAATAAGCCCATTAAATCACACATGAGAATTTGTCAAATGTCGGCCCAATAAGCACACAATATCTCAATTGATTGTACGGGAATACAAGTCTGGCCCAATAAGCAGTCCCATGCCCAATAAGAAATTGGCCCAATAAAGTAAACCTAATAGACCTTTTTATAAACTTGAGAGAAAAGACTCGTGCCTTGCACGATGATCTTTAGGGTTGCCTTGCAGACCCTTTTTTCAGACTGCCTTGCAATCTTTTTCCCGAAGTCTTGCTCGGGTTTTCTGGCTCAGAAAAAGCTCCCCCTCCCTGGGGCGTCCCAGGGTTTCTTATATAGTGGTTGGACAAAAGACGCCCGGCCGGAAGGTTTGCGTGCTCTCCCCGGGGCTCTGCACATTAAATTAGGGGGTTTTACACAAATTTCCACCCACCTATTTGCAAATTAACCCCTGTATTTTCTTTTTCTTCCTATTTTCTCTTTCCCTGTTTGCACCGGACTCTTCTGGTTCGCTCTGCATGAAGCAGAGCAGGGAGGAGAGGCGACAGCGCACACCTCCTCCTCCCCTTCCGGCGATCAGCAACAGCAGCGGCGGCGGGAGCAGGGCCGCCGCTGTAGACGCAGCGGCTGGGGGTTTGCGGCGGTCTGGAGCCGGGCTGCCGTTGCAGCGGCGGCGGCTGGGGTGGCCTGCGGCGGCCTGGAGCAGGGCCGCGGCGGCGAAGGAGCAAGGCTGCCGCTGCAGCAGCGGCGGCTGGGGTGGCCTGCGGCGGCCTGGAGCGTGGCTGCCACAGTAGCAGCGGTTGGGGAAGCCGGCAGCGGCGCTGGGGAACAGCAGCGGCGGCGGCGCTCATCAACACAACAGTGGGGAAGCCAGCGGCGACTGCTCCCTTCTTCCTCTCCTTCCATGGTCAACAGCAAGAGGTACGTACCCCAGCATCCACTAAGGTGTGTTTTTTTGTTACTGGATTTTCTGATTTCAATATCCATGAAACTCATGTCTGTTCATGAGTTTCTGTGCGTATTTTTCCTAAGTTGCATACAAAGGCTTAACCACTGCATTTATTTCATTTCTGCATTCTTTCTGCTTATATGTTCTACTATTTTCTATTTCCTGTGTGAGCAAAAAATATGGCACAACAGTGCTATATTCGTGTTTAAACCCAAGAAGCCAATGTCCTTCATAATAACATCGCGCCATCTCATTTTAGGCATTCCCGAGCTCTTTTACTAGCATCCACTAAGATTTGGTCACATCTTTTAACCGGCGCCATATTATGGTGACGGTGCACGTGTCCAAACCACCTAAATCTATTTTCTCTCATTTTACTATCAAGTAGAGCTATCCTCAAGTCCTCACGGAAGTGCTCATTCCTAATCTTATTTTTCTTAATCTTACCACACATCCATCTTAGCATCCTCATCTCTACTACACACATTTTGTTAATGTATTCTTTTTGTACTGTTCAATACTCTGTACCATACAATGACACAGGCCTCACAGCCGTTCTATAAAACTTCCCTTTAATTTTCACATGTATACAATGATCACATAGAACTTCTGATGCACTTCTCTATTTTAACAAGTCTGCCTTCGTCCTATGTGGAACATCGTCATAAATATTCTCATTCTCTTGAATGATAGACCCTAAATACCGAAAGCTACTAGTCTTAAGAATGTTTTATCCATCAATTAGAACCATATCTTCCTCTAACACCCTCTAATTACTATAATTACAATGCATAAACTCTTTGCTCCTACTGATTTTAAAATCTTTAAACTCCAAGATATGCCTCCAACTTTTTAACTTACACTTAAATTATCAATACTCCTATCAATTAAGAAAATATCAACTCCAAATGACATACACCAAGGAATATCATCATGCAATTGTTTTGTTACTTCATCCATAACCAGAGTAAAGAGATACAGACTTAGTGCAGAATATTGACGCAAACCTATAGTGACTGGAAATTCATAAGTCTCTCCAGCAATAGTTCTCACACAGTCACACTAGTAGTAGCACCGTCGTACATATCTTGAACCAAGTCAACATATCCTTGAGAGACTCTCTTCTTTCTTAATGTCCACCAAATCAATTCTCTCGGTACTCGATCATACATCTTCTCCAAATCAAGAAAAATTATATATAAATCTCTTTTCATCTCTCTATACTTCTCCATTAATTGTCGTAATAAGAAAATAACTTTTGTAGAAGATCTACTCGGCATGAAACTCAACTGATTTTCTGATACAGTAGTCATACATTGAATACGTTTCTCGATTATCCTTTCCCAAAGTTTCATAGTATGACTCATAAGCTTAATTCCACGATATTCATAGTATGACTCATAAGTTTATTCAATAAAATGTATTTACTGTTTTATCTTCTTGTGTCTTCAAAGTTCAAACCTGTTGATTTTATCCATGGATTGAAATGCGGTCATCCAACAAATATTGTTCAAACATATAAATTAGTTCATGTTTATTGACACTCTTCCTAGTCCTACACTTGGCTTGAGTTATTGATGTTTTTGTCCAAGGGGCCAAAGGTTCCACTAACTACCACATGGATAGAGACAAGCATTTCCTACGTCACAGTTTCTTCAGATTGTAAAACAACAAATACAGTTGGAAAGATCATCAATGCGTAATTATCTGAAGTCCAAGGAAGTTACAAATCCATGAGGACATCTTGCTTCTGAACAGGATCAAATAACATGAACAAAAAATCAAGAATATGAAAGTTTGGAAAAGGAAAGTAACCAATTACTAAAAGAGTACAAGGGAAACAAAATCAGTCCAGAGCTTATCCACAAATAAAAGCAGCAGAAGAAATTAGCTACATACTAGTGCATGACCTGTATCAGTCGTAATGCCCAATTGCCCAAAATTGTTAAGACCAGTAGCATAAACATGACCTTTCTCTGTCCAAAACATTATGCAAAAGGTTTGTTAACACCTACCGAAGAAGAAGCACAATAGTATTTCTAAAACTTCAGAGATAGTGTCTCATTACATTCAAAATATGAATTTTGTAATAGTATGTGCAGATTCATCATCTTGCATAACACATTTCCTTGGTTCTATATAAGGTTGGCCGGATCAGAATCGAGAATGGAATCGGGAATTTTCTGATTCAATCCGATTCGGCAGTTAATGGAGAAGTATAGAGAGATGAGAAGAGATTTACATATGGTTTTTCTTGATTTGGAGAAGGCATATGATCGACTACCGAGAGAATTGATTTGGTGGACATTGACAAAGAAGGGAGTTTCTCAAGAATATGTTGATTTGATTTAGGATATGTACGAGGGTGCTACTACTAGTGTGAGAACTTGATTTAGGATATTTGCATCAAGGTTCTGCTCTAAGCCCATATCTCTTTGCTCTGGTTATAGATGAGGTAGCTAAGCAATTGCATGATGATATCCCTTGGTGTATGCTATTTGCCGATGATATTGTCTTAATTGATGAGAATATTGATGGTTTAAATGCTAAGCTAGAAAGTTGGAGGCATGCCTTGGAGTCTAAAGGTTTTTAAATCAGTAGGAGTAAGTCAAAGTTTATGCATTGTAATTATAGTAATCGAGATCTTGGTGATCCCATTGAAATGTCGATTTTCTAATCCCTCATAATTTTACCCAACTAAAAATTTCATAATTCAAATAAACCACATGGAACACTAAAAATCCGAGTCCAGTGAAATAAATCAAACGTACACTTCACTTCTCCAAAGGACTCACTCTCCTACTGGTAGTAAACTTCTCCAAGGGGCAAACTCTCCTACTGACAGTGGACTACAGTAAGAGAGAGAGTCCCTTGGAGAAGTCATATGTACGTTTAACTAATTTTACCGGACTTCGAATTTTTAGTATTTCATGTGGTTTATTTGAATTATGAAATTTTTAGTTAGGTCAAATTACGAGGGATTGGAAAGTCGGTATTTTGATAGGATCGCTAAAATCGCGATTTTCTTCTTAGATGGGAGAGTTGGTTTTTTATTGGTAAGAGATATGATTTTTTTGATACTTTTATTAGATTCAAATTGGGGGTACTTCCTTATTTACATTTAATATCTTAAGTAAATGAAACTACAAATATAAACATTTATACACATTACATATATGAAGGGAATCGGGCGAATCAGGAATCGATCTTACCCTGATTTGCACCGATTCAATCCGATTCGGCAAACCATGGTTCTATCTAACACAAAAATGGTGAAATCATATACTCAAATATTTGGTTACATGTTGGAACCAGAGACGTAACACAGTCTGTCTGAGTGTCTTTTCCTAGGATCTGCAATGCAATTGGAGTATCATCTATCATGTAAACTATTCAGCCTTAGCCTGCAAGATTCCCAGATCGGCCAATTCCATACCAGATCATCCTAGGGCAATCCAGATGCAAGAGGTAGCCCCCTGGATCGTGAAACTTGCGTCCAAATCAATTAGAATCAGTCCGACTCGGGCTGGATCGACTGATCCTGCTGATTCTTCCAAATAATCTTTTTTTGTATGCATCGGTTAATACAAACATTAAACCATCATTTCACATATATAAAAATATAAATTAATACATATGTTATATACACAGATTAATGTGTGTAATATGATTGTGTACATTAATTTACATATATACACAAACACATAGAGACATATATATATTGCATATGATATATGTATTATATATCATCTTTAACATGCATATATATATATGATTAGATATTCAGATGTGTATAGGTAATATTGATTGTCTCATATATTAGTACATTAACCATATATGTATATGTTATAATTATATTTATAGTATACTATATATGATTGTATGTACATTAACACACATATACATATGATGTGTTCATTAATATGATTTGTATACTATAGGGATATACATATTAATAATGTTTGTACATTACTAAATTAGTATATATGTATATGACTACATCTATATCGTATGCATATATGAATGTGTAAATTTATATATATTATTAAATATATCATAATATGTAAGTATTGTATATTATGTGTAATACATGAGTGTATGCACTAACACGCCTATGTACATGTATAATGCATACATTTAAAAGGATATACATATTAACTATGTCTATACATTAATATGAATATGAATATGTATATATATATACATATTTATATTTATATTTATATATATATGTCTATGAATACATATATATTGTAAATATATATATGACCGTGTAATTTTTATGTATGATTACATATATATGTGTGTATGTATGTAAATATTGTAGACATATTTTTTCCTGATCTATCTAATTTTTCCTGATTTTTCATTTTTTCTATTTTCAAAATAATCATTTTTTAATCTGGCCAATCCAGGATCGGCCAGACTTCCAGTCTATCCTTTCCATATCAGGATTGGGATTGACTCAGGGTGATCCCTGGGCCAATCCAATTCTTTTTTCCTTGTTTGCCTGACTTGAGTCTGCCCCCCAGACATAGGCGAACTTCACCAGGTCATAGTGCAGTGAGAATATGAGAGGTTTATGCTAACTAAACCAAGACTATTTTATGGCCTCAAGAAGGGCTAGCACAGGTTTAATGATGATGTGCAGGGAATGAGATTGTGAAGACTGAAGACAGTAAACTCTGTAAACAAGTACGTCTTTGATGGATATGCATAGACTTTAGCAATTCAAGAGACATTAGCCATTCAAGAGACACTTTTTAGAAGAAAGAAGTATACCCCCCAACTTCATTGGATAATACAATATGTGATGTACCTAATACTCTAATAGCTTAAGACTTGAACTCTACAGGGGGACTTAATAGTACAAATGGAAAAAAATACAAATATGTCACCTGGATGATGGCAAAGGTTGCTTGCTTGATGAGTTCAGAGTTGTTGACATTAACCTTGTCCCAGTCACTCAGAGTCCTGGATGATGGAAGAACCACTTATGGACACTACAGTGGCAAGTGTATTGGCAATCAAGGTGACTGACCATGATACTTTTTCAATCCCAAGGTAAGTCAGTGGTTGGACATGCAATCAAGTACATTTCAAAGGTATAGCATAGTAATAATGAATGTGCCTTTTGCTTTCCAAGCTTTTGGGGTTGCTTGAGGTTGCAGGTTTGGTAGATGTACATTCCTTTTCAGCACTTTACTTTCTGCAGATGTAGTCTCCTGCTAAGATTCATTGTATTCCCTGTTATTATTATATGGCCACTGCTCTTGCCATTGGCATGGGTTTATAGAAGCATGATTGTGGAATCCCTACTGTAAAATGCATAGGTGATTGTGCAGTGCACAGGGGTAGTTCAATACATATTTCAGTGTTAGCCATATGTATAGAGTCGGGGTTATTTAGGGTATTATCCCTGTGGCATATTTGTAATATATTATATTTTTAAGATTCTACGTATATGGACATAACAGAGACCGCATGTCCCTTATTCTGGCCAGCTCTTCTTTTTCCAAAACTTGAGTCTCCTCTCTTTTCTCATCCCTATCTCTCAATCCAGAACTTCTCCACACTGTAAGCTAATGACTGTCACACTCTTAAGGCTCACTCCCTCTTTTTCATAAGTGCAGGCTCCAGGGAGGCAATGGTGAGGAAGTCACTAGTAACTCGAGATTTGTGTCGACAATAGAATTCCAAAGCATGTCCCATGGTCGGTTGTAAATTTATTGCCTACACTTTCATCAATGTGCTCACGAGTTGGAACCTGTATGTTTTATTGTACTTCATTCATCAAATTAAAATGATTATTCGTTATTGTTATAGTGTTGAATGTGAAAATTCATCACAGATTTGCACACATTCCTCCAAACACATAGAACCCTTCTAGGTCTCAGCCTATGCATGACAGGTCAGGATCTACTAGCCAGTTATTTTCGGATTGTGGACCCCTAGTTGTTATAATCTTCATCCTCTGTCAAGGAATTTCTCTGTTGAATCCATTTTCCTATAGGCTTTGATCACCTGTCTGAGTCCAAGCAACCTCATTACTCACTTTGCATGCAAATATTGATCTACCGTCCTCCATCTCCACCAGAAAGTAAACTTGGTATTTTATAACAATCACCACCTTAGGGATCTCATGAACATCCCTAACTTCCATAAGAGGTGATAACCCGTCCTTCAGCCTATAGGATCAGGACCAAATAGTTATATTTAAATTATGGCAACCAATGAGAGAAGATTGGTTTTTTTTTTGTTTTTTGAACGTGGATAGTACCACTGCCATTATAAAAGAGAAAAAAGTATACAGAGCTCCCCAAAAGCACCCCCAAACAAAAGATGGCAAACCAGAGCCTGCTAGGGGAGCAAAGAAAAGAAATCCAGAAAACACCTACTCTATACCCTCCTCTCAAGTCCCAACCACACCCAACATCCCCAAAAAGCCACCCTCATCTAAGAGCCCCACCCTCATCATACAACAACCAACGAGAGAAGATTGTTTCATCAAGAATCAGTTATTTGCCCTCATTTAGCAATGATTCCATCCAAATCTCCTCCCTTTTAATGTAGCAACAACAGGATCCTCATCAGGCATTTCCTTTGCCGTTATATTCTGTCAAAAGAAGAAGCAATATTGACCTTGTGCACTATTTTCCTGAATCTGCTCTTTTACCTGAACCAGTAATCTAATCTTCAGTCTTCACAAAGTTCAAACAGGAAGATGAATAATGTAAATTCCACACTTTTATAATCCAATTTGAACCAGTTTATTATTGAACTTTGTCACGTCGTCCAAATTCGTCCAAGCTCAATAAGAAATTGTGAAAAAAGACAACGTTTTTGGCAAATAGCAAAATTTAGCAACGATTAAGAGCGTTCAAAAGTGATTGGAAGGCTTTGCCGTAGAGTACTTCTTGCGACTGTCACATTGGCGGTGGACCGGTAACCATCCGCATAAAGAAACAGATCGACCTCATTGTTAAGAAATATCAAAATTCAGGATCTAGAAACTAATTCAAACTCATAAACCCCTCTCACTAGTCCAATCCCACTGCAATCTTCTTTGTGATACAGTACATGAGCACCGCAAGAAGGTTGCCTGTTCAAAAATGTTTCGAGCCGAATGCCACATCCACGTCCATCCTCGGTTTCCCTTCACCAATTCTCACACTTCAAACCCAACAAGAAAAGTCCCAGAGAAGGGCCAAGAGGAAGGTGTGGCGGGAGAGGAGGAATACCGGTCAGGAAGAGCGTGTGGGCGCCGCCGCAGGCGACGTAGACGGGGAGGTCACAGTCGTCTGAGACGAAGGGGCAGAGGGCGGGCCTCCACCGGGAGCCGAGGTCGCCGAGGCCCAGCCTCCCGTGGTCACCGTTCCCCCAAAGCGCCACGAACCGCCGCGGCAACGCGGGCGGCGACGGCGGCGTTCCGGAAAGGTACCGGCGGAGCGGGCCGAGCAGCCGACTCGCTCTGGAGGCCGCCATGGTCGCCTTCCACCACACGGCCTGGGAGTCTGGGACGTGTCGTTTCACCTTCACGTCCACGGGCCACCGCCTTTGCACTCGTGATTCGTGAAGACCGACGAAGGATGTTTTAGCTATTATCCACTAGAAGGTTTTGTAATTACATTTCGACCTCGTAATCTGTCTATTCCAAATAAAAAAAACTAACTTTCTTATATATTTAACTTTTTTCCAACGGAGTTAGTCGTGTGACTCGCGTCGCCGCGGATGACCGTATCAGTCTATGTCAGTGACTTCTTTTATAAAAACATCCTTGTAAAAGACTTATTTTTAAGAAAAATCAAATTAATAATTTACCTACACGGTAATTTCTTAATTTTCTTTGTTTGAAATTTATCTGAGCTGTTTACATGCTCTTCTCTTACATTTTTTTAGACTTGATTATATTGGGCTTTCAAACTTAGATCTCTTAAACTTTAGTGTATGTGAATGGTGTTATCTACCGAGTCGCTACTTGAATGCGAGGGAGGACTCTTGTGCCTACATATCATTTAAAAACGTTATAATCTTGTAGAAAAAGACTTGTTGCATTTGTCTATTGCACTTTAAGTGCAATGTGACTAAGCAACAAGCACTTGTGGCAGTGGCAGAATTATAAATTTTTGGAAGGAGGGGTAATTAATAAGATAATTGTTCATGGGTACTCAACATAAGGGAGGACAATTAATAAAGTTAAAAAAAATTCACATGTCCATCAGAAAAAAAAAATTATGTAAAAAAAATTAATAAGAAAAAAATTATGTAAAAAATAAGGAGGAAATAATTAATAAAATAATTATTCATAGGTATTCACCGCAAGGGGGCAAAAAAATAAGAGGGGGCAATTGCCCCCCTTTGACCCCCTGGCTCCGCCACTGCCATGTGACATCTAACAATTGGATTGTCATTTTATCACCCCTCATGTGAGGGGTGTCACATAGACTATTATCTAATCACATTGCACTTAAAGTGCAATGGACAAGTGCAATAAGCCTTTCTCAATCTTGTAACTCAAATGAGTAGCATTGTCCACTAAATGTGTCCCTTTTATTTAACTATACTAAATAATTGTAAGGATGGTCGAGCAATGTTAAAAAGGAAAATTGTTCATATGAATATGGTATAAAAAAAATAGAGTTACCACTCTGTGTTTATCTTAATGCATCACCATGTCAGGGTTTAAGGCGTATCGAGAGACTGAGTCGACTTGGGTTTTCTTAGGTACGGTATGATAATAGATGTTCCATATCCAATCGCATCAATATGTCCACATTTGATCTAATAATGTTATTGAAAAAAAATAGAAAAAAATTTATTGTTCATACGTACTATGTTGATCGTGCTGGAGGCATGGTTCGCCCGTGCCGCCCGAACCAGGGCGGCACGGGCGTACCGTACCGTGCCCGGGTGAAAGCGGCACCCGGGCACGGTCGGGTCACCCCATTAACCCCAATGGGGTGACCCGGGTGTGCCGCTGCGGTACGCAGCAGCACACCACGGACCGAACCGGTTCGGTTCGGTCCGCTCGGTTAAATTTTTTTTTTCATAACTTTTTCATATTAGGTGTATTAAAGTGATGTAAACGATGTCTAATTAAGATGAAAATTTAAATATAAATTAATTAAGAGATGATACAAATTATAGTAATTTTAGTTTAATTTTTTAAATTATTTTTTATCAAGTAAAAATTATCTCAAAAATTAGTAAATCGACTTAATCTCAACATCTAAGGGATCTAATGGTGTCTAATTGAGATAAAATTTCAAACATAAGCTAATTAATATGTGATACAAATTGTAATAACTTTAGTTTAATTTTTTTAATTAATTTTTGTCAAGTAAAATTGTCTCAAAAATCATTAGGTCAACCTAATCTCGGCATCTATGCATCAATAACTCATGATATTTATATTTTTATAATCAGTATATTTTTCTAATAATTATGATGACTTCATATTTGACTTTATTTTCGAAACCAAATATCGTCCCGTTGAAGTACGCGCATAGAGAGTTCGTCGTACCGCGACAAACTCTGTGTGCACTTAAGTTGTCTAATTAGTGTCTAATTGAGATAAAATTTCAAACACAAACTAATTAAGAGATTATACAAATTATAGTAATTTTATTAATATATGAGATTAATTAACATTAATAAATAATAGCTCAATGTCATACTCAGAAGTGCACGTTCCGACGGGGCGACATCAAAAAACTGTAACGAAAATGAATTTTGAGAACACCATAATTTTCAGAAAAATGTGGTGATATCAGAAATGTAAATATCAGGAATTGTTGACGTACGAATTTCGATATTAAGTCGATGCAACTATTTTACAGGTGATTTTTCACCCAGTGTAAAATAAATTCTAAAAATTAAACTAAAATCACCATAATTTGTAAAACCATTACATTAGCTTATAACTAAAATTTCAACACAAATAGATATTATTTGAATGTGCTTACAAGAGGAGAATGGGTTTCAACACAACATGTCAATTTTCCACCGTATCTCAACGGTACGGTAAGTTTCGATACGTACCGTGTCACAAAAAATGCGGTACGATCGATCCAGTCGGTACGGCGAACCTTGGCTAGAGGCCCATCATAATTATATGTTATGACAAAAACTATTATAAATATGTCAATCTAATGATATGGTGTTAATTTTCATCAATTTAGCCATGGGTTTTTGAGTAATCTATGAAAAGAAATCTCCTAGTTGCCTTGGGTTAAACAACCCTAACATTTAGTTCTTATTCTCAAAGTCTTCAAAATAATATAAGAAGACAATTTATGTCAAAAATTATTAAAAACTAATGGGAATAATGAAAATTTGGAGGAATATTCTCTTTTTTCGAAGAAAAGTTAACTATGATGGCATATCCACAATGTGTACTACTTATCGGTGACATATTTGACAATATTTTAGCAGCAATTATTTTTCATGTAACGATAGTTTCTATAAAAAGAACTCTTGATTTATTTAAATTTTGATAATTTATTATTTGTAAATATTTAAGTAGAAACCTCAAAGAGTAGCATTATGAGGATTTTTTTTTCTCGCACATTCATACGGAATAGTTTTGGACAAACTCTAAAAGGACTTGCTCTTTTTTCCAGTCCGGGAATCGGAGAATAGCTCAAACTTAACATACAATTAAATATAAACGGCCAGAATAAAGGGGCAAGATTGAATAATGTAGCATATCTTCTAGGAGTATAAGTATAAATAAAATAGGAAAACTACCCATTGTAAATATTTGATATAAATTTATTGTCTCTCATGTTTTTTTAATGTAAGATGCTGCCACGTGTTTTAAACTAGATGGGTAACCGGTGGAAAAATAAAATTTTAAAAATGGTTAGTGTCCTCTTTGCAGGGAAAGAAAAAAAAAGATGTGAATTATTTGACAATTGATTGAAAAAGAGAGACGGAGAGAGAAAATTATTGTCAAACTTTTAAATTATATTCGATATTTGGATAGGAGTGGAAATATTTTTAAACTATCTATGATCTATCCAAATACCAAACCAGAACCTATAAAATTCCTTCTTTTCTTATCCTCCAAAAATGGGTACTAAGGATTGTCCCAGACTCCCGGTAGCCACGTGGAGAACATGATGCCTGAAGAAGAGTTTGACCCGGTTTTGACTCCCCGGTTGTCCTTCTCGCTCTTTTTACTTCTTTGACCGTGTTCCTCGTGCGGGGGCCGGTAAATAGGGGTGTTAATTTGGTTTGATTTAGGTTATAGGAGATTTTTAAAAAATCAAATTAAATTAAATTTGGATCTAACTCGAATTAAATAAATCGAAATTTTTTAAAATCAAATCAAACTAAACCGATTTAACTTGAAAATAAATGATATTTAAATTCTCGTAGTCTTAAATAAGATTTTATTCACTTGTTTCTCTAATAAATTACTATCAAATAATATTTGAAATGAAATATTAAATATTGATGACCACATTAACCTCTATAATATATATTTTTACATAAATATATTGAAAAATTTTAATAGATATATACAAATTAAAATCTATTATTGTAATTCAGTTAATCGGTTTGGTTTGATTTTTAGAACTTAAAAATCGAATCAAACCGAATTTTCTTTTTCGATTTGGTTTGGAACCAAACTAATTTTTTTCCATGTTCAAATCGAATCGTTCAATTCGATTTGATTTTTCAATTTGAACCGAATAATGAACACCTCTACTGATAGATGTTTCTTCTTGTTCATATAATATTTAAGAAGTGACTCCGTTGACAAAACATTTCGCTATACGTTAGGTGGGCAGTTTGATTCTCAAATATGTTAATTTTATTTTTTAAATTATAAATAGATAAAATTTTATAAATAAATAGTTAGGTGGGCAGTTTGATTCTCCATAATATTTTCATGTCTGGCTTTCGATTTGATCAAGAGTTATTTGAAATGGAATCGGATGAAGAAATTATGGAGCGTTGTTCGCGACGACTAGGTTTACGGCCCCGGACAGT
Organism: Colocasia esculenta; assembly: GCA_014218235.1. Classification (NCBI taxonomy): domain Eukaryota; kingdom Viridiplantae; phylum Streptophyta; class Magnoliopsida; order Alismatales; family Araceae; genus Colocasia; species Colocasia esculenta. Next base: position 6,475,838 of record CM024766.1, on the reverse strand, counting down.
TCTTCGGCGAACTCACTCATGGGATAGATCTTCCATAGAATTTTAGATTGATTTTATTTTGTTGGTCTTCTGTACTCGATTTCCCTCTGGTTGTTATAATTTTTTTTTATAAATAAAATTCGACCTTCCTCGGCCTTTTATCAAAAAAACAAAAATACGAATTAAGACGTGTCTTTATTTTGTTTCAAACTTAGGCCAACCAGCCTCGATCACAGCATTCTCGTGTGGTCAAGATGGGAAGAAACGGTGGGCACCAAGGTAGCAGATCAAGGTTTGTGCTTCTGTCATTCCACTTCATCTTTCAAGTAGCAGTTTACAGCGGGATCACACTTGTCTTTAGTTTGTTGGAAGAAGTAGACGGGCAGGCCAGTCAATGGACTGTCAATAAAGGTGGACAATTCAACCTTGACTCCTGATGAACGAAATTCTCTTGCCTCCTTCAATTAGGTCCGTTTGTTTCAAGGTAACAAAATATTTTAAGGAAAATTTTATACAATGATTTATTTGGTTCTTCTGAAAAGGTAATTTATAAAAAAAATTTACCTAAAATTTATAGATTTTGACATCTTTGATGAGACTCCGTAAATTATTTTTCACAATTTTTCTTTCATATGTAAGATATTCGTGAGTGAGACTACAGTCCATTCTCTCATTCTTAGTGTCTCTTTTACGTTGTCAACTACATTTTCTAAGGTGGTGATCGATGACTGTTGACCGGTGACAGCAATAGACACCCGATGGCCAGTGATCGGCGACCAGTGGTCGATGCACGTCCGACGGCCTGCACCTAATGTGTCGACGGCCTATGCTTGATGTGCCGGCACCTAGTGTCTGACGGTCGAGACCTGACACCCCAGCGTCCGACGCGCGACAACCAAAGATCGGGCACCGACGGTCGACCGACGCCCGACGCCTACCATCGGGAAGGGTCGGCGTGCCGATGTCAGACACCTAATGCCTAGTGGCCAAAAGCCCGCGCCTAGTGGTTGGCAATCGACACCTAACGGTCGACAGCTGTCCCTAGGTGCCCGACGATCGGCGCCCTATGTCTGGCAACTAGCGGCCGATGCTTGACAACCGATGGTCATCCCCCGGTATCTATTGAGTTCGAATAACTAACTGTACATAATCACATATTTGGGGTTGTATAGTCAATAATCAAATATCTAATAGTTCTCAAGTAAGATATATTTGGTGACTTAGGTCTAGAATCTAACTATAGTACTATTACGACTGTAGCATATTTTGATTGACAACTAGTATAATAACCATTTAGAGATTCTAGATCAGGTCAGTACAATGAATTCATTCATATAATTAGTACCTACACATATACTTTGGTGTCACTGTATCGATAAATGTGAGATCAGCCATCCTCCTTATATGATTAGATATCATATGCACTAGTTTATCCGAATATTCAATGTCCTATCTCGAAGATCCTATAACTAAGAACATTCAAAGCACATACTTCTAGATGACTAATCTTATTATTATAATCTCGTTATAATATAGTCACCATTGCATGTATTCAAAGACTTCATTATATTAAACGATAAACACACATAAGATAATCAGACATAATGAAGAAATGCCACTATTTATTAACAACAAGAATGAGATCATATAGAAGAAATAATGTCATCACATCTCATGTGATTGGTTTGTAGGATATACATCGCTTTCACCCATCGCCCTCCACCCCAATCCTTTTCTCTCCTGTCTATTCTTCTGTTTTAAGCATCATAGTTAGGTCATTCTATCATATTTTTTTCCTCTTTATTGAACTCTTGCATGATTTCTAACCTACAAAGCACAACCTCCATACCCATCTTTTCTTTAAATAGGGGTTTAAACCCTTCAAGTAATGAAGTTCTTTTCATGTTATTAATCTTAATTACTTTTTAGAATTGATGCTACACAAATATGTTCTTATAGATTTTTTTTTTTCGTTTGATCATCTTTGTAGGAAATGAAGGCAAGCAGAAGGAAGAATCTTCAGTCTCCTATTTTATAGTTGTGGTGGTATGATCCTGTTTGGGCCTGAGCCAAACGGGCCTCCACTAAAGAGAGGGAAGACGATCGCTGGTGAGGACGAACACCTGCAAAACCAGAGGAGGATCAGGGGGTCCGGTGAAGACCGAAAAAACCCTCCGATGCCTAAGTCAGTGGAGAACTCGAAAGGCAGGGGGTTTTGGAATGCGAGAATGTGTTCGCGCGGGGAAGAGAACGTACCTTGCATGGTACTGTACATGTACTCTTTATAGGCGTCAATGCCTGGGCCGGTGTGCGTAACGCCAGGGGATCGTGCCTGAAAAGGCGCCACGATAAGCGCGCATAACGGGAGGAGTTAATGCGCCCAGGTGCCCGTTGGGCCGCCAGGCAATTCGTGCCTCTTGATGATGGAGTACGTGGCCTGGGACGGTTACGACCGTGCTGTAAGCCAGAGAACCTGTTCGGTACCCTTTGGACGCACCTTCCGAGCAGGTGACCCGCATAGGGGCCGAACGTGCTGTTCGGTGATGTCCGGGGTTGTTCCGCGCAGCAGGGCTACTGCTCTTGTTCGGAAGGCGCCTGCCAACGAGCTCGGTAACGCTTCGCTTGGAACAGCTGGCACGTGGGCCCCTTCTCCATCCGATCTTCTTGGAGAACGTGAGACCTTGCGGGAAGGTCGCATCGTAGAGAAGGCGTTGATGGACCTTGACGGTTTGGGCTTAGGTGGCAGGAAACGGCCACCACACTTGCCCCCCACGCCCTCAAGGGACTCGATGAGATGAGCGCTTCGAGGGCGTCATTTCCGCATTTAATGCGACGGCCTGCTGTGAACGTGCCGCCGCTTGAAACCTTGGAAGGCGGCTAATCCGTCATGATGGGTTCGAAGCTGCGCCATACTTGAGGTACCGCCGTCGTGTTCGAACAGTCGCCTACGCTGTACCCGAAGGGGCACATTCAAAAACGGGAAGGAGCGGCGTTTTGGGGCCCGCCTCGAATTTCGTTCCCTCCTCTTTCCTTATAAGGAGGGGAAGAGACGAGGGCGGGAGCTACGCCTCTCAAAAACCTTCCAGCTTTTAGCTTTCGGGCTTTCTTGCCTTCTCCCGTTTCCATCTTCTCCTTCATCTCCTTGTGCCGTCGTTGCCCCCTACGATCCTTCCAGCAATGGCGAGCAAAGGGAAGGCCGTCGCCGGAGCGAGCGGGGTGACCGTCGCGGCGTCCAGCGGAGTACGATGCCGTCACTATAGCGGGCTCCGCGAGCGTTTCAGGATCGGGGAGGAGTACGAGATCATCGACGCCAAGGAGAGCGACTCCATCCTGGTGAACAAACCAGGCTGCCTGATCCTCTCTGTTGATCACCTGGAGGCAGGCTTCCGGCTGCCGTTGCCGGAGGTGGCGAAGGCGCTCCTGAATACCTGGGGCGTTTCGCCGATACAGCTGACGCCCAACACCTGGAGATACATATGTATCTTCGGTGTTGTCTGCAAATTGAAAGAGATCCGGGGCTCGGCGGACGTCTTCCGAGCACACTTCAAGTTGTCTGCTTCGCGGGCGTCGGGAGCAGACATCTACTACGCCAAGCACCGGACGGATCGGATGCACATCGGCCTGTCCAACAAGTACTCCAACAACAAGGGTTGGATGGACAGGCTGTTCTTCGTGCGCCACCGGAGTGGTGCTGAGTGGGGATTCCCCACTGTTATGCGTTCTGCGCGGAAGGACAGCTTTCCGCGTCTGATCTAGGACGAGGCAAGGGCGTCGGACCAGCTTCTCCGAGCAGGCGTTCGGAACGGAGAAGGATATGTGACCGAGTTCATGCTCGTTAAGTACGGGCTCAGCAAACCGTGGAGTAAGTACATAACCTCTTGGTTGTTTTACTCTTAGGTTTGGTGACCCCCTACTAACCTTTCTTCTTCTTGTCTTCTTTGTGCGCAGCGGCTGCAGAGCTGGAGGCCGGAAGGGATCAAGAGGCAAATGACGAGTTTGCCGAACAGATCCCTGTGCTAGCGCACATGGTGTTCGAAGGCGATGATGCTGCCGCCGTTGCCCGGGTTCCTTCCGCAGTAAGGGTTGGCGCTGCGGTGACAACGGCGCTCGTCGCTCCCTCGCCAACTGGGGGGCATTCTGCCAAGGCCCAGGCTCCTGAAAAGGGGCCTGGAAAAATTCGTCTGAAGAAGAAGGCCACCAGGGAGGTGGTTTCGGCTGGAGCTCAGACTCCTCAAGAGAAGGATGACCGGGCGAGCCGGCCTTCCGCGAAGAAGAGGCCAGTTCTGGTTGACGAGAGCGCGGAGGAGGCAGAACAACTCCGTGCTCGGAAGAAGCAGAAGGCGGTCCAGGCTACTCCTCCACTTGACGAGGAGGGGACCGAAGAGGAAGAGGAAAGGGCGCAGTTGCTGCTGCGCAGAAAAAGTAGGGCCGCAAAATCGGCCGACCAGGGAGTGTCGCGGGCGGCCTCCACAGAGCGCCCAGAGGTCGCGCAGGGGATGGCGACCGAGCTGGGGCTCGTCGTCGTGAGCGACGAGTCCGGAAGCCCCGCAATAGAAGAGGCCAGGGGCTCCACCTGCTCGAAGGATAGGGAGCCCTCTAACGCCTCCCACGTTGGTGGTGCCGAGCACGGTGCTGCCAGCAACACTGCAAGAGCCTCTTCCAGGAGGAGTAGAGAAGGTGCAGTGTCTCCAGTTCGGCGGGAGGAGGTCGCAGATGCGACGGAGGTTTCCGCCCCTGCTGGGGTGGTCGCGAGCGACGTGGTGGCGACAGTGCCAACCACGATTCTTTCTACGGAACAGGAAGTGGTTCCTGCAGGAGGGGCCACTGAGAAGGCGGCCTCGACGACGAGGGCGTCCGAAGAGGTTGCCACTTCTGTTCCGGAAGCGGGGGCCACTGAACAGGCGGCCGCGACGACGAGGGCGTCTGAAGAGGTTGCCACTTCTACCGGGGGAATCCTGCCCCCCATGCCCCCCTCTGAGGTGGTTGCTAATGTAGAAGCAACCTCCAAGGCAATTGAAGGTACTGGGGGGGAGGCTGCGGGTGCTGCTCGGGCTGAAGGATCCGAAGAGGACCGAAGACCTCTTAGCGAGGCGCTTCTGAAGAGACTTCCCGTAGCTCCTTCGGTGGCAACGTTGGAGGCGACCCTTCGTCGGGTGGAAGACACGCCAAGAGAGCTGCCTGCGAGCCCTACTGCCTCTCGTCTTGATCGGTTGGCAAGGTGCCTGGACCTTCCTTCCGAACGGACTCCGGAGGAGTCGGTGGAAGGTTACCACCCAGAGTGCCAGGTAGAAGATGGTCTGGGCGACGTCGATGTAGAGGCGCTTGCGGATTAGATATCCAAGTTGCTGGGCACTCTGAAGGCTTTAGCTGTTCGGAGCCAGAGACAGAAGTGTCTCCAGGAGGCGAATGCAGCTTTCTTCGAGGAGCTTTCAGCGAGGCATAAAGCTCGCGAGGCAGCGCTGGAGGAGGAGGTGAAGAACCTCAAAGCTGCTCTCCATGCTGCGAGGCTGGATGTTACCTTGGCGCGAGCCGAAAAGGATGCCCTGGCCAAGGTAATGTTGAATGCAGAGGCCCGTGCCGTTGCCGATTATAAGGCCGGGCCGGAGTACAAGGAGGACCTGGAGCAGTATGGGGCCCGCTGCTACAGGGTGGGCCTCAACGCTGGGAAGGAGGTGGGGTAACAGCTTTCCTGGGTTGATCGTGCCCGGGAAGCCTTCGAGGCTGCTGTTCGGGAGTGCCGGCGTCGCACTCAGGACTCTCGTCTGGATGGTGTGCGGTTCGCACAATTCCAGTCTGGGCGGATGCCCCCTTCAGATGACGACGCTGGTCCTTCACAGCAGGCTCCTTGATCTTTCTTGTATTCTCCTTTTTGTAACCACGGCCAAAACAGGGGCCTGCTTATGTATATAAAAAAAAACTTTTGTGAACGAAGTCTTTTGTTTGTGAGATCGTCATGTAGCTTCACTTTCTCTATCTTCTTCCTTTCATGATTGTTCCTGCTCGGATCGAAATCCGCTAGGCGCCGTAAGCATTGCATGTATACCGCAGATCGTGGGGAACCATAAAGGGGATTCCGATCAGGTATGTATGCTAAATGCTTGTATGGCGTCAGGAGTTGGGAGAAGAGAGGTAGGATGCTGAAAAGAGGCTCTTATACATAATAAGCCTTAAGGTTAGAAACATGCCAAGTCCTGGGAATGGCTTCGCCACTAGGAGTAGTTAGCTTATATGAGCCTTTCCCGAGGACATGGGTGACCTGATAAGGTCCTTCCCATTTGATGGCAAGCTTGCCTACTGCTCTTCGGGGGTCCGAAGCCGAACAACGGCGCAGGACCAAATCTCCCACATTGAACCGCCTTTCCCGAACTCGCGCATTATAATATTGTGCGAGTCGCTGCTGATAAGAAACGAGGCGAATGCTGGCATCGCTCTGTCGTTCGCCCAGCATGTCCAAGTTTTCTCGAAGAGCACGGTTATTGGCAGCTTCATCGAAGTGGGTTGTTCGGATGGTTAGAAGGGCTACTTCCAGAGGTACAACTGCTTCCGAACCGTAGGCCAGGTGGAAAGGTGTTTCCCCTGTAGCTATCCGAGCAGTTGTTCGGTGACACCAAAGGACGTTTGGGAGCTCATCGATCCATGATCCACCTGCAGCCTCCACTCTTGTTCGGATCCCGTGCAGCAATGTTCGGTTGGCGTTTTCGACCAAACCGTTAGCTTGGGGATGAGCCACGGAGGTGAAGTGGTTGTAGATTCCGAGCTCGGCGCACTTCTGCTTGAAGAAGGTGCTGTCAAACTGTTTCCCATTGTCAGACGTAATCACCCTTGGGACGCCAAACCTGCATAGAAGGTTCCTCCATACGAACTTCCATGCAGCCTGTTCGGTGATTGTGGTAACGGGTTCGGCCTCGATCCACTTGGTAAAGTAGTCGATGGCGACGAACAGAAACTTCTTCCGCCCTTGGGCCTCTGGAAAGGGGCCCAAGATGTCAATGCCCCATCTGGCGAAGGGGCGCGGCTCGAACAGACTGTGAAGCTGTTCGGCTGGTTGCTTGATGAGTACTCCGAACTTTTGGCATTCTGGACACTTCCTGACGAAGGACATACAATCCTTCTGAAGAGAAGGCCACCAGAACCCTACTCGGATGAGGCTGCGCGCTAGCGTTCTGCCCCCCAGATGGCTTCCGCACAGCCCCTCGTGAGCTTCCTCTGTGGCCGCAAGGGCCTCCTCAGGATTGAGGCAACGCAGAAGAGGTCTTGCAAAGGACTGCCGGTACAGCTTGCCTTCTACGAGGGTGAAATGCTGCGAGCGCCTCCTGACTTTCCGAGCTTCATCTTGTTCGGGCGGAAGCTCACCTCGGAGGAGGTACGCCACGAGAGGGTCCACCCAACTTGGGGTTGGTGGGCCCGTTTCTATGGCGGCTACATCAATCTCCGTGCTCGGCAAGGCGAGCTCTTCAATGAACACAGAGCGAGAAGGGGTGATGTCACCTGAAGATGCCAATTTGGCCAGTGCATCAGCTCGCACGTTCTGCTCCCGTGGAACATGTATGACCTCGAAGTATACGAGACCCTTTGTCTGGCTCTTGACTTGTTAGAGGTATTGAGCCATGCGAGGTTCCCTTACTCCGAATTGTCCGCTCACCTGGCTGGCAACCAACTGGGAGTCACTAAAGACTCTAAGCCAAATGGCCCCAAGGTGCCTAGCCATGCGGATACCGGACAGCAAAGTTTCATACTCGGCGACGTTGTTGGAGGCTGGAAAGCGGAAACGGAGGGCGTATTGAAACTCTAACCCCTCTGGGGAGGTGAGGACCAAACCTGCCCCGCTTCCGGTGACACAAGAGGATCCGTCAACATAAAGCTCCCATGGGGGCTCGTCTGCCAACGGTGAGTCCTGCTCGGCCGGAAGGGTGCATTCCGCCACGAAGTCCGCTAACGCCTGCGCTTTAATCGCCGTCCTCGGTCGGAAGCTGATGTCGAACTCTCCCAGCTCGATTGCCCACTTAACCAACCTACCGGAAGCCTCCGGCCGCTGCAGGATGGATTTCAGCTGTTGATCGGTTAGCACTGTAACGGAATGGGCCTGAAAATAGGGCCTAAGCTTCCGTGCAGTCGTGACGAGCGCAAGGGCGAGTTTTTCTGCTCTGGGGTACCTCCTTTCAGCTTCTTGGAGGACCCTGCTGACGTAGTACACTGGATGCTGCGCCGCTCCTATTTCTCTGATCAAGACTACACTGATGGAGTGTTCAGTGACCGAGAGATACACGAACAGAGGTTCTCCAAGCACAGGCTTTGAGAGAACAGGAGGGGCTGCCAAATATGCCTTCAGCTCGGTGAAGGCGGCTTCGCATTCGTCAGTCCACCGTACTTGCCCCCCTTGCTTCGAGGAGCTTTTTGGGCCTCGGAGCAACTTGAAGAAGTTAAAACTTCTTTCTGCTGCTCGGGACATGAACCGATTCAGTGCCGCAAGACGCCCCGTCAAGCGCTGGACGTCGCGCACTGTCTTTGGACTGCTCATTTCAAGCACTGCTTGGATTTTTTTCGGGTTCGCCTCTATTCCCCTGTTTGATACGAGGAACCCGAGGAACTTACCCGACCGAACACCAAACGCGCACTTGGCAGGATTGAGCTTCATATTATACCTTCGCAGAGTTGCGAAGGTTTCCTGGAGGTCGAAAATGTGGTCAGTACTCGGAAGTGTCTTGACCAGCATGTCATCAACGTAAACCTCCATGTTGCGCCCGATCTGCTGCTCGAACATCTTGTTGACCAGCCGCTGGTAAGTCGCGCCTGCATTCTTCAGACCAAAGGGCATCCTGGTGAAACAGTATAAGCCTAGGTCTGTGACGAACGTTGTGGCGTCTTGATCCGGGGGATGTATGCTGATCTGGTGGTAACCAGAGTAGGCATCCAAAAAGCTGAGGAGCTCGTGCCCGGAAGTAGCGTCCACCAGCTGATCAATGCGCGGCAACGGGAAGTTATCCTTAGGCGTTGCCTTATTAAGATCTTTGTAATCTACGCAAACACACCATTTGCTATTGGCCTTGCGCACGAGGACCACGTTGGAGATCCATCTTGGATATTGGGCTTCTCGGAGGAGTCCAACAGCTCGGCTTTTGACCACGTGATCCTGTATCACGGTCTGCCGTTCTCGGTTCACGGGTCGCCTCCTTTGCTGTACCGGCGGGATTCGGGGATCCAACCGGAGGCGATGCACCATGACTTCCGGGGGAATGCCTGGAAGCTCGTCATCAGACCAAGCGAACACGTCCAAATTGGCCAGCAGGAAAGCTGTGTAGCGTTGCTGCTCGGCCTCTGTCAACAAGGCGCCAATGTGCAAGACGTGTTCGGGGTTGTCGTCCACTTGAATGGGGATTAAGTCTTCAGCAGGCGTCCCTCGGCTGGTTGAAGGCTGATCGGAAGTTGGGGGAGCCGGATCTGCGAGTGGTTGCTTGTCTCTTAAGGAGAGGACATAGCAACGACGAGACTCGCGCTGACACCCGAGCACTTCGCCCACTCCGCTCGGAGTAGGGAACTTCATCTTTTGATGGAGCGACGAAGGTACTGCTTTGATACGCCCGATCAGACCTCTGCCAAGGATAGCATTGTATCCAGGCATGTTGTTGATGACCAGGAAGTCAACAATTTTGGTCACAGCCTTTGGAGCCGTTCCCAGGGTAATCGGAAGGCGAATCTTCCCATGGGCTGGACCGAAACTCCCGAAAAGCCGAAAAGTGGCGAGTTTACAGGGGTGAGTTGATCGGTTAGCAGACCCATGAGGACAAAACAGTCGTAAGCCAAGACATCGGGGGCGCTTCCATTATCTACCAGAATTCGGCGCACATTACAGTGGTTGATGGTGGCCGAAACGACCAACGCATCAGAGTGTGGGGTCGTAACCCCTACAAGATCTTCATCCGAGAAGGTTATAACCTCCTCGGGTGGTGCACGTGCAGGACTGGCAGGATATGGGGCCGACCGAACAGCCGAAGGCCTGTCTACGACATGCACTCGCCTTGCGTAATCGCGTTGGCTTCGAGTGCTTTCCCCGCCCGCGCCGAAGCCTCCCGCGATCACGTTGATCTCCTGCCCATTGGGCTCGTTGTTGATCGGCTGCTCGGGAGTGCGGTCTCGGCGTCGGGGGCGCTCTTCGTTCCGGCGCACGAACCGTCCAAGGTAGCCGTGCTTGATAAGGTCCTCGATCTCGTCCTTAAGCTGGCGGCACTCGGAGTTGTCGTGGCCGTGGTCGCGATGAAAGCGACAGTACTTATTTTGATCGCGCTTCCGGGGGTCGGAGCGCATTCTCTGGGGCCACCGAACAAAAGCTTCATTCCTGATCTCTGCCAGGATTTGTTCAGGAGCCACGGTGAGGGGGGTATAGTTGGTGAAGGGGCGCGGACGGCGCGGAGAGTCGCCATTGCGCCGTCCCTTCTTCCGATCTCGGTCGGAACTGTTTTCGGAAGGCCGCTTCTTGTCCGACTGTTCCCCCTACTCGGCCCTGCTCGCCGCCAGGCTCTCCTCGCAAGCTGCGTGGCACTGTGCGATGGAGAGTAGTTCGGCGAGGGTGGCAGGCTGCTGGACGCCGAGGGTCCTCTGCAAAAAGCCGTCGCGAGTGCCCTGGATGAGGGCACTGGTGGCCAGAGGGACGTCCAGGCGCGAGATGCGAAGCGCCTCTGTTCGGAACCTCTTGACGAAGTCCCAGAGTGCCTCGCCTTTCTTCTGGCGCACAACCAGAAGAGAAGCCGCCGTTCGCGGCTGCGATCTCCCGCCAAGGAAGTTGTCCCTAAAGGACTTCTTCAGTTGGCGGAAGGAAGTGATGGAGCCCGCAGGGAGGGTTTCAAACCAAGCCCTGGCGGTTTTCTTGAGCGTTGCAGGGAAAGCCCTGCACTTGGCCGCGTCCGATGCTCCGTGGAACACCATGTGCGACTCGAAGCCGTGGATGTGGTCGGCCGGGTCGGTTGTGCCGTCGTAGGGCGCGATGGTGGGCAGAGGGAGCTTGGAGGAGACCTGGACCTCCAGGATCTCCCTGCTAAAAGGAGAGCGGAAGTCCAAGTCGTCCTCCGCTGGAGCCTTGCCCTCCGCATGCTGAACCATCGCGTCCATGCGGCGCTCGAGGTCGACCACACGCCTTAGGCGCCTGGCGAGCTCCTGCTTGGAGTTGGCGGGGCCCCCTCGTCCGGAGGCGTGGGAGTTGCCTCCCACGACTGATCGTGGCGGACGGGGGGAGATGATAGAACGTCGGGGCGAGCGCCCGCGGCGCTCTAGTGCCCGTTCCTCCGACGGGGCCCGATGAGACCGGCGCGGCGACTCAACCTGCTGCTCTTGAGGCACCGGGGGGACGCGGGAGCGGCGATGAGACGATTCCGCCTGCCGCTCGCGTGGCAGGGAAACCGACGGAGCCGCTGCTCCCGCCAACTGGGCCTGTAGGGCGAGGCAGATGCCCGTCAACTGCTGCATGTGCCCCCGAAGCTCCGCTACTTCGAGGGCAGTTGCAGGTGCGACGGCCGGCGGTGCTGGGACGTCGTGATTAGCGCCGGCGGGGGCGATGCGACGTCGCCAGGGGGGATCGGCGGCGAGAGTCCCCTCGTGACTGACGGGACCTCGTCGCCCTGCTTCCTACGTTCTGGTATGAGGATCGTCCTCGAGCCATGGCAACGTCGATTCCCACAGACGGCGCCAAATGTGGTGGTATGATCCTGTTTGGGCCTGAGCCAAACGGGCCTCCACTAAAGAGAGGGAAGACGATCGCCGGTGAGGACGAACACCTGCAAAACCAGAGGAGGATCAGGGGGCCCGGTGAAGACCGAAAAAACCCTCCGATGCCTAAGTCAGTGGAGAACTCGAAAGGCAGGGGGTTTTGGAATGCGAGAATGTGTTCGCGCGGGGAAGAGAACGTACCTTGCATGGTACTGTACCTGTACTCTTTATAGGCGTCAATGCCTGGGCCGGTGTGCGTAACGCCAGGGGATCGTGCCTGAAAAGGCACCACGATGAGCGCGCATAACGGGAGGAGTTATGCGCCCAGGTGCCCGTTGGGCCGCCAGGCAATTCGTGCCTCTTGATGATAGAGTACGTGGCCTGGGACGGTTACGACCGTGCTGTAAGCCAGAGAACCTGTTCGGTACCCTTTGGATGCACCTTCCGAGCAGGTGACCCGCATAGGGGCCGAACGTGCTGTTCGGTGATGTCCGGGGTTGTTCCGCGCAGCAGGGCTACTGCTCTTGTTCGGAAGGCGCCTGCCAACGAGCTCGGTAACGCTTCGCTTGGAACAGCTGGCGCGTGGGCCCCTTCTCCATCCGATCTTCTTGGAGAACGTGAGACCTTGCGGGAAGGTCGCATCGTAGAGAAGGCGTTGATGGACCTTGACGGTTTGGGCTTAGGTGGCAGGAAACGGCCACCACAATAATCAAAAGCATTCATCCAAGGAGATGCCTTTTACAATAGACGCTTTCTTCATCCATTAGGCGAGCCATTTGTCTTTTCTCTTTATTCTCTAGAGTAGTTAGTATTATGGTTTTCCGAATCAGAATCGGAAGGCGAATTGGATTTCTTCTGATTCACCCCGATTCCTCCAGAATCGGTTTGAATCGGATCAATTCTCATGGTTTTTTTTATATATATATCATATGATATATATATATATATTACATATATATTATATATACTACATAATCATATTTCAGACACATTTATATTGATTAAATACAAATATGTAATATATATCATATTTATATTGTATAATATATATTATAAATATGATTATATATATATTATAAAGAGAATCGGGGCGAATCAAGAGAATCAGGGATCAAGTTTCCTACATGATGTGGCTCTAGCAAAGTCTCTACATTGTCATACAATGATGATATAGTCATCAGCTACTATGGTCTTGAGGAAGTTGGAAGAAGGTGAGGTTGAAGAAGAAAAAGAAGAGTAACCCAAATAACATGTCTCAATTGGAAACTTTAAGTAGAGCATGAAAATTTGAATTAAAAAAAGGAAAATTCTTTCCTTAACAATTCAACTTTAAATTCTTGTTAGAAGATAATGGCGCAATAGTTCAAAAATGGGAAGGATCTTGATCTCAAAACATGTTGTCCTACTCAAATTGTGCACATTAAATTCTTATTAAAAGGTATGCAACGTCTATCTTTGTTAAAGGGTCTACAGATCCTCGAGTTTATTTGCTTTCTTTCTTCAACCACGTTTGGCTCTTCTGTTGATCATTGTGCGGTTTACGTCTAATATGCTTCAAAATAGAAGCACTATGGTTATTCATTTACTATTTTTAAATACTTATGACTAAAAAAAGTTCATTGTAAATTCTTATAAAACTAACATATAAGATAATTGAGAGAAAGAATAAATATTTATACCATAAGAACTACAAACAAAGAGTGCAACTTAATGAAATGCATATGACTAGATGGTACATCAATCCATGAAGAGAGTGGTTAAATGTTGATGTTAAAAGGCAGACAACCAATGCTAGTTTTAGTAGTGACACAACAAGAAGGAAGTAGTATGCTATAATAAATAAAAAAATATGAATACTCATATAAAATTTAAAACCACATATCAAACATATAATTTTGTGTGCAAAAAAGGCATATATGCTTAACACAATTCAAACTAATTATTTACTTACAAAGTAATCTATAGTCAAGAATCCCCCCTTAAAGGCTCTTCTCTTGATGATTAGATTCATATATTCGTTATGCATCCACTAGTGTTTCAATTAATACGTCCACGCCATATGCCAAAAGGTACATCATCATGTAGAGTCTTCAAAGAACTTTTAAAATGATGATGGTATAGATAATAAATAATCATTTTCGGTACAATAGCTAATGACATTAAGTTTAGAACTCATTGATGTTCCATGTATGTATAGGCATCAAAAGTTCTGATCATAAATAATATAACAAACAAACTCATCACAGGATAAAGCATCTGAATACTCTTGTTCATTTTTTTTCAGTACTGAATTATCACTTACCATAAAGGAAAGCTTGCAGATGACTTTTGTATAAGATCTATCTCAAGTGCAAGATGAAAGAAAAGACTAGAAATGCATTTTGATAGAACATGCATGTGCTTTTAGGGGTATCAAGAAGATGGATTTCAGAAGTGGAGGGAAAACGACAGGCATTTTTCACTGTTAAAATCAATGTAAACAAAAAACGCATTGTTTTGGATTAATTGTACGGGTCTCAGAAGGCCATTTTATCCAATTGAAGGATGCATCTAGGTTCAACCATAACAGAAGCACGTCATATTATTCCTAGCTACATGCTCTATTTTCTCTACTCCAATAGCGCCAAAAAGATCAGGAAGCTGAAATATTTTCCTTTGATAGCATGCTTTCACTGAAGGAGAATCAAAGTTGCTGCAAACCATTCCATGAGTTTTCGTAAATATGGTACAAAATTAATGATAAGAAGCCCATACATATAAAAGTTAACGCAGCTGATCATCTCCTGCCAAAGTGATGAAGACTTGATCATCATTGTCAATGATCCTGGGGAGAAGAAGAGGAACTGGGGGATCCTGTTCTTTAAGACTTGGCAAATTACAGGTGCAGGGAAATGAGCCAAGGAGGGCATCATTTGTCAAGAGGCCAATACCTGCTTCCTGAAAAAGGGCAAGGTCATTGGGCAGAGATGTCCTGGGGACTAACCTCCAACACTCCAGTCAGTCAGCAAGCTACAGGTGTGATGGGGAATCTAAGATACATGAAAGAAAAAAAACAAGAGCCACAATGGAAGAATATATATCTAGATTTGGGTAGGACATCCATGCACATTCTATTGTATCGACATAATCTCATGAGCAAAGAGCAACGCAGCATAACAGGCATTCTCACTCTCAAAATCAACGTAAACAAACTAACTTTGTTTGGGAGTTGCTATGAGTCATGGTTCTTAGAATCGGCTGATTCCGTATTGGATTGCCGTTTCAGGGGTGTAGGCCCATGGATCGCAGTAATTCTGGTGGAATCAGTCCAGATTGGGGCAGATCAGCTGATCCCAGGCAGATCCCAATTTTCTACTTTTGATTTCTTTTTTCCTTTCCCACTTATAATGTACCCCCTCCTTCTCCACTATTTTTCTCTTCCCAAATGCAGAAGGAAAAAGTTGGGGAGTGGGGCACATTAGTTTTGTTTGGGAAGGAAAAAGGTGGGGAGAGAGGGGCGCATATCTCCACCTTTTCCCTTCCCACATTCGATGGTCAAGTCAGTGAACAAGGTAGAGCCTAGAGGTGAAGAATGAGAGCTGCATGTGAGTTTAGAAAACAAGGGTTGTGAGATGTTAATGTACCTGAAAGGCATCTTTCCTATGCAAGAAACTGTGCTCATTCCTCTAGCCAGAACTTTTAACAATTAGCATATGATGCAACCAGAGAAAAAAACTTTTTCAACCATGATTTTATGTAACTAATGTACTAAGAACCTCCACATGTAATATGACACAGGTGATGCACAGAACATATCTAGATGTGATGGCCATTAAACTATCAACACATGTGAAATGTGACTTGCAGATTCACATGCCTTACAGGTGCTGCTAGAAGTGTGAATGAGAAGGAATTAGTAGTTTGAACTTTGGGTGATCACAAGAGTACAGGATCGATTGACAAGCATTCAATTATGACCAGGCACAGCATAGAGAATCCGAAAATCTTATAAACGGCATCCAAAATCCTGAATAACTATTAAGGATGTTATTTTGCAGTGATAAGTAGACAATGTTTTGTCAGTTCTAAGTTCTATCCCATCAAGTACCAAAGGACCTTCCAATAAAACATGAGAAAAGGGCAAAGGGAAACCTTTGCTCTCCCTTTGCCCTGTTGTATTACTAGAATCTATGTAGGCAGACACTAGTTGACAAGGCAGCTATGTTATTGCTCATGACAAGTTACAGTCCTTGGATTATGCAGAACATCACCAATTGCTATCAATTTATTCCATTTGGCATGAGGATTCTTAGCCAAATAATTCAACAAGGATTTCTTTTCTATGATGAGCAAGATGCTCCAAGTTTTCATTCATGTGTGACTGGCATATTTTTAACCTCAATGAATAATATCACATAAGTAATGCACACATGACACAAGATTTGCAAGTGGGTGACCATAGGAGTACATGAAATATCAACAATCATCTCGACTGTCTACAAGCACACCCCATTATGATCAGCAATGGCATAGGATCCAATTCTTACTAATCACTATAAAAAGAATTCAATGACCACTAACTCTGCCAGTGGGATCTCCGGCAATGCATGGTGGAGGGATGTTTCTCCCCACAAAAAACAAGGCCAGTGGGCCCTAAGGCTGCCCTGGGGATAATGTCTACAATGGTCAAATCAGTCAATAAGCTAAAAGTAGGATAAAGAATGTGAAGTACACATAATTTGAGAAAGCAAAGGTCCTGAGATGATCTTATACCCCAAGGCAATGCCCACAAGGTATAAAAGTTTAATTTCCATTATCTAGCATTGAACTTCAAGACTCAAGTGTGCCTAGGAGATTCACATGTCTTGTCTATGCACTGATGAATGTGTGAATGAGAAAAAATTAATAGTATAGAATCTGGGCAACCACAATGATACATGCAGTATCATGAAGAATCTTGAAGCGACAAGAGAATCCCATTTGGGCAGTTCATGAAATCACATTTCTGTTCTTCCTCGCCTCTCAATTTCTTCAAGCAATCACATTTCTGTTCTTCTCTCCACCTCTCAATTGCTCCTGCTATTGTCCCAGCCCCTCGAGAAGGTCAGTTTTCCAGAATCTTATAGTTGAACCACCATTGTTGGTAGAATAAGTAATTGTGGGCGGGCCATGAATCATGAACCTAAATAAATATTCGACAGCCAAGGCTTATTCTCATTGATGACTACAGTCATTATCAAGAAAAATATCCAAAGATCTTGAATAAACACTGATGTTGCCTTTTTGCAGTGAGAAGTAGGCAATTGTTGTCTGAAACAACCTGTCAAAATATGAACAGCCTTGCAAACATGCTACTCAAATGAGAAAGGGTAAATGATCGAATACTTGATGTGTTGCATATGTAAAATTGGAGCTTCCAGTAGAAGCTATGGCTTCACATCTGAGTCAAAAGAAGCTAGAACTTTGACAGGCAGCTGATGGTTCAAAAACAAATCCCAGATAAAATCTGAGAGACACAAAGGAATGCTGCAAATAACATACAATCTGTCAAAAAGGTTCCTCTTTTCATTTAATAAGAATTTCCAACTTCCATATTTTTATCTCTTCACAATGTTCTTTTTAAGCTGAAACACCACTACATGCAGATACAGGTTTTTTTATATTACAATGACATAAGTAAATATACCTGAAATTCCTAGCATGGGTAGCCAATACTCTCTTACCCAATCAACTATGAAAGCAGTGACTCCCCATCCTTGTCCTTCTGGGCCACACCCCATCCGCTCAATACCATGCTCCAAAGCAGGTGAATAAAATCTATGTAAATCATTCACCTGTCCCTATCATGGACATATAAATGATGGTACAGCCGATACTAACGGAATCTATGGAGGTGGTCAGCTACTGTGAAGGTGATGAAGAAAATATTAAGTGCATATAAGTACAAAAAGAAAGGCAAGCGAGACATTCTCCTACCTGAACTGCAGTAAGTGCAATAGCTATTTGACTTTATCCGACTAATGTAGGAAGAACCTCAAATGTATCATATAACAAAGGTAATGCATAGAAATCCATTGGAGATTTACATATCTTGTTTAAGCACCAGTAAATTGGGAATAGGCAAAATTTCATAATCTGGACTCTGGGCAATCACAATTATACAAGCAAGACCAAAAAGCATGTTGACTCTAGCAAGAATCCAATCATGAAAGGCAATTGACAAGTGGTGAGTTGAGGAATATTAAGTGCACGTGAGTCGATAAAATAAGGGATATGAGACGATAACAAAACTGAAGTACAATAAGCAAGATTTCTATTTCATGAATAATTAGACGTGATTGTACAAAGATCCATAAATGTACCATATCACGTAGTTGTGTCATGAGGCTCTTTTTTTTTACCATGAATAAGGTGTTGTAAGTTTTTATTTCTCTTAGAAATGAATAGCAAACAAGTTTTTATTGGGAACATGGTTGTGTAGTGAACATGATCCCATATAAAAGTGTTGTCCATATACTTGATTTGGAGACAGTAAAGAGTTCAGGGAAAAGGCAGGATGGGTTCATACAAACAAGTAAAATAAAAGAAGATGGTTTTCATGTTTCTAGTTCTCTTAGCATGAAAACTTCAAAACATGTTCTCTATTGAAGAATTTAAAAAGATAGTATTTCTCAGAAACAAGTCTTTGACAAGCATGTTGGAGTATGGGGAAGCCTAAAGTCTGCCAAGAAGGCTCTTCTTTGCTTTGCACATACAATAAGATGGTTTAAATTTCATGTCTTCTCCTCTTGATCATGTATAGACACTGACATCTCATTATATACAACTATACAAGTATTGATTTTTATACTAAAATGCCAACCATAGTTGATGTACCTAAAATTCTTCTCATGGATGGTTGACGCCTCCAAAATCCTAGCCGCCACTGCCCATCCTCGTCCTGCCAAGCCACCAACAAGTCGAGTTTGATGTTCTCTCCATCAGGCTCACCCTAGCATGGAATGCAGAATCAGTCGATCCGGATTGGGATTGGCTCATTCTATATATGATCGGCCCAGGCCAATCCGATTCCTGGAGGGTAGCCCTCTGGATCGGTGAAATTCTGGTTGAATCAGCCGGAATCGGACCGAATCGTGTCTGCCACACAAAATTTATATATATACAGTGTCATATATATATATATATATATATACATTAACTATATATACGTACATCTTATTATTATATTTACATTAATATATGAATGTATGTACAATAACACACATATATATGCATAAAGTGTTCATTAATATGATGTATAATGTATAAGGATGTAATATTAATAATGGTTGTACATTTAAGAGATATGTAAGTGATTACATGTATACATATATGAATGTGTAAATTTATTAATTATGGCTGACCATGCAGGACGATCCTTGTGTGTGCCCGCATATTGGAGAGTTCAGGGCCTCAAGCTCCATGTTCCAACATTGTTCACAATCTAATAATTGTGATATACGTACAATGTATACATTTATAAGGATATACATGTTAATTCTGTTTGTACATTAATATGATATGTATATATCTATACGATTACATATATATTTTGTATATCTATATGAATGTGTAAATTTATATGTATGATTACTTATATCATATATATATATGTATGATTACTTATATCATATATGTATATATGAACGACATTTTCCTGTTTTTTTCTTATTGTTCCTGATTTTTTCAATTTTTATTTTCAAAATCTGGTCAATCTTCATCGGCCAGACTTCCGGATCAGCCAATGCCATCCGATCTAGATGGGGATCGACAAGATCACCAGAAATGGGTCGCGCATGAACCATTTAATTTCCCATGGAAGAAGAGAAGCACGTATATTGGAGGCAAAAAGGCTAGATCCCTGCAACAGAATAAGGTCAATGGGACCCAAGGGATCTCTCGGGATAGACCCCCTCACCGTCAAGCCAGTTGACAAGTTAGATATGAAGTGGGGGACATCAGCTGCACGAGAGTTGAAAAAAAAATGGATGCAAGATATACTCAACCGGAATGCAATAAGCAAAATAGCTATTTGAATTATGACTAGGCATTTTTACTGTACAAAGAGCCATAAATGCATAATATCCCAGAGCTACTTCGAGGTTCTTTGCTTTATCATGAATAAGGTGCTTCATGTTTTCAGTTCTTTCAATCATGAATATCAAATGAGTTTTTTCTTGAAACATGGTTATCTAATGAATGTAAACCCAAATGAAATTATAGCCCATATATTTTGTCTATGGTCAATGCAGAGTTAAAAAAAATATGGGAGGGCCGGGAGTTCACAAAAGAGGTAAATCTTTGAACAAAATTTTTTTCAACCAAGGTTCCATTTTCATGTTTCCAGTTCTCGTAACCATGAATGTCAAACAAGTTTTCCATAAACAAAATGGTTATCTAAAGAACAGTTAAAAAACAGGGGTTCACAAAAACAAGACGTTGAGACTTGAGAGGCACAATGGAATTTGGTGGAAAGGCAAGGTCTGTCAGCAAAGTTTCATTTGGTTGTCACATAAAGTAAGATTCTTCCACATTTTCATGTTTTTCATCTCTTGATCACGGTGTTATTATGCTGAAATTGCATTATATACAAATAATGATTTTACACTAAAATGTCAGACAATAGTGAGTGTACCTCAAACTCTTCTCATGGGTAGTTAACATGGCCCACCCAATCTGAAGTCCTAGCAGCCACTGCCCATCCTTGTCCTATTGATGCTCTCCGCATCAACCTCACCCTGCTTCATGCTCGCCAAAAATGTATTGTAGAGAAACCATTCAATTGTGCAATGAGCAGAGTGAAGTGAAGTTCATATGTCAGAGGTCAAGGCTTTATCCCTGTAAAAAGACAAGGTCAGTGGACCCCCAGGCATGTCCTGGGGTAAACCCTCCGACGGTCAAGTCACTTCATAAGCTAGAGATAAGGTGGAAATATGTAGTGCACGTGATTTGAAAAAACAACAGATGCAAGATGTTCTCATAATTGAAGTAAGCAAAATAGCTATTTCAATAATGACTATGCATGATTATTGTACAAAAAATCATAGGTATCACATAGATATTTCAATGAAGGTATCTGTTTTATCATGAATAAGGTGCCCCAAGTTTTCAGTTCTCTTAGTCATGAATATTAAATGGTCCACTCTTTGATACATGCTTCTCTATCGAACAGCTAAAAAGACAGGAGTTCACAGAAACAAGTCTTTGAGAAGCATAATGGAATCTTGGGAAACCTCAAGTTTGTCAGCATAATTCTATTTGTTTTCACATATAATAAGATTGTCCAGATTTTATGTTTTGATCTCTTGATCATGGGTGCTATTATGCTTAACTTCCATTATATATAGATAATAATTTCTACACTGAAAAATGTAATGCAATAGAGAACGTGCCTCAAATTCTTCTCATGGGTAGTAAACATAGTCCTGCCTCATCTGAAGTCCTAGCAGCTACTGCCCATCCTCATCCTGTTGATCCACTAGCAACTTGAGGTTGATGCGGAGTTGTGGTCGATGCTCTCTGCATCAAGCTCACCTTTCAATCTTGCCAGAAATGTGTTGTGGAGGAACCATTTGATTGTCCATTGAGGAGCCTGAAGGGAAGTCCATATCGTCAGAGGCCAAGGCTTGATCCCTACAAAAAGACAAGGTCAGTTGGTCGCTTGGCATTTCCTGGGGTAAGCCCTCTGGTGGTCAAGTCAATTTACATGCTAGACATGAGGTAGAGAACATGTTGAGCGCGTGATTTGTAAACACAATAGATGCCAGATGTTCTCATAACTGAAGTGCAATAAGAAAAAATAGCTATCTGAGATTCTGAATAAGGTGCTGCAAGTTTTCAGTTTTAGCCATGAATAAGAAATCAGCTTGTCTTGACAGCATGGTTTATCTAATTAACTTGAACCTGTACAAAAGTATAGCCCATATATTTTCTTAGAAGATAGTGGTGAGTTGAAAAGGAAGAAGAAAAGAGGATAAGTTCACACAGATAATTAAATATTTGAGGGGCCTAATGGAATCTAGTGGAAATCCAAAGTCTTTGGAAACAAATTTTCATTTTTTCCCATAAAATAAGATGGATTCATGTTCTCAGTCTTTGATCATGAATATCAAATGAGTATTAATGAAAAATATTTAATGAATAGTTAGAAAAGGGGTTCACAGAAATAAGTGAGTCTCATAACCGAATCTGGTGAGAATTCAAACATCCATTTGATTTTCACATAAAATAAGATGGTTCTGAATTTGATGTTTGCAAATTTTGATCTGGGTGCTATTACATTCAAATCCCATCATAGACCGGCATTGGTCTTTTATACATTAGTTAATGTACCTAAAATTCTTCTCATGGGCAGTTAACATGGTCCTGACTAGAAGCCATGGCCCATCCTCATCCGGCTGACCACCAAGAAGTTTTAGTTGACGCTCTCCTCAGCAGTCTCACCCCAGAAACCAGCAAGATCGTTGCATTATGGAGGAACCATTTGTGTGTCCAATGAAGAGCCTGAAGAGAAGTTCATATCTTGGAGGCAAAAGGCACGATCCCTGCAAAAAGACAAGGTCAGTGGGACTCTAGGATGTCCAGGGGTCAACCCTCCTAAGGTCAAGCCAATTTGCAAGCTAAATGTTAGTTGGGGAATATGTAGTGCATGTAAGTTGACACTGTTGCGAGATGTTCTCATAACTGAAATCCAATAAGCAAAACACCTACTTCAATGATGATTATGCATAGTTAATGTACAAAGAGCCACAAATGTATCAAATCAGCTATTTTAATTTCTTTATTTTATTACAAATCTAGTGCGGCATGTTTTCAGTTCTTTAAGCCATGAACATGAAATAAGTTTTCCTTAAGGACATGGTTACCTAATCAATGAACATGAGCCCATATAAAAGTGTAGCCCATATATCTGCTCCTGCTCCAGAGACACTGGAGATTGGAAAGAGGGGGTGTTGAATAAAAACAAGTAAATCTTTGAAAGGCAATATGAAACGTGATGGAAACCCAAAACCATTGAAAAGTGTTACCTTTTTTCCCACAAAAGATTAGATGGTTTCATGTTTTCAGATCTTCTAGCCATGAATATCAAATGAGTTTTCCTTTAAAAAGCTTATCTAAAGAACAGCCAAAAATACGGGTTCGCAGAGACAAGTCTTTGAGAAGCATAATGGAATCTCAACAAGGTTTCATTTTTGTCACACAAAAGAAGATGGTTTTAGATTTCACATTTTCACCTCTTGATCGTGGGTGTTGTTTTGCAGAAATTGCATTATGTTCAAATAAGGATTTTATACTATAAAATGTCGTCCAATAGTGATTAGTGAACATAACTGAAATTCTTCTCGTTGGTAGTTAAAATGGTCCTGCCCTGTCTGATGTCCACGAAGCCACCGCACATTCTCATCCTGTTGAGCCAACAAGAACTTGAGGTTGACACTCTCCCCATCAACATCGCCCTAGAACACTGGAAAGACTGCTAGATGGTGGAGAAACCATTTGATCATCTATTGAGAAGCTTGAGCAGAAGTTCATATGCTGGAGGTTGATCCCTGCAAAATGACAAGGTCAGTAGGCCCCCAGGGATGTCCTGGGGTAAACCCTCCGACGGTCAAGTCAATCGGCAAGCTAGATAAAAGGTGTAAAATACGTAGTACATGTGAGTTGAAAAAAAGAAGGGTTGTGAGATATTCTCATAACTGAAGTGCAATAAGTGAAATAGATATTTCAATAAGGTCAGCAACTTCAGTTCTCTTAGCCACGAATAATAAATGAGATTTTCTTGAAAATATGGTTATCTGATAAACTTGAACCTGCATAAAAGTATAGCCCCATATATTTTCTTTGGAGACAGTGGTGACTTGAAAAGAAAAGGAGGATAGGTTCATATAAACAAGTGAAGTTTTAAGAGGCCAAGTGGAATCTGGCGGAAACTCAAAGCCCGTGCATATAAGGTTCCATTTTTTTTCACATAGAATAAGATGGTTTCATTTTTCAGTCTTTTTGTCATCAATATCAAATCGCCAGTTTTCAATGAAAAATATCTAATGAACAGTTATAAAAAGGGGTTCACAGAAACAAAGCAAGTCGTTGATAGGCATAATGAGAATCCGGTGGAAATCCAAAAGTTTCATTTGTTTTTCCCATAAAATAAGACGATTATAAATTTGATGTTTGCAAATCTTGATCTGGGAGTGATTACACTGAAATTGCACCCTAAAGATGTATTGGTCTTTTACACTAAAATGTCATACAATACTTACCTGCGATTCTTCTGGTGGCAGTCAACATGGTCCTCCGTAGAATCCAGTCCCAGCAGCCACTGTCCATCCTCATCCTGCTGAACAACCAAGTCGAGGTCTGTTGCTTGCCAATCAATAGCACACTGTGGCGGAGGGATGTTTGTTGCAGAACTGGGATCGCAGTGTTGGAGCAGAGGAAGAGAGTCGCACACCAGGGGCATCGCTTTGTCTCTTTCAGTTTCATCTTGAAATCCCACCTCGACAGGCACCCCTCCATCTCCTGCCGTGACAAACCTTTCGAAACCCTCCCAGTCAAATAATACCTGGAGGGAATCACTGGAAGCGGTTGATGGTCCTGCAGAGGGCGGCAGAGGGACGGTTGGTGCACCTAATTCGACATCCTCGAGTCCATCGGGGATCATCTTCCGCCTCCTCTTCTGGCCGGTAGCAAAAGAACCATCTTTCTCCATTTGTTCTTCTTCTCGTGTCGAGGCCTTGGTTCTCCGGATTCGACAGAGGACAAGCTCCTTCTGGGCGCTGGAGTCGGGTCCGCCGCTGCTCTTGCTCCCTCGCTTCTTCGAATGCTTGTCATTGGGCAGTCGAAACTCGTGCATTACCCAATTTGTGGACGGCCCGCGCTTGCCACCGTCGGGGACCTTGAAAGAAAAAGTGCCCTTGTAACCCATAACCTGGCACCTGGAGCCACGGATCTGCTCCTCCCTGCCATTAGAAACCCAGGAGCCAGAACCTGCAGTGCGGGACGACCCTGGGCCGCGTGGAGTGATATATGAAAAACAGAAAAACCAGTCCGTTGTGCTGCGCGGCAAGAAGAAGCGATTCTGCGCAGAGACGGAAGAGGAGGAAGAAGAGGAGACAGCCATACCTGAGGCTGAGTGTACGAACCATGGCTCGGCGCCAGAAACATAAAGCTCAAGAATCGGAATGAAATCGTGGCTAGAAGGCAAGTTCTTGGTCGTCTTCCGACGAAGAAAAAAACCTAGTAATTCCTGATCGGTGGGCTGAAAACGAGAACCTACCAAGACATTGGAGTTCTCATCGTATGTATCGTCGAAGTAGTCATCGTCGTCCAAGAAGAACGACTGCTCCTCCGCCGCGACCTTCGCTTTGCCCTTCTCCCGCATTGTAGAGAGAGAGAGAGCAGTAAACAGCAAACAGCAGCGAGTTACCAGGGGAGAGCAGCAGCGAGCGCCAAAAGCAAGCAGTAGACCGCGAACGCCAGAAGCAGGAGCGAGCGAGCGCGAGCGCCAATGGCGGGGGCGGGAGCAGCAACAGAGAGCTTGGAGAGAGAGAGAGAGAGCTTTCTCGAAGCAGTAACACAAAGAATAGTTTGGTGAGTCGAGCGGCTCGAACCCCACCTTAAATATCCTCTTGACACGCTGTTAGCTAACAACGGTTATTTTTAGCGTATCATTTAGAATTTTCAAAACTTTTATACTTATACCCCTGTTACCCTGTACACCTTACTTTTTAATAATTGTCAAAATGACACCGTCGACCCTCCTTACCTACCGTTAGACGTATATTATCTCCCTAACCGTTGTAATGTATAAGTAATTAAATATAACCCTTTTAATATATTTGTATTATTACCTTGAGATTTCTAATAATTTCAAAATTACCCCTAAGTACCTTCCGATTAGTTGGTCGTCCGTGCACCTCCCCACCTTCCCTCTTTTCCCGTGAAAGAAAGATGTTATAAAATATGAAAAATAAATATAATT
This sequence comes from Colocasia esculenta, assembly GCA_014218235.1. Taxonomy (NCBI): domain Eukaryota; kingdom Viridiplantae; phylum Streptophyta; class Magnoliopsida; order Alismatales; family Araceae; genus Colocasia; species Colocasia esculenta. Next base: position 6,450,163 of record CM024766.1, on the reverse strand, counting down.
CTAATAAGCAGCATCTCACGGAAAATTAACTTCCAAATATATTCTTGAGTAAGAAAAAGTTACTTTTCTAACAGGGTGAAAAATATTTTCAAAAAATTTGTCATCCCTTGGGAACCCACCAAAACTTCACTATGAATAGAAGTAATCTTTTAAGAACAACAAATCTCTTATTGCTTGGATGGTACTCAGGCCCTGCCACACCGGATTTGTGTGTGGCATAGTCGTATTGTATCATATCAAGAATTTTTTCGAGTCTCTAACACGGTCGGCATGATACGATGGACAATGTCATTTTTTAATTTGTTTTAAAGACTTGTTGAAATATGGTGCAGTGCACCCCCTATTGCATTGTACCACTAAGAATGTGGTACTTCTAATTTGTTCGATCTTGCAAACCTTGATAGTAGTAGAAAAAGGGGAAGGGCTTGTATTTTCACCTAGGCATTACTATCATTTATTATTATTTTTAAATAAAATTTTGTGGGCATATAATTAAAGAAGATAGAAAAATATCACGTAAGAGTGTGACACAAGTTTTGCTCATAGATCAAATAACTAAACAAGATATGTACATTCAATCAAGGTTTGGCGCATCGCCGATTCGGACCGGATCGGGATTATCCTGATCCGATCCGATTCGGGCGGATCGAACCGATTCGGTTCGATCCGCTTGGATTCGGCCAGAACTTGGTCCTGTTCAGGCAGGGTTCACTGGACTCATGATCTTGTTCAGGCAGGGTTGTCAGGATCTGCTTATTTACCTGAATATCATTTAAGTAAATATTATAATTTGTTGTTTCATTTACTTAAGATATTACATGTAAATAAGGAAGTACCCCCCATTTGAATCCAATAAAAATATCAAAAAAATCATATCTCTTACCAATAAAAAGTCAACTCTCCCATCGAAGAACAAAATCGCGATTTTGGTGATTTTAGCGAAATGCTAACTTTTTAATCTCTCATAATTTGGTCTATCTAAAAATTTGATAATTCAAATAAACCATATGGAACACTAAAAATCTAAAGTCCGGTAAAAAAAGTCAAATGTGCATGTGACTTCTCCAAGGGAGCCGCTCTCCTACTGACAGCACTTAGTCTGCTCGATGCATCTCAGGATTTGGTCAAACTTAAGTTATCATCACCTAAACTCATGAGAATTTTCACTTTTTAATTGAAAAGAAACTAGAAAGTGACAATTCTTATGAGTTTGAATGATGATAACTTAAGTTTGACCAAATCTTGAGATGCCTCGAGCAGACTAAGTGCTGTCAGTAGGAGAGCGGCTCCCTTGGAGAAGTCACATACACGTTTGACTTTTTTTACCGGACTTTAAATTTTTAGTGTTCCATATGGTTTATTTGAATTATCAAATTTTAGATAGACCAAATTATGAGAGATTAAAAAGTTAGCATTTCGCTAAAATCACCAAAATCGCGATTTTGTTCTTCGATGAGAGAGTTGACTTTTTATTGGTAAGAGATATGATTTTTTTGATATTTTTATTAGATTCAAATGGGGGGTACTTCCTTATTTACATGTAATATCTTAAGTAAATGAAACAACAAATTATAATATTTACTTAAATGATATTCAGGTAAATAAGCAGATCCTGAACCCCTGCCCGAAGAGGATCCTGAATCCAAAGAACCCTGCTTGAACAGAACCAGGCGAATCGGACCGAATCGCGAATCGGACTTCCCCTGATCCGCACCGATTCGCCCGAATCGGTCCGATCCGATCCGGCACGCCAAACCATGCATTCAATTGCACGTCCATTATGATATGTAGGCATTGCACTTGATGAAGTTGGATATATATGTTAGTAAATTCAAATAAAATTACACTCATTTTCACTTACATATATCCAAGTTCACTCACTCATGTTTTACATTCGTTAACATATATAAATTTCACTAATATATACTCATTTCACTCACATATATAATTTTTTACTAATATATACAAGTTTTCACTTATTTATACTCATGTTCACTAGTATATATAAGTTTCACTTACATATACTCGAAATTGCCAACATATATATCCAACTTCAGTCATTTATATTTATATTCACTAACATATATAAGTTTTCACTCCATAGTCCATATATTCATTTTCCCCAACATATATAAGTTTTCACTTACATATACTCATTTAATCGACATATATCCAAGTTCACTCACGTATACTCCATATTCACTGTAGCAACCCGATATTGTAAATAAATAAATTAAAAATTAAAAAAATAAATTAATTAAAACCCAATAAACAACAAGAAATATTGAGCTTTATTTAAATAGTTCACATAAAGGTTATTAAGCCAAATTAGGAGTTTGGACTTTTGAATCAAAAATTCGTAACCTAAATGTTTCCAAAATTGAAAAGGGGCAAGGAAATCAATTACATAGTTAGTATGCACCCAAATTGAACTCCTAAACTTACCCTCATTAGCTAGGTACGAAATTTGAACCCCAACCCAACCCAAATAGGAGAAACAATGGAAGGAAGGTTGGAGAATATAAGGGAAATTCAGAGTTTAATAGCAATTGGAGTTGTATTAGGATTTAATAAGGCTAGATGTATAAAACCATCCCAAATCTTTCGTGGCCGGCCCTAATGCTCTGTTGAGGAGTTCTTGGACGAGAAGAGGAGGCCACAGGAGGAGGGAAACGTGGAGGATAGAAGCTTGAAGCCTCTACACCTTGCTCATCGCGTCCAGAAAGTCATAGGAGTTTACAACACTCAAAGGTCTCGGGCTAAAGATGAACAAAACTCACACCATCGTATAGAACATCATGTCTAGTTTGCTTTGCACTTGATTTGCCTAATTTCCATCAAGCATGCTGTGAGATATAAGTGTTTTCCTATCATCATGCAAGTCTAGGACTATTTGTGTTCATCCTATTATACACGCCTATCGAGACCGAGTTGATCTGGTCTAGAGGCATAGTTCTCTTCTATTTATCGTCCCCTACAAGTTTCATGTTCACCACTTTGTCCCACAAGCCCTAGATTTTGAGTTATAAGGCATGCATGTAAGATCGCTGCATGTTTTCTTGTTCTCGGTTTGAATGTTGAATCGCGACAGACACATATGTCGCATTTCTTCGACTGGTATCGCGACAGGTAAGACCATCCTGATTACCTTAAAGGCGACCACCTATGTTGTCACATTTTAGTTGTTTCTGACAAATACTGTTGCATCAAACTGTGTGCCCTCTTGCTGTCAGTTCATGTCTGAACCATGATCACCATGGTCGTCGTGTTCTTAAGTTGTTTCCCGCTTTTGGGGATTTGTGTTATTTCGAAAATTAGGGTTTTGTATGAACACGTCGGACCTTGCTGTTGTGATTCTGTATCGATTACCCTGAACGCGTCGGACCTACACGTCGCATTTTGTGTCACCAATCGATTCACTCTGTCTAGTTACCCTAAACGCGTATCAGTCAAACTATTGTCTCATTAACTTATCCTCTTTCACTCGCAAACAAATATAAGCACTAAACTTCTCGCAAACAAATACATTAACTTTGTTATCCATCATTTAAACTATTTGTCTCATTAACATATCCTCTTTCACTCACAATAAACCCTTCTCTAATATATACTTATTTGGCCAATGTATAGTCTCTCATGACATAGAGTTCCCACGTGGATGAAACGTGTCTTGTAGCCCCTCCTAATTGTGTCATGAAAAAAAAAGTGAACATTTCAGGTGCCTTTGTATTTGCCACACCCCATGCCAGTCACTCACGTATGTAGATGACACAAAAAAAATGAAAAAGAAAAAAAACTTCAAATACCCTTTTAGACATATACCTCATCTGACGAGTCTTTGGTATGTCATCTACATACTTTTTGTTTTTTTGGACAAAACAAGGTAGTTCTATTCATCTATCCAACAGCGAATACAAATTACATAAAAGATAAAACATAACAAGAGAGCACCACTTAAAATAGAACAGTGGAAGACCTTAAGTTATAGAGAACTGACAAGATAAAGATGGATCTTAATATCCTTCAGTGTGAGGATATATGCCACGACACAACAAGGAGCAAACAACATCCAACACATTGATGGAGTTGCTAATACTTCTAAAAGTCTAAATCCTGCTTTAGAAAGAGAAAGCTGCTCAACGATCATGCAGTAAGCCAAGAAGAGCAGCTCAAAAAACGTACAGGGTGGAGCTATATGGAGAATAGCTTCATTACTCGAGCTTAACCATCTTATCCAAAACCCTAATACAGGGTGATCCAGAGCAGAAACAACAAACGATGAACAGAAGTTGCCAGTTGCCAGTCGATGGCGAACGTCGAAGCCTCAATAAAAGGAACACAAAATAGAAAACATACAAGTTAGCCGGATCAAATCCCCTTACACGTGTAAAAGGGCACAAAAGAGCAAGATGGAAGAGGCCAGATGGAGAACATAGAGGGGGGGGGGACAAACCTAACTACTACATAAAGAGAGGGTAGACATGGACGGCGAGAAGGGGCTGCGATGGGGGAGGCTATGGTGAGGGGGTTGTGGGGAACGGGGGACTGAAAAAGGGGGTGGAGGCAGTAAGGGGAACACAAAAGGCCACTAGAAAGGGGTTGGACAGACAAAGTAGGGGAAACAATTGGCGGCGAAGGAGAATATGGATTGGGGGTGCGAGAAGAGAAGTTATGGAGATGGAGGGACAATCCGAAGGATGGGGGAAGAAGGAGACGACAGAGGGAATGAGGGGGGGGGGGGGGGACACAGGGGGAACGACAAGATGACAAACGACGTGACGTGAGGAACGGAAGAAACGTGTGATCGGCCAAGCGGAAGACGGAGGGGTAATTTAGAGATGAAAGAGGAGGAAGGGTCAACTTTGGCACAAGGACAAGGTGAAAGGGAGAGGGGGAGACGCTAGGCGTAGGTGAACCGAGGGTGAAGGGGGGAGGATGGAGAAGGGCCAGACAAAGGAAAAATTAAGGGTACAAAGAGGAGGAGGGGATAGATGTATCAATGGAACTAGGTTGGATAGGGGGAAAGGCGGAACGGAGGATGGGGTTTGGGGGGGGGGGGGGACCTCGATGGAGGCTCCCCTCCACCCAGAAGTTCCGCCATCGGAGGCAGCGACAAATACAAAAGCACCTCTTAGTGAACATATCACCTTTTTTAGTACATGTAGAATATATGTAGAATATACGTTAGTGAATAATGAGTTGAGGTTTGACTCTAGACAAAAATGATATGTTGTTATTTCTATATAGTGAATGTAATATATATATATATATATATTATGTATGAATGTATTAGTGAATTCAAGTCCTTGTAAGTGAAAACTTATATATGTTAGTAAATATGAGGTTTCGGTAACATATATCCAAATTCACTCACTAATACTCTACATTCACTAATTGAATGTAGAGTATAAGTGAATGAATTTTGACCATTCTAAACATTATGTCATTTCATGTAAAAAAATAATCTAATTTATATGATAAGCATGTGTTCTTTAATCAAACAGAAAGCTTGCGTGTCAAATGCCCTAAAATTATATAATATTTTTATCACATGATGTTCAAGGCAACATTCATAACATATGTTTAAACAAGATTCACCAGTCATAAAGATGCATAATTGATTTGTGAAAACTTTAGCTCAATCACTACATAGACTTACAATTGATTATAGCAAACTCAATCTTATAGAAAAAACATAAGCATAATTGATTCAAAAGATATTTAGTAAAAAGCTTAATCGATTATCACTGGAAAGATAAATCTCAACATAGAAGACATGACCAATCTATGAGTATAAAGTGAAGTTTAATCGATCATTGCATACATGATAAACCTCAATATTTAAAATAGAATCGATTAAAACATATACATAGTAAAACTTAATTGATTCACATTAGGAAAAGTACATCTGCACAGTGAAGGCTTAATTGATACAAGCATACATGAAGTGAGATGTAATCAAATAATCATGTTGTGGACCTTTAACACCACTGAAGATGTGAACAATTTACTCAGTGTGTGGACTTAAGTCACTTGTGCATAGAGTCATAATTGATTAATGTATACTTGTACACATAAAAACATAATTGATTAGATATAGAGTGAAACATACTGCTTGTACTTGGACTTAGGCAGCGTTTGGAAGGGCGTTTTAATAAATAAAAATCCCCAAAAACAACCGCTCTCACCGATTTCTGCCAAAAGCGGCCTTCACACCGCTTCTGCAAAAGTAATGTCAGAGATTTCCAGGTCTCTGTCTCTCTCTTCTTTCACAAATCTGCACAGCGCGGAAGCCGAAGCAACGGTGGTTTCTTTGGGACAGTGGCAGATTTTGTCAGAGATTTTATAGTGTAAAATCTCTCCAGGCGTCCTCCCAAACGCTGCCTTAGTCAATTTTGCATAGGGAAATAATTAATCGATTATCAGGCACACAATGTGAAACATAATCAATAATGTGCACTGTGATCATACTTAGAAAGATTTAGAAGTGAAACTCAATAGGAAGCGGGGCGACATAATCAATATAGTGTAGTGTGTGGACTTAAAAGACAATTTTTGGTGGCACATACAATAACATATATAATCGATTACTGAAGTTGTAGTAGTGAAACACTTATCGATACCCAGTAATATGGACTTGGAAAATTTTTAATGACTTCACATAATAGTGTAAATAATCTATTATCAAAGGCTTAATTGATTACCAGTGGACTTGGAACATTTTAGACTTTGGTTCTCAGTGGTACTCGGTAAGAAAAGTTTCTAACTTCATCAATTGATTGCTTGTATAGTGTGACAATTAACTGTATCACAGTGTAAAGCATAATCGATTAGTTCTACCATTATACGGACTTAGAAACTTTTTGGTGTCGAAGACTTACTCAATTAATGATGGCTTTTGGGGACTCAAAATTTTTTGAAAGCCTGTCGCAATGGAAACATAATCAATTAACACACGTATATAGTGCCACTACTTAATCGATTATTGAATCCATGTCTGATGACTCATAATTTTTCCTACGCCATGACCACTCATAAGACTTCGTATCTGAATATGCAATCATCACAATCATACGTGTAGGTAACATCATCATCATAGTAAACATGAAAGCATGTTCATCACACACTTTTGCCCCCCCCCCAAAAAAAAAGTTCATCACACACACATATATATATATAGAAATAAACTTAACATGAAAGTTAATATTCTATTCATGAAATAAATCACATAACTTACTTTTTTTGGTTTTTTTAATATAAAAATGCTTGAAGGAGAGCAAGGGAGCGGCCACACTTCCTCAAATAGGAAGCATAGACTCGCTCCACCAAATTTTTATTGATCATAATGCTGATTTACAAATTCTGCACGGCATAAGCCTGGAAAAAAAGTACAACAAATATCTCCATTCTGTGATAGCCGGCAAACCAGTCTCGTCAACCACCACAGCACCCCTTGCCATAAAGATAAATACAAACAAAACCATGTGGTTTCTGGGGACCAACAAGCCATATTCGATCAATAATTGTGTGCAATTGAGATAGGTCTAAATCCAAGAGTGGCGTTAGCCAACCCAAAACTTGGGAGGCCATCTCATCATAAATGAACAGGTGATCAACTAAATTTTCCACAGCCGAGTTTTGTTGGCAGCATGAACATTTAGAAGCAAGGGGGGAACACCACGCTCAGCCACTGCTGCATCAACAGAGACAGCATTACAGAGAACTCTTCAACATGAAAGCCTTGACGCCAAATCACCTCAAACATTGAAGAGATATTGCCTCTGCCACGAACCTTTCCATATGTGGAATTAACAGTAAACATACCATCATTAGTAAACTACCACATGGGTTAATCAGTGCCATGAGAATTTTGGAGAAAGCTCAACCAGAGCATTATGAACTACGATTGGAACATTATAAAAACTAGTGAGAAAATTCGTAAGTGGCTGACATCCAAACCAGATATCTCTCAAAAAGTCCGCACGTCTCCCATCAAAAACAAGCCATCTAGTGTCCTAAAGAATAAGATCTTTAGCTGTATTAAAGACATTTCGTCGAACACCTGAAAGGGAATGGCGTTGAGCAATAAAAACAAGTGCTTATTAATAAACATTCGCTTAGCAAAGGAATGCCACAATGACGTACCACAAAAAAATTCCAGATATATTTATGGCTATGCAGATCTGGAGATCACTTAAAGAGCGAATGCCAAGACCCACTTCAGCATTACGGTTCAGTTACAGAGTCCTAAGAGACCTCATGATGAAGATTCTTACCATCAGAGCCGCCCCACAGAAAATTTGCATAGAGCTTACTTATGCAGCTGACCTTTGTGGCAGGAATATAAGAAGTGCTGGCCACATACACAGGGAGTGAACACAAAACTGACTTAATAAGAGTAACCCAACCAAGTTGAGAAAGGAACTTAGATTGTCAGCCTTCTAACGCTGACACAACCTTGTCAATCAGAAATCTGAAATGCTCAACCTTTTTCCACCCTCTAAAGATAGAAACACCCAGATAAGTGCTGGAGCGGGACTTATGTATATAGCCCATCAACCCATGAATGTGGCTGACAGCAGAAGACAACGCCATAGAGGAAAGTAAAAAAACAACTTTTACCCACATTCACTAATTGACTGCATGTTGATTCATATTTAGTCAAAAACTTGAGAAGTTGCCAGACGGAAGAAGCAGTGCCATTAGTGAAAATAAGAGTATCATCAACATACAGCAGATGTGAGATTGGTTGACAAGCAAAGAGACCGGTAAGACCTCTACTCAGGTCTTCAGTAGTAATAATAGAGTAGGCACCAGTGGGTCTCCTTGATGGATCCCCTTTGATGATTTGAAATAGCCAGTAAGAGATCCATTAAAAGCAATAGAGAACCAGCAGTTACTAATAAGGGCAGCAATAAGGGAGAGTTAGAAAAACCATAGTGCCTCAGAGCTTCCTGGAGAAAATCCCAAACTTAATTCTTTGATCATGATATGTTTGACTTAATAAACATGATATTCATACATACAAGGTTTAGTTAATGTGTTATAGTAAAAGAATGGGTGGCGAAAATTTGTAATGTGGATTCCTCTACTTCCTATATTTGTGTTTAGTTGGGGAATTAGATGTTTCCACACGACCATAGTGTGGTGCTCAAGTGTTTAGGGGTGGGAGTTGTTTTTTGGGAGTACACTGCCTATACTTGTACATTCTTTTCATTAGTATAATTGTGTTACTATCCACTTTAAAAAAAACCACTTATCCCATTAACATCACCGCAGAGACCCACAAGATCACCACATAGAGCCATGGAGGGACCATTGGTTTGTCCATGGAGGAGAAGTTTATATGTAGGAAGTCAGGCTTGATCCCTGCAAAAGGACAAGTCAGTGGGCCCCCAGGGATGTCTCGGGGTAAATCCTTGTACAATTAAGTCAATCTACAAGGTAAAGGTGAATAAGAGAAAAGGAAGTGTATACAAGTTGAGAAAACAAGGGAAGCAAACCATTCACGTACCTGAACTGCAGTAAAGGAAATAGCTTTTTCAACAATCATCTTGCCTGACAAATGTACAAAGAAGCTCAAATGTATAATATAATATAGTAATGCATACAAATATGTATTTTCCAGGATTACAGTACAAATGACCCATGCAGGTTCACCTGCTTTGCTTAAGCACTGCCAAAGTGTGAATAGGCAGAATTAGTAGTCTGGACTGCATACAAAGAGAACTCAGTGTACAATGTTACATAGCTATTTCAATGAGGTTCTTTATTTTATCATAAATATGTCACGACAATCTTGCACTTCTTTTAGCCATTAGGATCAAATGAGCTTTTCTTGGTTTAGTCCCATATCAGAAATCCATGGGAGTTTCACCTCTATATATGTAGAGGATTTCCTCATCTCAAAGAGCAAGTTTTGGGTTGGAGTTTCGAGCCTTTAACATGGTATCAAAGTGGGTTTACCGATTGGATTCTCTATCCCTATGGGGACACGTGTCCCTACTCGTGTTGCGACCTAAACTGGTTGGTTCGGCACAAGGGGAGGTGTTGTAGTTTAGTCCTATATCAAAAATCCATGGGAGTCTCGCCTCTATATATGTAGAGGATTCCCTTAACTCAATCGCTAGGTTTTGTGTTGGAGTTCAGGACTTTGACAAAAGTATTGCTAGTACATCTGTTCTGGAGATAGTGGAGAGTTTAAAAAAGGGAAGGAGTCATAGAAACAATAGGGTTTTTAGAGAAGTAAGGGGATTTGGTGAAAATCCATAGTCTGTCAAACAAGGTTCATTTTTTCACATAAAATATGAATATTTCATGTTTCCAGTTCTCTTAGGCATGAATATCAAATGAGCTTCCCTTGAAAACATGCTTCTTTAAAGACCAGCTCAATAAATAGGGGTTCACAGAAACAAGTTTTTCCGAGGTATAATGGAATCTGGTGGAAACCCAAAGTCTGTCTGCAAAATTCCATTTGTTAAATAAGTCATTCTAAATTTCATGTTTTTACCTCTTCATCATGGATGCTATTACACTGAAATAGCATTATAATTATAGGTACTGGTTTTTATACTAAAATATCATACAATAGCGAATATACCTAAACTGCTTCTCGTGGTGGCCAACATGGTGCTGCCTATCTACCATCGGGGTAGTCACTGCACATCCTCGTCCTGCTGAGCCATCAATAAGTAGAGGTTGAAAGTCTCCCAATCAACATCACAGCAAAAACCTGCGAGATTGCTGTAAAAGGGTTGTGGAGGAACCATTTGATTGTCCAATGTCCATGGAAGAAACTGAGGAGAAGTTCATATTTTGGAAGCCAAAGCTTGATCCCTGCAAGTACAAAGGTCAGTGGGCCCCCAGGGATGTCCTGGGGTAAACTCCGAAAGCCAATTGACAAGTGGTGAGTTGAGGAATATTAAGTGCACGTGAGTCGATAAATAAGGGATATGAGATGCTAACAAAACTGAAGTACAATAAGCAAGATTTCTGTTTCATGAATAATTAGACGTGATTTTACAAAGATCCATAAATGTACCATATCACGTAGTTGTGTTGATGAGGCTCTCTTTTTTACCATGAATAACGTGCTGTAAGTTTTTATTTCTATTAGATATGAATAGCAAACAAGTTTTATTGGGAACATGGTTGTGTAGTGAACATGATCCCATGTAAAAGTGTTGTCCATATACTTGATTTGGAGACAGTGAAGAGTTCAGGGAAAAGGCAGGATGGGTTCATACAAACAAGTAAAATAAAATAAGATGGTTTTCATGTTTCTAGTTCTCTTATCATGAAAACTTCAAAACATGTTCTCTATTGAAGACTTAAAAAAGATAGTATTTCTCAGAAACAAGTCTTTGACAAGCATGTTGGAGTATGGGGAAGCCTAAAGTCTTGCAAGAAGGCTCTCCTTTGCTTTGCACATACAATAAGATGGTTTAAATTTCATGTCTTCTCCTCTTGATCATGTATAAACACTGAAATCGCATTATATACAGGTATTGATTTTTATACTAAAATGCCAAACCATAGTTGATGTACCTAAAATTCTTCTCATGGATGGTTGACGCCTCCAAAATCCTAGCCGCCACTGCCCATCCTCGTCCTGCCAAGCCACCAACAAGTCGAGTTTGATGTTCTCTCCATCGACCTCACCCTAGCATGGAATGCAGAATCAGTCGATCCGGATCGGGATCGACGCATTCTATATATGATCGGCCCAGGCCAATCCGATTCCAGGAGGGTAGCCCTCTGGATCGGTGAAATTCTGGTCGAATCAGCCGGAATCGGACTGAATCGTGTCTGCCACACAAATTTTATATATATACAGTGTCATATATATATATATATATAAACTATATATATGTACATGTTATAATTATATTTACATTGATATATGTGCAGCCCTTTTCATTCATTGTGATATATATATACATTAACTATATATACATACATATTATTATTATATTTACATTAATATATGAATGTATGTACAATAACACATATATAAATGCATAAAGTGTTCATTAATATGATACATAATGTATAAGGATGTAATATTAATTATGGTTGTACATTTAAGAGATATGTAAGTGATTACATGTATACATATACGAATGTGTAAATTTGTTAATTATGGCTGACCGTGCAGGACGATCCGTGTGTGTGTGCCCACATATTGGAGAGTTCAGGGCTTCAAGCTCCTTGTTCCAACATTGTTCACAATCTAATAATTGTGATATACATACAATGTATACATTTATAAGGATAAACATATTAATTATGTTTGTACATTAATATGATATGTATATTTCTATATGATTACATATATATTTTGTATACCTATATGAATGTGTAAATTTATATGTATGATTACTTATATCACACACACACACATATATATATATAAGACATTTTCCTGTTTTTTTTTCTGATTTTTCCTGATTTTTTCAATTTTTATTTTCAAAATCTGGTCGATCTTCATCGGCCAGACTTCCGGATCATCCAATGCCATCCGATCAAGATTGGGATCGACAAGATCACCAGAAATGGGTTGCGCATGAACCATTTAATTTCCCATGGAGGAAGAGAAGTGCATATGTTGGAGGCAAAAAGGCTAGATCCCTGCAACAGAATAAGGTCAATGGGACCCAAGGGATCTCTCGGGATAAACCCCCTCGCCGTCAACCCAGTCGACAAGTTAGATATGAAGTGGGGGATATCAGCTGCATGAGAGTTGAAAAAAAAATGGATGCAAGATATACTCAACTGGAATGCAATAAGCAAAATAGCTATTTGAATTATGACTAGGCATTTTTACTGTACAAAGAGCCATAAAGCATAATATCCCAGAGCTACTTCAATAAGGTTCTTTGCTTTATCATGAATAAGGTGCTTCATGTTTTCAGTTCTTTCATTCATGAATATCAAATGAGTTTTTTCTTGAAACATGGTTTCTCTAAGGTCAATGCAGAGTTAAAAAAAAATATGGGAGGGCCGGGGGTTCACAGAAAGAGGTAAATCTTTGAACCAATTTTTTATACCAAGGTTCCATTTTCATGTTTCCAGTTCTCGAAACCATGAATGTCAAACAAGTTTTCCATAAAAAATATGGTTATCTAAAGAACAGTTAAAAAACAGGGGTTCACAAAAACAAGACGTTGAGACTTGAGAGGCATAACGGAATTTGGTGGAAAGGCAAGGTCTGTCAGCAAGGTCTGTCAGCAAGGTTTCATTTGGTTGTCACATAAAGTAAGATTCTTCCACATTTTCATGTTTTTACCTCTTGATCATGGTGTAATTATGCTGAAATTGCATTATATACAAATAATGATTTTACACTAAAATGTTAGACAATAGTGAGTGTACCTCAAACTCTTCTAATGGGTAGTTAACATGGCCCACCCAATCTGAAGTCCTAGCAGCCACTCCCCATCCTTGTCCTATTGATGCTCTCTGCATCAACCTCACCCTCCTTAATTCTCGCAAAAAATGTATTGTAGAGAAACCCTTTGATTGTGCAATGAGCAGACTGAAGAGAAGTTCATATGTCAGAGGTCAAGGCTTTATCCCTGTAAAAAGACAAGGTCAGTGGATCCCCAGGCATGTCCTGGGGTAAACCCTCCGACGGTCAAGTCACTTCATAAGCTAGAGATAAGGAGGAGAATATGTAGTGCACATGATTTGAAAAAACAACAGATGCAAGATGTTCTCATAACTGAAGTAAGCAAAATAGCTATTTCAAAAATGACTATGCACGATTATTGCACAAAAAGCCATAAGTATCACATAGAGATTTCAATGAAGGTATCTGTTTTCTCATGAATAAGGTGCCCCAAGTTTTCAGCTCTCTTAGTCATGAATATTAAATGGTCCACTCTTTAATACATGCTTCTCTAGAGAACGGCTAAAAAGACAGGAGTTCACAGAAACATCAAACAAGTCTTTGAGAAGCATAATGGAATCTTGGGAAACCTCAAGTTTGTCAGCATAATTCTATTTGTTTTCACATATAATAAGATTGTCCAGATTTTATGTTTTGGTCTCTTGATCATGGGTGTTATTATGTTTAACTTCCATTATATATAGATAATAATTTTTACACTGAAAAATGTAATGCAATAGGGAACGTGCCTCAAATTCTTCTCATGGGTAGTAAACATAGTCCTGCCCCATCTGAAGTCCTAGCAGCTACTGCCCATCCTCATCCTGTTGGTCCACCAGCAACTTGAGGTTGATGCGGAGTTGTGGTCGATGCTCTCTGCATCAAGCTCACCTTTCAATCTTGCCAGAAATGTGTTGTGGAGGAACCATTTGATTGTCCATTGAGGAGCCTGAAGGGAAGTCCATATTGTCAGAGGCCAAGGCTTGATCCCTACAAAAAGACAAGGTCAATTGGTCGCTTGGCATTTCCTGGGGTAAGCCCTCTGGTGGTCAAGTCAATTTACATGCTAGACATGAGGTAGAGAACATGTTGAGTGCGTGATTTGTAAACACAATAGATGCGAGATGTTCTCATAACTGAAGTGCAATAAGAAAAATTAGCTATCTGAGATTCTGAATAAGGTGCTGCAAGTTTTCAGTTTTAGCCATGAATAATAAATCAGCTTTTCTTGACAGCATGGTTATCTAATTAACTTGAACCTGTACAAAAGTCTAGCCCATATATTTTCTTAGAAGATAGTGGTGAGTTGAAAAGGAAGAAGAAAAGAGGATAGGTTCACACAGTTAATTAAATATTTGAGGGGCCTAATGGAATCTAGTGAAAATCCAAAGTCTTTGGAAAAAAAATTTCATTTTTTCCCATAAAATAAGATGGATTCATGTTCTCAGTCCTTGATCATGAATATCAAATGAGTATTAATGAAAAATATTTAATGAATAGTTAGAAAAGGGGTTCACAGAAATAAGTGAGTCTCATAACCGAATCTGGTGAGAATTCAAACATCCATTTGATTTTCACATAAAATAAGATGGTTCTGAATTTGATATTTGCAAATTTTGATCTGGGTGCTATTACATTCAAATCCCATCATAGACAGGCATTGGTCTTTTATACATTAGTTAATGTACCTGAAATTCTTCTCATGGGCAGTTAACATGGTCCTGACTAGAAGCCATGGCCCATCCTCATCCGGCTGACCACCAAGAAGTTTTAGTTGACGCTCTCCTCAGCAGTCTCACCCCAGAAACCAGCAAGATCGTTGCATTGTGGAGGAACCATTTGTGTGTCCAATGAAGAGCCTGAAGAGAAGTTCATATCTTGGAGGCAAAAGGCACGATCCCTGCAAAAAGACAAGGTCAGTGGGACCCTAGGATGTCCAGGGGTCAACCCTCCTACGGTCAAGCCAATTTGCAAGCTAAATGTGAGTTGGGGAATATCTAGTGCATGTAAGTTGACACTGTTGCGAGATGTTCTCATAACTGAAATCCAATAAGCAAAACACCTACTTCAATGATGATTATGCATGGTTAATGTACAAAGAGCCACAAATGTATCAAATCAGCTATTTTAAACTCTTTATCTTATTACAAATCTAGTGCGGCATGTTTTCAGTTCTTTAAGCCATGAACATGAAATAAGTTTTCCTTAAGGACATGGTTATCTAATGTACATGAGCCCATATATCTGCTCTTGCTCCAGAGACACTGGAGATTGGGGGGAGGGGGTGTTGAATAAAAACAAGTAAATCTTTGAAAGGCAATATAGAACCTATTGGAAACCCAAAACCATTGAAAAGTGTTACCTTTTTTCCACAAAAGATTAGATGGTTTCATGTTTTCAGATCTTTCAGCCATGAATATCAAATGAGTTTTCCTTTAAAAGGCTTATCTAAGGAACAGCTAAAAAGACGGGTTTGCAGAAACAAGTCTTTGAGAAGCATAATGGAATCTCAACAATGTTTCATTTTTGTCACACAAAAGAAGATGGTTTCAGATTTCACATTTTCACCTCTTGATCATCGGTGTTGTTTTGCAGAAATTGCATTATGTACAAATAAGGATTTTACATTATAAAATGTCATGCAATAGTGATTAGTGAACATAACTGAAATTCTTCTCGTTGGTAGTTAACATGGTCCTGCCCTGTCTGATGTCCACGAAGCCACCGCACATTCTCATCCTGTTGAGCCGCCAAGAACTTGAGGTTGACACTCTCCCCATCAACATCGCCCAAGAACACTGGAAAGACTGCTAGATGGTGGAGAAACCATTTGATCATCCATTGAGAAGCTTGAGCAGAAGTTCATATGCTGGAGGTTGATCCCTGCAAAATGACAAGGTCAGTAGGCCCCCAGGGATGTCCTGGGGTAAACCCTCCGACGGTCAAGTCAATCGGCAAGCTAGATAAAAGGTGTAAAATACGTAGTACATGTGAGTTGAAAAAAGAAGGGTTGTGAGATATTCTCATAACTGAAGTGCAATAAGTGAAATAGCTATTTCAATAAGGTCAGCAACTTCAGTTCTCTTAGCCACGAATAATAAATGAGATTTTCTTGAAAATATGGTTATCTGATAAACTTGAACCTGTATAAAAGTATAGCACCATATATTTTCTTTGGACACAGTGGTGACTTGAAAAAAAAAAAAAGGAGGATAAGTTCATATAAACAAGTGAAGTTTTAAGAGGCCAAGAGAAATCTGGAGGAAACGCAAAGCCCGTGCAAATAAGGTTCCATTTTTTTTTCACATAGAATAAGATGGTTTCATTTTTCAGTCTTTTTGTCATGAATATCAAATCGCCAGTTTTCAATGAAAAATATCTAATGAACAGTAAAAAAAAAGGGTTCACAGAAACAAAGCAAGTCGTTGATAGGCATAATGAGAATCCGGTGGAAATCCAAAAGTTTCATTTGTTTTTCCCATAAAATAAGACGATTATAAATTTGACGTTTGCAAATCTTGATCTGGGAGTGATTACACAGAAATTGCACCCTAAAGATGTATTGGTCTTTTACACTAAAATGTCATACAATAGTTACCTGCGATTCTTCTGGTGGCAGTCAACATGGTCCTCCGTAGAATCCAGTCCCAGCAGCCACTGTCCATCCTCATCCTGCTGAACAACCAAGTCGAGGTCTGTTGCTTGCCAATCAATAGCACACTGTGGCGGAGGGATGTTTGTTGCAGAACTGGGATCGCAGTGTTGGAGCAGAGGAAGAGAGTCGCACACCAGGGGCATCGCTTTGTCTCTTTTAGGTTCATCTTGACATCCCACCTCGACAGGCACCCCTCCATCTCCTGCCGTGACAAACCTTTCGAAACCCTCCCAGTCAAATAATACCTGGAGGGAATCACTGGAAGCGGTTGATGGTCCTGCAGAGGGCGGCAGAGGGACGGTTGGTGCACCTAATTCGACATCCTCGAGTCCATCGGGGATCATCTTCCGCCTCCTCTTCTGGCCGGTAGCAAAAGAACCATCTTTCTCCATTTGTTCTTCTTCTCGTGTCGAGGCCTTGGTTCTCCGGATTCGACACAGGACAAGCTCCTTCTGGGCGCTGGAGTCGGGTCCGCCGCTGCTCTTGCTCCCTCGCTTCTTCGAATGCTTGTCATTGGGGAGTCGATACTCGTGCATTACCCAATTTGTGGACGGCCCGCGCTTGCCACCGTCGGGGACCTTGAAAGAAAAAGTGCCCTTGTACCCCATAACCTGGCAGTTGGAGCCACGGATCTGCTCCTCCCTGCCATTAGAAACCCAAGAGCCAGAACCTGCAGTGCGGGACGACCCTGGGCCGCGTGGAGTGATATATGAAAAACAGAAAAACCAGTCCGTTGTGCTGCGCGGCAAGAAGAAGCGATTCTGCGCAGAGACGGAAGAGGAGGAAGAAGAGGAGACAGCCATACCTGAGGCTGAGTGTACGAACCATGGCTCGGCGCCAGAAACATAAAGCTCAAGAATCGGAATGAAATCGTGACTAGAAGGCAGGTTCTTGGTCGTCTTCCGACGAAGAAAAAAACCTAGTAATTCCTGATCGGTGGGCTGAAAACGAGAACCTACCAAGACATTGGAGTTCTCATCGTATGTATCGTCGAAGTAGTCATCGTCGTCCAAGAAGAACGACTGCTCCTCCGCCGCGACCTTCGCTTTGCCCTTCTCCCGCATTGGAGAGAGAGAGAGCAGTAAACAGCAAACAGCAGCGAGTTACCAGGGGAGAGCAGCAGCGAGCGCCAAAAGCAAGCAGTAGACCGCGAACGCCAGAAGCAGGAGCGAGCGAGCGCGAGCGCCAATGGCGGGGGCGGGAGCAGGAACAGAGAGCTTGGAGAGAGAGAAAGAGAGCTTTCTCGAAGCAGTAACACAAAGAATAGTTTGGTGAGTCGAGCGGCTCGAACCCCACCTTAAATATCCTCTTGACACGCTGTTAGCTAACAACGGTTATTTTTAGCGTATCATTTAGAATTTTCAAAACTTTTATACTTATACCCCTGTTACCCTGTACACCTTACTTTTTAATAATTGTCAAACTGCCCCTGTCGACCCCCTTTACCCACCGTTAGACATATATTATTTCTCTAACCGTTGTAATGTAAACCCTTTTACTATATTATTATTATTACCTTGAGATTTCTAATAATTTAAAAAATACCCCTAAGTACCATCCGATTAGTTGGTCGTCCGTCCACCTCCTCGCCTTCCCTCTTTTCCTGTGAATCAAAGGCGTTATAAATTATGAAAAATAAATATAATTCTATTAACCAGCGTGCCACGGAAAAGTAACTACTAAATATATTCTTGAGTAAAAAAAGTCACTTTTCTAACAGGGTGAAAAATATTTTCTGAAAATTTGTCATTCTTAGGAACCCAAAACTTCATTTCAAAGTTCGCCGCATCGGAGAATCGGGGCGAATCGGATTTTTCCTGATCCGGTACGATTCACTTGAATCGGGCCAATTCGCATAGGAATCGGATGAGAATCGGTCCGATTCGATGGGAATCGGAAGAATCGAATTTCTCTTGATTCGATCCGATTCGGTCAAATTAGACCGATTCGATCCGCCACGTCAAACCATGCTTCACTCTGAATACAAGTAAAATTTTAAGAACAACAAATCTCGTATTACTTGGATAGAACTCAGGTCGTGCCACACCGGATTGGTGTGTGGCATGGTCCTATAGTATCATATTAGGGTTTTTTCGAGTCCATGACATGATCGGCACGGTACGATAAATAATATCTTTTTTTTATTTTTTTATAAAATTAATTGATATATGGTACAATACGCTCCCTATCTTGTAGTACCACCAAGAATGTGGTACTTCCAATTTGTTCGATCCCGCAAACCTTGACAATACTAAAAAAAAGGAGAAGGGCTTCTACTTTAACCTAGACGTTACTATCATCTATTATTTTTTGAAAAAAATTTTGTATGGAGATATATTTAAAAAAGATAGAAAAATATCACGTAAGTGTGTGACACAACTTTTACTCATAGATCAATTAACTAAACAAGATATGTACATTTAATTGCAAGTCCATAATAATATGTTGGCATTGCACTCGATGAAGTTGGATATTAGTATATTCAAATAAACTTACACTCATTTTCACTTACATATATCCAAGTTCACTCACTCATACTTTACATTCACTAATGTAAATAAAATTTCACTCATATATTTTACTCACATATATAGATTTTTACTAATATATATAAGTTTTCACTTATAAGTTCACTAGCATAAATAAGTTCTCACATATACTCGAAATTGCCAACATAGATATCCAATTTCAATCATTTATATTTTATATACACTAACATATATAAATTTTCACTCCATATACTCATTTTCCCTAACATATATAAGTTTTCACTTACATATACATATTTTCACCTACATATATCCAAGTTCACTTGCTTATACTCCATATTCACTAACATATACCTATTTTCGCTCACTTATATATTTTTCACTAACATATACTGATTAAATTTTTACCTTTTTTAATTTGTACAATGGTTCATCGTACCGTCCGAATCGACTGTGTCGCATTCTCCGTGATAAAATACGGTACCGTACCGTACTGCTGAGATACGGTGAAACTCATTTGTTTTGAAGTTTTCTCAACTGAGGCCAGACATCTTGGGGTCTACTCCCATTTGACTCTGCCTAACTAGAACCTTTGATGGTTGACAAGTCAGAAAGCTAACATCTTTTGAGATGTGTTTTCGAAAATG
This sequence comes from Colocasia esculenta, assembly GCA_014218235.1. Taxonomy (NCBI): domain Eukaryota; kingdom Viridiplantae; phylum Streptophyta; class Magnoliopsida; order Alismatales; family Araceae; genus Colocasia; species Colocasia esculenta. The sequence continues at coordinate 6,429,982 of CM024766.1, read as the reverse complement.
TCTCCCCAACTGGAGAACCATGCTTTACAAAAACAGCAGGGTAGCCAATGTGGGACTCAAGCCAAGCCTCAAATCCTTGTTGGGTATTGGTGGTGTGATCAGAAGGCCTGTTGAATAGCTTCCCTGACCAGATATGCTGCCACGGACAACCATCTCCAAAGGGGAAGTAGGCCTTCACCTTTTTCTTTCTTTTATCTAGCACAAAAACCACCTTAGACTTACTTCATGTGTACTGGTCCATCGCGGCACGTCCGGGTCACCCCATTGGGGTTACTCGATCGTGCCTGGGCTCCCGAGATCCCAGGCACGGCCCGGTTCGCACGTACTGTGGTGATTTCTTGCGGTACGACGATCCCTGAATTCTAGTACTATCTTTGATTGTACGCACTTCGACGGGATGACATTCGGTCCGAAAATAAAGTTAAATCTAAAGTCATCATAATTGTCAAAAAATGTACTGATTCTAAAAATATAAATATCAAGGATTATTGATATATAGATGTTAAGATTAAGTCGACTTAATAATTTTTGGGATAATTTTTACTTGACGAAAAATTAATGTAAAAAATTAAACTAAAATTACTATAATTTATATCATCTCTTAACTAGCTTATGTTTAAATTTTATCTCAATTAAATACTATTTAAATCCCTTAAATATATCGGATGTGAGAGGGAAAAGGAAAAAAAAAAACAGAGTCGTGTTAGCCAACATAAATGAACTAGTGATCTAAACTTTCCACATCCGAGTTTTGTTGGAAGCACGAACATTTAGAAGCAAACTGCCAAATGGGTTGATCAGTGCCATGAGAAGTTTGGAAAAAGCTAAACCGGCCACAATAACTGGGTGAGACAGAGGAAAATGGCTCCATATCGGGTGCCTAGTATTATGAACTAGAAGGCGTGTTTGATAATATTTAATAGACATCTAATGTCTGAAATAATTAATTTTTAATATGTCAAATTATTTGATAAAATATATGGAATAATGTCCCTCACTTAATTTGACAAGCCACTTAATTTTTTAAGTTAGTAAAAATTATATACTTTTTTTTTCAGACCCTCAAATTTCTCAACCCGCGATTGCCTTGACCAGTTGTCAAAGTCAAAGAGCCCAGATTCCAACGACCATCAACGAATTCTGACGACTCTGCCGACGACCAATCGTTATTTTTTTGATGCAATTTAAGAAACTCATAGAATAGCTCGTGGTGTTAGTTTTTACATGGTTGGACACGACATAGTGCGGACTGATGAGGTTCTGCTTCCAAAACAAAGCCTCCTAATTTTTATGTTTGGTATCAGGATAGATGATATCCTCACTATATCTCCGATCTATTCTAATATCAAACATTAAAATTTGAAGGCTTCCTAGGTGAGTGAAAACCACCATCAACGAAGAAAACATCTCCTCTAGAATATGATGGTTTCTCAAGATCTGCTCATTGGGTTCCGAAGGAAAGCGTCTTCCATACTTCAGCAGATTTGGTACCTAGAAATTTGTTTTTTTTTGTTGTATTTCTTGTGTTCATATTGTGGAGTTTATAGTCGAGGACTTTGGATTTATCTCTTTGTAAGGGGGATAAACGCTATCTTTTATTCTTGTTTAATTTTGCATATAAGCTATTGGTGAAATTTAATATTACATATTTATCACCCCTACGGTTGTATTTTCATTCATATTATTAAAATAAACTATTGCATGAAAGAAGACTATTTGTGAGATGTGATTTTTTTTATTTAAAATGTAGATATATCCATGTTTGAATATGTGGGCATATATATATATTACAGATCCAAGTTTCATTAAACATGTTGATCTCAAGCTGTCACTGGAAGATAAATCTATAATCATAGAGCGTAGACGTATTAGTCACACAAGTGATAATTTGTTCTGCCTCATATGGTCGGAGGGCTTGACGTCTATATGTGCACTGTTTCTTCGTCAAATGAGAGAAGGTATCGGGTCAGGACTAATTAACTTTGTTGCCTAAATACAACGACGTTAATTACATCTCTCTTTTGGGAGAGAAAATATTTGATTAATCAGCAGGAGAAAGAGCCTCATTGCCAGAATAGGAGACATCCAATACAAGATAGGCAGGAAGATTCGAAATTGACTATGACTAACAAAAGATAATCAAATTATATTCACTTGATTTATTTTAAGGGTTATTATTAGATTTGTTTTGAAAAGTTCAGTTTGGGTTGGATCCAGTGGTTTGATGAATCGGTGGAGCAATTGACTTGAGGGAAGGCTTTAAATGGAGTGTGAATCGGTGGTCTGTTGTGAGTCTGCGACTTGGGATTTTATGACTTGATCTGTAATTGTCAGTGGCTGTGACTTGCTATCAAGGACTATGTGAGCCTTAATCTTTGTCGAAACTGATTTATAATATATGGTGTTATTTTTTAGGTATCCACATGTGAGAATTATTTTTCAACATTTTAAAAAATTTAAATTTAAGTTTGGATTTGATTTTGATTTGAGTTTTATTTATTTGGACATGGACATAGTCTTATTTAGTTCATTTGACCTCCCCCACTAACTGCAGTTAGTGTTAATTATATCAGCACAAAGGCTGAATACCCTTGATTAACCATCAGACAAACCCTTAGAAACAAGAGAATATGACTCACATTTGAATGAAGTGAACGATACATGAAAGAAAATAAAGTTGCCAACATGCAATCTATTTTTTGGAATTTTTGATATTTATTTCATTTTTATTGATTTTTAAATGCATTTTCCCATTTCTTTGGTATTTTAGAATTATTAATTTTATTTATTTAAACATTTTCGTTATTTATTTATTTAAATTCGAATTACATGAATTAAGTTAATGTTTTCATTTATTTAATTGATTTAAATGTGAATTAACTTAAGGTGGATTAAAATTAATGTGAAACATAACTTGTTTGTTGATTTTATGTTATTAAAAATTAAAGGATAATATTTGGAAGATATTTCGTTAATGTTCGTCGAAAATTTGGTTGATTTTGACTAAGGAATTACGTAGTGCAACGTTTTAAATAAACGTGACATCACATGAGATAATTCACATAAGGCATGATTAAATGTTTTAAAAATAGCCTACTAGGCCCAATAAATCACACAAGATAATTTGTCAAATATCAGCCCAATAAGCACAAAATGTCTCAATTAACTGTGTAACAGTACAAGTATGGCCCAATAAGTAATCTAGGCCCAATATGAAATTCAAGCCCAATAAAGAATTTAGGCCCAATAAGGAAGCCCAATGGACCTTTTTCCGGACTTGAAAATAGCCAAAATCGCGCCTTGCACGATATTTTTTTAGGGTTGCCTTGCAGACCTTTTTTTCCAGACCGCCTTGCAGTCTTCTCAGAGCCTTGCTCTGGTTTTTTCCAGTTCAGAGAATCCTCCCTTGTGCCTGGGGCGCCCCAGGGCTATTTATAGGAGCTGGAGAGGACGCCGTCCCGACCATTTGATGTCCCGTCCCGGCCATTTGACTTCGTCCCGGCCATTCACCTTGTACTTGCCAAAACACCGTCCCGGTCAATTACGGACGCTCCCCGACCATTTAGATTTGGCTATTTGCATGTTTCCCCCTGTGAAATTAATTTAATTTTGTTTTCTACTTTGAATTTCCAAAAATTGGCCTTCCCTGTTGGCGCTGGGAGAGAATGGAGGAGGAGGAGAGGCGGCGGCCTCCCTCTCCCTCTCCTGCCGCGACCAGGAGCAGAAGGAGCAGCGCCCCCCCCCCCCCCCCCCCCCCCTTTCCTGTTGCGATCAGGACAGGGGGAGCAGCGGCCTGCCCTTCCCCCTTTCCTGTTGCGATCAGGACAGGGGAGAGGCCTTCTCCTCTGCTCTCTTTAAATAGCAGCAGCAGCAGCAAACAGCAACAGCAGCAGCGGCGCGAAGGAGAGACCGGCGGCGACGGCAGCGGCGAGGGAGGCTCCCAGCGGCGGCGACGGCGGCGAGGGGGGATCCCAGCGGCAGCGGCGGCGGTGAGGGGAGATCCCGGCGGTGGCAGCGGCGGCGGGGGCTCCCAGCGGCAGCGGCGGCGGCGAGGGGGGCCATCCCCTTCTTCCTCTCTTCTGTTCTGCGGCGGCTTCAGTGGGCAGGGGAGATCCCTGCTGCGCGGGGGGTGAGGCCAGGCGGCGGTGGCAGCCAGCAGCCTCTGCGGCGGCTTCAGTGGGCAGGGGAGATCTCTGCGCGGAGGATTCCTTCAGTGGGGGGTGCTAACAGCAGCGAGGACCGGCTGGGAGACAGCGGCAGACACCCCCCCCCCCCCCCCCAAGAGGGTTTACCAAGACAGGTTCGTCTCTTGCTTTATTCCTCCTCTTTTACTAGGGCAGATAAGAAATCATCAATGCCTAGCCATGCTTGCGTGTTACATTTTTTTCGGATGTGTCAATTTCTTAATTCTTTGGGATTTGCATGCTACTATTTTCTGGTCCAACAAATGCCCCCCACGCGGTAGGTGGGCGATTCCAACACAACGCGCACTTGCCGCGTGAATGTACTTTCGCTGCTGGGAGATGTTTTGCATATTTTGAACTTTTTGATATTCTGTGTATCATTTTGTTGATTTTCTCTTCAGGACGCCATGAACTCTCGCGGGAGAGGCCGTCGGGGTCGTCCCGGCTACTGGGGACGGTTGGGTCATGGCCGGGGACGTGGCCGTCTAGCAACTCAGGACCGCTCGCCGCCTTCTTTTGACTCTCGCCGTCGGGTACCTTTCATGGGGCCCACATTGATATCGGCAGAGAGAGCTTCTGCTCTAGACAAAGGCTATACACGCGTTGCTTTATGTCATTTAAATGCCTTATCGGAGGAGGAGATGCACATCGACTCTTCATGGGTTCTTTACTGTGAAGGGCAATTTCACTTCCGGCGCCCCGCTGATCTCCCTCGGCACCTTCCGTCAGATCAGTCTATATATGCTTTTGTGATTTCATATACTTGGTCGGGTGATGACAACGAGGGTCCCATACCTCTAGCTCGTGCTCAACGAGTTGCTTTAGAGAGAGCTATCCTTCTGGACCGTGACAGTTCACATGGCTTACTTCAGTATGCATTTCCAGCTTTTCCATGGCATGATGTTCGCTTGAATGAGCTGCCTTTGCCGGTGCAATTGGGTTCATACCGTCAATTGATGATCACTCATAGTATTTCCAGACCTCTTCAGGCAGCTACGTGGATGATGGCAGGTGGGGGCCGGGCCCCAGTTTCTGATCATCGGACTGGGATATTTCTTTCTGCAGCTGATGAGCTTTCTGACCGGTCTCCTTTTAGCGGTCAATGTTTTTTGCAAGACATTCTACAGAGTCAGAGACCCAGCTGGTATGGTAAGTTTAATGTCAGACGAGCACATGTTCCTCGTTCTGGAGCGACAGAATGGCTACAGTATGTACTCCAGCACTACCGTCATATGTTAGATCTTGTGGGCATTCGTCACGCAGTGACAGCTGCACTGTATAGATATCCTTGTTACACAGGGCTGGTCCAGGCTATAGCAGAGAGGTATAACAGTAAATGGAACACAATCTGCACTGCCGAAGGGGAGACGGCCATTGACTTGTGGGCTTTTCATCGAATTTCTGGTCTTCCAGTTATAGGCGAGCCTTATGAAGAAGTTGTACTTGATGAGTTCTACAGGAATTCCACCGACGGCCAGGGTCGTTATGAAATTGAGTTTTGCTACAGGTATTTGATAAAGGCTTGGTATGATCTGGCCAAAGCGCGCCAATCTGCTTCTGTTGCTGGTGATACAGATGGTTCTGGGACTTCACGCAACACTGCAAAAGTCAGCTTGCACACTTGGGTAAGATATTTTTATGGTGGCCCCTTCTGTTACGACAATGAATTTGCCCGTGCCGGGAGCTCTCGCCACGATATGTATGAAATACCCCGCCAGGAGCTTCCAGATTGTTCCCATGTATATGAATCTCCGACAGAATCAGAGAACCCTTGGGCATTGGACGAAATTACTCATTTGGCAGCTTATCTATCATATTGGTTGTGTACTTTTGCTATGCCTTTTGGGGAGGAGTCCCTTTTGCGACCAGAGGTGATATACCCAGCATGTCGTCTGGCTTGCAGTTGTCGGTTGGCCCTTGCTCCTGCTCCTGCTGCTCTAGCTTGTATTTATCATTCACTTGGGACTTTATCCGCACATGATCAGCCCCGGGATAGCACCACGTTGATGGCCACTCATTATATCAGTGTTTGGGCACATTGTCTTCTACCAGGTCGCCTCCCCATGGGAGAAGTCAGGGATTTCTCTATCCCTTTAATTTTTCGTTTCATGGACGAGCCAGAAGGAGATGACGAGGCACTTCTTTCTTCAGCCCGAGATACTTTGGGATTTGTGCCCGTTGGGGCTACCGGGAAGCTGCACTTTGATCATTCTTCCTTGCATTTCAGACCTTTCCTCAGTCATTCAGAGTTTGGACAGCCAGGTTGGTTTGATCCCTAGAACCAGCAGGTAGTTCATGGATTCGCCGAAAAGTGTGTTCGCCTGGCATGGCTTCAGTGTACCCGCCCAGGGGTATTGGTCTTTCGGAGAGGACAGACAGTTATCCTCGAACCTTACTATCCTCATAGATTTGCTAGAAATTTTGGCTATGATCAGCGGATTCCATCTGATTTTGAATTTCCACAGCTGTCTCGAATTTTGCACGGCGGATGTATTCATTTGCAAGTCCGCATGTGGTGGAATTTGTTCCAACAGGATAATGTCTCTTCGCTGGTCCACACTTCATCTTCCACCTATCGGGGGGCAGTGACCCTGAAATATGCTGACTGGTGGGCCAGCCACAGTGGGAACTTTACACAGCGCTCCGGTCCCATTCGCCATGTAGAGAAAGACTATCTGCGCAGGGAGGATCGCCCGCATTTTCATATCCGAGACAAGTATTTGAAGAAATATTTTCCAGAGTTGGCTACTCGTGTGACCAATGCTTTCCAAGCTAGAAATAAATTGCAGAAGCGTCCTTTGGCTCAGGTAGAGGCCGAACATGTTGATGTCCCTCGAATTCGCAAGCGGAGTGCTTCAAAGAAGAGGGCTAGGGCTGCTGCCCCGGATTCGGGCTCCTCTTATGAATGGTGGTCAGATTTTGTTCATGCTTGTGGATTGTCGCCAGATGCACTCGCAGACTCTTTACTCCCCCCAGCCACCTTTAGTGATGACTTGACCAGAGAGTGGATAGCCTACCTCAGCAGCGTTCTCACTTCTCTTGGGCCTCGCCGCGAGGCTTTCCTGATTCAAAGAGCACACAGTCTGGGTGACGTGTGGTCAGCTGTGTCCTCAAGTGCCCGAGAGTTGGGACTTCTCCCTCAGACAGTGATTCCACGCCCGCTTGCGTCAGTCTTGCCCTCAGGTGATATTTTCCTTTTGAATATATTCATATATGTTCCACTGCTTGAATTGTCTCTTTCTGATGGTGCTCATTTGCTTTCCTTTTTCCTTTAGATACTGTGAGCCCCTCTCGTCGTACCGCTCAGCCTGAGGTCCGTGCAGGACCAGATGTTAGTTCGCCCCTCCCCTCTTCTGAAGTAGCTGGCCCTCTTCATGACAGCGCAGGTGATGGATACCCCTTCCCTTTTGCACTTTCCCTCAAGAGAGAGAAAAATGTGTTTTCTCATTTATTTATTTTTATCTCGCAGATGGGGCGACCTTTTCACCTTATATTTCCTTGCATGTGGATTCCACTAGCACAGTGCACGCAGGTAGCTGTGGTTTTCTTTTCATTCATTTTTCCCTTCACTTGCCGACACTTTGCTTCCATGTTTATCTGTCCCTTCTTTGACTTTCACAGCTCCTGTTGAACCATTGTTGGGCTCCCTTCTATCCAAGGACCGGAATGTAGAGCCTGAACTCCCTGCTCCAGGAGCTCGAGAGGGGCATTCCAGGGAAGATGATATAGATGACTGGGATTATGAAGTGGACGTTACGGATATTCCCATTTTGAACCCAGATTGGGACCCTTCTATGGAAAATCCCGAAGACCCCAACTTCAGTGAGTTGATTTTTTTTTCTTATTGCTTTCTTTTTTTATCATGACATCTTTGCTGATTTTCTCTTAGATATGCCTTTTGGTGACTTGATGAAAATGATGGAAGCGCCCTTAGCTACCACAAATCAAGGGGTGCTTCAGGAAATGACTACTGCCACCGAGCCTGCGATGACTGAGACTACTCCTTCTCTTTTGGTTGGGGGTACCTCAGCTTTTAAAGCTTGCCGACCACTTTCAATTTTTCCTTCCTCTCAGCTCCCTTATTCATATGTACACATGCTTTGTATCTTATTTTGCAGCCACCCTCGACCAAGGCAATCTCTTGCCCGTGTCGGCTTCCACTGCATTAAATGAGGAGAAAGGTGAGCCTCCAGCACCATCTTGCCATCTACCGGACCCTTCTGTGCTTCCAGAGGAGACGGGGTTCCCTGCCAGACCCTCGTCCCAGCCTTGTGACTCGGGTACTAATTATACATTTTTCCCGCAAAGTATGATGATTTTTTGCAGCTTGTAATCAGTCCTGCTTTTCAGAATCGCTTAGGGTCTCCCCTTTTCTCTCTTACTTTGCTTACATGTCTTTCTTTTCATGTTCCACAGCTATAATTAGTCAGGACGGACTGTTGCCTACGCCAGAACTTGGCGAGGCAGATGGCGGTGATTCTTCTGCACCCTTGCCCCCTGCCTTGGACCTCCCAGCGGCTGTTGCAGAGGCAGAGGTCCCTGCCAAGCCTTCTGAGTACTTTTCGGGTATGTATACGTCTCGTGCTTCACACTTATAGCGATTCTTCATCATTTCTTATGCGTGGTCTCTTGGACGCAGGGAACTCAGGGGCGACCTCGCCTTTGAATGCTAGCGAGCCTAACTCATCAGGGACCCAAATTATTTCTGGCGAGCCTAGTGAGGCTACCGAACCTTTGTCGGGCGAAACTCAGCGGTTTTCCGCGGCTTTTGAGACTGCCGACGACTTCGAGGAGGTGTCTTCATGTCCTTCTCTAGTTGTTTCAGGTCTCTTCTCACCCCCTACATTAGATGTCTCCTTCGTATTTTATTCATGCTGAGTTTGATTTTCTTTGTACTTCTACTTGTGCAGGGTTGGAGCGATCGTCACAGGCCCTTGGGGTCTTAGAGGCCCGACTAGACGCTCTTCGTAGTGAGGTTGCTGGCCTTACCGACTAGATTTCTGTGGCACGGGCCCATCATACCTCTCTCCTCGCTAGGCAGAGGGAAGGATCGGCTCGTGCATCTCTTCTACACATGTTAGCATCACACTTGGACCGATCAGTTGCTGAGGACGTGCGACACTCCATAGCCTTGACCATTGGACTATCCTCTTTGGAGGTGGAGCGGAGCAGGGCCCGTGCAGCCATTACTGCTTTGGAGGCTGAGGCTGACCTTTTGAGGGCTAGTGATGTTGGGACATAGACTTGCTTGAGATGTCGCTTTTTTCATATTGGTGGCCGTGTTGTGCACTTATTTGCCTTCTATTTCTTAGGCTATCCCAGGGGCCTGTCCTGGGACTGAGACCTTTATTTGCTATATACATTACACTTTTGACTTTCGTCATCAGCATGTGATGATGATTTTTTTTTATGATGATTTTTTGATAACAGGGGCTTTAAGGCTTCCCCCACAAGCCACTAGTTGTTTGATTCAGAGGATTAGGGCTCCTCCGGGGCCACCACATGTTTGTATCAGAGAATTGAGGCTTCCCCAGTGCCGTGCTTTGGGTGAGGGAATTAAAGCTCCCTCCGACTTATAATTTCTTTTTTTTTTCACATTACCAATCCTAGCGCCCTTTCGGGTTTTCGCCACGATTGGCCCCCTTTAGCTTTTTCCGACACGCCTTTGCAGGTTTTCGTGTTGAGGGGTTTACCCATTTTTGCCTGAGGCGCCTTTTCGGGTTTTCACCTCAACTGGGTTTGGGACCTTTTTACCCTTGATCCATCATGATGAAGTGGTAGACCAAGTCCGTCGGGGCACCTCCTTTTTGAGCCCTTATTTATTCTATATTTTTTTTCTTTTCTCTCCCTTTTTTGTGAGGAATTAAAGGCTTCCCCGAGAGCCGTAAGAATTTGGATTTGGATTTTAACTGGGTTGGCCAACCTTGATGGTGTATTGGCCAGAAGCTTGGGTTGGTAGTCGGTAGGGAATTAAAGGCTTCCCTAAGAGCCATGGATTTAGAGGATTGAGGCTCCTCTAGGGCTCGTGATTTGACTTTTGACCGGTCTTGTTGACTTGTTAGCCAAAAGACATAGATTTTAACCTTTGACTGGCCTGGACGGCTTGTTAGCCAAGAGGTCTGGATTTTGAGCTTTTTGACTGGCCTTGACGGCTTGTTAGCCAAAGAAGCTCGGGACTTGACTTTTGACTAGTCTTGACGACTTGTTAGCCAAAAGACATAGATTTCAACCTTTGACTGGCCTGGACGGCTTGTTAGCCAAGAGGTCTGGATTTTGAGCTTTTTGACTGGCCTTGACGGCTTGTTAGCCAAAGAAGCTCGAGATTTGACTTTTGACTGGTCTTGACGACTTGTTAGTCAAAAGACATAGATTTCAACCCTTGACTGGCCTGGACGGCTTGTTAGCCAAGAGGTCTGGATTTTGAGCTTTTTGACTGGCCTTGATGGCTTGTTAGCCAAAGAAGCTCGAGATTTGACTTTTGACTGGTCTTGACGACTTGTTAGCCAAAAGACATGGATTTCAACCTTTGACTGGTCTGGACGGCTTGTTAGCCAAGAGGTCTGGATTTTGAGCTTTTTGACTGGCCTTGACGGCTTGTTAGCCAAAGAAGCTCGAGATTTGACTTTCTCTCCTTTTTTTTTTGAAGTGAGTATCTCCTCTCTTTTTTTTTTGTTGGGTTCTCCCTCTCTCTCTTTCTTCGAGCAGAGTTCGAACTTCCCACATTTCTTATAAGGGCGGAAAGACACAATCATCGTCGTCTCGGTTATAGCCCCCTTATTTGATTATTCATTTGAATGAATTTAAGGGTTGTTTCGTCATTGACAACTCTTGCGTCTTTCCTCTTATAAGGAATGCGGGATAGCTCGATCTCGCTCCAGGAAAGGTCGAGAGAGTATCCCCGTTTCTTTTTTTTTTTTTCACATTACCAGTCATGGCGCCCTTTCGGGTTTTCACCATGGCTGGCCCCCTCTTGCTTTTGCCTGCATGCCCTTTCGGGTTTTCATGCAGCGGGGTTTCCCGATTTTGCCCGAGGTGCCCTTTCAAGTTTTCACCTCAGCTGGGTTTTAGGCCTTTTTACCCTCGATTCATTTGGAGGAACAATGAATCGAGTCTGCCGGGGCACCTCGTTTTTAAGCCCCCCTTTTTTTTTCCTTTTCTCCTTTTTTTTTTATTGAGATCATGTAACGGGATCTTTTCCATATCTTCAGTATGTACCAAAGTCGGATCCACCTGTTACATTGTGTAGACGTACTCACACTCAGGGGTATGGTACAGTTTCATGTGTCTACCATTTAGAGGCGGAAACATCATATTTCCTTCTTGGTCGACTACCGTGTAAGCACCACCTTCAAATGCTTTGTCAACCACAAATGGACCGAGCCAATTGGGTACGAATTTATTCTTGGGTCGAGAGGCCATGACGTCCTTTTGTTTGACCATGACTAAATCTCCCTTTTTAAAAGCTCTTTCCTTCACGAGCTTGTCAAAAGCGCGGGACATCCGTGCCTGATAATTTCGAAGACGTTGGTATGCGACCAAGCGTTTTTCTTCCAAATTTGACAACTCCTCAAGCCGTCTTTCTATTTCGGTCCCCTCATCAGTAGGTAGACCATAATGGAGAGCTACTCTATAGGATGAGAGCTCAATTTCCACAGGAATGACTGCTTCGGTCCCATAAACAAGGGAAAAGGGTGAACATCCTGTGGGAGTTTTGTAGATGGTGCGATAGGCCCATAGAGCTTCATGCATCCTTTCGTCCCAATCACGCTTTCGACCATTTACCAATTTGACCATGAGCTTGCATAAAGTTTTATTGAAGGCTTCGGCTAACCCATTGGCTTGAGGATAGTAGACCGTTGACATCCTCCATTCGATGTGGAATTTTGCTATCAATTTGTTTATTGTCTGATTTTTGAATGGAGTGCCATTGTCAGACATGATCCGACTCGGAACACCGAACCGGTATATGATATGATGCCGGACAAAGCGAGCCACCGCTTCTCCGGTAGTTTCTTTCAGAGGTACAGCCTCAGCCCATCTTGAGAAATAATCTGTGGCAGCCAGAATGTATTTATACCCCTTGGATGATGTAGGGAGGGGACCCACTATGTCCATTCCCCATTCAGAAAATGGCCATGTTGGTGTTGTTGGGTGGAGCTTGCTTGGTGGTTTTCTTGGCACGGGCCCATAGGCTTGGCATTGGGGGCAGGCTCGAGCGAATCGCTCGCAGTCTGCAAACATTGTTGGCCAGTAAAAGCTTTGCTTTGTATATTGATTTTCATTTTTGGGCCAGATTGGTGGGCTCCGCACAGTCCTGCGTGTACCTCCCGCATGATCCTCTTGGCTTCTTTTGGGGATAGGCATCTCAACAGTAGGGATTTATCCTTCCCGGGTGTAAACTTGTATAATGTATCATTTATCAGCTTGTAAGAAGCAGCTCTTCGCAACAGTTGCACTCGCTCCCCCCTTTTATCTGGTAGCCAACCATTTTTTATTTTGATGATAGGAACGTGCCAATCATCTTCTTCTTGGCCTTCATTTTCTCCCAATGTATTTGCCTCAAAGGTCGTCAAACCATCATGGCGATTTAGGGTGCTCGGAAGCAGTCTTCTGTTTCTTATGGTAATCGCCAGTTCACCTTCAGGAGGGAGTTTGAGAGCGGATGCGAGCTTGGCCAATGCATCAGCCTGTGAATTTTGACTTCTTCTAACATGTTCTATTTTAAAGTGATAGAACCTGTCACTGAGTCTTGTAGCTGCTTCAAAGTAGGCTTTCAATTCTTCTTTTCGGACTTCAAAAATGCCCAACATTTGTCTGACGACTAACAGTGAATCGCCAAACACTTCAATGCATCTTATGCCCATTTCTAGGGCGATTTCCAGGCCAACTATGAGGGCTTCATATTCTGCTTCATTATTTGTGAGGGATTCCATAAGAGCACATGAATAGTGCAATATCCCTTTTTCCAGGGTTACCAAGACAATTCCTGCCCCTGCCACATTTGTCGATGTGCCATCAGCTTTCAGAGAAGCTCGCGCGGCCCCATCAAAGTATAGCTGCCAGTATTCAATTTGTGCTTCTTGGGCTTCATAAGTTTCTTGAGAGGGGAGCACCTCCTCGTCAACCAATTCCGTATTTAGAGGGGAGTTTTTTGGCACCGGATGGGCGGCCAAGAACTCTGCCATTCCCTGTCCTTTAATTGCTTTTTGTGGCACAAAGGAGATATCAAACTCCATAAGCAATAGTGCCCATTTTCCCAGCCTCCCTGACAGGACCGGCTGCTTGAGTAAGAACTTGAGAGGATCACATCTAGAGATGAGTTGAACTTTGTGCGCCAGCAAATAATGCCTTAACTTTTTAACGGCAAAAACCAATGCCAAGCATAACTTTTCCATTGGTGCATATCGGTGCTCTGGTCCGACTAGCATCTGACTGAGATAATAGAGGGGTTGCTCTTTGCCTCCTTCATTTTCTTGAGCAAGTAATGCCCCCAGTGAAGCATCCATAGCCGCAATGTATAGAATTAGAGGTTTCCCTTTAATGGGTGCCCCCAGCACGGGCGGACTGAGGAGATATTCTTTGATTTTGTTCAAGGCATTTTGACATTCTTCATCCCAAATAAATGGGGCCCCTTTCTTTGTCAATTTACAGAAAGGTTGGCATCTTCCTGACAAGTCGGATATGAATCTCCTGATGTAAGCCAAACGACCTTGGAGGGAGCGTAGCTCGGTGAGCGTCTTAGGGGAAGGCAATTCCCTAATGGCCTTGATCTTATCGGGATCTATTTCAATACCCCGGTAGCGAACAATGAACCCGAGAAATTTTCCACTTGACACGCCGAAGGCACATGTCATAGGGTTCATTTTCAGCTTGTATTGGCGGAGCCTTTCGAAGACCCTGCGCAAGTCTTCTACATGATTTTCTTTCTTTTCCGACTTGACGACCAGGTCGTCCACATAGCATTCGACCAAGTTATGGAGCCTTTCATCGAATATCTTGGTCATGGCCCTTTGGTAGGTGGCGCCTGCATTTTTCAGGCCAAAGGGCATTCTTTTGTAGTTGAATATGCCTTTAGGCGATCGGAAGGCCGTGTGATTTTTGTCTTTGTCGGCCATCCGAATTTGGTTGTACCCCGAGCTTCCATCCATGAAAGACAGTATTTCATGTCCTGTGGTGACATCCACCATTGTTTCGGTTATGGGCAGAGGGAAGTCATCTTTTGGGCATGCTTTGTTTAGATCCCGGAAGTCAATGCAGACCCGAACCTGCCCGTTTTTCTTTTTTACCGGCACTATATTGGCCAGCCATATTGGATACATGCAGTCTTCGATGAAATCGACATCCAAAATTTTGTTAACCTCATCCACAACTTTCTTTTCCAGCTCTGGATGCATTCTTCTTTGAGTTTGTTTCACAGGCTTGGCCTCTGGAAAAATAGCCAATTCATGTTCGGCCACAGACGGATCCAGACCCGGCATTTCTCTATAAGACCAAGCAAAACAATCTTTGAACTCTGAGAGTAGTTGTTCATATGCTCGTCTTTCTTCGTTATTCAGTAATGCACTGATGAACACAGGACGAGGATTGTCTGGTGCCCCCAGATTTACTTCTAAGAGTTCATCCACAGTGGCCTGCCCACCATCTTCCAATTCTCGGGGCGCAGGCTCTAAATCGACGAAGTCCTCTTCGTCGTCTGTGTTAGTCATGTACACTTCCCATTCTTGCTCCTGACAAGGGAGATTTTCATGTTCATCTTCCATGGGGCTCTGCCCCCTTTGCTTTTCAATTCCCATACTCATGGGAGCAGGGCTTATGCTGACCATGTTCACTGCATAATGCACCATAGGGTCTTCACGCGTCTCCCATCCGAGACCTCTTCGATCATTGTGGGAGAAGGGCGGTTGCCCCTTGACATTTGTAGGGTACCACAGTTCTTGAAACAGTTTACCCCTCAAACTATTCTGAGTCTGGGGGATATTTTGTTTTTGGCACATATCTTTGATGTATTGTGGCATATCTTCAAGTTCTCCAATCATTTCTTGAGACTCAGACATGGCATGTCTTTGACCGAAGTCATCTTGTGGAGGCTGCTTGGGTGTTGGCTCTCCTTTGTAGAACACAATCGGTCTACCATCTTTATGGCGAGCTATGAAGAACTTTATTGGCTCAACTGTATATACTTCACGCCCAGCTGTCACTTGTGTATGATCTTGTGGCAACGGTATTCCGGCCTCTATCAACTGGCTGACAGTGTTAGCTTCTAACCTGATGATAGGTCTTTGAAGTTGGAGGGGTTTTTGGCTTACATCCCCCGACTGCTGGATTTGCATGAGTGCTGCCACCCTTCCTTTATTGACTCTTATTTTGCCACTGCTTTTCGAGGAGGTCCCCGCAATCTGTTTGCCTTTATCTTGCTTCTTAGGGGGATCAGTCGCCCCTTCAAAGTATAGTCTGGCGTCAGCTAGGTGGCATTCATATACTTTAAATGGTTCTAGGTCTGCAAAGACCCGATGTTGCTCGCCTTCTTTTGTGTATTTCAAGCATTGATGGAGGGTAGAGGGCACAACCAAATTTTTATGCAACCATGGTCGACCCAAAAGAGCTTTGAAGGAAGTATTAGTGTCAACCACGTAAAATACGACCTTTGTGACAAAGTCACCCAGGGCTAGGTCCACATCCACACGTCCCAGGGCTTCTTCAGAATCTTGGTTGAACCCTGCTATTTTAACTCCTTCCACTTTATGTAAATAAGGAGTAAGGAAAAGACTGTGAAATGTCTTTAGCGGGATGATGTTCACCGCGGAACCCGCATCGACCAGAATGCGGTCCAGCTCTCGCCCATTTACCTGCCCCCTCATATATAGAGGCCTGTTGTGACAGGAAGAGGGTAACAGCATATCATCTTCTGTGAAGGTCACAGAGGCTGTCAATGTTTCATACATTTCTTCTTTCATTTATGCCACATGGGCTTCATAGACTTCTGGTTCCTGCAACGCTGCAATGAACGCCTCACGCAATTCTTTGCTCAATGCTAAGGCATCCCAAATACTAAGGTTGGTCGGAAACCTCCCCAATGCTTGGAGAACCTTTCGGTTAGCTCTATCCTTGGATTTTTCAAAGGGGGGCATTACTCTTGCCAAACTTTTGGGTGCTTGTGATGGAAGGGGAATTGCGACGTCGCCACTTATCCCCTCTTCTCGTTCTTTTTCTAGAGAGAGCTTCTCAGCTACGAGAGGTATCAGCTCTTCTACTCTCCCTTTGGTTGATGCTTGAGAGGGTCCTTCATTCATCACTGCTATGGGCATTGGCATGTCCTCCTCAATAGCAGGATCTTCCTCCTCCTCATCGGACGGCGGGAAGACATACTCGTCACCCTTAGTTTGAGGTACAGGGACGGGCCCTGTTTTTTCCCCTCTGAAGTAGATGACCTTCTGGGATGGCTTATTTCTTTGGTAAGTTTTGAATGGCTTTCTGGCTTCAGGGGGCACACAGCGGATCCCTGATTTGGGTTGTTCCCCCGGCTGAGAGGTAAACACATAGGTCATATTGCACGAGAATGTCTGCACTTTTTCGACTAAGTCTTCAACGGTGCAGTCAGTTCCCCAAAACATTTCACTTTCACTGACAGAGGAGGGGGCATCTCCCTTTCGCATATGTTCTCGCAGCTCCATGAGCCATTTCTTCAGGCGCATTTTCCGCTCTAGTTCCTCCCATGGTATATATTTTTCCAAGGGGGTTGCTTTAGTTGGTAACACTTGTTGATATTCCTCCAATTCATCAATCAACCCCTGGAGCTTTTTGAGAGGGCCATTGACTTCATTTGCTGTAGAAGTCTCACCGACTATGGATTCCTTCTTTAGCTTCCTTTTCTCATTCTTTCTTTGGTTCTTGATTCTCTTTCGCAAGACTGCTAGTTCTTGCAAAGTCTTTTCATTTGCTGCCTCCCTGGGTGGGGCGGC
Source organism: Colocasia esculenta (assembly GCA_014218235.1). Taxonomy (NCBI): domain Eukaryota; kingdom Viridiplantae; phylum Streptophyta; class Magnoliopsida; order Alismatales; family Araceae; genus Colocasia; species Colocasia esculenta. Next base: position 6,412,839 of record CM024766.1, on the reverse strand, counting down.
GCCACCAGGATGTGACTTCCTGGGTTGTCGCTTTCTTTGAGACTTCTTAAGGGCTGACCTCTTTTTCGCTTTCACCTGGGTCCAGCTTGCTTCTTCTTGCTGGTTGTGGAATGTTGCATTAATGGCCTTTTCCACCATGTCATCTGGCAGTTGTTGATATGCGGCAAATCCAGGGAGCTTTGTTGACTGCTCAACTTGTGCCGCTTCTGTTTGAACTGTAGCATGGATTACATTCGCCGTGAATGTAAGCTTCGGCTGCTGATGTGGTTGCGGTGGATTTACTAGGTGTTTAGCCATGTCAATAATTCCTGCTTGAATCAGCTTTTCTGCCCGATTTTTGAACAAGTAACAATTTTCCAAAGTATGTCCCAGCATACGATGGTATGCGCAATAATTGGGTCTATCCACCATTGTTGCTTCTTCTGGGCGCTTAGGCTCCGGGAGAGTGATTAGATTCTCTTGGAGACATATATCTAGCAGTTCTTTGGTGTGCTCCCTAGTAAATGAATAGGGAGCACTGAGTCTCTCACCCAATGAAAGTGTTGATCCTTTTTCATTTTTCTTGGTATTTGGGGGAGCGGATGCCTCACCCTTGCCCCCTTTTTTGCCAAGTGCTGATGAGAAGTCCACAGCATTTACTTCTCGCGATCCTGAACCCTTGTCTTTTGGCGGCTTGCCTTTTCCAAACACCGTGGTTGGATTTTCTGCAAAGAAGATTTCAATCTCCGCCACTGTATTGTTAAGATGTTCAAACGTTCGGATATTAGCTCCTAGAAGCTTTTCCTTGATTTCTGGCTTTAGACTTCTTTGGCATAGCTTCACCGCATCTTCATGTGCCGGCGGTTGTTCACATTTCATGCTCATGTCACGCCATCTTTTGATGAAGTCTAGAGCAGACTCATTTTTATTTTGCTTTAGAGATATAAGTTCTGCCAAGGTGACTCTCCTTTCTGTTACTCGGAAGCGTTCGAAGAATTTTCTTTGCATATCTTCCCAGCTAACTACCGAGTTGGGCTTCAGTCGGGCATACCATTGAAATGCTGGCCCCGTCAGGGATGTTGAAAAATACCTCAGCAGGTATGACTCTTCAGTTGCCAGCTCTCCCATGATGCTCATGTAATGAGCTATATGTTCATGAGGTGACCCCTCCCCATTGAATTTTGAGAACTTTGGGACCTTTGGGTGTTCTGCTGGGAGCTTTTTGAAGAGGTGGTGTACAGGGTACGGTACTCTGTACAAGTCATAGGTGGCAGACCCCTCATTCTGCTCAGCCATTTTCGCTTCAATTATTTGCTCAATCATGGCCCTCTGAGAGACCATTGTTCCTTCAAATGTAGCATTTAACTGTGGCAGCTCATGCCTTTGCTTTGCACCATGCACCTCTTGAGTTTCCTCGTGGCTTGAGTTTGGATTCTCAATTGGTTGCCTAGCCGTGAATTCTGCACGGGGTGTATTGGGTGGCACATTCCCTGGTTGGGATGCCGTTGTAGGCACTGCTGGCTGACTTGCTTGTTGAACTTGCTGAGGCTGTAATAGTTGTTGGGCCTGCTGTGGAGACTGTAGTGACGGTGATTGTTGTGGTGGCTGTGGGGGCGCCATGCCCAATTGTTGCATAAGGCTTTCCAACATCGCCTTAAGCTTTTGGTTTTCTAGCATTACTGTTTCCAAATTTGGTGATGGGGATACCCTGATATTATAACCTTCGTTAGACCGACCTTGGTCTAATGGGTAATTTGAAGTTGTGGCAATGTCGGTCACCCCCGCGCCTCCTTCATTTGGAAGTGATAGGTCACCCTCTGTATTTACCCGGTCAAGCCAGGCCCGAGCTTGCTCCCTCCTGCGACCAACTGTCGCGGGATGCTGCTCTGTATTTGAAGTTTCTACCTGGTCAGTGATTGCCGGCAAGTTGATATTGGAAGTGTAGCAAGTGTATACTCGCACGCCTTCTTCAGTGATTTTCACTGTTCTCCGCTTCTTCTGCCTCAGGCGTGCAGCAGGACCCAGGCGCTGGAAAACTGATATTCTAGGGATATTTCCATCCCTTTCGTGTTCTTCAGACATGAAATTCTGCCCCGTCTCCGGGCTTGCTTGCCTTCTTCTTTCTTGGTATACTCCCTTCCTTTTATATCCTCTTTGCGGATAAGCCGGTTGTGGAGGGGTGCTCTCTTTAGTCCGAGACTCTTGGGAAGGCTCCCTTTGTCTTTCGTGGACCTTCCTTCTTCTAAAATTCTGCCACATGGCTGGGTCTTGCTTCATGACCCCTCTCGCATTCTTTCGCCCTATAAGGGATTCCAGGGACCTTACTCTTCGGAGCTCCTGAGCTTCTTCTTTGGTAACCCACATTTGTTTAACCCGAGATGGGTTATACACTTCTTCTTTTTCAAAATTAGCTTTGTATTTCCTAAAGCCAAATTTGTCAGGTTTAGGGTTCTGGGTTTCAGCTTTCACCCATTGTTTTTTCTTCTCTTTCACTTTAAAGCTTGGCTTATCCTGCTGCACTTTGGGCAGTATGCCAAATTTGTTCCTTACCGGAATGGTAGCCACATGCCGTTCCGGTATCACCATGGTCTCACTGCCGTCCAGGCGGATCCGGAGCTCGCCAATGCGGACAGTCTTTCCAGAGCTTGAAATGCCACGGGTCGTGGGCTTCTTGCCGTACTTGTGCTTTCTATGCTTTTTTGTCGTTGGAGTGTCGGTGAAGTTTATGGCATAGGTAGTGAACATTTGAATCAAGTCAGCCTCCTGAGCTTGAGGCTCCTCCTTTGTCTTGCTTGCTTCATGGGCTTTAGCAGCAGTAGGTACGACGGCCGGTATCACGCCCAGGAAGTATGGAGATTCCACCACAGGGGGAAAAGCTCCAAACCTGGTGGGCGTTGTGAGGTAGCCGTTTCGTATGTGGTCCTGGACCACAAGTGGGCCGAAGACCACGCCCGGAGTATGCGCCAGAGCCACCATTGCAAGACCTGCACAGAAAAGGTATTATGTGAGTACATCTTATTGTTAGGGTATTGTCTGATGGAGAGATGAAGGGAAGGGAGGTCCCCAGCGGAGTCGCCATCTTTGTGAGAATTATTTTTCAACATTTTAAAAAATTTAAATTTAAGTTTGGATTTGATTTGATTTGAGTTTTATTTATTTGGACATGGACATAGTCTTATTTAGTTCATTTGACCTCCCCCACTAACTGCAGTTAGTGTTAATTATATCAGCACAAAGGCTGAATACCCTTGATTAACCATCAGACAAACCCTTAGAAACAAGAGAATATGACTCACATTTGAATGAAGTGAACGATACATGAAAGAAAATAAGTTGCCAACATGTAATCTATTTTTTTGGAATTTTTTGATATTTATTTCATTTTTATTGATTTTTAAATGCATTTTCCCATTTCTTTGGTATTTTAGAATTATTAATTTTATTTATTTAAACATTTTCGTTATTTATTTATTTAAATTCGAATTACATGAATTAAGTTAATGTTTTCATTTATTTAATTGATTTAAATGTGAATTAACTTAAGGTGGATTAAAATTAATGTGAAACATAACTTGTTTGTTGATTTTATGTTATTAAAAATTAAAGGATAATATTTGGAAGATATTTCGTTAATGTTCGTCGAAAATTTGGTTGATTTTGACTAAGGAATTACGTAGTGCAACGTTTTAAATAAACGTGACATCACATGAGATAATTCACATAAGATATGATTAAATGTTTTAAAAATAGCCTACTAGGCCCAATAAATCACACAAGATAATTTGTCAAATATCAGCCCAATAAGCACAAAATGTCTCAATTAACTGTGTAACAGTACAAGTCTGGCCCAATAAGTAATCTAGGCCCAATATGAAATTCAAACCCAATAAAGAATTTAGGCCCAATAAGGAAGCCCAATGGACCTTTTTCCGGACTTGAAAATAGCCAAAATCGCACCTTGCACGATATTTTTTTAGGGCTGCCTTGCAGACCCTTTTTTCCAGACCGCCTTGCAGTCTTCTCAGAGCCTTGCTCTGGTTTTTTTCCAGTTCAGAGAATCCTCCCTTGTGCCTGGGGCGCCCCAGGGCTATTTATAGGAGCTGGAGAGGACGCCGTCCCGGCCATTTGATGTCCCGTCCCGGCCATTTGACTTCGTCCCGGCCATTCACCTTGTACTTGCCAAAACACCGTCCCGGTCAATTACGGACGCTCCCCGGCCATTTAGATTTGGCTATTTGCATGTTTCCCCCTGTGAAATTAATTTAATTTTGTTTTCTACTTTGAATTTCCAAAAATTGGCCTTCTCTGTTGGCGCTGGGAGAGCATGGAGGAGGAGGAGAGGCGGCGGCCTCCCTCTCCCTCTCCTGCCGCGACCAGGAGCAGAAGGAGCAGCGCCCCCCCCCCCCCCCCCCCCCCCCCTTTCCTGTTGCGATCAGGACAGGGGGAGCAGCGGCCTGCCCTTCCCCCTTTCCTGTTGCGATCAGGACAGGGGAGAGGCCTTCTCCTCTGCTCTCTTTAAATAGCAGCAGCAGCGGCGCGAAGGAGAGACCCGGCGGCGACGACAGCGGCGAGGGAGGCTCCCAGCGGCGGCGGCGACGGCGAGGGGGGATCCCAGCGGCAGCGGCGGTGGTGAGGGGAGATCCCGGCGGTGGCAGCGGCGGCGGGGGCTCCCAGCGGCAGCGGCGGCGGCGAGGGGGGCCATCCCCTTCTTCCTCTCTTCTGTTCTGCGGCGGCTTCAGTGGGCAGGGGAGATCCCTGCTGCGCGGGGGGTGAGGCCAGGCGGCGGTGGCAGCCAGCAGCCTCTGCGGCGGCTTCAGTGGGCAGGGGAGATCTCTGCGCGGAGGATTCCTTCAGTGGGGGGTGCTAACAGCAGCGAGGACCGGCTGGGAGACAGCGGCAGACACCCCCCCCCCCCCCCCCCCAAGAGGGTTTACCAAGACAGGTTCGTCTCTTGCTTTATTCCTCCTCTTTTACTAGGGCAGATAAGAAATCATCAATGCCTAGCCATGCTTGCGTGTTACATTTTTTTTCGGATGTGTCAATTTCTTAATTCTTTGGGATTTGCATGCTACTATTTTCTGGTCCAACACCACACTATGAAATGACATTTTGCATTATTTTTGTATGCAAATGTAGTCTGTGCTTCCATTTAACAAATCGTTTCTAGGATGATAATAATGCTTGAATTGCTTCCAAGATTACGTGTGATTGGTGACACATTACCTATGTGCTCTTCCATGGAACAGCCATTCCCAATTTTTGACTAACATATATTAAAAAAGTGGTAAAATGAATAAGGGGGTTTCACCAATTATCAACTAAAAGTTTCTTTTGCACATACACCTTCTTATAGACAAAATTACGAAGTTATGGCCTTCTGATGGCCAAAAAATATGTTCACTGACATGTTCTAGATGACGGAGCTAAATATGCCCCTTCTCCTATCCAGCATTGCAAAACTATTAATTTCTTGACCAATTTTCTAGTTACTCTTAAACTGTTGAAAATAAAAAAAGTTTAAGAGAGAGAAAAGGGAAGATATGCTTGTCCAAAACGATTAATTTGGAGACTGATGGAATATTTTGGGCCTCTTTATTATATTTAGGATTACAGCGAATATTGAGCTTAATTAACAGTATGCTTAGCACCCTGATGCAGGCAAATACATTTTTAAGGAAGATCGCCAATTCTGCAGCTTTTGTAAGCAGTGGGTGTGTAAAATGTAATAAGCCCTCAAAAAAATGGCTGTTACCCAGACTTCAAGAAAGCGTAAATATTTTTAAGGGCAAATTAATTAGGAGTCTCTTAAAAGATATTTGACTTATTTTTTAGTCTATAATAGAGCTGTAACTCATTACAGTAAGTGTGATCTCCTGTTACAATATATGTTAAATCATGTTACAGTAAAGACTTTCTTATTACAGTTAGGAACTTCTAATTAATTTCTCCTATTTTTAATTTTAAGTTGAGTAGAGATACCATGTCCCCCATCCCATGTTCAGGTTGTCAGGAAAAATTGAAATTTCTGAGTTGAGACCTAGACGATGCTTTAAATTTTGTCAGCTACCTTTGTTGCCAGCTCATTATGTAAGGATTAATGTTCAATAGTTTGGCAAAACAAGATTCATAGTTTGGAACCAAGAGTTGACATGCTGTGTTGCTAAAATATGTGTAATTATAATGTGATGTAAACTAGTTGAAAATAATGGTCCCACACATCAAGTGGTCCTTAAAAATATCTGTAAGACTGGCCAAAATTTTCTAGAAACCAAGTTATCATGTTATATGCATGATTAAAATATCTGTAGAGCTAGCTTTTACACACAAAAAAAAACCATGTAATATGCATCATTGTGGCTAAAAACCATTTTTATGTGAATATGTCAAAATGGCTCAGATTGAAGCCCAATACGATTCTCTTTTTGTATTTTTTTTTATGACGGAGAATGTAGTTTCTCGAACTTATGTGCAGTTTAAGAAATATGAATTTAAATCTCAAGTCTCACTCACAGTATTACCTTTTTCATAAAAGTTGCACTTCAATTGTAAAAATGACCGTTCTTTTGTTTGCGGCTTTCATATCATGATCAAGATGAATAACTCCTCCTCGTCATCATAATCTTATCCCATTAATTAAGGTTAATTATATGAATCTTTTTCTGTCAATTTTTATTATCAAATGTTATATTCACGTTCAAATTTAAGAAGAAGTACTCTAAGTCCTTCCTAATAATATTGTATCATTTTTAGATCTTAATTATTTAACTCTTTTATTAATATTTACTAAAATTTGATCACATCTTTTAACCAAAAATATGTTAAAATGACGATACACGTGTCTAAACTATATACGTCTATTTTTTTTTAATTTTTCTATCAATTAGAGTCATCCCCCCAAATTCTGATGGAAGTAATCATTCTAAATCTTATATTTCTTAATTTTATCACACATTTATCTCAGTACTCTCGTTTCTATTAAATAACTAAAGTTTGATTTTCTTAATTAAAAATGAGATGAAATTCTGATGAAGAACGTAACAAACAAGTGGCCATCGATATTAGATGTCATCCAACTGAGAATTACAAATGGGCTTGCATTCCCTATCCTGTGTTCATTCATGTACACCCTTAAAACTATGTGAAATAAATTTACAACAGTGCTGAGGATGAGAACCACTAATTGACACCCAACATAAAATCATAAAAATCTTAAATGGTATATGTCGTCTGCCGGGAGTGTTAGCACTTGTGAAAATGAGAAAGAACGAGTCATATATATATATATATAATGGTATATGTCGTCTGCCGGGAGCGTTAGCACTTGTGAAAATGAGAAAGAACGAGTCATATATATATATATATATATATATATAGGGGTGAACACGGATTGGTTGGGCCCGGCCCGGTTCACCCCTAATTTTTTATGAACCGAACCGACCCGAGCGATCTCGGTTCAAATGGAAATCAATCAAAACAGATTTAAATAGCGTTCGCGGAGGTTGTGAGAGTCAATCTCGTGACCTCTGCGAGAAGGCCGCGCGCTCCCACCATGCCCAACCAATTGCGCTACAAGCGCTTCTATATAAATATATATATATTATTAATTAATTATATATATATTTCAGTTCATTTCGGTTCTCCAAACTGAAATCGAACTGAACTGTGAGACATGTGAAACCGAATCGAACCGAATCGCACTGGTCGGTTCGGTTCGATTTTTCGATTTGGACCATATTATGAACACCCCTAGTCATATATATCCTTGTCACCCTACACACATCACGGCCAAAAAGGTACCCTTATAAATTTATAAAGAGGCTGGTCAATTTCTTATGGATAACAACAAATTTATATGCCTCCCATATGTATTAATTATAAAACTTTATAAAAGGCCACCCGATGCCGTTAAAAGCGAAGCACGGTTAAAGTAACCTTTTGTAAAATATATAAACCCGAAGGGTTAATTAAGACGAGTCCAAATCAAATCCCTCATGCATTGATGAGATTTAGCAAGAGGTGGTCGTCCATGACTTTACACCCGAAATATGATTAATGTAAGAATGCATCCTTCACAAAAAAATACCCAAGGATTTAATTAATTGTTGAATCCAAATAAAATATCATCTCAATATATAGATCTTACGGTTAATGGCCAAAAAGATTAATTTGCTTCAAAAAAATTTTAATTACTAGACTCCAAAAGTGTATTCCATTAGCATTTTAGTCTCGTTTTTATGGTCCATATAATTGATAGTTCAGTTTTTTAGCTCAATTTATTAATAGACTTTGGAACATTACCAATTTATGGATTATTCTTTAGAAAATTTTTATTTATTCAATTTTTTTAGCCCAATTTATTAATAGACCGCCTCATACAATTGCAGAAGTGAGAAATATGTACTTTTAGTTTATCGATGGTTAATTCATACAATTGCAGGAGTGAGAAATATGTAAATTTTAATTTATCGATGGTTTGTATGAAAGAGTTCCCGTCTCCACTCTCCACCCCCGTTTTTTGTAATATGATTAATTATTTTACCAGAAAGAGAAAAAAATGCACGAAAGCAAAAATGGTAAAAACTTGGATTTTTATCTACTTGACCTTACTTGATCGATCCTGTTTGGTTTTCAAAGCTACAAACTGCACTTTAATTTGAAGCATTTCAGGATGGAGATTTCTTTTGCCAATTTACTCTCCCATTTTAATTACAAAGTTATACCTTTTCTATTGTAGATATATCCGTACACATGTTAGCTATAGATGTTGGTGCCAAATATATATATACTCCTATCTTGCGTTGGCAAACTATTAGCTTAATCTATTGACCAAATTTCTAGTTAACTCATAAATAATGTTAAGAGTAGGGAAGAAATGGTATCTTTGTCCAAATTAAAAGGTTTAATTTAAGGACTGCCACTATTATCATGACTACTCGGAGTAGGAAAGTTTCAGAAATGGTGTCCAGAAATTCGACCTATGGTTTGGGTTTCCTATCAGGTGAAGATAACTTGAAGCTGTTCATGCTGCATGCCTTTGAAGGTCGAGATCCAAATTTATATCAGAATCTTGTGGCTATTGGGAAAGAAATTTATGCCGAGGTGTGCCTCTGGCAGCGAAGACACTTGGGGAGGCCTACTGCGCACTAAAGATGCTGAGGAGTGGAATAAAATCCTGGAGAGCAAAGTTTGGAATGCCACTATTAATCAAGAAAATTCTATTATTCCTATACTAAGGTTGAGTTACCTGCATTTGTCTGCCCCACTTAAGAGATGTTTCAGGTACTGTTCTCTGTTTGCAAAAGACTATGTATTTGATAAGAATCAAATCATCCGCATGTGGATGGCACAGGGTTACATCAAGACAAACAGAAGAGAACTAAGGGAAGACATTGGCCAGAGGCTTCAAAGGGCCATCTTATCCATCTTGGTTGGGAGATCTATCCTTCTCCAGATTGGGCACTATTATTCTATATGAATGTAGAAGTTGGACTTTTCTCCCACCACTTGGACAGCTCCCATCACTCAAGTCACTGTATTATCTGAAGAAAGATCAGTGGAGTACATAGGCGGTGAATTTTTCTGCGGGGGCTTCCCACAGCTTGAGGAATTAACATTAGAAGACATGTACAACTGGAAGTCATGGTGCGGTGCCCAGGAAGGAGATTGTCCCAAACTCAAGAAGCTTTCTATTAAACATTGTGAAAATCTTCAGTTTCTCTCTTTAATCAACCTTGCTGCTGTTGAGGATATGTGTATCTCCATCTCTAGCAGCCATAAACTCCTGTGCATGCCTGGTAATTCTCTTGAACTATCACATTTACAACGGGAAAAAAAAATCAAAATAGAGAACATATTTCAAGGGTTGTGTATTGAAGCTCATCTCTCCCCTGCCCCACAATCGGAGGATGAACCGCATCTCCAACTTGAGAATGTTGGCCAACGAGAGGCGGAGTATATTTTGGGCATGTGCTCCCACATCTGCCGACTCACTGTGAAGAGGTGTTCAAATTTGGAATCTCTGCCATTGGGCAACCAAAGTGCCTTGAAAGATGTCAAAATCAGTGATTGCCCTGACCTCTGGATCACATCAGTGTCTCCTCAACTATGGCAATTACCATCTCTACAGAGAATCGATGTCGGAGAAAAGGGGCATAAAAGTAGTTCAGAGATCACACATGGAATTGACAGATGTCCACCATCATGCGGCTTCTTTCTTGCTGAAAGAGTTCTCCCACATGATCCGCTGACTTACTATCACTGAATGTGCAAATGTGACATCTCTTCCTTGGACAGACCTTATCACCATGAAATACTTGGCAATTTGGGAATGCCCACTGTTCCAGTTGTTGGATGCTGAACAGTTGCCATCAACACTGCAGGTCTTGTGAATCTATGGGAACCCCTATGAGACAGAGCAATGCAGCCAACACCAGCATTTCCAGAGATTAAAACTAGTTCAGCAATGTTCAAACGAAGAAGGTATGTACAAGAGTAATTACAGGTCTTATTATAACTGCTTTATCATCCTTGAGGCACTTGCTTGATTTTGGTTGCTCTAGGTGGACAGTGCAACCTTTACTTGGTGTTCCGAAATGTGCAAGATGCGAGTACGGCCTCGCAATTTTGTTCTATGGACTTCACCAAAATCCATACTTTGGACATAGAATGGGATTGTTGTACTAATGATAGGTCCAATGTTACAGATTCCATCACGCAGGAAGTTCTTTTCAACCTTTATTCACTTTGCATTTCAAGCAAGAGACTAGTGATCCGAGGATACACAGGTTCAGGGTTTGCTGGTTGCTATGCGGATTTTTCCTCTAAAAAAACTACGCATTGACGTCTTCTGTAGTAGATTATCCTATGTCTCCCTCCTTCAGTGCTCAAAATGTGACCTCACACCACTAAGCGGACTGCCCTTCCTCCAGGAGCTCTACGTGGAAGGGGCAAGTAGTCTGGAAAGTGTTGTGCTGGATTGTTTGTTTCCCTATGGTGATATGTCTGAATGGCAGCGGCAAGCAACCAACACCAGCATTGCTTTCCCATGTCTCCAGAAGTTAGAATTCCATGACATGCCTGTCTGGAAAGAGTGGCTGGGAACAAAAGAAGGTGATTCCTCATTCCTTTGGAAGCTCGTCCTCAAGCATTGCCTGAGGCTGAGGGCATTGCCCCATCTCCCTCCAGGATTAAAGGAATTGATCTTAGAAGGCTGTCAAGAGCTTCGATCACTCCCTCCTTCCAGTTAGGGCTTGAAATCTCTTAAATCTCTATGGCGGCTATCAGTGACAAATTTCCCAAACCTGGATTTCACTGCAATTGAAGGTCCCACACCCAGGCTCAAACTAATGTCTCTCACTGGTTGCCCATTGCTGCTTGCATGGTGTGAAGGGCACCCAAGAATGCCTGCAAGCCTCAATTACTTACTGGTTGATGGAGTTCAGGTTTCCACTGGAAATTTCACTTCCTTAGAATAAGGTAAGCATGCATCATCCTGTCCTCTTCCTTTCCCAAGCGTCTGAAGAGTTTCTATTGGCTATGAATCACTCAAACCAGCTGCCCATTTAACCTTTTCTCTCCTCATTCTTGATTTCACCAGATTTCAAATTAAAAAGGATAACAAGGGATGGCCAGTTTTCACAAGTCGTTAATAAGAGAATAGATGTAAAATAAAATTTCAAACTTAAGATTTAAGTGTTATTGAATGCCACCTAATATTGGAACATCATAAGAACTAGTGAGAAAATCCGTAAGTGGCTGACAGCCTAACCAGATATCTCTCAAAAAAGTCCACACTTCTCCCGTCAAAAACAAGCCATCTAGTGCCCTGAATAATAAGATCTGTAGCCTTATTAAAGACATTTCGTCGAACACCTGAAGGGAATGACATTGAGCAATAAAAGAAGTGCTTATTAATAAACTTTCACTTAGCAAAGGAACTCCACAATGAGGTACCATAAAGAACATTCCACATCTATTTCATGGCTACGCAGATCTGGAGATCACTTAAAGAGCAAATGCCAAGACCCACTTCAGCATTACGGTTTAGTTATGGTGTCCGAAGAGACCCCATCAGAGAAGCCACAGAAAAGTTGCATAGAGCTTATTTAAGTAGCTGATCACATACACAGGGAGTGAACACAAAACTGACTTAATAAGAGTTACCCGACCAGGTTGAGAAAGGAACATAGATTGCCAGCCTTCTAACCTTGACACAACCTTGTCAATCAGAAATCTGAAATCCTCAACCTTTTTCCGCCCCGTAAAGATAGAAACACCCAGATAAGTGATATATGTATAATGTATATGTTCAGGGCCTCAAGCTCCATGTTCCAACATTGTTCACTATCTAATAATTGTGATATTTGTATAATGTATACATTTAGAAGAATATACGTATTAATTATGTTTGTACATTAATATGATATGTATATATCTATATGATTACATATATATTTTGTATATCTATATGAATGCGTAAATTTATATGTACGATTACTTATATCATATATATATATATATATATATATATATATATATATATATATTTGAAGACATTTTCCTGATTTTTCGTAATTTTTTCATTTTGTTTTTAAAATCTGGTTGATCTTCGTCGGCCAGACTTCCGGATCGTCCAATCCCATCCGATCTAGATCAGGATCGACAAGATCACCAGAAATGGGTTGCGCATGAACCATTTAATTTCCCGTGGAAGAAGAGAAGCAGATATGTTGGAGGCAAAAAGGCTAGATCCCAGCAGCAGAATAAGGTCAATGGGACCCAAGGGATCTCTCGGGATAAACCCCCTCGCCGTCAAGCCAGTCGAAAAGTTAGATATGAAGCGGGGGATACAGCTGCACGAGAGTTGAAAAAAAAAATGTGATGCGGGACAAGTAGAAGAGGGGATTCACACCCGGAGGGGGAGGAAGAAGGGAGGGAGGCTTCACTTCTCGGGCTTCGCACCCACCAAAGACCTTCATGGCTGAGAATGCAGGCAGCTGATCCAATTCTTTTCAAATCATCATTAACCTCCCAACAAGTGGATTGCAGCATTGTTTATAGGGACAAAACCCTAGTGACCCTCTTTGACCTTTTATTGGACTAAAATACCCTTAGACCTAAAAATGGGGCAAAATTCACACCCGAAAATACCCAGAAAATAGAAAACACACTATTGGGCCTCTTTCGGGCCTTATTATTACAACCAAAGACTCAAATAACTAAAGCAAATACATCAATATCGTGGGAACTCTGTTCATCTTTCGCTGATATCCAATGTCCAACGTCATGAGTCCCATGCATGGATCTCATTTCCCATCAAAATGGATGCAAGATATACTCAACTGGAATGCAATAAGCAATATAGCTATTTGAATTATGACTAGGCATTTTACAGCACAAAGAACCATAAATGCATAATATCCCAGAGCTACATGAATGAGGTTCTTTGCTTTATCATGAATAATGTGCTTCATGTTTTCAGTTATTTCATTCATGAATATCAAATGAGTTTTTTCTTGAAACATGGTTATCTAATGAATGTAAACCCATATAAAATTATAGCCCATATATTTTCTCTAAGGTCAATGCAGAGTTAAAAAAATATGGAAGGGCAGGGGGTTCACAGAAAGAGGTAAATCTTTGAAACCAAAAATTTTCAACCAAGGTTCCATTTTCATGTTGCCAGTTCTCTTAACCATGAATGTCAAACAAGTTTTCCATAAACAATATGGTTATCTAATGAACAGTTAAAAACAGGGGTTCAAAAAAACAAGACGTTGAGAGGCAAAATGGAATCTGGTGGAAAGCCAAGGTCTGTCAACAAGGTTTCATTTGGTAGTCACATAAAATAAGATTCTTCCACATTTTCATATTTTCACCTCTTGATCACGGTGTTATTATGCTGAAATTGCATTATATACAAATAATGGTTTTATACTAAAATGTTAGACAACAGTGAGTGTACCTGAAACTCTTCTCATGGGTAGTTAACACGGTCCACCCGATCTGAAGTCCTAGCAGCCGCTGCCCATCCTCATCCTATTGATCCTTTCCGCATCAACCTCACCCTCGGCCCTCCTTCATGCTCGCCAAAAAATGTATTGTGGAGAAACCATTTGATTGTGCAATGAGGAGACTGAAGAAAAGTTCATATGTTGGAGGTCAAGGCTTTATCCCTGTAAAAGGCCAAGGTCAGTGGACCCCCAGGCATGTCCTGGGGTAAACCCTCCGACGGTCAAGTCATTTCATAAGCTAGAGATAAGGTGGAGAATATTTAGTGCACATGATTTGAAAAAACAACAGATGCAAGATGTTCTCATAACTGAAGTAAACAAAATAGCTATTTCAACAATGACTATGTATGATTATTGTACAAAAAGCCATAAGTATCACATAGTGATTTCAATGAAGGTATCTATTTTATCATGAATAAGGTACCCCATGTTTTCAGTTCTCTTAGTCATGAATGTTAAATGGCCTACTCTTTAATACATACTTCTCTAGCAAACAGCTAAAAAGACAGGAGTTCACAGAAACAAGTCTTTGAGAAGCATTATGGAATCTTGGGAAACCGCAAGTTTGTCAACATGAATCTATTTGTTTTCACATATAATAAGATTGTTCAGATTTTATGTTTTGATCTCTTGATCATGGGTGTTGGTATGCTTAACTTGCATTATATATAGATATTAATTTCTACACTAAAAAATGTCATGCAATAGGGAACGTACCTCAAATTCTTCGTCCTGGCCCATCTTAAGTCCTAGCAGCTACTTCCCATCCTCATCTTGTTAGGCCACCAGCAACTTGAGGTTGATGTGGAGTTGTAGTTGATGCTCTCTGCATCAACCTCACCTTTTAATCTTGCCAGAAATATGTTGTGGAGGAACCATTTGAATGTCCATCAAAGAGCCTGAAGGGAAGTCCATATTGTCAGAGGCCAAGGCTTGATCTCTACAAAAAGACAAGGTCAGTTGGTCCCATATATTTTCTTAGAAGATAGTGGTGAGTTGAAAAAAAAAAACAAAAGAGGATAGGTTCAAACAGATAATTAAATACTTGGGGGGCCTAATTGAATCTAGTGGAAATGCAAAGTCTTTGGAAACAAATTTTCAGTTTTTCACATCAAAAAAGATGGATTCATGTTCTCAGTCTTTGATCATGAATATCAAATGAGTCTCAATGAAAAATATTTAATGAATAGTTAGAAAAGGGGTTCACAGAAATAAGTGAGTCACATAATGGAATGTGGTGGGAATTCAAACATCCATTTGATTTTCACATAAAATAAGATGGTTCTAAATTTGATGTTTGCAAATTTTGATCTGGGTGCTATTACATTCAAATCCAATCATGTACAGGTATTGGTCTTTTATACATTAGTTAATGTACCTGAAATTCTTCTCATGGGCAGTTAACATGGTCCTGCCTAGAAGCCATGGCCCGTCGTCATCCAGCTGACCACCAAGAAGTTTTGGTTGACACTCTCCTCAGCAGTCTCACCCCAGAATCCTGCAAGATCTCTGCATTGTGGAGGAACCATTTGAGTGTCCAAAGAAGAGCCTGAGGAGAAGTTCATATCTGGGAGGCAAAAGGCACGATCCCTGCAAAAAGACAAGGTCAGTGAGCCCCTAGGATGTCCAGGGGTCAACCCTCCTACACTCAAGCCAATTTGCAAGCTAGATGTGATCTGGGGTATATGTAGTGCATGTAAGTTGAAAAATAACTGTCGTGAGATGTTCTCAAAACTGAAATCCATTAAGCAAAACACCTACTTCAATGATGATTATGCATGGTTAATGTACACAGAGCCATAAATGTATCAAATCAGCTATTTTAAATTCTTTATTTTAGCACAAATCTGGTGCTGCATGTTTTCAGTTCTTTAAGCCATGAACATGAAATAAGTTTTCCTTAAGGACATGGTTATCTAATGTACATGAGCCCATATAAAAGTGTAGCCCATATATCTGCTCCTGCTCCAGAGACACTGGAGATTGGGGGGAGGGGGTGTTGAATAAAAACAAGTAAATCTTTGAAAGGCAATATGAAACGTGATGGAAACCCAAAACCATTGAAAAGTGTTACCTTTTTTTCCACAAAAGATTAGATGGTTTCATGTTTTCAGATCTTCTAGCCATGAATATCAAATGAGTTTTCCATTAAAAGACTTATCTAAGGAACAGCCAAAAATACGGGGTCGCAGAGACAAGTCTTTGAGAAGCATAATGGAATCTCAACAACGTTTCATTTTTTGTCACACAAAAGAAGATGGTTTTAGATTTCACATTTTCACCTCTTGATCATGGGTGTTGTTTTGCAAAAATTGCATTATGTTCAAATAAGGATTTTATACTATGAAATGTCATCCAATGGTGATGAGTGAACATAACTGAAATTCTTCTCGTTGGTAGTTAAAATGGTCCTACCCTGTCTGATGTCCACGAAGCCACCGCACATTCTCATCCTGTTGAGCCAACAAGAACTTGAGGTTGACACTCTCCCCATCAACATCGCCCTAGAACACTGGAAAGACCGCTAGATGGTGGAGAAACCAATTTGATCATCCATAGAGGAGCTTGAGCAGAAGTTCATATGCTGGAGGTTGATCCCTGCAAAATGACAAGGTCAGTGGGCCCCAGGGATGTCCTGGGGTAAACCCTCCGACGGTCAAGTCAATCGGCAAGCTAGAGAAAAAGGTTTAAAATATGTAGTACATGTGAGTTGAAAAAAAAGGGTTGTGAGATATTCTCATAACAGAAGTGCAATAAGTGAAATAGCTATTTCAATAAGGTCTGCAACTTCAGTTGTCTTAGCCATGAATAATAAATGAGATTTTTCTTTAAAACATGGTTATCTGATAAACTTGAACCTGCATAAAAGTATAGCCTCATATATTTGCTTTGGAGAGAGTGGTGACTTGAAAAAAAAAGGGAAGTATAGGTTCACATAAACAAGTGAAGTTGTAAGAGGCCAAGTGGAATCTGGCGGAAATGCAAAACCTGTGCAAAACTGCAAATAAGGTTCCATTTTTTTTTCACATAGAATAAGATGGTTTCATTTTTCGGTCTTTTAGTCATGAATATCAAATCGCCAGTTTTCAATGAAAAATATCTAATGAACAGTTATAAAAAGGGGTTCACAGAAACAAGCAAGTCTTTGATAGGCATAATGAGAATCTGGTGGAAATCCAAAAGTTTCATTTATTTTTCCCATAAAATAAGACGATTATAAATTTGATGTTTGCAAATCTTGATCTGGGAGTGATTACACTGAAATTGCACCCTAAAGATGTATTGGTCTTTTACACTAAAATGTCATACAATACTTACCTGCGATTCTTCTGGTGGCAGTCAACATGGTCCTCCGTAGAATCCAGTCCCAGCAGCCACTGTCCATCCTCATCCTGCTGAACAACCAAGTCGAGGTCTGTTGCTTGCCAATCAATAGCACACTGTGGCGGAGAGATGTTTGTTGCAGAACTGGGATCGCAGTGTTGGAGCAGAGGAAGAGAGTCGCACACCAGGGGCATCGCTTTGTCTCTTTCAGTTTCATCTTGAAATCCCACCTCGACAGGCACCCCTCCATCTCCTGCCGTGACAAATCTTTCGAAACCCTCCCAGTCAAATAATACCTGGAGGGAATCACTGGAAGCGGTTGATGGTCCTGCAGAGGGCGGCAGAGGGACGGTTGGTGCACCTAATTCGACATCCTCGAGTCCATCGGGGATCATCTTCCGCCTCCTCTTCTGGCCGGTAGCAAAAGAACCATCTTTCTCCATTTGTTCTTCTTCTCGTGTCGAGGCCTTGGTTCTCCGGATTCGACACAGGACAAGCTCCTTCTGGGCGCTGGAGTCGGGTCCGCCGCTGCTCTTGCTCCCTCGCTTCTTCGAATGCTTGTCATTGGGCAGTCGAAACTCGTGCATTACCCAATTTGTGGACGGCCCGCGCTTGCCACCGTCGGGGACCTTGAAAGAAAAAGTGCCCTTGTACCCCATAACCTGGCACCTGGAGCCACGGATCTGCTCCTCCCTGCCATTAGAAACCCAAGAGCCAGAACCTGCAGTGCGGGACGACCCTGGGCCACGTGGAGTGATATATGAAAAACAGAAAAACCAGTCCGTTGTGCTGCGCGGCAAGAAGAAGCGATTCTGCGCAGAGACGGTAGAGGAGGAAGAAGAGGAGACAGCCATACCTGAGGCTGAGTGTACGAACCATGGCTCGGCGCCAGAAACATAAAGCTCAAGAATCGGAATGAAATCGTGACTAGAAGGCAAGTTCTTGGTCGTCTTCCGACGAAGAAAAAAACCTAGTAATTCCTGATCGGTGGGCTGAAAACGAGAACCTACCAAGACATTGGAGTTCTCATCGTATGCATCGTCGAAGTAGTCATCGTCGTCCAAGAAGAACGACTGCTCCTCCGCCGCGACCTTCGCTTTGCCCTTCTCCCGCATTGTAGAGAGAGAGAGCAGTAAACAGCAAACAGCAGCGAGTTACCAGGGGAGAGCAGCAGCGAGCGCCAAAAGCAAGCAGTAGACCGCGAACGCCAGAAGCAGAAGCGAGCGAGCGCGAGCGCCAATGGCGGGGGCGGGAGCAGCAACAGAGAGCTTGGAGAGAGAAAGAGAGCTTTCTCGAAGCAGTAACACAAAGAATAGTTTGGTGAGTCGAGCGGCTCGAACCCCACCTTAAATATCCTCTTGACACGCTGTTAGCTAACAACGGTTATTTTTAGCGTATCATTTAGAAATTTCAAAACTTTTATACTTATACCCCTGTTACCCTGTACACCTTACTTTTTAAATAATTTTCAAAATGACCCCGTCGACCCTCTTTACCCACCGTTAGACGTATATTATCTCCCTAAGGACCCTAACCGTTGTAATGTACAAGTAATAAGTATAACCCTTTACTATATTTGTATTATTACCTTGAGATTTCTAATAATTTCAATAATACCCCCAAGTACCTTCCGATTAGTCACTTTTCTAATAGGTGAAAAATATTTTCTGAAAATTTGTCATTCATCCTTAATAAAAGTAAATTTTTAAGAAGAGCAAATTTCAATTTCGTGTTGCTTGGATAGTCTTAAGTAGATAGTTAACGGGTAGGATTTGAAATCAAAAATCGATATTTTCACTTTTGCTTCTTATAAAAAATTTCTGAGTCAGTGTTTTCACTTATATATACTTATGACCCATACAAAGATTCTTACTATCAAAGCTGCCTCACAGTAAATTTGCATAGAACTTATTTATGTAGCTGATTATGGTGTCAGAAATATAAGAAGTGCTGGCCACATACATGGGGAGTGAACACCAAACTGACTTAATAAGAGTTACCCGATTAGGTTGACAAAGGAATTTAGGTGTCATTTGATAACAGTTGTTGAAAATGTCTAAAATTTAATTCATCATCTAATCTCTAAATTTAAAATTTAAAAAGTACTTAAATATATTAAGACTTGAAAAAAGAGTTATTTGATAACTAACTTAAATAACATCTAAACACAATGAGATACATTCGACGGTCGGCACTTGGCACCTGGAGCTCGGCGGCCGGCGGCCAACGTCTGATGGTCTGATAGTTGGCAATCGGTGGTCTGCGATCAGCACCTAGTGTCGGGCGGTCGATGCCTGACACTTGGCGATCCTGCAGTCGGCGCTCGACAGTACGACAGTCGCCGCTCGACGGTTGGCAACTTGCGGTTGGCAGCCAATGTCCACGTGATTGATGGTCGGCAGTTGGCACCTGGTGGTCAGCAGTCGGCACTCGACATCCGATAGTCGGCGCCGATGCCCTAGGTCGGCGGTCGATGCCTGGCTGTCGGTGGTCTGCGCCCGACGCTCGACGATCGGCGGTTGGTGTCCGATGGTCGCGTCAAGCAACCAATGGGTCTGGTTGATGGATCCCCCTTAATGATTTGAAATAGCCAGTAAGAGATCCATTAAAAGCGATAGAGAACCAGGAGTTACTTAAAAGTGCAGCAATAAGGGAGCAAAATCTGTTACAAAAACCATAGCGCCTCAAAACTGTTAAGAGGAAATCCCAAACTTAATTCTTTGATCATCATGTATTTGACTTAATAAATGTGATATTTATATATACAAGGTTTAGTTAATCACTCAATCTGAATATGAATAGTTTTGTTGATCACTCAAAACTAAGTATTATAGAGATATTACTACAGTGCAACCTGCAACTACATCCAACTTCAGCCACTTGTACTTATGAAAGTTTCAGTAACATATATCAAAATTCACTCCCTTATACTCTACAGTAACTTATATATACTCGAATTCACTAACATATATATCTAGCTTCAATCGATTATACCCATGGAAGTTTTAGTAACATATATCAAAATTCATTCATTCATACTCTACATTCACTTACATATGCTTGAATTGAATAACATATGTATCCAACTTCAGTCACTTATGGAATTTTCAATAATATATATATATATATATATATATATATATACTTATATACATATTCAAATTCACTCACTTATATTCCACATTCCCTAAAATATATAAATTTTCACTTATATATATACTCGAATTCACTAACATATATAGCCAACTTCAGTCACTTATACTCATAGAAGTATTAGTAATTTATATCCAAATTCACTTATACTCATCATTC
Source organism: Colocasia esculenta (assembly GCA_014218235.1). NCBI lineage: Eukaryota > Viridiplantae > Streptophyta > Magnoliopsida > Alismatales > Araceae > Colocasia > Colocasia esculenta. The sequence goes on along the minus strand of CM024766.1, from coordinate 6,392,212 downwards.
ATTGACATATATTTGAATTCACTAACATATATAGTCAACTCTATTCACTTATACTCATGGAAGTTTTAGTAATATATATTTAAATCCACTCATTTATACTCTATATTTACTTACTTATATTTGAATTCAATAATATATATCTAACAACTGAGATTTTAAATCCTAAATAAAAAATTTTAAAAGAAAAATGGATAAACTGATAAAGATATTAGTAAAGAGTTAGACAGAAAATTTAAGTGTAAATGAGATAGAGGAAGGCTTGAATAGGGATTGAAGAGAATATAGTTATTAAATTCGTATTGCTCAAGTACCCAATGTTAAATTGGACTTTTGAGAGCCTTGGGTCTATAAATAAGACCTCAAACCCTCTTGGCCTATAACACCTAGAAATTTTATAAATAAAGAATTTAAGATGAATTGAAAATAAGGTAAATAAAAATCCAAAGGAAATTAGTTGGAACTTCACACATTATTATATGTGAAAGATTCTAGTACCAATCATTGTCTTAGAGACTGTTGTTAAAATCTGTCGACAAATACAAACTTGTCTGTTGACATATTGCTTCATCGGTCATCATATACCAACTTGTTCGTCGACACATAGCCCCATGTGCCGATACATACACACTGACCTGTTGACAAATAGCCCCAAGTGTCTACACATACAAACTTGTCTGTCGACACATAGCTTCAGCTGTCGACAACCAACCAAGGATCTGTCGACAGACACAAGGTTACCTTACAGAAACACATGAATTAATGCATGAATCCAACCCAAGGATAGTTATTATCAACATTAATAATTAGTAATATTAATAATGAGAGGTTAGTAAACAGATCACAAGTTACATAGGAGCAATTATAACATCAATCGCTAAGGTACTGAACCCTTTGTTCAGTAGTCGGAGCAATTATAATGCCAATCGGAAGATTGTAACACCAATCGAAAGGTTATTGAAGCTTTATTCAGTAATCGATATGATTACATTACCAATTGGAAGATTTTAACACCAATCGGAAGGTTACTAGAGTCTTGTTCAGTAATTGGTATGATTACATCACCAATTGGAAGATTTTAATGCCAATCAGAAGGTCACTGAAGCTTTGTTCAGTAATCTAACTTGCTTGATTAGTTCTGTGGTGATTCCATGAAAGCATTGGTCGTACCAATCAGTGAATTTTAGTTGACCAATCCTGTGTTTCACTAAAGAAAACACCATGTTAATACTCAAACACCTTAACATTAAATTATTCTCACCTAGATCTATTTTTACAAGACTGTACTATCCTGTCTCTTGAAATTTCTTACTGAAATCTCTGAACTATTACTTGGAATTTTTTATAATATCATGCAACTACATCCTCATATGCATTGTTGCCTAGAACTCGTGGCTATCAACGATTGTTTAGACAATACATGAGATCTTATATCCACAACCAATGCCTAGCATTATTAAGGATCTGGTCTAGACCTGGGAGGAGCGCCCAAAAAGTGCATATGCTTGAAGGGGTTTGAATGACTAGGGTGTTTGGCATTGCACTGAGTACTTGACTTGCCTAATTAGTCTAAGACAATCACCTCACGAATACTTACTTGACATGTTACTCACTTAACTTGTACTTGAATCCCTTGTGGGTGTTATGTCATGTTATGGCAAATCTTACTTGATCATACTCTTATACAATACTCTCATTGCATGCTTATGTCTCTTGATATTGTTACCATCTCTCGTTTAATTGCTCTCATGATGTAGAATGTTCAACTTATTAATATGATAATCATAACTCTGCCTGATAAGATATATAAATCCTATTGACCATCTCACTCACTTTAATTATACACATTGTTTTCAGGTGAGTCTAAGGACTATGAGGACACTAGCAGAGGATGGGCAAGAGTGATGAGTATCCCGCTGCTATCTAGATGATGTAGTAGTTGTTAGTAGAGTCTTTTGTGGCCATGCAAGTCATGTAAGTCATGATGGGCCCTACGTATTGGCTTTGAGTAGTGAATGAGAAAGACATTATAGTTTGAGTTTAATGAAAGCATTAGTTGGTTATTTAGCACTTACTTCTGAGTACTATCCGATGGTTATTTATAAGTGAGTTTTTACTCTGATCGACATGACCAAAAGATATACATGCCTTTATTTGACTCATGTTCTAATATTCTGTGTTGGGGTGTGACAGTTATGGTATTAGAGCGTAACGCCATAAAAACCTGATCTAGGATTATTTGGCTGCATTTAAATGCTTAGTACCCTTACTTGGTGTCAATACCTCTTACCTACTATGAGATTGGGTAGAGCCTTGGATTAGTGTATTTAAAAAGCATTATAACTTCACAGTATGGTACATTAAGCAATGATATAGAAAGACCCCTAACCCTCATCATTATTTTGAAGGGAACTAGAGCTTGAGGATGGTTGCAGAACGTGCTCAGTTGAGAGACCTGCAACAAATAGTTCAAGACTTAACTCAATCACTATTGTGAGCTGCCTAAGGTGGTGGAAACTTTAGGGCGGGAGATCTCCACAGGAACTTTAGAAGCATGAACCTGCCAAGCTTCAGTTGTACCATTTGACCCAGATGAGGTTGCACACTGGATCTAGTAGACTAAATGGATCTTTCGGGTCATGTAATGTGATGACCAAGTTAAGGTCCTGCTAGATACTTTTAGTTGGAAAAGGATGCTAGAATGTGGTGGGAATCAGTAGAAGCCACTCAAGTTGACGCTAGACTACTTGGGAAGAGTTCAAGGAGCTCTTCAGTAACAAGTACTTCTTTGAAAGAGTTCAAGAGAAGAAGGCAGCATAATTTGTTGCACTAAAGCGAAGAGCTTTGATTGTAGTAGAATATGTGACCTAGTTCTCTAGACTAGCTTGTTATACTAATCACTTGATGAGCACTAAGAAGATGAAGGCCAAAAGGTTCCTGAATGGATTGAAATCTTAATACATCACTCAATTGGTTCCTCTCGACATTCAAACATATGTTGACCTGGTGAAGAAAGTTCAACTGTTAGAGGATGCCACTGTTATAACTGATCAAATCAGGAGAAGGATGATTAAGAAGGAGCAAACAACTAGCCCTGAGAGTTCCAAAACTATTAGTGGAAAGAAAGGACCAATTAATGGAAGAGTAAAATCATCCCAAGGGAAGAAACCAAAGGGCAATGGAAAGTTTGTCAACCCCACAACTCCATCAAAAGAGAACTATAAGTACTATGATAAGCCTGGTCACAACATTGATGAGTGTTGGAGGAAACAAGGTGCCTATCTGCATTGTGGAAGTAAGGACTATGATATTAGACTGTCCTTTTCTGATTGAACAAGCTCCACAAGACAAGCATTAGAGTGGTCAGAAAAGATAAGGCCAGCTACAAGTACTAAAGAACCTAAAATTTTTGAAGTAGGTGGTGTGGTAGAACATACTCTTCTTATCCAATCCAATTCAGCATTTCTTTTGTTCAATACCAAGTAATGCATTCCTTTATATCTAAAAGATTTGTTGATACTTTAGCCATGAAACTTTTACCCTTAGTATATGAATTGTCTATCACTACCCCTATTGGGGTGGGGATTGAACTTAACCTCTACTTTCCCTCTACCAAAGTTATAATGGGAGGACAAAATTTGCCAATTGATCCGATTTGTATACCCATGGATTGTTATGAAGTGATATTAGGAGTTGATCAATTGTCTAAACACGGTGCTAATGTAAGTTGCAAGAAGGGGAGGGTAACCTTTAGTGAGTACCCTAAACTTACCTTTATATGTGCTAGAAATCGTAAGCATCTATCCCTTATCTCTACCTTTCGAGCTTGTAGGATGATACAAAAAGTTTGTGTAGCTTTCCTTGCTACTATTGTGTTGGAAAAGGAAGGATCCAATGAAGAAGAGATATTTGTGGCAGAGGAGTACCTCGATGTGTCCCTTAAGGAGTTGTTAGGAATCTCTCTAGAAAGATAAGTCAATTTCTCTATTGATCTTATTCCTAGGACTACCCCAATATCTAAAACTCCTTATAGAATGTCTCTGCTGAACTGAAAGTGTTGAAAGAGCAACTAATGGAACTATTAGAGAAAGGTTTTATCAGACCAAACATATCACCTTGGGGAGCACTTGTTCTCTTCGTCAAGAAGAAGGATGGGTCATTGAGGTTACACATTGATTATAGACAATAGGATGGGTCAATGAGGTTACACATTGATTATAGACAACTGAACTAACTAACGATCAAGAACGAATACACATTGCCAAGAATTGATAAGTTGTTCGATCAGCTTGCCGAAGCCCGATATTTCTTGATCTTAGGTTAAGTTATCATCAGTTGAAGATTAAAGAAGATGACACCCATAAGACTGCCTTCAGGAGCAGGTACGGACACTACGAATTTATTCTCATACCTTTTTGGGTTAGCCAATACTTATGTAGCTTTCATGTAGTTAATGAACAATATGTATAGGCCATACCAGATAAATTTGTGGTAGTATTTATAGATTACATATTGATGTACTCCAAGATCAATGAGGAACATGAAGATCATTTAAGAATAGCCCTACAAGCCCTGAGAGATAATGAATTGTATGCCAAGCTCAGTAATTATGTTTTTGTAATAACATGATCGTTTGGATCCGGTTTGACGGGTTTTCTGAGTGGTGCTCTTGACCAAGAGGTGGTCATTGAGCCTTAGTCGAGGCTTCCGTGCGTTGTGTGGGTGTTGTGGGCCGAAGGTTTTAGCCCAAATAGCCTACAGGTTCACTGGTTGTGAACGCGACAAGGTGAGGCGTCGCGTTTTGAACGCGATGGTCCTGGGTGTCGCGTTCATGTTGCCGCCGCGGAGCGGTCTTCATCTGCATGTTCGCCGCGTGTTGCGCACCGGGCGGTCTTGCTGACGTCGGCAATGAGAAGGCGACGACCTCCTACGTTGCGTTCTTGTCGCGACGGTAGGGTACGTCGCGTTCTCAACTATGTTGTGTTTTTAAGTTAGGTTGGCCAAACAGAGCTCCAGTAAGCTCTGTTCAGCCAGGAGGAGAAGATTTTGTGGGTTTCTTGGGCAATTTGACGATTTGGGGTCGTTTTCGGCGTGGTCTCGCCGCGAGGACGTCGCACGGAGCGGGGGAAATGCCGGGGTATCGCCATTCTTCACGTTCTTCATGAAGGTAGGGACTTTCCTTGTTTTATTGCACTATTTGATGGATTTGAAGCATAATTACTGTGTATGGATGTGTAGTTGTGTTTTCTACGTAGTGTAATTGGTTTGTAAGGGTTTGAAATGCGTGGAAATGGAGTTTGGAGATGATTTCTGTGTGAAAACCGTAGTGTAGGGTTTCTATCTGAGAAGGCGACAGGTCGGGTGGTCGCGTTCAGGTCACGACGTTTGGCCCTATCGCGTTCTATTTGTGAACACGGTCTGTCGAGCCGTCACGTTCTTAACGCAGCGGTAGACACTGTCGCGTTCTGGTCTGTTGAGCCGACGCATTCTTAACACGACGGTAGACGTTGTCGCGTTCTGTTGCTTGATCGCGGTTAGTCGGGATGTCACGTTCTTATCGTGATAGTGACCCACGTCGCATTTTTCTGTCCGAAATGAATGATTGAGCTTTGAGCAATGATGGTCCTGTGTGGACCTAGCTCAGGTCGTTTAAAGGTATTTTAAGTTGTTCTAAGTTAATGAATGATTAGTTAAGCATGTGTAAGGATAATATATGAGTAGTTAGTAAGTTGTGTAACTCATGTTACGTTTGTTATTATATTTAATTAAGTGGTTAATGAGCAAGGTGTTATGTGTTGCTATGGAGGTCACGAGGTGACCAATGACAGGCAAGATTGTTATATGTTATTGCGATTTAAGTATGTGCTGGTGTCGGTTAGCTAGGAGGTCACATGGTGACCGGTGACAAGCTAAACCTGACACTTGTATATATAGTGGTTTACATATGAGTGTCGTATAAGTATGTATTGTGGTATGTGTGTTTGTCGAGTTTGGTGGTCCGGCGCCTATTCTGGAATACCTCTTCAGTCGGGTACCCCAGGTTCTGTGTGAGCCAGGCACGTTGTGCTCGGGGCGTGTCCCGGTACGGTGTGTACCACTGAGGTCTGAGTTGTCTTCCTGGACACCCTCACTCTTGTGTTCGAGTTGTACATCTGGATGAGGGAAATATGACTGGGGGCAGCGGCTTGTGTTTGTGGGTGTACAGTCGCTTGCAGCGCGCTCATGGTTGGGGGGACGGACACCAGTAAACGTACTGGTCCCCAGCTAGTCCCGTGTTTCCAGTGCCTCACTTGAGGGAGCTCGGGCCAGAGTCCCTAAAGGTGCTAGGCATAGGCCTGCAGCTGTGTGGTTTGCAGGTGTGGTGTTGGCTGGTCTCCACTGTTCTTTGGCTTTACTGTGTGGTTGTGGAGCGGTAGCTAGACTGTATGTCCGTGGTTACGAGACTGAGAGGTGGTTCTTGTGCTGTGTTGTCCGGGTTGGATACTGGCGTCATGAACCAGTAGTCCGTTCCCGTATGGTGGCGTCGTTCCTTTCCGACTCGTACTTTGCCACTGGTTGTGGCTTGTGTGTGTGACTCGCTGGTTGAGGTTTGACCCGTTGTGGTGTGCCTGAGTGGTGGCACAGTTTTAGTTGTGGTTCTGTTGTGGTACCTCATGATAGTAGGTACATGTACCCTTCGTGGGTAACTGTGTGTTGTGGTACGTCATGTACCAGCCTCTTCAGGTGTAGAGGTGAACTTGTGTTCTGTGGAGGTCTGTGGTGTGACCTTCCACATGTTGTGTTTTACTCATCTTCGAGTAAGCTTCCAATTATGGTTTTGGTGTGAGGTGTTGGTGTGAGGTGCATTGGCTAGCTAATGCCAATCCTGTTACCCCATACGGGTAGGTTGCCTATGAAGCTTGTAATCTAGGCAGTGGTGTACCTGTGAAGGTTGTAGCTTAGGTGACCAATTATTATAGCGGTCAGCCTGTGAGATCTATCACCTAGGCGGTTTAGTTGTTGAGTGGGCTAGTGGCGTTGTGCTAGTCCTATTGTCCCTCTTACCTTCTGAGGTTTGTATAAGCTGATAAGATTATGTTAGTTGTTGTTAATTATATTTTGTTGTGAGCATGATATGGTTTGGATACCGGTGTTACTAGTGAGACCCTTTGGTGTTGAGGTCACTTTAGTTTTGTGTGCTATTTTTGGGAGGTTCCTACTGAGCCTGTGACTTGTTGAGGCTCACCCCCCTACAGTTCTTTTCAGGGTTTACCGTGTGTTAGGCTTGCAGCAGCGTTGTGGCAAACTTGTACCACTAGCAATAGAGTTAGTTGTGTTGTGTGAGCTTGTGCTCCCTCGGAGTATGCCCCAGGTAGTTGTACTCTTTTTATTGGACATGTAATAATGTATTGGGACAGTTGTAAATTGTTATATACAAGTATGAGCACATGTACTTTCTTGTGTCTTATACTGTTATGGTTGTCTTTTATATTCTTACTGGACACGTGTACGAGCTATCCCTTGCGAGACTTCGGTCCGATCGCGGGAGACGAACTTGGATATGGAGCCTTATTGGGCATAAATATCCGGGACCGTTACAGTTTTGGCTAGAAGTGTATTTTCTAGGTCATATAATTTTCAAAGATGGTATACTTGTTGATCTTTCTAAGTTGAAGTTGTACTAAAGTGGAAAAGACCCACCAACGTGGTTGAGATTAGAAGCTTCTTGGGTCTATCTAGTTATTATAGGAGATTCATAATGAATTTCTCCAGGATCGCTGTAATTGACAAGGAAGGAGAATCCTTATGAATGGACTGAAGAGTGTGAGAAGAGTTTATAGACGCTAAAGGAGTGTTTGACTAATTCTTTGGTCATTACTTTACCCATCGAAGGTGGACGATTCATAGTATATACTGGTGCTTCTCAGATTGGTCTAGAATATTAGTGCAACAAAGCAAAGCAATTACTTATGCATCTAGACAATTGAGGACACATAAGGTCAACTACTCGATGCATGACTTAGAGCTGGCCGCTATGGTATTTGCACTTAAAATCTGGAGGTATTACTTGTATGGTGAACATCTGTGTACTCTAACCATAAGAGTTTGAAGTACTTGTTCTCACAGAAAGAACATAACATGAGGTAAAGAAGATGGCTAGAGTACTTAAAAAACTTTGAATTTTCCATTCAATATCACATTGGGAAAGGTAATGTCGTAGTTGATGCACTCAGTAGAAAGCCAACGTTATCACTGGCTAGTCTAATGCTTGGCGAATGACGATTACTAGAATAATTCATAAAGGTAGACTTGACTGTAGAAAAAAAAGGATGAGCATGACATGGTTGCTAACATCAAGATGCAATTATCCATTCTTAGTTGAGATCAAAGAGACCTTAGATCAAAGATCTAATTATGTGTCGCTAAAGAAGGAAGATTATTATTCCAAGAAAGAACTTGTATATCTGATCATGTTGATCTCAAGAAGAAATTGATGGAAGAAGCACATAAAACTAGGTAAACTATCCCCCCTGGAGCAATCAAGATGTACCAAGACCCAAGAAGAAAGTATTGGTGGCTGAACATGAAAAGTGAGGTGGTTGAGTTCATGGGTCATTGTTTGACTTTCCAACAACTCAAGGTTGAACACCTCAAACCTATTGAAGTGTTAATATAGCGGTCCTCATCGTTCAAACATGTTAACCTACTAACGAGCCCGACCCGATCGACTCCGCCTCCCGTGAACAGGTCGAAGCCTCGTAAGGGATACCATTACACGAGTCCGTGAGAACATAAGAGGAACATTGAAATACACATAAGATTGCACATATTTATACCTTCTCACATATATTTACATGAAGTTTACATAGCCACATCTCAACTGAAGTCAACAGAAAAGTAAAAGTACAACATCATGGGACATACCTTGAGGTGAGAATAGAAAAGGAAATTACACTACTGGTAAAGTGGACCTGCCTCCGCTACGACGTGGCTCAAAACTAGAAGAGGGACGAGAACTGCAGCGTATTGACCGTTCGGATCGTCGTATAATAGTTGTGGAGGCCATTGTGCGGCCAATGACATGTGCAGCAAGTGTTTACGCAGGTTTCCGGGGCGTTGTGGGCCGGCAGGTTGGGCCCAAAATGCATGTTTGTTCTCTGTCTGTGAATGCGACAGAGGGGTGCGTCGTGTTTTGAGCGCGACGGCCCAGGTCGTCGCGTTCACGTTGCCGCTGCTGAGCGGTTGGCATCTACATGCACGTCGCGTGTCGCACGCTGGGCGGCTTGCTGGCGTCAGGAGTGGGAAGGCGATGGCTAGAACCGTCGTGTTCAGGTCGCGACAGTGCGCTACATCGTGTTCCCAACCGAGCTTTGTTTTAAGAAAGTTTTGGCCAGACAGAGCTTTTGCAAGCTCTGCACGGCCAGGGGAGGTGCTGCACGTGGTTTTGTGGCGATTTGGCGGTTTGGCGGAGTTCTTGGCATGTTCTCGCCGTGAGGACGTTGCGTGGAGTGGGGGAAACATCGTGTGGGTCTCGTTCTTCGCATTCTTCACGGAGGTAAGGAGATTCCACCTCGTTTTCTACGTGGATTGTGTATGTGATGTATTTGATGCGTTATTTGCTTTAGAAACAATAGATACCATGCTAGGGCACACATTAAAGCATGAAAAATGGATGAAAACATCGGTTTACAGGGTTTGTGGGGGTAATCTGATGAGGGGTTCCCGAATTAGGGTTCCCGCCTGTGAAGGCGACAGACCCTCCTGTCGCATTCAGAATGCGATAGGCCGACCCGTCGTGTTCAGTTTATGAATGCGACATATCGGGGTGTCGCTTTCAAAAGGTGACATGTGTCCCTGTCGCGATCACAACCGAGGGACTTTTTGTGTATGTGCATGTGAGCGTGTTTATCCAATTATCGTGAATTGTGTTGCAAGGCAATGGAAGCGGTGCATGGCACCTATAGCGCTCCAGGGAGCGTGTTGTGTGTGTGTGGTTAGCGTGGTGTTCACGCGCTTGACGTGGGGTTTCACGTGGTTTGAGTGGTGTGTACGTGGTTTGTGTGTGCGTGGCGAGTAGTACAACACCTACCGTGGTTACCTCTTCAGTTCGGAGCCCCAAATTTTATGTGAGCCAGGCACGTGAGTGCTCGGGGTTTGTCTCGGTACTTGTGTACCGTCGAGGTCTGTGTCGTCTTCTTGGACACCCTCACTCTTGTGTAGAGTTGTACGTCTGGATGAGGGAAAGATGACAGTGGGATAGCGACTTGTGAGAGCTTGTGTTTTGTCGCTTGTAGTGCGCTCGTGGTTGGGGGTTACAGACACCAGTAGACGTACTGGGCCCCAACTAGTCCTATTTTCCAGTGCCTCATTTTAGGGAGCTAGGGCCAGAGTCCCTAAAGGTGCTAGGCATGGGCCTGTGATAGTGTGGTTCGCAGGAGTGGTGTTGGTTGGTCTCCACAGTTTGTTGACTTGTTTTGGTGGAGCGGCAGCTGAACCTTTCGTCCGTGGCTGCAAGATTGAGAGGTAGTCCTGTGTGGTTTGTCCGGGTCAGTTGCTGGTGTCACGAACCAATCTTCATGACTCGAGTGTGGCGTTTTCCTACTTTAGCATGTACACTTGGTTGTGGTTCGCCGTTTATTTATTAATGTTGCTTTATGTTAAGCGGCAAGCGGTAAGTGATATTTACAGCTTTAGTATCCTGCTAGCTAGTTCTATAAATTGTTAGCATAGTTTTCTGCTTTACTACTTGTGTTGGTTTGCTCGGTTTCTAGGGGAGATTTCCTACTGAGCCAGTGACTCGTGAGGCTCACCCCTACCCCCCCCCCCCCCCCCCTTTCAGGTGAGGGAGAGCAGAAGACTTCCCACCCTTCGTCTAGTTCTGAGCCGCACCGTTGTGGAGGGTCTGCACCACCAGCAGTGTAATTTCCTTTCCGTTGTACACCTCGGGGTATGCCCCAGGTTGTTGTTGTAGTTGTGTTTTGGTAACAGTAGAGGAATGGCTATGTATATTTCATGTAAATATTTATGAGATTGACAGTCTTATATATATTTGAGCAATTTCCTTTGTATTTCTACGGACTTGTGAATGGTATCTCTTGCGAGGCTTCGGCTCGTTCGCGGGAGGCGGATCAGGCACGTTATTAGGTTAACGGGTCTGAACGACGAGGACCGCTACAAGAACTCTCCTACTCCCCTTCACCTGAAAGGGGTGGAAGTAGGGGGGGTAAGCCTCACAAGTCACTGGCTCAATAGGAAAACTACCCTAAAACTGAAACCACAAAGATAACACGAGAAGTAGGATTACACTACTAACAAGTACTAATAATAGAATTAAATGAACATATTACCAAGTGTTGTACATGGATAATATGCAAGTACTGAACTGCAAATGCTGGAAATTAGTAAATAAATAAATGACAAGTCAAGCACAAGTGTAAGAGCTAACATGGAATAATGCTGAACTTGGGTCACAAAGCTTGGTTCGCACACCAGCAACTGACCCGAACAAACCACACAGAATTACCTCTCAATCTCGCAGCCATAGATGAAAGGTCCAACTGTGGCTCCACCTGTACAAGTACAAAGAATTGTGGAGTCCAACCAACACCACCTGTAGACAACCAAGATGTAGACCCACTCCTGACACACCTCTAGGGATTCCGGAGTCCCTAGAGTGAGGCTGTGGAACACGGGACTAGATGGGGACTAGTACGTTTATTGGTGTTCATCCCCCAACCACGAGCGTGCTACAAGCTACTGAACAGAAAGCCAACACACCACAAGTCATTTCCCCATTGTCGTCTTTCCCTCAGCTGAGCGTACAACTCGACAAACAAGTGTGGGTGTCCAGGAATATGACACAGACCTCTACGGTACACACAGTACCGGGATAGACCCCGAGCACTAACATGTCTGGCTCACAAAGAACTTGGGGTACCCGACTGAAGAGGCAACCACGATAAGCATCGTACCATTAAGCTCGGCCACACACATATAAATCACAAAGCCTTGATACTCATTAACCTTGAAACATCACCATAATCTTTCAGAAATAACTACACATGCTTAACTAATAATTAAATATATTAAAATATGATCCAGAAGACTCACATTACAAACCAGAACCTTCTTGGCTTTGGGTACCAGAATGCGACGGCTCGTTTATCACGTTAATAACGCGACACCTTGATACGATGCGTTCTGGATGTAAACGTATCAGGGAGGTCTGTCGCGTTAAGAATGTGACCGCCAGACCCATCGTGTTCACAAACAAAATGCCACAACCCAAAACCTGCATCCGAGAACTCCACAAACTCATCTTTACACAATTATAGCTCAACTGCAAGACACTTTATCTATGCAACAACATGTATGCTATTCAATGAAAGCTTTTTGATGCATCAAACCACACCAATCACACAAGAATAGATAAGAATGAGATTAAACAGAAGAGAATCTCCCTACCACGATGAAGAATGCGAAGAACGACGTTCAATCAACATTTCCCACACTCCGGACAACCTCCTTGCATCGAAAATAGCTGAACTTCAAGCCTTCAAGTTAAAATTGCCAAAGAACCCTGCAAAAACCTCCCCCTCGGCTGAATAGAGCTCCCTGCTCTATTTGGATGTCAAACTGCCTCTTAACCAATCAGAATCGAGAACGTGACATAGAGGGCCATTGGGTTAATAACATAACGCATCAGGTCATCATGTTAATAACGTGACGCATCAGGCTGCCATGTTCAGAAACCCGGCACCACGCGGCATCCAGATGCGTGCCATAAGTCGCATATGTAGTCGAACGACCAAAATGAGTGGCGGTGAGAATGCGACACAGGCGGGGATCTGTACTAAATGCGACGCACTCTCCCATTGCATTCTCAAACATAGAACTAGTGGGTCAATTGGACCCAAATTTTCGGCCCACAACTCCCACACAACCTGTTAAAGTACAAAACACCACTCAAAGGCCACACACTGTTCTGAAACTACCAAACCATGATCCAAACGGCCACGACGTCACAGTTAAAATCTTTAGAGATACCATAATAAAGTGGAAACAAGGTGGACTTGATGCCATATGGGTGATAGTAGACCAGTTGACACAGTCTATACACTTTTTACCCATTAAAAGTAAGTGGATTGTAGATGCGGTAGCAGCCCAATACATTGACGTGGTGAGATTGCATGGTGTTCTGTCGACTATAGTCTTCGATCAGGATTCTAGATTCACATTTCACTTCTGAAAAAGATTGCAATTAGGATTGGAAACTAAATTAAATTGTTTAGCATTGCATTCCACCCATAGATTGATAATCAGACAGAAAGAAACCAGATCATAGAAAACATGCAAAGGGCCTGTGCAATTGATTTTGAAGACTATTGGAATGATCACTTGCCACTCATGAAATTTGCATACAACAATAGCTATCAAACTAGTATACAGATACCACTATTTCAAGCATTGTATGGTAGAAATTACAAGTCACCTGTATGTTGGGAAGAAGCAAGTGAAGGAAATGGTTAGGCACATACATGGTGCAAAACACAACCAGATACATCCAAATCATTTAAGACAGATTAAAGATTACTCAATCTCAGCAAAAGAGTTATGCATACAACAAGAGAAGAGATTTGGAATTCCAAGTGGGAGATCATGTCTTCTTGAAATTGTATCCTACTCATGGGGTTCAACGATTCGGAGTCACAGAAAAGTGAGCCCCAAGTTTATCAGCCCTTTTGAAATCTTTGGAAGGGTTGGTGAAGTGGCATGCAAATTGGAATTACCCCCACAACTAGTGGGTGTGCATAACATCTTCCATATATATATGCTGAGGAAGTATGTCTATGATGCCACAATATAATTTGACACGATGACTTGGTACTACATAAGGATTTAACCTATGAAGAGAATATGATCAAGATCTTACAACACAAGCTACATCAACTAAGGAATAGAGCCATACTGGTGGTGAAAGTCCAATGGAGCAGGCAAGGACAAGAAGAAGCCACAAGGAACTAGAAGAGGCTATTAAGAAGTACATAGAATTGTTTTCAGGTTAGTCTCTCACCCGGTCACCCCACTCTAGATTTGATAATGCCATCATGTGAATTTGGGGGTACCAACTTCTTTAAGTAGGAGAGTGTGTACCAAGTTGGATTTTAAATCATAAATAAAATAAATTTTAAAAGAAAAAAAAAGATAAACTGATAAAGAGATTAATAAGAGTTAGATAGAAAATTTCAGAGTGTAAATGGGCCAAAGGAAAGCTTGACTAAGGATTTAAGAGAGTATAGTTATTAAATTCGTACTACCTAAGTCCTAATATTAAATTGGACTTTTGAGAGTCTCGGGTCTATAAATAAGACCTTAAATCCTCTTGCCCACCCCAAACTATTCTACAGGCTATTAGGTTCATGCTAAAAAGTACTTGGAGAGAGAAGGATTGCCTCAAAGCTCTAAAAACCTATAGTTGTTCGAGAACTTCTTTCGTTCTTCCCCAAAAATGATCAAAGGTAGAATTTTCTCAAGCTAAACATGGATAAATCTATCTATAGGTGATATTATGGCAATAAACTGCATAATCGTTCTTATAGAAACTTCCATGCACCTAGAACCATGTGCACTACATTCTCATTTCAAATTTGTTATTGCTTCATCATAGTGTTTTCAAATATGCATGGTTCCTGTCATTTAAGAGCCATGTTCATGACCTTCTTGTGCTATAGTTTAGAGTGCCTTAAATTCCCTGTTACTTGATTCTCTTCTTGAACTCCATTCTAAAAACCAGAGTTGATTGATTAAAGATTGATTCATAGAATCTTAATTTCAATGGCACTCATAGTCCTTTAAAATACAGTTCAATAGGAGTCTAAATAGCAGTCAGAATCGCGTCCCAGTAGAAGACAAAAAAAATCTAATCTTGAATAGTAAGACAAAATCAAATCTTAATGGAAGTCGAAAGGTGAATCTTAGTAAGGCAAAAACAAATCCCAATAGAAGTCAAAATGTGAATCTTAGACAGTAAGGCAAAACATCTGAGTAGAAGTCAAATAGTAAAAAATAGCAATATAGGATGAGTCTCAATAGAAGATAAAAAAATCAAGTCTCATAAGTAAGGCCAGAATCAAGTCTCAATGGAAGACGAAAATCAAGTCTTAAGTCATAGAATTGAGTCTCAGACTCATGAGAATTGAATCTCAGGCACAATCGAGTCAACTATTAGAATCAAGCCTTAGACTCATAAGAGTCGAGTTTAAGACACAATCGACTCCGAGTTGATCGACTCCTTGATATTCTAAACAATCAACTCCCTGAACCAGTTATGAGAATCGACTCTCATGTTCTAAAGAATTGACTCCCTGATCTTCTAAAGGATCGGCTCCCCGACCTGATCATCGACTCTCATGTTTTAAAGAATCAACTCCTTGATATTTAAGAGAATCGACTCCCTAACTTGCGACGAGAATTGAAAATTGACTCATTTTTAAAGAATTGACTCTTAATGAGAGCTATAATAATCCTTTATACAAGAATTTACTCTTGGCTATATAAATATAAACAAATCGGCTTTTCCTATCTATAAATCAACTCATGTTTATTTTGGCAATGAACAACCTTATATCGGTTGAGCAGTATAGGTTGTCTGGTCGATCAGCTCCATCTTTCCAATATTGAAATGCTTCTATAAATCCCATCAGTGGACCTGAATAGGCTATTCGGTCAACCAATATTGCATGGTTCGACTTGTAAAGACTATTTGGTCGACCGGCCTATTTGATTGGTCGTATGGTGATTCTATAAAAGCATTGGTCGACCAATTAGTGAATTTCGATCTACCAATCCCCTGTTTCACCATAGAAAACACCATGTTAGTACTCAAACATCTTGACATTAAATTGCTCTCACTTGGAGCTATTTTTTCAAGACTGAACCATCCTGTCTCTTGAAATTACTTACTAAAAGCTGTGAGATATTTCTTGGAATTTTTTATAATATCGTGCAACTACATCCTCATATGCAATATTGCCTAGATATCGTTGCTATAATGATTGTCTAGACAATACATGAGATCTTATATCCACAACTAATGTCTAACATTATAGGGGTCCGGTCTACTTCTGGGAGGAGTGCCCGAAAGTGCATGTCCTATGAGAGTTTGAATGATCAGGGTGTTTGACATTGCATCGCATACTTGACTTGAATGATTAGTCTAAGAAAATCATGTCGTGAATACTTGTTTGACATATTATTCACTTGATTTTTACTTGAAGCCCTCGTGGGCGTTATGTCATGTTATGGAAAATTTTACTTGATACGCTTGTATAATAGTCTCCTTGCATCGCCCTGTCTTCTGATACTATTATCATGTTTTGTTTAATTCCTCTCATGATGTAGAATGTTCAACTTATTAATATGATAAACACTTTACCTGATAAGAGATATAAATTTTACTGAGCGCCTCGCTCACCTTGATTATACACATATTTTTCAGGTTAGCACACTGATAGGGATGGGTAAGAGTGATGAGTATCTCCATGTTATCTAGATGGTGTAGCAATTGTTAGTAAAGTCTTTTTGTTGCCATGCAAGTCATGATAAGCCCTATGTATTGGCGCTCAATAATGAATGAGATCAAAGACATTGTAGTTTGAGTTTAATGAAAGCATTAGTTGGTTGTTTAGCACTCAATTCTGAGTACTATCCGATGGTTGTTGTTTATAAATAAGTTTTTGCTCTGATTGACATGACTGAAAGATATACACGTATTTATCTGACTCACGTCCTTCTGTGTCGGGATATGACAATATATATCCAACTTCATTCACTTATACTCATGAAAATTTCAATAACATATATCCAAATTCACTCATTTTTATTCCATATTCACTAGCATCTATAATTTTCAACCTACATACACTCAAAGTCACTAAAATATTTATGCAACTTCAGTCACTTATACGCATGGAAGTTTCATTAATATATATCCAAATTCACTCGCTGATACACTATTTTAAGTTCAGTATACTCAAAATCACTAACATATATGTCCAACTTTAGTCACTTATAGACTCATGGAAGTTTCAATAACATATATCTAAACTCGGTCACTTATACTCCACATTCAATTACATATACTCGAATTCACAAACATACATATCCATATTCAATCACTTATAGAAGTTGTTGTAACATATATCCACATTCACTCACACTCTACATTCACTAACATATTTAAATTTTCACTCACATATGTAACTATGACATCCACAAGAGGAGGCCAAGTAAAACCATCGATGCACTATTCTAGTGGGGAGTATGACAACCGCTTTCTATGTTCTACTACATTTGTAATAAATGCCAAAATAAAAAATCTACATTCAATACAAAAGTAGATGCTTGTTTGAAAAAAAAAGTGTGGTATTACAGGATGCTTTTACAGCATAAAAAAGGAGCAACATTAAACTCTACAATTATCAATAGAGAAATGCTATCTACACGTATGCCCAGGTATAATGTCCACGCTGGAATCGTCGGAACGCAGGTGATTGGTCCACCTAGAAAACGCCCACGTCAGCTTCCCCAAACACATCACCGCCTGCTCCGCGGCTTCCCGAGGCGCATCATCATGAAACCGCCTCCATCACGAAACAACGATTACATGAGATATTTCTTTAAACCCAAATTTACCCTTCCCACCATTTCTACGAAAATAATCTGAAAGAGAGAACTATTCTAACTCAGACGAGAGCCTCCCTTGCATCATCCCAATCTTCGTCTTCCTCACCCACGAAAATCTCTACCATCTCTACGTACACTCGCCGTCTGGAACATCCCTACCATTGTCTGCAAATCCCATTTTCTTGCTCGTGCACTCTGGTTCATCGGCGCCTAAGAAGTTGAATGCCATGCAAAGTACAGCTAAGTCTAGCTCCATGGAGAATGTGGCGATGCAGTGTGGGTCTTCAGGTACTGTGCCGACAGGAGTGATGCCACCACCATTTTTGCCACCTTATCAGATAAGTAGGCCATTGTTATACCCCTTCATGAGGCCATACACAACGTCGTTCATGCATTACATCCCAGCGGCATATGTTCAACTGCATTCAAATAATGATGAGAAGAGAGCAGAGCATCAAAGCCAAGAAGTACCTCCCGAACAAAATGTAGAAGCACAACAGACTTCTGGAGGACCTTCTGAAGAAGCAATCAGATCTGTTATACATGAGAGTAATGACGACGTTAACGAAATAAGATATGTGTTGGGAAGTCCTGATTTAGAGAACAAGGATGTTAGACATGAGAGTAATGACGATGTTAATGAAATAAGATCTGTGTTGGGAAGCCCTGATTTAGAGAACAAAGATGTTGCACATGTCTGCAATTGTAAGTGGATATGTATCTATTTGTTACTGTTATTTGTAGTCCATTTGCCACTGAAATTAATGACTAAACCTTAGTTATTTGTCATGGAAATTACCTATTTGTCACTGGAATCTTCTATTTGTCTCTAAACTTGTTATATTGTTTTTTAAATGCTATCTATTTGTCACTGAACCTTAATTATTTGTCATGGAAGGAAACCTATTTGTCATTGAAATTTCCTATTTGTCACTGGAATCTTTTGTTTCTCTCTCTAAACTCGTTCTATTGTTCTTTCAATGCTACCTATTTGTCACTGAACCTTAGTTATTTGTCACTGAAATTTTCTATTTGTCACTGTAATCTTCTATTTATCTCTAAACTTGTTCTATTGTTTTTTGAATGCTTTCTATTTGTCACTGAACCTTAGTTATTTGTCACGAAAGGAAACCTATTTGTTATAGAAATTTCCTATTTGTCACTGGAATCTTCTATTTATCTCTCTAAATTTGTTCTATTGTTCTTTCAATACTAGCTATTTGTCACTGAACCTTAGTTATTTGTCACTGAAATTTCCTATTTGTCATTGAAATTTCCTATTTGTCACTAGAATCTTCTATTTGTCTCTCTAAACTTGTTCTATTGTTCTTTCAATTCATTGCAGCACCTGAAGTAGAGGATGATTTGAACCATGACAAGGGAGAATCAGAAAGTTTGGAACCTTTCGATGGCATGATTTTCAAAAGTATTTCAGATGCACATAAATTATATAACACCTATGCTAAACGAGTAGGATTTGGCATCATAGTTATTGACAGTAGAAGAAAGAATGACTTGTGCATCTACAAGAGGTTCAATTGTCATTGTGGTGGTCAATCTAGAAGGGGCATAGATGCGATAAGCCACAGAGATTCATCTAAGATTGGATGTAAGGCATCGGTGAGGGTTAGACATTACAAAGACACAAACACCTACATAATGTATGATGTAATTTTGGAACATAATAACATTCTTCATCCAACAGCTGCTATGTATTTTAGATCACATCGTAAAATTTGCACCCGGGAGAAAGCTGAGATTCTGAACATGCGTAGTGTTCGTATTTCCACATCCAACATTGTGTCGGCCATGGCAAAAAGGAAGGGGGCATCCTACAATTGGAGTGGACAGAGAAGGACTGCATAAACTTTCTTGATAAAGAAAGGCAAACACAATTGAAGGAAGGTTATGCAAAAACAATGATAAATCATTTTCAGACAATGCAAATTAGGGATCCGACATTCTTTTACACTATAGCTGTTAATGACAATGGTACTTTAAGGAATGTGTTTTGGATTGATGGTAGGTCTAGAACATCTTGCACATACTTTGCGGATGTCATTTGTCTCGATACAACATACTTGACAAACACATATCAAATGCCATTTGCACCATTTATGGGAGTAAATCATCATGGCCAGTCTATTCTTCTAGGATGTGCACTACTAAGCAATGAGAAAATTGAAAGTTTTGTATGGCTTTTTAATTGTTGGCTAGAAGCCAATGGTGACATTCACCCCAAGGCAATCATCACAGATCATGACAAGGCTATGGAGGCTGCAGTAGCCCAAGCATTTCCAACGGCACGACATCGCTTTTGTCTTTGGCATATAATGAAGAAGGTACTTGAAAAAATTGGCCACATATGCATCTCCAATCCACATTTCATGAATGAGTTTCAAAGTTGCATCTATGACCCAATGTCCACCTTTGAATTTGAATAAAAGTGGGATGAATTGATAACCAAGTATGAAATTGCCATGCAAAATGATTGGTTGAAAACTTTGTACGAATGTCGTAGAAAGTGGGCACCAATTTTTTTGAAGGACACATTCATTGTTGGTAGGTAATTATTGACTTAAATCACTATTGTCTTTTGTTTTTTACTTTATTTGTTATATTTACATGGTTTTGTGTTTGTAGGTATGTCTACCTCTCAACGAAGTGAGAGTATAAACCATTTTTTCGATGGATTTGTCACAGGCAAAACTATTTATCTGAGTTAATTCAGAAATACACAGTGGCACTTGAAAGTAGGTTTGATGCAAAAAACCAAGAAGACTTGAAGTCCTTAGATACAGAAGCATATATGAAGACTTGTTCCCCATTTGAGAAACAAGCCGCGACAATATATACTAGGTCCATATTTCAAAAATTCTAGCAAGAATTGATAGAGGTCGTTGTTTGTCACCCATAACGGATTTATGAAGATGAAAATAACTTGACGTTGAGAGTAAAGTTCTTTGAACGTGTTAAATTCAAAGGTATATGTAAGGAGATGCAACGAGAGTACACTGTCAATTACCAAAAATAGGAAAAAGAAGTGGAGTGCTCTTGTAGATCCTTTGAATTTAAGGGGTACTTATGCTGACATGCCTTACTAGCATTGCAATATGCCGGAATTGACCTTATACCAAGCAAGTACTTCTTGCAGAGATGGTGCAAAGATATGCAGTATAGACATGCATGTCAGTCACTTGATGTTCAAAAGGAAGACAAGAAATGTTCATCGTCACGATACACCAACTTGATATTCAAATTCATGAAGGTGGCTGAAGCAGCCACTTGCTCAAAGCAAGCTTATAATATTACAATAGCTGAAATACCCCAAATTCTTGGGAAAGTAATGGAGTCCATGAATGGGCTGTCTGTGCAATCGAACACAAGAATAGATTCTACATCGAATTGTCATGTACAAGATTCACCAAGAGCGTCAACAAAAGGAAGAAAATGTGAGAAACGAATACCATCTGCCCTTGAGAAGATCAGAAAATGGAGCAGAGCTTCCAAGAAGTGCATTCAAACACCCACTACTGCAAACTATGACAAAGTTGGTGAAGTATTATTCTTTGCAACACAATGACCTCTAAACTTGTGTAATATGTAAAAAAACCATTATCTGTTGTGTAATTCTTGCATTTGTCATTGGAATTATTGTATATGATCTTATTTGTCACCACAATCAACTAATTTGTCATCAGAAGTAACCTATTTGTCACCACAATCAACTTATTTGTCACTACTAGAAACTAAAATAAATAAAATTATTTCACAAGTTTTATAACAATAATAATGCATCCTAGTGCACACTCATGCCCAATTGTTAGTCACCATCACTCTCATCATCTTCATCCGCATCCACAATGTTTAAAAATGAAAATGCTTTTGGTAAAGACTTTACAACCATTTTAATTTTGTTTACAATGGAGTTTAAATCCCTTAGCTCATCCTCCAACCTTGCAACTCGATTCTCTAGATTTTTCACCTTCTCATCTTTCCCACAAGTTATTTGTGAATCCACAAAGTTTTGCACTTCATCGCACCACATGAAAAAAATCACATTTCGCATCCTATAAAAAACCACATGAAAAATTCAGTTTTAGTACATTAAAAATCATAATGCAATTACCATGTCCTCTAATACATGAAAAAAATCATAAGCTTACCTTGCATGTGTAGAATTTTCTTTTTGGATTTCTTTCTGTTTTTCTAGTTCTCACAATGCAATAACCATGTCCTCTCATACATCTCATCGATGGGGGTGGAATGGAAGACTGGCTTGGGCTCACCATTTTGCAAGAAGATTGCTCTCCAGATGCTCTGCAAATAAAATAGACACCATATAGATATGACATTTAACAAAACAAAAATAGTTACAACATTTCAAAAGTTGAAAGATATGCTCACTTGAAAGTTATAATCTCCTCCGAGCTGGACACATGAACATCGATGTTAATCATTTTTTGTCTGAGGATTTCATGCATGTCAATTATTCTATCAATATCCTCTCCAATTAAAAATTTCATGACAGAGTTACTCATCTCTAGAATGTGGCATTTTAATTCCACTTGCTCTTTCACAAGTGTCCATCTCTTGCAAACATCATTAACTAGGCTACAAAGTTCCATACCTCTATGGATAGGAATTACATATGCCTCATTCTTGAATGTGAAAATCCCCAAAATACGATCCATATCTTGAAATCTACCCCGCCACCCACCACTGCAAAAAAAAAAATGAGCATCACATTCAGAGAAAGATAGTTAGATCGTAGACACTGGGAGAGTGAAGCATGAGGTTGCGTGACCAGGGGGGTCGCACGGAGGGGGAACGGGAGCAGGAGGGGAAATGGGAGTAGGAGGGTTACCTGAGTAGGAGAGCCGAAGTAGGATCACCAAAGGTTCCCACGCCGCCGAAGCAAGTCTGCTGGACCAGGTTTGCTGCAATAGGTTCGTCGGAACAGGTTCACCGGAAACCTAGGTGGTGAGGGGGGCGAGGCTGCGGGGCTGAGGGGGGCGAGGCTTAGGTCTTACGTATGGGTAGAATGGGAATTTTTTTAAAAAATTATATGTGAGAGATAATAGAAATGATTTAGAAGGAAGAAGTTAACAGAAATTGGACTTAAAGTTATTTTTAAAAAACTTTAGTGATAAAAATTCATTTGTCATGTACTTTTTGGACCAGACAAATAGGTTGGTTATGGTGACAAATAGGTCATTCGAGTGACAAAATAGTTCATTCCGATGACAAATAGATAACATTCACTTCACATGGAGTCACGAACTCTAGTGACAAATATGTTGGTTTCAGTGACAAATAGATTGATTCTAGTGACAAATAAGTTGATTCCGGTGACAAATAGATAACATTCACTTCACATGGAGTCACGAATTCCATTGACAAATATGTTGGTTCTAGTGACAAATAGGTTGATTCCGGTGACAAATAGATAACATTCATTTCACATGGAGTCACGAATTTCAGTGACAAATATGTTGGTTCCAGTGACAAATAGATTGATTCCAGTGACAAATATGTTGATTCTGGTGACAAATAGATAACATTCACTTCACATGGAGTCACGAATTCCAGTGACAAATATGTTGGTTCCAGTGACAAATAGATTGATTTCGGTGACAAATAGGTTGATTCCGGTGACAAATAGATAACATTCATTTCACATTGAGTCACGAATTCCAGTGACAAATATGTTGGTTCCAGTGATAAGTAGATTGATTCCAGTGACAAATAAGTTGATTCTGGTGACAAATAGATAACATTCACTTCACATGAAGTCACGAATTCTAGTGACAAATATGTTGGTTCTAGTGACAAATAGATTGATTCCGGTGACAAATAGGTTGATTCCGGTGACAAATGAAGGTAGCTGGCAATCTCATATTGTGTATGTAATTAATTCTATGTACATAGTGAGAGTTCACCGGAATCAACATATTTGTCATCGGAATCAACATACTTGTAATGAAAATAAGCATCACATATGAGGACAAAAGTAAAAAAAAAAATATAAACAAAAACTTTTCATTGATTCTTCAGTTCTAACATTTTGGCCGCAAAACAGGCTCTAAAGAGATTACAGTCATGCTTAGTGAAGGTCCATTCGGGGAATGCCCTCCTAATTAACACTTCAATGTATTTGACTACATAAATTGTGCAATTGAGGCTACCAGATACTTGTTGAGGACATTGGTTGTCAAAGTGTAGTTCCCACTTATCAGCACTAGGTAATGCCCCATACTCCGTCAACATGCGCCTCACAGTTGTGGCCTGAAAAAAAAAACAATTCAACAACAAGGAAGATGAAAGAAATTGTTTGAGAAACTTACCCATTTTCTTGCAGAGGCCTTGTGGATGGGCCCACTTTTTAATGAATTATATGACACGAATTGACGATTCTCTGTGTCCACAACAAATAAATGCCAGTGATTTCGGGAGTGTAACACGAAGAATAGCCACTTGTTGTGATGGACTGGGATATATATGCCCATTAAGGCTCCATATCCAGATCCGCCTCCTACGAACGGACCGAAGTCTCGCAAGGGATATCTCACATACGTGTCCAGAAAGAATATAAAAGACAACCACATAGTATAAGACACAAGAAAGTACATGTGCTCATACCTACATATTACAATTTACAACTGTCCCAATACATTATTACATGTCCAAATTAAAAGTACAACTACCTGGGGCATACCCCGAGGGAGCACAAGCTCACACAAACCTACTAACACAACTACTGGTGATATAAGTCTGCCACAACGTCTCCACAAGCCACACAAATGACAAGTCCTGAAAAGAACTGTAGGGGAGTGAGC
This sequence comes from Colocasia esculenta, assembly GCA_014218235.1. Lineage (NCBI taxonomy): Eukaryota > Viridiplantae > Streptophyta > Magnoliopsida > Alismatales > Araceae > Colocasia > Colocasia esculenta. The sequence continues at coordinate 6,367,712 of CM024766.1, read as the reverse complement.
CTCAACAAGTCACAGGCTCAGTAGAGAAACCACCAAAACCACACGACACATTAAAGAGACCTCAACCCCTGAGGGTCTCACAGGCAACACTAAAAGACAAACCATTTCATGCTCACATCATTCATAATAAATAACAGTTTGATTAGTAATTCATAAACAATACATAAACCTCGGGAAGAAGGAGGAACTACAGGACTAGTATAGTTCCACTAATCTGCTCAACAACAGCAATGCTTAGGCCATAGGCCTTGCCGGCATACTAATACTACAACTGGTTGCCTAAGCTATAAGCCACACAGGCAAATCACTGCCCAGGCTACAAGCTTCACAGACGAACCTCAAACACATGGGTAACAGGACTGCTAACTAAGAGTTGGTCCATTATACCCCAAACCACACTACATCGGAAGCCACACACTAGGCGACAGAACTGGCTATCACGAAGCCAATCCATCACACACTAAAACCATAATTGGAATCTTACCCAAAAAAGGGGAAAACATAACGAGTGGAGGATCACACCACACTACCTTCACGGAGCACAGCTCCACCACAACACCTGAAAAGACTGGTACACTATGTACCACGAGAAACAAATAACCATAAAGGGTACGGGTACCTACCACCAAAAGGTACCACCACAAAACAGTACCCACACAGGGTACAGGTACCTGCTACCACGAGGTACCACCACGGAAACCACAACCAAACCAGTGCCACACACAAGACACTCCACCACGATAAAACCTTGATACCACTGTGCCAACCACACGGCACACCACAGAAGTCAAACCACAACCAGTGAGTGAAGACTCATCAACCATAACTGCAACAGTGCCAACACTAGGGCACACCTCAATGGGTAAAACCTCAACCCGAGAGTCACATACAAGCACCACCAATGGCAAAGCACGAGTCGGAAAAGAACGACGCCACCACACGGGAACTGACTACTGGATGATCAGGCCAGTATCCAACTCGGACAACACAACACAAGAACTACCTCTCAGTCTCGCAATCACGGACGAAAGGTCCAACTGTCGCTCCACAAGCACAAGCCAAAGAACAGTGGAGACCAACCAACACCACACCTGCAGACCACACACAACCGCAGGCCCATGTCTGGCACCTTTAGGGACTCTGGCCTAAGCTCCCTAAAGTGAGGCACTGGAAAACAGGACTAGCTGGAGACCAATGCCGACTATTGGTGTCCGTACCCCCAACTACGAGCGCGCTACAAGCGACTGCACACCCACAAACACAAGCCGCTGCCCTACTGTCGTCTTTCCCTCAGCCGGACGTACAACTCAAACACAAGAGTGAGGGTGTCCAGGACAGACGACACAGACCTTGACGGTACAACACGAGTACCGGGACAAACCCCGAGCACTACAAACACACGTGCCTGGCTCACACAGAACCTGGGGTACCCGACTGCAAAGGTATTCCGGAACAGGCGCCGGACCACCAAACTCGGCAACGCACAAACCACGATATATACATATATAGTCTTTATTTATAAATCACGATATACATGTGTTAGGATTAGTTTAACAGCAGTCACCATGTGACCCCAAAGCTATCCTACACCAACATATACATGAACCACAATCTTGCCTATCATCGGTCACCTTGTGACCTCCATAGAAACACACATTACTTAACACATAAATCAATATAATATTCTTCAAATGACAACAACAGACCAGGGCTAGGTCCACACATGACCTTCACTGCCCAATCACCTCAATGTAACCACACAAATCACATTATAATAGTCATAACGTCGACCTCTAGCCATGCACACACATGTATGACACACAAATCATGGAAACACCACCAAGTCACGGCTAGGCTCACCCAGGAACCTCACTGCCCAACTGTGGCGGAACGCCTCGACGAAGCCCGTTAAACCGATAACGTACTTGATCCGAGTCCGCCTCCCGCGAACGGGCCGAAGCCTCGCAAGGGATATCACACCACAGTCCGTGTAAACGCTAAGGAACACACCATTTCATATATATATTTCACAAGTTTACATAGCCATATTTCCACAAAACAGAAAGAAAGTACAAGAGCATGGGGCATACCCCGAGGTACAACTAAAAGAAGTAAACAACTAGCTACACTGCTATTACTACAATTACACTGCTGCGACTACACTGCTGGAGGTACTGATCCTGCACCACTATGACGCGGCTCTGAACTGGACGACGGTCAAGAAACGTCCTCCTCGCCTACACCTGTGGGGGTAGGGGTGAGCCTCGCTAGTCACTGGCTCAGTAGGGAACTCCCCCAACACCGAGCAAAACCAAACCACAGGTACGAAAGTAGTAAACAATACCAACAATTTATAGAACAGCTAAGCAGATATAAAAGCTGTAAAAGTACTCATCGTCTGCCGACTATGAAAAACAACTGTAATAATTAAACGGCAAACCAGCACAAATGTACGAGCTAAAGTAGAGACAGCCAAACACGAGCCACGTGAACTGGTTCGCGACACCAGAGACTGACTCAGACAAGCTAACACAGGTCTACCTCTCAGTCTCGCAGCCACGGACGAAAGGTCCAGCTGCCGCTCCACGTGAAAAGGTCAAGAAACTGTGGAGACCAACTAAACACCACCACCTGCAGACCACATGGTCGCATGCCCATGCCTGACACCTCTGGAGACCCTGGCCTGGGCCCTCTAGGGTGAGGCACTGGAAAAGGACTAGCTGGGGACCAGTGTCGACTACTGGTGTCCGTACCCCCAACTACGAGCGCGCTACAAGTGACCAAAAGACAAGTACGGCAGTCACTGTCCCACTGTCGTCTTTCCCTCAGCCGGACGTACAACTCAAACACAGGAGTGAGGGTGTCCAGGTCAGACGACACAGACCTCGACGGTACAACACAAGTACCGGGACAAAGCCCCGAGCTAACAACCTGGCTCACAAAGAACCTGGGGCACCCAACTAGAGAGGTAACCACGGTAGGCGTCGTACTACTCGCCACGTATACAAAACCACGTGCACGTCGCACAAACCACGTGAAGACTCACGTAAACCGCGTGCACTAGTAGTCCACTACACGTGAACACCACGTAGACACGTAAATAACTAGCCAACTGCGTACCCAGTACGCTAGTCTCAGAAACCACGTGCAATAGGTGCACCACAATTACCATTGCACCGTTTAATAACAACAAATATTCAATATAACAATATTTAAGTAGAAGCATGCTGGCGGCAACATCGACTGCCATCGATGAGATATAAACGGCAAGGTATCCAGCCGTTAATCTCCCAGCTGAAGAACCTGGCGTCAATCGATGTTGACGCCAAGCTCCTCAACTCCAGTTCCTACAGAAACCCTAAACTGATTCTACAGGTATTCTTGATCCCGAAACCATCGAGAAAACATGAGGAAATACTTCATCTAACATCCACACACTATAAGCAAACCGTAACCACATGTTTTGCTACTTATACTAATCAAACCACCCTTTAACCCGCATGGATCACTTCCTTCCCATAAACGCTGATTATCACATCATTTCATGCTTTCAAAACACATTAAAGCGATTAGAATGAACTAAAGGGATCGTCCCCTACCTCAGGACACGCTTAAACCTCCTAAATTCTCCTGCTTCGCACCAAACCCTCCGCGAGCTCCTACGGCGATTACACCTCGCTCCAGCGTTTCCTTGGCCAATTCGTCACCGCCTCGCGTTCCACGATCCTCCAATTAACCTTCTGCAACCTTTGGAAGTAGTAGGGAAGCCAGGAACATGAAAATAGGGCGGGGGAGAATGAGCTGAGGAAACTGTCCTCGGGTAGACCTATATTCTGCAGGTCGCACAGGTTGGCGTCAACCAGACTGTCGCCAATCAGACCGCCAAGATTAGATGTCCATATCCCTTGTCGCCAAGTTCATAGAGTAAACGTCAAAATACATGGACGCCAACACTGTCAATGACCACACCTAGCCGTCAACTCCCTATCAACTACAGCAGGTTCTATTTTATCTCAGGACCAAACCTGTACCACACCTGCACACACCACACGTCCAAACCTTACTGGCCTCACAATGGCCACCTCAACCAATACACACATGATCCGAAAGGATCCGAAAAGCACGCGACGTTACATTACTATCATCTAAAAAGAAAATTTCGACCTCAAAATTCATAACACAACTCAAACATAAACAATTTAAATATGCACATTTTTACAAATACTATCATCTAAAAAGAAATACAAAGCCTTATTCAAATAGATAGGGATACCCCTTAGCCATCTCCTCGGCTAATTCCCAGGTATCCTCACCACCCAACCTATTTTCCCATCGCACTTTAACTAGCTCAATTTCTTTATTTCTCAACTTCTTTATCTTTCGATCAGTGATCTGCACCGGATACTCTGGCATGGTCATATCTGACCTCAGGTCACCACCTTGATAACTGATTAACTGAGCTGGATCTTCAATACACTTCCTTAGCATAGAAACATGAAATATATCATGAACATTCGCAAAATCTGCTGGCAAATCCAGTCTATAAGCTGTTTCCCCAATTCTTTCAATTACCTGGAAAGGTCCCACATACCTTGGACTCAACTTTCCAGTCTTGCCAAACCTCATAATACCTTTACTTGGGGAAACTCTCAAGAAAATAAAATCTCCTACTTCAAACTGAAGTGGTCTCCTTCGATTATCTGCATAACTCTTTTGCCTGCTTTGAGCTGCCTGCAATTTTTCTTTAATAAGCTTTACTACTTCTGTGGTTTGCTGAATCAATTCAGGACCCACTAATTGCCTTTCACCCACTTCATGCCAATTCAATGGGGTTCTACATGGCCTTCCATATAAAGCTTCATATGGTGCCATCCCAAGACTGGTATGATAACTATTATTATAGGCAAACTCAACCATTCCCAAATGATGCTCCCAATTACCTCCCCAAACTAAACAGCAAGCTCGCAACATGTCTTCAATCGTCTGAATAGTTCTTTCTGTTTGACCATCTGTCTGGGGATGATAAGTGGAGCTATATCTCAGCTCAGTACCAATTACCTTCTGCAGACTTCTCCAGAAACCAGAAGTAAATCTTGGATCTCTGTCAGACACAATAGTCTTCGGAATACCATGCAGTGGAACAATTCTTTCAACATAAATCTTTGCTAATCTGTCCACTGTCCAAGACATACTTACTGCCACTAATCTGCATACCTTAGTCAATCTGTCAACAAACACCCAAATTCCATTATGCCCGGAACTCGATCTTGGTAAACCTGCCACAAAGTCCATGGCAATATCATCCCATTTCCACTGTGGAATGGGTAATGGTTGCAATAGACCTCCAGGCTTCTGATGTTCTGCTTTAATCTGTTGACAGATAGCACACCTTGCAACAAATTCTACTATTTCCTTTTTCATATGAGGCCACCAGAAATGCTTCCTCAAATCATGGTACATTTTAGTACTACCCGGATGGATAGTGTACCTGGATTTATGGGCCTCCTCCAACACTCGCTGCTTTATCTCTCTTTCAGCTAGTACAAATAACCTGCCTCTGAGCCTAACCACACAATTATCATCAATGGTAACTCCTTCCATTTTTACAATCTCAGCTAAACTTACATCTGCTTTCTGAGCCTCAACAATCTGCCAATACAAGGACGGCTCTAAAACACTAGCAGCTAGTACCGCCCGACGCTGACTACTGGGCACATACAAGGAGTTCTCCACTATCTCTTCATACAGCTTCCATTCTTTGATCATCATTAAATTTATATATGCCTTTCTACTCAAGGCATCTGCTACAACGTTGGCCTTACCCGGATGGTAAGCCAAACTAAAATCATAATCTTTCAAATATTCAATCCATCTACGTGACGAAGATTTAAATCCTTCTGCGAGAAAATATACTTCAAGCTTTTATGATCTGTAAAGATCTCAAATCTCTCGCCATACAGATAATGCCTCCACATTTTCAAGGCAAACACAACTGCTGCCAATTCCAAATCATGAGTGGGGTAATTCTCTTCTGCTGGCTTCAACTGCCTAGACGCATAAGCTATCACTTTGCCATGCTGCATAAGCACTGCGCCAAGTCCTCTCCTTGAAGCATCTGTATATATCACAAAACCACCACTTCTTGCCGGTAATGCTAATATAGGTGCTGATGTAAGTCTTTTCTTCAATTCCATAAAACTTTTCTGACATTCACCGGACCACACAAAAGGCACACCTTTCCTAGTCAACTTGGTCATAGGTGCCGCAATTTTGGAAAAATCTTGTATGAAGCATCTATAATATCTTGCCAATCCCAGAAAACTTCTAATCTCAATAATTGTTTTAGGCACTTCCCATTTCATTACGGCTTCCACTTTACTCGGGTCCACTGCTACTCCTTTAGCTAAATGACATGACCCAGAAATTAATTTCTTTCAACCAAAATTCACACTTATTGAATTTAGCAAACAACTGGTTATCCCTTAACAACTGCAGAGTAAACCTCAAATGAGCTGCATGCTCTTCTTCAGATGCTGAATAAATCAGAATATCATCTATAAAGACCACAATGAATTGGTCTAAATACGGATGAAAAATTCTATTCATCAGATCCATAAAACCTGCAGGAGCATTGGTCAACCCAAATGGCATAACCACAAATTCATAGTGACCATATCTGGTTCTGAATGTTGTTTTATCTATATCCTCTTCCTTAATTCTCAACTGATGATACCCAGACCTCAAATCAATTTTAGAAAATACTTTTGCCGATTGCAACTGATCAAACAGATCATCTATCCTCAGCAATGGGTATTTATTCTTAATGGTCACATCATTAAGCTTTCTATAATCAATACACATACGAAAACTTCCATCTTTCTTTTTCACAAACAACACCGGTGCTCCCCACGGGGAATGACTCGGTCTAATGAATCCTTTCTGCAACAATTCTTCTAATTGCTTTTTCAATTCTTTAAGTTCTGCTGGTGCCATCCGATATGGAGCTTTAGAGATCGGCATGGTACCTGGCAGCAACTCAATAGTAAAGTCCACCTCTCTATGTGGAGCTAAACCAGGCAAATCTTCAGGAAAAATATCAGCAAATTCCCTAACCACGGGAACTGCTTCCACTGACTGACTAGCTTCTACCAGACTCACCGAGGCTAAATAAGCCACACATCCAGCATTTATCAACTTTCTAGCTCTAATTACAGAAATTAGAAACTTAGAGGTATAAAAAGGCATACCTTGATATTCAAATACTGCACCATTAGGATGACAAAACCTGATCCTCTTCTTTCTGCAATCTAGCATTGCTCCATAAGTCTCAAGCCAATCCATACCCAAAATAATATCATAATCTGTAAACTGCAGGGCATATAACCGACCCGGCATCTGGTTCCCTTCAATCATAACAGGAGCTTCATCTACATAGCTCGAAGTGAGCAAAAACTCACCTGAGGGAACTTCCACAACTAACTCACAAGGCTTTTCCTCTAAAGGTTGAACCATACAATCCAGGAATTCTTTGGAAATAAAAGAATGAGAGGCACCTGAATCAAATAAAACTCTTGCTGAATAGTCATAAAGAGGTAAAGTACCTTCTATCATATTTGATGCCTCCGCTTGGGCTCGGGTGATAGCCATAACACGGCCCCTTCCCCACTGCTGCGGTGCTCCTCTGCCACGACCTACTTGTGGCTGCTGAAACTGCTGAGGCTGCTGCTGCACACCTCTTCCATACCCATATTCTCTCGGATAGGGGCAATTGCGGATCAAATGCCCCGGCTGATTACAATTATAACATCTATACCCTGGTGGAATAATGGGCTGCCTGGCAGTACTTTGCTGCGACTCCTCCACCTCTGGCCTACCACGAACTTGCTGAAATTGCTGTCGACCTCCCCATCCTCTTCCTTTACCTTTAAATGCTTGCTTCAATTTCTGGCCCCACTTACCAAAACCTGATGAAGAATGTCCTGCTGGTGCTTTACCCTTACTCGCACCCACTGACTGCTGCGGTAGTCGAAAACTACCTGAGCCTGACTCGCCCACCTGACGAGTCCGAATAGACCTTTCCAACGTAGCTGCCCTCTGAGCTGCTTCTTCCACTGTTTTACACATGAGAGGTACTACTGCATCCTGCAACTGTACTCTCAAACCTCTAATGAAATACTCAACCATCATATTATTATCCGATACTACATAAGGCGCATATCGGCTAAGTGCCATAAATCGCATCTGGTACTCTAAAATTGAAGAGTTACCTTGCTGGAGTGTCCGAAACTGCTCTCTCTTCACTTGCTGCACTTGAATCGGAAAGAATATATCGTTAAATACATCAAGAAACTCCGGCCAAGTAATAGTCTCTTCTGTCCTGCCTGAAAAGGTGGTCTGCATCTTCAATCGCCACCATTCCAATGCAAAATCCCTTAATTGATAAGCAGCTAGCACAACTCTATCTGCTGCCGGACACCTCATGGTCGCAAATACCCTCTCAATCTCATGGACCCAGTGTTCCGCTATATCTGGATTCGGCCCTCCTGAGTAAGTAGGCGGCTGCAATCTCAGAAATTTCTCCACCTGCATCACTGGTTCCTCTGCTAATAACACTGGTGGTGGTGGCAAGGGTGCTACAAAAGGCACTTCCACTCCTGGTGGTAGCGGAACTGGAACTGTAGGTACAGTCTCTCTGTCCCCAGGTAGCACGTCAATCGGTGGTACCGGCGCTTGCTGATCCATCCTCCTCCGAATATCAGTAAGGCTCTCCCAAATTCTCTCTATCATACGCTGAGTACTCTCCTCTGGATCATCTCCTCCACCACCCCAATCTCTTCTATCAGCCATTTCAAATTTCTACATAAACAAAACACTAAACAAAAACAAAATAACAAGTTTATCAGAAACCAGGGCCCCTACCAGCAGTGTACAAGGACCGAAATAAGGCTATGTATCTTTCTAGCTCCCTTATATTAACACGGACCTCGCTCTGATACCAACTGTGGTGGAGCGCCTCGACCAAGCCCGTTAAACTGATAACGTACTTGATCCGAGTCTGCCTCCCGCGAACGGGCCGAAGCCTCGCAAGGGATATCACACCACAGTCCGTGTAAACACTAAGGAACACACCATTTCATATATATATTTCACAAGTTTACATAGCCATATTTCCAAAAAACATAAAGAAAGTACAAGATCCTGGGGCATACCCCGAGGTACAACTAAAAGAAGTAAAAAACTAGCTACACTGCTATTACAACAATTACACTGCTGCGACTACACTGCTGGAGGTACTAACCCTGCACCACTAAGACGCGGCTCTGAACTGGACGACGGTCGAGAAACGTCCTCCTCGCCTACACCTGTGGGGGTAGGGGTGAGCCTCGCTAGTCACTGGCTCAGTAGGGAACTCCCCCAACACCGAGCAAAACCAAACCACAGGTACGAAAGCAGTAAACAGTACCAATAATGTATAGAACAGCTAAGCAAGATATAAAAGCTGTAAAAGTACTCACCGTCTGCCGACTATGAAAAACAACTGTAATAATTAAACGACAAACCAGCACAAATGTACGAGCTAAAGTAGAGACAGCCAAACACGAGCCACGTGAACTGGTTCGCGACACCAGAGACTGACTCGGACAAGCTAACACAGGTCTACCTCTCAGTCTCGCAGCCACGGACGAAAGGTCCAGCTACCGCTCCACGTGAAAAGGTCAAGCAACTGTGGAGACCAACTAAACACCACCACCTGCGGACCACATGGTCGCAGCCCATGCCTGACACCTCTGGAGACCCTGGCTTGGGCCCTCTAGAGTGAGGCATTGGAAAAGGACTAGCTGGGGACCAGTGTCGACTACTGGTGTCCGTACCCCCAACTACGAGCGCGCTACAAGTGACCAAAAGACAAGTACGGCAGTCACTGTCCCACTGTCGTCTTTCCCTCAGCCGGACGTACAACTCAAACACAGGAGTGAGGGTGTCCAGGTCAGACGACACAGACCTCGACGGTACAACACAAGTACCGGGACAAAGCCCCAAGCTAACAGCCTGGCTCACAAAGAACCTAGGGCACCCAACTGGAGAGGTAACCACGGTAGGCGTCGTACTACTCGCCACGTATACAAAACCACACGTCGCACAAACCACGTGAAGACTCACGTAAACCGCGTGCACTAGTAGTCCACTACACGTGAACACCACGTAGACACGTAAAGAACTAGCCAACTGCGTACCCAGTACGCTAGTCTCAGAAACCACGTGCAATAGGTGCACCACAATTACCATCGCACTGTTTAATAACAACAAATATTCAATATAACAATATTTAAGTAGAAGCATGCTGGCAGCAACATCGACTGTCGTCGATGAGATATAAACGGTAATGTATCCAGCCGTTAATCTCCCAGCTGAAGAACCTAGCGTCAATCGATGTTGACGCCAAGCTCCTCAACTCCAGTTCCTGCAGAAACCCTAAACCGATTCTACAGGTATTCTTGATCCCGAAACCATCGAGAAAACATGAGGAAATACTTCCTCTAACATCCACACACTATAAGCAAACCGTAACCACATGTTTTGCTACTTATACTAATCAAACCACCCTTTAACCTGCATGGATCACTTCCTTCCCAGAAACACTGATTATCACATCATTTCATGCTTTCAGAACACATTAAAGCGATTAGAATGAACTAAAGGGATTGTCCCCTACCTCAGGACATGCTTAAACCTCCTAAATTCTCCTGCTTTGCACTAAACCCTCCGCGAGCTCCTACGGCGATTACACCTCGCTCCGGCGTTTCCTTGGCCAATTCGTCACCGCCTCGCGTTCCACGATCCTCCAATTAACCTTCTGCAACCTTTGGAAGTAGTAGGGAAGCTAGGAACATGAAAACAGGGCGAGGGAGAGGGAGAATGAGCTAAGGAAACTGTCCTCGGGTAGACCTATATTCTGCAGGTCGCACAGGTTGGCGTCAACCAGACTGTCGCCAATCAGACCGCCAAGATTAGACGTCCATATCCCTTGTCGCCAAGTTCATAGAGTAAACGTCAAAATACATGGACTCCAACACTGTCAACGACCACACCTGGCCATCAACTCCCTATCAACTACAGCAGGTTCTATTTTATCTCAGGACCAAACCTGTACCACACCTGCACACACCACATGTCCAAACCTTACTGGCCTCACAATGGCCACCTCAGCCAATACACACATGATCCGAAAGGATCCGAAAAGCACGCGACGTTACACCAACTACTATGACAAATCATAAAAGTTCAACAATGTGTGTGCCATGCACGTACCCAAATCACGTAAACTCCACACATATAACACAAACGACACGCCAACCACGTAACGCATGCTCACCTAGTGAGCAACGCGCTCTACGAGCACTATATGTGCCAACGCACCACAAACTGGTGCCATGCACAACACTTAATAATAATCGGATAAACGTACTTTAAAAACATGCATTAAAAGACCTCACGGGTGAGGTCGCGACTTGGGGTGCAGTCGCAATCAGGTCGCGACACCCCGATGGACCGCGATCAGAATACTTAACGCGTCAAGGTGCAACGGCTCAATGAGATCGCGCCACCCCGACATGTCGCGATAGGAAACACTGTCGCGACGGGTCGGCCTGCCGCGACCTTGTCGCGACAGGGGGTTCCGTCGCCTTCACAGGCAGGAACCCTAATCCGGAACCCTTCTCCGGATCACCCCCACAAACTCTATAAAACACACTTAATTCACATTTTTCATGCCTTAGTGTAAGCCCTAGCATGATATCTAAGGTTTATAAACTGGAAAACACATCGACCACACCATGCACACGATCCAAACATCAAAACGAGGTGGGATCTCCCTACCTCCGCGAAGAACACGAACTCCCGGTGTTTCCCCCGCTCCGCACGACGTCCTCGCGGTGAGAACATGCCGAACACAACACCAGAACGCCGAATCGCCCGAAATCCCGCGGCAAACTCCCCTCCTGGCCGAGCAGAGCTTCCCCAGCTCTGTCTGGCCAAAACTCCTTTAAAAACGCACAACGGTTGGGATCGCGACATGCACCTCCGTCGTGACTTGATCGCGACCTAGGTGACCGTCGCCTTCCCAAGGTCGACGTCAGCTGACTGCCCAGCGCGCGACACGTGGCAGCCATGCAGACAAAGACCACCAAACAGCGGCAACAGGAACGCGACCCCAAAGGCCGTCGCGTACAGATCGCGACGCAAGCCTCTGTCGCGTTCACAGGCACGAGACCTTTGAGCACTTTGAGCCCAACGGCCGGCCCACCAAGACTCACCACTCGCGCGAACACCTAAAACACAAGCTAATGGGCCACACATTGGCCACCAAACCCGCTAAACCTGGATCCACGAGGATCCGAAAAATGCGCGACGTTACACTTATTCTTTTGGAGGGCCTCCAAATACTCGTTCTCGTAACAACATTGTAACAAATTTAACGCCTTATGTTTCGTTGAGCATGACATTCATTGGATATGATTTACCAAAATTGTTGGAAAACAAACCCACTTGTGATAAGTATTTGCAATGTTCTTCTTCTGTTTCATTAGGTAATTCAATCCATCAATAACCTGCATATGGTCCATAATCAGTACAAAGAAACTAGCTTTGAAGAGAGTTTAACTATAAAAACATAAGATGAAACACAAATCGTGTCTTCCGTCACACATCCGTAAAGTAGGTTTACCACGCGTGACTTCCGGATGACCAAGCCATTAGCAAATTCAAAAACTCCAAAACTATAGAGGTTAAAAACATCATAATATGTTAAATCTGAAATAAATATGAAATCATACAAATTCAAGGAACTTACTCATTTTCACTGTCCACAGTTGCACACATTTGAAGGAAGCTGTCGGCAATGGCATTCTCCTCGTCCTTCAAGTCCCCTTTGCACACCCAATCTACAGTGACTTGTCATTGTGTTGCCTAGGTTGTGTTCCCATTTTAGATGAACAGAATAATATGTTATGCAGTAACATAATAGAGACTTACCACTACTTTTTCTTTCTCAGACATTGTAACGGGATTCTTAACCCGTACATAAGGGGACTGATCATAGACTCCAGGATGCCGGTCCTCACGCTCCTTGATCGCCCGAACCATTGAGTTAGGATTCTGGGCATCAACCTCTTTAACATTACTTGTTGGAACCTCCTCAAAATGACCTATTGGTGGAGCCTGATCATCATTAGTTATTGGAGGCTGGACATAGGTAACATGTTGAGAAAATGTAAGGGTTGGCCAAGCTTCCCATTCTTCATGGGTCACCAAATCATCATGCGTCATTGGAGACTGGACATCGACAACATGTTCAGAAAATGTAGGGGTTCGCCCAGCTGCCCCTTCTTCATGGGTCACCAGTTCATCCCTTTTATGAATGTACCGCATGATTTCCTCAATTTGCCTCTTTTGATCATTGAGGTTAGTGGTTAACTGGTCAACTGTCTTCTTGAGACTTTATTGATGCTGCGATTTCCTGTAGAAGAGAGAAGGAAGCAGCAGCTGGAGGAACCGTTAATGTGTCCTCTTGGACTGTTTGGTTCCCCTCGTATATAGTTTCCCATTCATTCCTCTCAATCGTCAATTTTTTTATAACATGGAAAAGAAAATTATATGGCAATAAACATCAGATTACACAGTTCATTACTGAATAAGAATTTCATTGTGAAATGGACTCCAAAAACCTGTTGGCCGGTGAGGGATCCTATAGGAAATGGTAAACTTTTGCCTCCGAATGGTCCCCACCTAAAGAGGCGGGGATATGCCATCTGATTTATTGGCTGCCTCACCCTGGTGTGCTCAAGGAACCAAACTTAAAAAAACAAACAAGTTAAACCCAAACGATGATGGATGATGTGTTTACACAGAGTTTGTTAAAGGAACTTACACCAAGGGAGGCAACACAACTATAAATGAAATAATGAGCTTGGGATTCATTCCCACTTCTTCTCTTTGCGGGGCAGCTTGCACCACATTTTTGGATTCATTCCCACTTCTTCTCTTTGCGGGGCAGCACCACATTTTTTATTATTTACAGAGATAATTAATTTGTCAAAATTGTGCAGTGTTACCTCCTAAACTGTGGCTGCCCAATTGAACTCTCTTATTCTCCGTATGTCATCCAAGCAGGAGAGCATCTGCTGTGAACAAGAATGCGCTGATCTAGGACAAAGAAAGGTGCTAAGGAGGAGCACAATCCACAGCCGAACTGTGTTCTCTACATCTGCTTCGTCACCAGTTGCTGGATGAGAGAATGCACCTTCTTCCGATCAAAATTTGTCGCCACCCCAAACCGCTCATGCAACCTGGACTTTTTCTTCAAGCTGCCATAATGGCGGACGGGATGTCCAAAGATAGGCAATCCCAAAATAATGCCCACATCCTCAACGGTAAATATGACCTCCTTCTTGCCCAGCATGAAGATGTTACCTCTAACATGAGTGCTTATGATATCCTCTAACATCCTCATGTTGAAGGCACAACCAGAAGTATTATCCACATAAAATGAAAAAGGGGTGCTTCTCATTAGCATTTTATGGCATTCCCAGAATACCATCTGATCTCTATCCTTCATATATACATCCATGGAAGAGCGGGCTTTAATAACAGCAGGGTTCACTGCATTCAAATAAAAATATGAAAGCATATTTGTCAATAGAAGAATGTGACAAAATTATTCAACAAAAGAAACCTCTTTAGTATTGGAATAAACCATTTGTCAACCAAGGAGATCTAATTTTCACTGGAAGTTAGTTATTTGTCACTAAAAAGAACCTATTTATCACTGGAAAGAACCTACTTGTCACCGAATAGAAGAAACATATTTGTCATTGGAACAATTCCTATTTGTCACGGGAAAGAACATATTTATCACTGGAAAGGACCTATTTGTCACCGAACAGAAGAAACCTATTTGTCACTGGAACAATTCCTATTTGTCACTAGAAGTTAGTTATTTGTCACTAGAAAGGACCTATTTGTCACCGAACATAAGAAACTTATTTGTCACTAGAACAATTCCTATTTGTCACCCTAAGAGACCTATTTGTCACTGGAAAGGACCTATTTGTCACCGAAGAGACCTATTTATCGATGGATCTCCTATTTGTCACCCGAAGAGACCTATTTGTCACTGGATCTCCTATTTGTCACCCGAAGAGACTTATTTGTCACCCTAATATATAATCCTCCAGTATAAAGATCTATTTGTCACTGGAAATAATCTATTTCTCACTAAAACATAGCTATTTGTCACCCGAAGAGACATATTTGTCATCGAATAGAAGGAACATATTTCGACACTGGGAAGAGACCTATTTATCACCGTTACATCCTATTTGTGAACCATACCTCTCACTCGGGATGCCCCCCTACGTACTGTTTCTTCTTCTGCCTCCGGTGTTGGCACAGGAACACTTGCCTCCTCTGCGTCGGGTGGGAGAGCAATGTGGCGACTAAAGCGCATAAGCAGACTCTTCTTAGGCGCCATGGATGAACCAGAGTGCACGAGCAAGAAAATGGGATTTGCAGACAGATGGTAGGGATTTTCGTGGGTGAGGAAGACGAAGATTGGGATGATGTAAGGGAGGCTCTCGTCTGAGTTATAATAGTTCTCTCTTTCATATTATTATCGCATAAACGGTGGGAAGAAATTTGGGTTTAAAGAAATATCTCATGTACTCTTTGTTTCGTGATGGAGGCAGTTTCATGATGACGCACCTCGGGAAGCCACGGAGCAGGTGGCGACGTGTTTGGGGAAGCTGACGTGGGCGTTTTCCAGGTGGATCAATCACCTGCGCCCCGGTGATTCCAGTGTAGACATTATACCCGGGCATACGTGCAGATAACATTTCTCTTATCAATATGCTCACTCTCTTTCATGCCTTAAATCTGTGCCCCAGTCCGAATACCAATGCCATTAGAGAGAGATGCAGATCCTAATGTTTAGGTCGTGACTCGCAGTAGCGTGAAGTGGTGGATGTGTAAAGGTCACAGGGTTTTATCTGTGGATTTTGGGCTTTCACCACCCACCACAGCCTATCGTCTGCATCTCTGAGATCAGGAAATTACAGGAAGTCTTCCCCCAACCAATGGAACACGATGAGGACAAGAAGGTCTTTTTCATGGGTACCAAGTATTTCAAATGGGAGAAAGCATCAACCACTACCCACATGTCTGTCACGGATAGCCGACCTGATGGAGGGAACACCCACCGAACAATTCTTAGTTTTGGGCGTCGCTTGGTCAATGTGGGTATTTGTAGATACTGAAGAATTTTAATGGGTAAATTAATTAATAGTCTTCTAGAGGCTCTCTCTCTCTAGTTTTCTAGAGAGAGAGGCTATGGGTTCTTGTGGTTGCGGTCATGGTCTCCCCAGGAGGGGGGCCAGCGCCCCCCTCCTCGGCCTCCCCTTCCTCCCCGAACCATCCTTCATCTCCGCCAACAAAAAACTATGCTCGAGCTCTCACGGTTGCGCCTTTGTTTGCACCAGTCTCCATCGTCGTTCATCAATCGGCTTTCACAGATCTTGGAGAACCGGCGGTTTTCTTCTCGTCGGAAGAGATTGCTGCTCCTCTCAAGCCACTCCAGTTTGCTATAGTAGCTAAAACTCCATATGGACATCCTCCTTTTCAAGAAATCAAGCAGCTACTTCAGCAACGACTTAGTCTTCGCCACGATTTCATCATCACTGCCTTGGATAATCGCCATCTTTTGCTCCGATGTACTTTTGAGGATGACTACTTGCGCCTCTTACTGTGGGAACAACTTCTTGTGAAGGGTTTTCTATTCAAGTTCCTAAAGTGGACAATCGATTTTGAATGTGGGAAGGAGCCTCCAATCGTGCCGGTCTGGGTGGAGTTCCCTGCCTTGAAACCAAATTTTTTTCATGAATCGTGTATCCGATCTATTGCAGGGAATATTGGGCGGGTCTTGCAGGTGGCTCTGCGCACGTCACAACTCACAAACGCATCGGCGGCTTATGCATGCGTTGAACTCGATCTTCTGAAGGATAAGCCCTCCAGGATTTGGATAGGAATGGGGTCTACTAGTTTTTGGCAAAAGATTCTATATCAACGTGTGCCAGAATACTGCACTTCTTGCTGTTTAATGGGCCATGTCGTCTCCAACTGTAATCGCTCACACATGCCCACTTCTAAGGATGAAATAGGAATAGCACCTACGGCGCTTGAACATGCTCCTCCAAATCGCCAAAGGTGGACGCCAAAGCAAAGCTTGGCGAATATCATGCCGAAAGGAGGCTCCGCTGGCGGAGTAGGCAACACGGCGGTCTCTGCGATGGCGCCTTCCGCCACGGCGGCGCCTGCCAGCGACCCTACAGCGGCGCCTTCCAGCGACCTGCCTTCGTTGCCGGCGGTTCAGGGAAACCCCGATTCCCTCGGAGAGAGTCCGGTAGTTTGTGGAAATGTTTCTAAAATTGGCATGATCAATCCAGACCCAAGGAAGAGAACACAGCCTTCGCGGTCACCAGCTGGAGATTGGCATGGTAACGGTGTGCAAATCATGCCTTCCCCGGAAGACTTTCCTCCTTCTGAAATTGCTGCTTTTTGCCATGAAGATGGTACACCGGGTATGCTGGGCCCATTGGTCCCTTCGGTGTATGTAATGGGCCTTTCTAACCAGGCCGCGCTGGATGGAGTGGAGTCTAATATGGATATTGTCCAAGTGTCTAAGGAGTCTTTAGCAGTGCAACAGCATACGAGAGACTTACCTGAAGCCAGCGACTTACAAACATCCAGCGAGACGACTGTCCTTCCAACTTCTACGCCGGTGCAAACGGGGCAAGATGTGCAAGTGATTGAAGCTACGGTAGATACTCCCTTGACGTTTGCACAAGTAGTGCTCCAGCCTCCTAAGTCCCCAATTGTTCCGGAAAAGTTGAATCAAGGTGAGTGCTCCAACACAATTTCGAGCGGTTCTTCTTCTGGACGTCGAAAAACCATTTCACGTCCTTCTTGCAAAGGAGGGGTTAGAATTTCTTTACCGATCGTCAGAGATCGTTCACCTAGTCCGGTGCGGCAATTAGAGGAGATTAATGCGCCAGATCTATCTCTGCAAGATAATATCAAAGATTGGAGGACTAAAATTACTTCGGTGGCCGAGCTTGCTAGAGCAGAGAATATTTTTATGCCTGATTTTAAATTTGACTTAGAGGTATCTGGAATGGATTCAGAGGAAGATTATATGGAGCGTTGTTCTCGAAGACCAGGGTTACGATACGACCCCGGGCAATCCTTCGTCGTACTCACTCTTGGGATAGAACTTCTATGGAGTTCTAGTTAACTCCAAATTTTCTTGGGACATGTAGTAGGTTTCTCACTCTGATTTCATAGTTACTTCTCATATATATAATAAATCGGCCCTCTTGGGCTTTTGTTATAAAAAAAATTAATTAATAGTCTCTAATTATAATATAGAATGTTCTTACTATAACAGAACTTAACATATACTATAACAGAGGATAACACTTACTGTAATAAGTTACAGTTCTATCAGAGACTAAAAAATAAATCAAATATTTGATAGAGACTTCCAATTAATTTGTCCAACTTTAATTTGTAAGGATGGACTTGCTACCTAACCGTGTTATCTGTCTTCTTACCTGTCCCAAAACACAAAGAGGTGGGCATATGTTGTGGGACTCACTTCCTTTTATCTAGGACTGGCAAGATGGTAGGCAACATGGGGCGGGGTAACAATATTTTTCTCTAATTTGTATTGTGTCAACCACTTTCACAACTAGTGGGAACTGGGTATTGCGAATATACCCGTCGATTTTGGCAATTAGTGTTGGAGGGTAATACTTTGATGAAAATAATTTAGTGCACTTGAGTTTTACACTTTGCACTTACATCTCTTGCTTTCCATTAGATGGGTGTATTGTGCCCTCTTTTTATTGGCCAATAAAAAGAGAGAAATACAAGTACAAAATATAAAATTCAAGTGCACTAAATTCTTCTCTCCTTTGATGCACTAAATTCTTCTCTCCTTTGATAGTTCCGTACTTTTGCTTTGTTACGTGCACACCACGACCCCCAAAAGAGTTAAAAGCTACCATCGTCCCCACCGCAGTAGAGAACAAAGTTCTTTCTTTAAGTGCTTCAGGTCTTACCAATAGATCGAGGACGTGTAAGAGCAGAAATTTTGAGGTAGATTGGGGACGGACGCCAAGGAAGCCCAAACCAAACTTTTGGCAGCTGCCTCACTGTGGAGAAAAAGATGAGAAGCACCCTCTCGTTGTGGGGTGTTGCAGCAAGATTGGACATTCTTAACAGATAAAAGATAGTTAGTGTATCACTACTTATCTGATCTACATGTAATTTTTGATGTGTAGGTCTGAAATTTTTTCGACTAAATGGGGCAATGACATTACGGATACACCAAAAATACAAATTAGCAAATCTTGGCTCTAAGATCTATGAACATCAATATCTGAGTTCACAAAACCACGAAGGGTTCCTCGTTAACGAAAAATAAATCAGTGCATCACCATTTTTTATTTATTATGTTGTCATTGTTACCAACGTCGTTATTTGCATCTTCCTAAAGTTTTTAGCTAGCTTGGAAGTCGTCATATATTTAAAACTAGCAAACCAAGATACAAGGTTACAATTTCCCTCTAATTATAATTTCTAGGCATTAGACTTGATAATACGAAACATACAGTTTTGATATTATATCCTTAAGAAATAACAGGCTTTAAAGAAAAATCATATCACTATGGCATACCTTTGATAGAGGAGGTGGTGCTCGTCTCTTGATGAACAAGATCAAAATGGCCCAACCCAAAAAAAAAGAAAAAGAAGCAACTCTTCAAATTCAAGTGTTTGCAAACAACTTTGCTTTATTTAATTGTCCAATTCGCCACGAGGTTATTTCTTTATGTTTCGTATAAATAAGATTGGATATTATGGCCGCATATGTAAGATCAGTGTTGAACAATTACGTCTGATTTTCAGAAAAGAAACAATTAGGTCTGTGGTTTTCAGAAAAGAAAAAATCAAACTTCTAAGTCTAGAATGTATATTGAAAGAATCTTTAAGACCTTCAAAAATTGCAAAAAATCGCCACTATTCCCATCAGATGCTTTTTGAAGAAGCCATGTAATTGTTTCAGAAAAAAAGAAAGAAAAAGGTAATATTCAAAATAATCTCTACAATGAAATTATCCGTACTAGAGAATTGAATGACTGAATGCCCCAAGTGAAACCTCACAAACTGGTTTCTGGCTCAATTGATTTAATAAATACTGCTCTTTTAAATTATCAAAAAATGAATATTTTACACCTACAAGGAAGCCAACATTTCCTATAAGGGAGCCAATACTGGCAAAGTACTGGCAACACTCTTGACAGACTTAAATCTGCAAAATCTTGAGGCTCTTTATCCAGTGGATTGAGGTGTCACCTATAATGGTCCTCTCGTCCCGGCTGCTTCCCGTTCAGGTCAATTCCATTTGTTCATAGATCCCGGTGTCTGCCAGTCAAGACGTTACTGTCACTATGCTCCCTGATGGATCTGGATTCATCTGAAACCCACCTGACCAAAGCAGCTGCATCCAGCCAAGAGTTCCACATCTTCAGGAGATAATGCAAATGGGGGAGATCGCAAATAGTGGCGAGAAGCTCGGACCCTGCCAAGCAATGTCAGGCATTAGGATGTTGACGTCCAGCAAAGTCATCAAACTAATAAAATCAACATCTTTATGAGCTCCGGATAACCAAATTGCAGTTGGATGATGTAGAAATTGCCACTCTAATTCAACAACAATGAAAATTCCTCAAAAATTTCTATAGCATACAATTATTTGATGTTAACTTTCCAATCACAAAGAAAAAGAGTTAGAATTTCACACTTAATTGGGATTAAAACCTCCAATGACACCAAGGCTTACTTCACAAACTAGTTAGTCTCCATATGATATATTTGGAAATCTGCCCACAAGAAACACTACAGGCATTGAAACATAGAAATTATACCTTCTATGCCGCTGCTGAAATTGATCTTTGTTTTCTGATAGGCGCAAATTCTCTGACTTTGACATGCAACTCAAGAAGGATACATACTCATGGAATGCAGGGCCTTTCAATACCATGCGTAGTCTTGCAGGGATTAGGGGATGCACTACATCAAAAAGGGTAAACTCTAGCTCTCTGGATAGGCAAGGGAAAAAAAAAGAACACTATGATTTAGAACATAAAACTGAGCTATGCAAATTGAATTTTAAAATATAAGCATTCAAACTAAAAGATGGCATTTTTTGCAGGAATAACATAGAAATGAGATAGATGATCTGACATTCCAATTCCAAGGACAATGAACAACCAGGTAAACATTGTAGACATGCAGGTGATGAAAATGAATTGCAAAACAATCAATGAAAATGAAAGTAGATGGGGAAAGCATGAGGAATATCAAGGAAACAACCACTTGTTGGAAGGATAACAAGACTGCAAGTGAAATAAAGGAAACTACGGTAATTTCTCACTTTGATGTGGATGATGTTTCATAACAACACTTTAGACATTTCCCATTGTTTCCTTGCAATTCCTTCTCCCATATCACTTATGTTCTCTCTTTAGGTGATTTCTACAATTTCTAGGACAAGCAAATAATTAAACTCATTCAGAATAGCCAATTTTTCACATCCTGGATAGACAAATAGACTTATCAAGTGTTTGTGCAGTCCCATTGGTGACAATGGCTCTTAGAGAGCCACGACAGATTGTTTAAATAAAAGTAAGTTTGTGTAAAGATTGTACATCTATTAATTGATCTAATAGAATTAGTGAGGAAATCACTCATATATGCTGAAAAATGTAGCAGCATTATGCGCCAACATTAGCATCAGAAAATTAGTCAAATATGACAACAATGATTGTTAGAGCTTGACAACTTGTGCATGCCATATGCATACACTAGGGGGAGGGTTTCGTGTCACCAATAATGAGAAAGTGATTCCAACTAATTGAGCCAAAGCACACAACTATGTAGGCATGTTTGCGTATAAACATTTGTCAAAATAAAAGTTGCAGATTTATCACTTCCATTTGTATTCACATGTGTATCATTGGAGACAATGATGGTGTGCCAGAGAACATAATGATCTTTTTGCACCATCAAGTACCACTTGAAAATGTGCAGAAAGGCAATTCATGCTGTTTTTGCACACTAATGTCATTTTTAAATTTTATTGATGTGCAAATATAGAGGGATGATCGACGTGTAGTCTTTGTTCTACTAATAGCCTGCGCTAAATCCATATGATATGCCCTTGGGAAAATATGAACCACAGGGCCATAGCAACAATATACTGTATCATACAGAACCTTTAAAGTTTAAGAGAATATTGAGACTGATCTCTCCATACCTTATCCAACTATCCAAGTTGTTAGACTATTGTAGTGGCAGCCAAGTCAAGATACCAGGCAAACAAGATTGCCAATCGCAAATAGTCATGATCGATAGATGTAGACTCCAACAAGACATTGAAGGATAGTTTCTCTAAGGATAGTCCACAATGAAAGGGTCAAAAATATTAATGTACATATAATGGTGAGCCCTTTTCACTCATCATCTCAAGGTTTTGAGTTAAAAGCCCGATCCAATAAAACTTAGCAGGTTCCCATATATTACACTTACAATCATAACAAGGCTCGACAATTATAAAGTCACTATTTAGCTTGAAATGAACTAATTTGGGAGAAATTGATGGTTTGCCCTGACATCAACCCACGAATTGGAAATTTTCATAGGTGATGAACCACTTAAACAGCAAAGGAACTGCTCCACATCCTTGAACAATGGTTATGAGGTGGGCTTGACTGCGTCTTGTGCTGTTAGAATGAGGAGATAACCCTCAGAATCCCATAAGGGACTTCCAGCAACCTGACATCAACCTATAAATTGGGGATTTTCAAATATGTAAAAAAATGTAAGGAACCACAAATCACTGAAAGCTAGTGTTCCAGGTCGAGGCTATGCTAATATGTATATCCCTGTCTTCATACAATAAGGAGATAACCACAGAGTTCAGAATCACTGAATAGAAGAGAGAAAGCAGAATGTACACAGAATTGAATCATGTTTAAAGCAACAAAGGAATTATAGGTATCTCATTCCTCTAAACTTATCATTATCGATGTCGCATGTGATACATGCATAAAAAAAACATGATGCCAAACTTTGGTAGACAGTTTCAGGAGTACTTATGCATGATCTTGCCTAGTTTGAGCCTTTGAGGCCATCCAATACATGGGTGAGGAGGTTGTCACCACCATATAAAGGCACTGGTGCGGGCAGGTACCACAATGCATGTCAATTCATTATACCCTCTATTAAGCTTTTCGGTTAATTTTTCAAAATAGAAAATCACAAGAAGCAAAGCAAATTATCAAAATTTAACAATGCGATGCAGAATCAACTAATTTTACTGGGAATCACCAGGTTGCGAACTGCATCTAGGGCAATAGAAATTTAAAAAATTCAAGTGAGATTGCCTGTAATCAGATTCAGAATCACTTGGATTGGCTGATCCAGATTCCAGACTTGATTCCGGCTGATATGTCCAATTGTCTATTTTTTTATGTTCACACATAATTTCATTTTGACATAATTACTTTTTGGTGTACCTTGTGCTTGTAGGCAACAAACTTCAAAATCAATGCTTGACGGATCAATTGAGCTTATTCTATTTAAAGATCTAATTTTTTGTGTTAATTTAACTTCTTACACATGCCAATATGTAACAAAATCATTATCAAAATCTGAGTTAGATATATAAGTTCATAATCAGATATTTTATTGCTAATTGAATTTTGAATTCAAATACATTTTTTCTTTAACTTATCCTATAATTCTTATAAATTTCTGTTTCTCAATGTGACCTATACCAATGTATCTTAATGTATAGCCTACATCTAAAATTCATTTATAGATGTCTAGATATTTTTTCTGACTTTTCCTGATTTTTATTTATTTTAAACCATTTAAAACATTTTTTAATCAGGCTGGTCCAGGCTCAGCTGACTTCCTGTGGATCAGCTGAGTTGGTTGATCTGATCCAGATAGGATTTGCTTCAGCATGGTTAATCCATACCTGATCTGATCAGTCAGTATTCATGAAACTAACCAATAAACACTGCAATTTCTAATTGGAAGACAGCAGAAAAGATTCCCAGCAAATTACCATGTTCAGGTTACATAAGCAACCAAAACAAAGGAAACAAACTATTTTCTGTTTCCATAATGGCCAATGGAAAGTATACAAAGATTAAGAAACAGATATTGCAAGAATAGTGTTAGAAACATGACAATATTCTAGAGAACTATAAAGATTCAGATCATGTATCACAAATTTGAAGCCTAAGGTCTCCAAAAGTGAAAAGTAGAATATGGAATGATTCAAGTCATATGCCATGTAACAAAATTACAAACTGCAGGTCCTCAAAACTAAATGAGATGAGGCTACCTTCCTGTAGGGATTTCACATTTTGATGACTCCACATGGAAACCTCTTTCTGTGTGTAAATTATCAATTATAGTTTTCTTTTGTGAAAGCAGCTTTCCAAAAGCCATTGAACTAATGCTTGCAGCCAACATCTCAAGTGACAAAAAAACAGGAACTTCATAGCCCAGGTTTGATTGTTTTATGGCAGCTTTGTTTGCATAGAAGCAAAGACCATGCTGTGCAAGAGTGGAAGCTATCACCAAATGTTCATCACGCCAAGAGCTTGAACATGGTTCATCAAATGAAAATGCAGATGGCTCAAGAATATCCTGCCACAAATATCATTGAATCAAGTAAGGATAAGGAAAGCAAAGGAAGCCATGCATTCTTGTTTAAGATTAAGAAGACAAGCATCTAAGGAATCTTACATTTGTAAGTGATAGACAGCTCCTAAGCAAAATATCAGCTTCAGAAATTAAATCAGTAAGGCCAGAAGTGAGATCTAATATCTTAATAGCATCTCTCTGACCAGGAGTCACATGTGACTTCAAATCTTCATGGCAATTGCGTAGTTTCCTCCATGTCTCTTCCACTGAGCCACCAACAGCATGGCGCTTGAAACTGTCAAGTGGTACAAATTCAATGCCAAAGCCAGCACGGCTACACTCATCCATCAGCTGATACCCTCTAGACAAATCCACACCAGCTTCCTTTTCAGAAAGACCAACCTCTTCATTCCCATGAACTGATTCAGTGTATATTTCATGCATATTTGCACCCTCCTTATATGGATCTTTACAGGTTGCTAATATAGTCCCATTTACATTGTTCACTTCTTCTTGTGAAAGAGCTTGCATTGATCCAACATTGCTGATAAGGAAATCATGTAAGCTAGCAGAAAAGTGGCTTGAAGTTGGAGATTGATGACCCTGTCTGTTGCTGATTTCAGTCTCAGGAACCAGAGATACTTCATGCATGCATCTAGACATGTACGAATCACAGACATGAGAAGTACTCGCTATTTCAGCAGTCATGAAGGGATCTCTAGATAAGTTGACATGTTCCGCAAAAGACTCATCAAATGGGTTCAAGCAATGTAGATGATCATTAGGGTGAGAAGATTGCAAATCACATGCACCAGGTGGAATACTGTTCGCTATGGGGGATCCAATATGTATCGATGTATCAGTTGCAAGCACATCTCCAGACTCTGAAGACAAAACAGTGTCAGTCTTGTGCTTCAATCTCCGTCGAGTGAAAGTCAATGGAGAGCTTGAATCATCAGAAAAGTCGTCATGGTCTTTGCTAGGAGATAAAAATTCAGCATGTTGAAAAATGGGGCATGGATTTTTCCCCATGGCTGGGCTTCCGGCTGTTCTGTCTTTGCTGACATGTAAAGCATATGTTGGTTCAACAGAGTCATCTTCTTCCTTTAATTGATGCAAGATAACTTGATTCCCAGCTATAGAGATTGCCTTGGCTATCTCTTCTTCAACTTTCAATGCAAGCTCACATGGAATCGCCCAAGGAGTTATTTTTGTTACTACCTGGTGTGCCGCATCAAGATCAAAAAGCAGTGGGCTATAGGTGCATTGGATTTTCTCACCTGCATAGTCAGGAAGAGGGAAAACCCAATTAGAAGCTTCCACACACTTCGCCAACCAGACCCCTCAAAGTTACACTATGGAGACTGCACAAAGGTCAACAAAGTTGCAAAGAAATCCCACAAATTGTAGACAAATATAACCACATCTTTTACCAGCTTAACAATCAGTATACATACTTCTGGCAGATCCTTAATGGTACATACAATAACTTGCAAGTTTAATGTGTCTCTAAAAATAACAATCTACACCATGGCATTTGATGCAAATGTTGTCAGGCAAAGGGCCAAACTGGATTTTGGAACCTACGTTAACTTGAAAGTGCTTTTGTGGATTTTTACAATTTGTACCTCAAGGTTAGAAAGTTATACTATGGTTTCTCTACCAGACAAACTGGTCCCTTGTTGAACCCTCAAAAAGGTTTGATGAATATCTACAAAAAGGAGTCCTTGGACCTATTTATAATGGTCCAAATGGTTAAAAATCCTTTAAAAGATATCCTGGAGACAGGATAATTCACGCCATTGAAGGCAAGATGGGAGACAGAATCAAGGTGCCCCTCAAATTAAGGAAGGGTGCTTATGGATTCAAGTGGCATCAAGCCCTCCGAACAAACCAAAGTTTAAAGAAGTACAAGTACAAAGTACAGCACGGAAGAAATCCGGCAGCACGAGATCCATAAAAACCAAGTATGAAGTACAAGTACAAGTACAAGCACAAGAACAAGCCCGCAATGGAAGCTCCACGGGTGTGCAAATTCAAATCTCCGTCAAGCAAAACTCCGAGCAAAGAAGCAGGACTTCAGCAACTCGGGTCCCCCTGAAATGGGACATGTAATGGTCTATTTATAGACAATTCTCCCCCTCCTACCATTTTTACACAAAACGGTTGGAGGGGAGGGGTCTCCCCCTCCTACCGTTTTTACACAAAACGGTTGGACCCCCTCCAACCGGTTTCATGCAAACCGGTTGGAGGGGTCTCCCCCTCCAACCGATGGAGGGGGGGGGGGTTCTCCCCCTCTCCCTCTTGCGCATGTAACAAGGGGGGTAAACCCCTATAAAAGGGGATGCACCCCCTCCATTGTAAAAGGCCGGCTCCAAGCCTCCATATTTTCCCCCAAACCCTGCTGGAAAAACCAGTCCCCAAGTCTTGTAAAACCAGTCTATCAAACCCCCATTGTAAAGGGCAGGTCTCCAAGCCTCCAAGCCCTCATATCGCCCCCTCATATTCCCCAAAAAGCAGGGTTTTCCATTCTGAAAAGCAATTTCAGAAATAGCAAAAGCTCTCTCTTCCAAACCCCCTTCAATTGTTCCTCAAATTTCTGGCTCGGCGTGAAGGTATTGGCTCGTTCCATGCTTGGCGCGGAGTGAGGAGCATCCAATAGCATATAAGAAAGCGGGAAATCGCCTCATATACGGCATCTGCATCCCCCTCATCCCCTTCCATGGAGGGTTTCTCAAAGTTTCCATAGTATGGTTCATATCCCCGCATCGAGCAAGACTATGTGGGGATCTTACAGGATTTAAATATCGTCCATATTGAAAATGACACTATGGACGCCCGATATTTAAATACCCTTGTATGTTTGTGCTCTAAATGCCTCCCTATTGAGCATGACTCTATGGGTACGCGCATTTAGATGTCGTTTGTTCTTGTGTTTATATGCGTATGTTTCTTTGAGGAGACTCTGCCCAAGCGAAGATTCTACCCAAAGAACCTATCCATATAATCATAATTTTGTGTTTATATGTATATGTTTTCTTGAGGAGACTCTGCTCAAACGGAGATCCTACCCGAGAACACACTCATATAACCACAATTTTATACTTATATGTATATGTTCCTTGGGGGAAATCCTGCCTAAGTGGAGGTCAGAGTTTGGCGCATCGCCGATTCGGACCGAATCGGGCTTTGCCTGATTCGATCCGATTCGAGCGGATCGAACCGATTCGGTTCGATTCGCATGGATTCGGGCAGAACCCCTGTTTATGACCCATTTTTTGGCCGATTCCTTTGAATCTGGCCTTTTTTTGAATAATTGTGTGGTTTAGGCCTCTTGTAAATATCTTTCATCATATTCCATGAGATTTATATCATGTAATTGCTATAAAAATATTTATTTTCAATAAAAAAAACATTAGAAGAGTGAAAATAAATTGAAACTCATTAATTGAAAGATATTTACATTGCACAAAGTCAATACAACTATCAAACTCTCAATTCCAATACATAATACAATGACTTAATCTAATATCCCCAATGCCCTTGTTGATATGGATCGTATGCATTCCATTGGGATTGGATAGGCACGGACTCTGACTCATCTGACTCTGAAGGAAGCTCTCCAATAAGGTGATGACCTTTTGTTCGAGACACAAAACTACGATACTCATCCCATGTCATCATGGTATGGTATCTCTGACGAAACTGACTTAGATAATGGTCCCACACCTGGTTGCCGGGACGGATTACATTCAGTTGTGCCATCTGTACATCCTCTACAGGAGCAAAAACTTGAACTGGAACATGAACAGAAAATGCAGGAGGAGGATGCATATATGGACATGGACCAAGGTAGCCTGCTGTGGCGGTGTACCCACTGTACGGTCCGTACCCACTAGAGTAGTCTGTGCTAGTGGACTCGGGGTGATAGCTATGGCCGCCATAGGATCCGACAGACTCTTGTGTACTCATCCTCTCGAAGTCTGATATCATAGTGTCATAGCTATGGGAATCCACTGGTGAACCTCTTGCTTGACTGCCAGGTCTAAACTTCTGCCTTCTATTGTACCGCATTGGGGCACCATGACTACTATCTTGTGTTGCACCCCCATAAAATTGCTCCTCCGTGAATTCCATCCCACCACCTCCTCCTCCTTGATCATCGTCACCATCTCCTCCTCCCTGACCACCGTCACCACCTCCACCGTTACCACCACCGTCACCTCTAGCATCTGAAGAAGAACCACCTGCAAATGCAATATAATTTTAAGATAGGTTAGTACAAATACAAATACATTTGAGGTAATGTGCAATACAAAATGATGACCTACCAGTAGTCATCGAATCATGGGAGGCGCTATTGGGCAATCGGGGTGAATCCAACGGAGACGGTGTCTCATCATCTGCATTTGGATCCAAAGTCTCTGCATCGGCAATGTCAAGTGGATCTTCAACAACGGTAGCACATTTCTTGCCTTTCTTGGATCCCCAACCATAAAACCAACCCTTCTTTTTTTGTGCTGGGACGGGAGGTGGCTCTAGTATAACAACTCTTTTACTTGACCGGGACTCTGTTGCACCAGTTTTTTTTCGGCGGGATTCTGTTGCTATTTGCTTCCCTTTAGCCAATTGAGATGATGTGGGAGCCCTTGTAGATTGTGAGGGAGGGGCATCCTGGGTAGATGACCCTCTCCTTCTAGATTGTGTGCGGGGGAGGCCTTCCATTAACCTCTCAAAATCATCATCATCATCACCATGTCCTCCACCTGCAATAGCCCCCAACATGATACATTAGCACAAATGTAATTGATACAATATGTAAGATAAATGAAAGAAATTACTCGCCCACCTCCTCTGCGCTCATGAAGCTCCAGTTCTTTGTCCCCAATAAGATCCACCTCAGCCGCTGGATCCATCTCATAATGAGGGGAGTATGGCTGTCCCACATTCACACGATCTCCCTCCTCTGTTGTTGCTTCTGCTACTGCCCTTGCTAGGAAAGTGTTAGGGCGAGGTGGATCGTCAAGATCATCTGCCTCCTTATCTAACTCATACTCCCCCCGCTCTGTTGTTGCTCGTGCAACCCATAAAACCATTAGATCTTCTTCATCTCGTAAGAACCCAATATCAACAGGATCATATTCTACCTCCCCACGCTGCTTTGGATCTTGTGTGAGATGTTTGACCCTCAACCTCATATTATAGTGCACGTACACCAATTGGTCCAAGCGCCTATATGACAATCTATTCCGCACTTTGGTGTGTATCAATGCAAACGTACTCCAATTCCTCTCACATCTACTAGATGAGGAAGTCTGCGATAAGATCTTCACTGCAATTTTCCTCAATGTTGGCGCAGTATGCCCAAAGTTGAACCACCAATCAGCTGCATCCAAATTCAATTATCTCAATCAGACCTCAACCATCAAGTTGCAATGATAAAAAATGAAATTGGAAGCATATTACCGCCCTCTACACGCTCCCGACCAGCAATGGCAGATGGCTCAGCAAAGGTCCCAATAGCTTCTCGAAAACTCTTCATTTGTATTTAATAAATTGATCATCATGCATATGAAATTCAAGTATTTGTTTGGATGGAAGATGATAATCCTATACTTGCCCCATCAATGGCATCTGTCGCTAAAACAGGACTTCTTGACAATCTTTCGACAACCCTTGTAAAAGCAGCCGTCAAGTCATCCTCATATGCCAGCTCGTGTGTGTAATGGTATGCAGGGTGGAGATAATATGCTGCAATTGACGTATAAAATATCAATGGTTGTAAAATACATTAATACTTAGTGCATTACAAAAATATCATCAGTTTCCTTACCCGCCATATGTAGATCTCTACTCATCTGTCGGTCCCATCTATCCTCAACAACATCCAAGACCAAGTGTGCATGCCGAGGTGAGACTTCACGGATCTTCTTCTTCGCGGCTTCAAGCTTTGCATATACCAATCCTATAGATGGTCTCCGATCCCCATCAACCACCCTCAACACCTCATATAGAGGTTCAATGATCTGAACCAGCTTGAAGACTCGGTCCCAAAAATTGGAGCTGTTGATGATGCCTTCCACCTCCTTTCCATCAGATGTTCCAGCAAAATTACTCTGCAACCATTTATCACCCCTGAACATGCGTTTCAATCCATCCTTGTGCTTCAATAGGCTATGTAATGCCACAAAATTTGTTGCAAAGCGGGTGACAGCAGGTCTCAACAACTCTCCACCAGTGGACTCTCTCATCCACGCCAACACCAGATGATGATTGTAGATGAAACGTGTTGTCTTCTGCCCTGCATCCACGACCATCTTTACGGGTTGCAATGTCCCAATCTCTTTAAGCATTAAATCAACACAGTGGGCAGCACATGAGGTCCAGTAAAGATGAGGATAAATCTTCATCAACTCCTCCCCTGCTTTTTTGTATGCAGTTTCATTATCTGTTACCACCTGCACAATATATTGCTCACCAATATCCTCAACAACCTTTCGCATCAAACTCATAATGTATTCATAGTTGTGTACTCTATCAGATGCGTCAACAGATTTGTGATAGAAGACTTGTCTATCATAATACACCAGGAAGTTGATGAGGCTGCTCCTGGTGATGCCCGACCAACCATCACACATCAGTGTGACACCATACTTCTCTCATTTCTTCTTAAAGCCGTCAATGTAAGATTTGATCTCATTAACTTCCTCCTACAGATCTAGCTGTAGGAGGCTGCACATGTAGGCCTCCACGTTGAACCTCCTGTATTGCAGTTTTGTAATGTGGACTGTTCGCTGCATTGAATGGTAACCCTGTATGGTGCCACCACTTTGCAATTGCTCGACCCACCTTGTATTTCGGCCCCTGCTGGTTGTATACATGATCAATCCTAGTCTGCTTGCCATGCTCCCTAGGATACCCATAAGGGTCCACATCCTCAATTTGCACACCTGTGGGTCTCTTGCTATACCTGCCTTGTTCTGGTACTTGTGTGGGAGGGGGCCGAGTGAAATAATCTCCCACATTTGAAAATCGACGGGAGCCACTGCCACCTACCGCTGAGCCACTGCCACTGCCACTGCCAAGCTCATACTGAGTTCTCTGAAAACTTACTCTGTGGGCTGCCCTTTGATCACCTTCCCATGCCTCAGCCCTGCTATGTGCTCTGGCTAGCCTTTCCTGCACATCAGGATCAGGCACATATTCTGCATACATTTCAACTTCATCATCAACGTCTTCATCTCGTTCCCTTCCTGATATAATCCTCTCTTGGATCTCCTTATCTGCCTTCTTTCTTGCTGTCTTTGCCTGAACCTGTTTAAGGTGTTCAATCATAAGCTTCTTAACTTCTCTTGGCACCGACTTACACCCCTGCACATCATGGTAGCCTGCTAGTCGACCACCAACAAGATGCTTCTTCAAACGGGAGACCCCACCTCCTTGTCCCGTAAAACCACAATAATTGCACTTGAAGTTGTGCCTATTTTCCAACATGATGCCATGCTGCCACCCAATATCATCAGAACCCCTTTTTGGTGCCATCTACAAAGACAAAAAAATAATTAATAAACTAACAGTAAATTAATTTCAATCTCAGAATTTGAACACTATAAAAAAGTGTTCTTACTTCTTAATTGTTATATGATATTTTTTTTATATACATGAACACATGATCACAGAAATCCATTCACACCTCCATATATATTTTATGTAATCAACTTCTTACTTCTTAATTATTAATAATGTAAGAACATAAATTAATTCTAACTCAACTTCTTATGTAATTAACTTCTAACCATGATATAGAAGTTATACAACACATTCCTATCAATTTTTGGTTGTTTACACTTTTTTAAGATTTTTTAAATTATTTTTCAGAAAATCATATTTTAGGGGAAAGTGTTGTTATATGATAATTTTTTCATAGACATGAATCACATGATCATACAAAATTACAAATACATTCACACCTCCATAGGTATTTTCTGTAAATTCAAGTTTTATTTATTTTTTTAATTTTAACATAATTATTAATTAAAATTAATTATACCTAAACTTCTTATGGAATCAAGTTCTAACCATGATATAGAACTTATACAACACCTTCCTATCAATTTTTGATTGTTCAAAAATTTTCTAAGATTTTTTAAATTATTTTTCAGAAAATCATATTTTAGGGAAAATCTTCAAATCTACATGAAAAACTTGTAGATCTTGATGAGAAATGGTTGCAAGTGTACATCAATCACTTGCAACAACATTTCCTAACAAGTTCTAACCCATACACCAAGAAAAAAAAACAGGAAAATGAAGAAAAATGGAGGCTTACCTTCAAAGCCCTGTAAAACCTCCAAAAAACTTGAAGAAGAAGGGTTGAATGCCTCCAAATCCACCTCCAAATAGATGCAAACTCACGTAGGAAGCCTCCACTTGTGGATTGGCATGCAAATCTAAGGTTTTTTGTTGAAAAAACCTGAAAACGGGGGGGGGGGGGGGGGGGGGGGGGGGGGGGGGGGGGAGAGAGAGAGAGAGAGAGAGAGAGGGGGCTGCGGTCTGCTGCGCTGCGAATGGGACTGTAGAGTCCCGATTCGCAGCGCATCGCCGACACCCTTAAGGGTGTCGGACGGATCGAACCCGATGCGCCAGTATCGGGTCGGATCAGGGCGCATCGGGTTCGATCCGCCTGTTTAAAGGGGATCCGCCCGCATCGCCCGAGCCGCACATCAGATCCTCTGTGATCCGATGCGATACGCCCGAATCGGGCCGGCACGCCAAACCCTGGGTCAAATTATGAGGGATTAAAAAGTCGGCATTTTGATGGAATCACCAAAATCATTA
The DNA here is from genome assembly GCA_014218235.1 of Colocasia esculenta. Classification (NCBI taxonomy): domain Eukaryota; kingdom Viridiplantae; phylum Streptophyta; class Magnoliopsida; order Alismatales; family Araceae; genus Colocasia; species Colocasia esculenta. The sequence goes on along the minus strand of CM024766.1, from coordinate 6,334,040 downwards.
TTTTCTTCTTAGATAGAAAAGTTGACTTTTTATTGATAAGAGATATGATTTTTTGATATTTTTATTAGATTCAAATCGAAGAGACTTCGATCTTTACATATAATATCTTAAGTAAATAAAACTACAAACACTAACATTTACTTAAATGATGTTCATGTAAATAATGCACTATGTACATATGAAGGGATTGAAGGGATTCCATAACATATTATATATATGAAGGGTATCAAAACATGAATCGGTCAATTTCACCCGATGTCGGCTGTTTCAGGTCGACATCGGACGAAATGGTTTCAGGTGTCGCCCGAAACCATTAAAATTTTTATTATTTTTTAGTTATCGGACTGGAACAGTGTTTTGGTCCGGTTCTAGATCGGCCTAGGCCACAACCGACACGTGTCGGACGACACCGACATCCATGAGATTGACATTTCATAAGAGAAAGGTTGGACTCAGGAGAGCTCTCTTGCCTTATGAAGTCATGAAAGCAGGTTGCAGATGTCTTCACAAAGGCTATGATTGAAGCTCAGTTTAGATCTGCCCTTGACAAGCTGAGCATGAAAGATACATATGCTCACCTTGAGGGAAATCAAGGGCAAATATATAATTTGTGGTTTTTTTTACTAAACTCATATTTTTGTTCTCTTTTCTGATCACTCTTTCTAATGAGGGCAGAGATGTAATTTTCTCCTGGTAATTATATAAATGGGAGTGGACTGGGTCAGGTTGGGGCCGTGGGCAGTTTGTATCTTTCTCTTCTCCACATCACCTCCTTCTATCCTATGTAGTTAGAGGCATGAGGCAGCCGAGGTGATCAAGTGGTCGCCTCAGCCTCAAAGGGCCAGGCAATGGCCTAGGCAATTGAGGTAATATATTATCAAATAATATATAGTTCAAAACTATTAAGTATTAATATATATATATATATATATTGATTCATTCCCATATGCCAAGTTATTGTATAACTCACCAAATTCATTCATTCCTATATGCTAAATTTAAAAAACTAAATAGCAAGTAAATGAATTCACACTCCACATATAAATACACTAAATGATAATAGAAAGTAAGCACTCGCTTATTGGGCCTGTTTGTGGGCCAATATGTGGGCTGGACAGAGGCAAAGATGAGGCGAGTGAGGCCTGGGCTCACCGAGGCAAAATCAGCCAGAGATAGTCCTCACCTCATGGGCTAGACAAGCCTCCATTGATTTTGATAACATAGCTTCTATTAATCATAAAGCCTCCTAATAGTTTACTTGTAATATTTTGTTCATAATCATTTAGTTTCCAACTGTTCCCTTGTTTGATTACTGGTTTACATTCCTTGTGTTGACATTTAATTGCCAGATGGCTGGTGCAAATCCATTGCTGCGGTCCCATATGTTACATTTGCATTTCAAGGAGCAAAACACCAAGACTTACAATATCTAATTGCATCAGGGCCAGATCAATGAAAAATCTATGAGAATGAGAACGGCAAACTAATTCAACACTCCGAGAATTGTGCAAGAATCAATCACGAACCTTGTTGGACTGTTTGACCCCTACACCAGAACTGAAGAAGTAAAAGTGTTTTCCTAATATCACCTTGACATGTCCTAATAAGACGCTCCACTAGACAGGGTGAAATTTGGGCTCCTTCGGCAGCACAAACCTATTGATCAAGAAAATGGTAAGCATATAAAAGGCACCAGGAATACAACAAGGGAATATCAAAATCTTCATACCATAAGCATATGCGCAAGTAATTCCGCAGTTGATGGACGTGTGAAATCCACAACTAGTCTGCTCAATGCCTGTGGTAGGGTGGGATTTTTACCTAATGGATGACCAACAACACAATACATTACGTAGCAAACACTTGTGCCACCACTTGATGACAGATAAACAATACCAAAAAAACAAAAAGAACCTGCAACAATAGGTGAACATCTAAACAATTACATCATTTAAGTTTATAAATGTGCTTACTATTTGTTGTAAGTATAATGGGTCGCCTTGATGTTTCCGCAAGTTGCATGATAGTATTAATAAATCCACGATCTTCATCAACCACAGCATCCACATCCTCAAAGAGAAAAAGATTCTTGTTTGCAACTCGACAAGTGGAACTTTGACTCTCTACAGCATTTAGAGGGATTTCATTCCTTGTGGCTTTGCTCACCTCTTTCAGATCTCCATTGTTAAACTCTCTTCTAAGAGTACTAAATGAAGACCCCATCATGAATAGAAGATCTTGCTTTCTCCTTGAATCAACAGCATCTTCAATTGAGCTGAAATAAAAATTGCAGCATGATATTGTAATATTTAGCATTTATCCTAGCGAACGACTAGGAGTCCATGGCCACATAATGTGGTCAGTTTGTCGCCAACATAAGGCAAAGGTGGCTTCAGCAAAGAAAATAAGATAATAGAAAAAGATACTCTAAACAGATATTGATATGTGAGAGATAATGATTCACATTGTCTTTTGCCCACAAGTTAAAAGGAAAATTGAATTTAGAGATAGATAATTGAAATGATGATGAGAAAACACTTGCGAGGCCTGTTTAGCACATAATTAGTATCCATTTTGAAAACGTTTATGAACCAGACACAAGGGAACTGAATGTTGCAAAAAAATTTCCAATACAGATAGAAAGTGAAAATTAAATTGAAATATCTTTGAAATATCACCTATGCCATATATATATAATAATTAACATAATGGATTTTTGCATATATACCCCTCTTAAAAGACTAATTGCGTGAGAATCCTTCGTAGATTTGCATTTGCATGTATATCCCTCTTATGGATACAAAATGCCCTTAGAGACCCTAATGTAACCTCCTGTGACCAGTCAAGAATATGTTCTGAATATTCCTTCACCGTCATTTTTAGAAAGAGTATATATGAAAAAGTGAACGGAAAATCCAAGCATCTTTTGACGTCTCTCACGGCATTTTACAGTAGGGTCGTTGAAGGCATATTGTATCCATAAGAGAAGTATACATGCAAATGCAAATTTAAGAAGTATTCTAATGCAATTGATCTTGTAAGAGAGATATATATGCAAAAAACCCTAAAAATAATTTCAAAAGTAAAAATTGGGTTTTTTTGCATATATACCCCTCTTAGAAGTTAGAAGATTAATTGTGTGAGAATCCTTCCTGGATTTGTATTTGCACGTACACCCCTCTTATGGATACAAAATGCCATAGAGAGTGACCCATATCCTCCAAGAAAAGTATAATATCATCAGCATACTGAAGATGAGAGATAATAGGACCAACTCTACTCATTGAAAACCCTTTAATTAAACCTGCCTCCTCAGCCTTCAGCCACACCCTGCTGACCAAACTGGCAACCAACACAAACAAAAGGGGAGAGAGGGGATCCCCTTGTCTCAGGCCTCTACTGCCACTAAACCAGGAAGATAGTTTCCCGTTAATAATGACTACAAAGGAAGCAGAAGTAACACAAGATCTAATCCAGTCAATCCATCTGTCAACAAAGCCCATCCTCTATAGCACAAGAAATAAACACTGCCAGATGACCCTGTCATAGGCCTTTTTGAAGTCCAGCTTGAGAGCAACTCCCTTCCTCCTCTGTTGCTTGAAGGCATATACATATTCATGTGCCACTAAGAAGTTGTCCAGAATGTCTCCCTTTGATGAAAGCTCCCTGGTAATGACTGACCAGCTTGTCCATCACAGAGATCAATCTCCCAGCTAAAACCTTGGTAATGATCTTGTAAGAGCCATTTAGCAAGTTGATCACTCGGAAGTCCCTGAACTCCATAGCCCCTCACTTCTTAGTTTTATTGTCTCTTACTGTCCATTTTTCATGGGATCTGCACCAGCTTGATGTGAAGAACACCTTTCTAAATGAAGATATGGCAGAGGAAGCTCACATGGAACCTCCACTGGAACTCCAAATTACAAACACATGGAAAGGTGTGCAAGCTAAAGAAGGTGCTCCATGGATTAAAGCAATCTCCAAGAGCATGGTTTGAGATATTGAAAACGGCAATGTTGAAAATGGGTTGTCAGCAAGGTAATGAAGATTACATTCTGTTTATGAAACAGAAAAATGGTCAAAGAATCATACTCCTAGTATATGTTGAAGATATGGTTGTTACAGGAGATAACCTGCTGGAAATTAAAAAACTCAAAGAAAATCTAGCATGGGAGTATGAAATAAAAGACCTTAGTCCCTTAAGGTATTTTTTAGAGAATTGAAGTGGCAAGATCACAGGGAAACAACCACATGTTGCAGAGGAAGTATGCCTTAGATCTGTTGAAACAAACAGGAAAACTGGGACGCAGACCCGCTGACACTACTATTGAGAAGAACCATAAACTTGCTGAGTGGGAGGGTGCTGCTCTCTCAGAAACTGAGAAAAGGAGATATCAAAGGCTTGTGGGATAAACTGATTTATATATCTTTAACAAGACTAAATATCATATATGCTACCAACGTGGTAACTTCATGAATGCTCCGAGGACACCTCATATGCAAGCAGTGGACAGAATTCTGAGATACATCAAGACTTGCCCAGGCAAGGGGTTATTGTTTATGAGAAAACCAGCTGAGCATAGAGGGTTGACTGATGCTGACTGGGCAGATTCTCAGGACGATCGCAGGTCCACTTCTGGATATTGCACTTTCTTAGATAGCGATCTTGTTACTTGGAGAAGTAAAAAAACACTCTGTATGTGCAAGGTCAAGCTCGGAGCAGAGTAGAGGGCTATGGCTTTAGCCGTTGATGAAATGTTATGGCTTAAGATATTCTTAAGAGATATCGGTGTTCAAGTGTTAGTTCCAATGAGGCTCTCTTGTGACAATAAAGCTGCAATCAATATAGCAAACAATCCGGTTCAGCATGACCATACCAAGCATATTGAGATTGGCAGGCACTTTGTTCAAGAAAAGTTGGATTCCAGTGAATTATGCTTTTCATATGTTCAGCCTGAAGATCAAGCTGCTGACGTATCAACAAAGGGCATTGCAAAGGAACAGTTTAGCTCAATCTTAGGCAAGCTGAGCATGAGAAACATCTATGCTCAGCTTGAGGGGACAATGGCAATGTCACAAAACCTTTTTAAACTCAAACAAATGTTTCTTCTGCCATTCACAAGCTTTGATTACTGAGAAAACAGAAGCCTCATTTCACAGAATCATAAACTTTTATGAGAAATTTTTGCTAAAATTATTCTTACAAAAAAATGTTGCAGATCTGCCATGATTGCTAAAATATTGTTAAAATATCACTGTAAAATCCTAAATGTTGCAAAAATGCCACTGTACTTAACTTCCATAAAAACGGTGAATACTCCTCCCAGATTCTATTATTTCCATTAGTTTGACATCATTTGACAAAAATACCCTTACTGCTCTCTTTTTAAAGGTGTGTTAAGATTAAGATTCTTTTTCTTTCACCGATGGTTTTACCCATGGGCAGTTTCGTCATTTCTCATTGTGGGTTACTATAAAACATGGTTAACTGGATGCCTGCTATCGCTGCATAAGCCAATAGCACTTTTGCAAAGTTTAGGATTTTGCAGTTACATTTTTAAAAACATTTTAGTAAAGATGCAAATGTATAATCATTGTCGTCAAAATGGTTTATATGCAAAAAATAAATTATAGGAATAAGACAATAAGAGAAAAGATATTGATCTTCACAAAATTTAATTCTAGGAAACAATTTCCACAAACCATAATTCTATTGCATGAGAATCTACAGCCTCCCCAAACTTCTGCTTTATGTGTGTTCCATTCCTTTCATCAGATGCATTCACCTTTGCCAAAAAATTTATACAACATTGGTTAGAATATCATTACCCGAACTTGTTTTTGTGAAAACAAGATATGAAAAAAATCAATTATTATGCTATCCCTGAGATTTTTTCCATTTTTCCACATTTTTTAAATGCAGTATACACATCAAGATATTATCTAAAAAGTTTCGTACAGTTAAAAAATCACCTAGAAATGTGTATTCATCTTAAGAATCGGTTTACATGGATCAAGACTTAGGGAGATTTTGGTATTTGAGAAAATGATGTGGTTTTTGCCAATAACTGTGACACATATCTGCTGAGTATAAAATTAGGATTACAAATCCCAGAAGCAATCCCGAAAGTTTGCATTCACTAGTACACTTAGAATCATTGGATAGAAGAATTCATGTTTAAGGTGATTTTTATGGCAAGCAATTCAACCCAAACATCCACTATGTTTTTGAAAATGAGTAAGATAACTAGCTAATCCTAAGAACATGATCAAGATCAGCATGTGCACATTGTTACTTGTAAGTTGTAACATCATACAGCCACCAAACTTTGAAAAGAACATGAACATTACGTGTACAAGACATGAGTATCAAACTGGTCTAGGACTAGAACTTTGGAATCCCAGCTCCTTATGATGAAGTCCTAGTTGGACTAGGACTTTAGAGCTTGAGAAACATTATGACTTGGAAAGAACAGTCCTATGTTGACTATGCTAAAGTGAGCCTTAGGGTATTCCAGGTCAGTGTCCTTAACTGAATTAGGACAATTAGGACTCCTGAGTTTGATCCCACATCTCGGACCTTAGCTATTAAATAATAAAGATGTTATAATATATAAGAAATGCATCGCATGGCCTACAGTTTGGAGAATACAAGTAAGCATAAAAGGAATCTAAGTTTCATTGTTTTGACAATATGAATGAAATTACGAGATTTGGGCTAAAGAACATGTAATACAAAATTGGTCAAGTTGTGTAGGCCACAAGATCTGTGAGCCACAAGACCATGATTTCTTGATTGTACCAGTTGATCAAGTTGAATGGGTCACAGTTCATTGGTTGTACACTTATACTGATTAACCAAGTTATAATGTTATATAAGAAGGCGTTCATTAATAATACCAATTAACCAAGCCATGTAGGGATGTTCACTATGAACTTTAGTCTACTTTCCCAAATAACAGTTGACACCTAACTGACAAGATTAGATCCTTATAGCAGGCTATCTGATTGAGACTATAGATGCTTCATTCATCCATTAGACAACTAATAAACGTTACATTAAACAAGCCTTGTTCTTGTAGATTTTATGTATTGCTTCCTAGACATCTAATTGACACTGGATGTCTAAAGTCAAAATCCCAAGTGCATTGTTGGGGATTAGACATCAGTAAACATTACACAACAGGATAAAAATCTTGGTACGCTTATTCCATGGTGTCATAGTTCTTTTATCTCCATTCCGGTTGAACACGGACAAGTGGGCACTTCATTACATAAGTCTTAACTTGTTAGCATCCAAATTCTTTTAACAGTCCCCTTCACCCCCTCTAGGACTTGCCATAGATCAGGAAACACACACCTCAATCTATTTCTATAAAATAGATAACATAGTTTCCAAGTTCACCATGTGAAGCTAGGTCCGCCCAGTGCATAGATACTGTGGCTCAAGTACATAGGAGGATTTGCCTGATTGGCAACTCTGATCTTCGTTTCTAGCATTGTTTTTAAGGCATCACCTAGGCGAGAAGGTACTAGACAAGTGTCTAGGCATGTTGGCCGTTGGCGCCTAGGCAAGCAGACCAAAAAGGCGCTGGGCCTTGGTCACCTAGGGCCAGCCTTGCCCACCACGGCGAGAAAATCCATCGCCTTTTTACCATGTAATTTTGTTGTACAAAGGTCTAAAACATATTTTTAGAGGGCTTATTTGTAAAAAGGAGGAAGTTATTATAGAAAGGAAGTCAAGAGACCATCGAACTTCAAGATTTAGATTAACTATTTCATCATTTTCTGTTTTTTAGAACAACTTTGATGCAAGGACTATGTTTGACAATTGACAAGTGATGGTTTAATACAATACTATATTAGTGTGTTTATTATTTGTTTAGTAATATTTCAGGTTAATTAAACATGTTTTCATCCAAGTTGACAGGTATGCTCAGTTTGATTGTCTTATTATTAATAATTATTTTGTTAACATGTTGTTTCCTTATGTTATATTGCCTTGAATCCTTGATGCCTTCTTTACACACACACAGACAGATATATATCTTTGACAGTAGCTCATTTATAAACATTGAAAGAGAAGAATGAATGGACATGATATAAAATATAGTGAACAACGATAAACTAGGCTTTGCCTAGGCACGTCACCTTGGCACCTAAAGAGTAAGGTCCTAAACCGCTTTGGTCACCTTAACAACCATACTTTCTAGTATCAAAAGATTTGACACACAACACATTTAGTTGTAAGAATGTAAGAGAGACTGTAGGGATACATTGCAATAATGTTGTCACAGGTTACAAAAGTAGACTCTATAGAGTAATGTAATGATCTGCAACTGTTTAAGTCACTGTTTAACGCAGAAAATCTTAAAAGAACAGGTGTGCAATTGTTTCAGCCTTAATTCTTCAGACGATTTGGAATTCGTGCGCTGGACACCTTCCCCACCGATCAAGATCAGTGTTTATTTACATCGAGGCATCCTCGAATAGCTTTGATACATGCTTAAACCCCTTTATTGCATATAACGTTGTGACCTATGAAAGCTCCATTTGATTGAAACACACCAAGTGGCTTAACTATCCCTCTTTCTAATGGGATTTAAGGCTCTTGGAAGGATAGAAACAACCCCATATTTTTTTATGTTTGAGAAAATAGGGACTGATTTGCAAATTTTCCCTTAAAACAGGACTGTTTTGCAATTTTCCCTTTAAATAGAATTCTCAGAATCATTTTTCTGAATCTTCAGAACATATCTTAACATTTATTGAATTAGAAATGTTAAATTTGGATGTTTCTCACATTTCATGGTCATTTACACAATTAAACAAAAGACGAGGGTCTATTTGTAACTCTGTCCTTTCTGCAGAAAATAACTTTTTTTTTGTAACACGTGCATCACGTAGAAATATTTTGGCATTCCCTTCATTTCTTTTCATGTAAGCATGGACTTAACAATGGAATTGTACATTGGAACAAATTACAAACTCATAAGGACTTGTTTGTAAAAAGTCCTTGGACTTGGAAGAAGACCTGCGACAGACTCCTTAGAGAATTCTTTTGCAGCAAACAAACACTTCAACAAGTTTCAGACCTCCAGAAAAGCTCCCCTTCCTTCTTGGCATTGGACCCTTTTTATAGGAGCTTGGAGAAGAGGAAGAAGCCCCATCTGAACTCTCCCTTGGAGCATTTGGAGGCAGCCCATAGGAACCCCACCATCAATGTGAGGTTTTCCACCTTCTTGTCGGTTTTTTTCTTTTAAACAGAAGAGAAAGATGGGGAGACATCCCATCGGAACCCCACCTGCGGGTTGGGGGAGAACGATGGGGTGAGCGATGAGCCCCATCGGATCCACCCACCGGCGGTAGGTGGGTCCCATCATGTGGTGGGTTCCAATGGGCATGCCCCATCGGAACACACCCATCGCGGGTGGAGTCCATGTCCGATGGGGAGACTTTTTGACCCTTCTTGGGCACTTTTTCCTATAAATAGTGACACTTGGCCACTCGGCCCACTCCTTCTACCATGTGGAAAATTCCAAGGGTGAGATTTCTTGTCCATTTGTTGTGCGGACTGCGGAGATCGGACCCACGCCACGTCGTTTTCATTGCCATGGGTATTGGACTGAACCCCCATGTGTATCTAAAATTTGTGCGCCTCATATGGACGACTTCCGCCAGAATATTCCGCGCGCGGGGGGGGGGGGGGGGGGGGGGCATTAAATAGTTCATATGGAGAGGATTTTAATCCGATAATGCCCGCAGAAATGTTGTTTTCTGCTCCGAATTATTTCAGAGCAACCGTTTTCAGTCTTCTGAAATTCGCAGAAATATTTCTTTTTCTGCTGTTTATTTATTCCGAAACTTCAGAATGAATGTTTTCTTGTTGTTTATTTATCCTGAAACTTCAGAATAAACAGTCTTTGAGAGCCGTTTTCATCCGGAACCCCGAATATATTTTCCCTTCACCAAGAACTCGTTCTGAAAATTCAAAACAAACATATCTTGGAGTTGTGTAATTTTCCGAGCAAGGTTCTGATCGCTATCTCTTGCCTTAACCAAACCACATGATTATTCTGAGGAATAACTCAGAAAATATGCGGAAAAAAAATTTTGGGTTCAACAGTCACTATTTGACCATCCTAACCTGTTGCATCATGCCAATCATACTCTGTCCAACACCTGGATCTCTTTTGGTCATCATGTCCAACGCTCTGTAATAATAAAATTTACATAACTTGGCTAATTTTATCCTCTTTCAACCTGTGCCACAGTCACAAGCACATCCTTCTATGCATCATGTGCAGAATCGACCAATCCTGATTGGGTGATTCCTGGTTAGATCATCCCATGGCTATCTGATTCCATGGGTCAAGGACCCTGTATTGGTTATTTTGACTGGATCTGACTGGAATCAGGCTGACTCTTCCCGGATCCCCCTTTCTCTTTTTATTGCCCTTTAATGCACCTAAGGGGAAAAGAGAAGGACGGGTAAGAGGGGAATAATTCACCTCCAGTTATGTTTGGAAGGGAAAAGGTAGAGGGGTGCATTAAAAGCAGGAAAGAGGGGCATGGAAAAGGTTTTTTTTTTTTCCTTTCTTCTTCATCTTGTTTCATCGCCTCCTCTTTTTATTTTTTTTAATTTTATGATTTTGTTAATAAATTCAATGATTTTACCCCAAAAAAAAACACTTGATGGGGGTCAGCCAAAGTTTGTCGTGCCGAAGTATCAGAGAGGATCACAAATTTGGTGGAACAGTATGGTACAGTACCACACCGCACCAATTCGCCACACCATGCATCACAATCTTCAGCTCAAAAAGGCCAGATGAAAGTTTAGATTTCAGTTCTTGTTGTCCAAGAAACATCAGGGGGAGGATCAGGGGGAGGGGATCATGTAATGAGCTGTCTTTTGGCTGCAAATAGACTTCACCTACCTGTCTCGCATGGACGTGCCTGTGTTCCGGGACCTCTCCTTGCGGGCACGCGTCGGGAAGTCCCTCGCACCCAACGCCCAGCGCTTCTACGAGCCCAACTCCAGGTGGGTGCTCATCAAACGCATTGCGGTAGGCCATGACGATGGCTCCCTAGAAGCCCTGCCTCTTCGCCGCCGCCATCCACGACAACATCTGCGAGCACGAGAACCCACCGAGGCCGCAGTCGCAGAGGCTGCAACGCTGGCCAATGCCCACAAGTTTATCTTGACAATGCCGAAGGAGACCGGATGTGGGTCGGGGAGCGCGAGGTGCAGCTGTTGAGTGGGCAGAGACGAGCAGCGCAATGGGGTGGGGTGCTGCAAAGCTCGAGCAGGAGATGTGTGTCGACCACGCCTGGTACCGCAAAAGTCTAGGCACGGTGCGGCACAGCCGTACTTCACCATAACCTTGGGGTCAGCCCATGTGATTCCTGGGCCAATCCGATTCTGAATTTCATGATTCCATCTAAATGTATCCCTCATCATTTCCCTTCAACCAGATCAACAAAATTCAACATATAACTTGTCATTCACATACCAGAATGACCCAATGTACCTGATTGGGGCTTCTAGGGAGGCCACCCAGGTCTGAACCTGGTGGCCAAGGGTTTCCTGAACCGGCACCGTGATTGCAGCAAAGCCCTTCAAACAAAAAATTTTGTCATCCACAACCTCACCACACAGACTGCCGTAGGCAACCTACTTACCAACCAACTCTCTCAACCACAACCTCAATTGGGGACATTGTTATCTTAGGATATCCCGGGATAGTTTGTCATAGGAAAAGCAAGGTTTTGTTCTGATAACCAGTAGGCTATCCTGGGGGTAGATTTATTTCTCAGATTCTATGGAACATAGAATCCAAATATGATCCAGGTTAACCTCAATCTAACCTGCATTACCATGGATGGCAAAATCGGCCGACTCGGAGCGGAATCGGCCCATGCCGACCCGACTTTGGGGGGGGGGGGGGGGGGGGGGGGGACCCACCCACCCATGGGACTAGGTTTGCAAAGTCCACTGCCCGACTCATGGTTGGGATCGGCCCATGCCGACCCAGCCACTCGACCCGACTCTGCCATCCTTGTGCATTACGTATTCCAGTTTATCAAGGCAAAGGTGAGTTAAAAGCAGATATCTTGGGTTATCCAGGGAATATCCCCCAATCAAAGTGGATCTCAACAGCACTGTCAGTGACTACCTGCACAGCTCTAGCAATTGTAGTCCAGTATTTGTGCAAGTTGCCATTTCTGTGGTGAGTGTTTTTTATCATCTTTTTCCTTTTCTTTCTCTATTTGGCTTGCTTTCTCTGCCCTTCTTAAAGATTTATATGAACCACTATTTCAACAGGCAAGCTAGGCATCCTAGGTACATCCTATTCCTGATCGAGAAATGCTTAGTGCCCTCCAAGGAGGGCAATAAAAGTGATGTGGATTGCCTTCCAAGCAATCCTATTAGTTGAAAAAGAGAGAGAGAAAGATCTTGTCAGATTTTCAACCAATAAGATTGCTTGGAGGGCAGTCCACATCACCATTATTGCCCATCTTGGAGAGCACAAAGCATTTCTCATTCCCGATCTAGTATCTGGCTTAGAGTTCAATGTTTGCCTCTCCAACCTTGAGAGTCTGAGACCATGTTTAAGTTAAAACCAAATGTTCATTTCCAGACTGAAACTTAAGAACATGTATCAATGGGGTTACCATAGAGAGCTATATTTCTTCTTAGTTGGAAAGCCAGAGCTTATCATAAAAATGACACAGAATAAACAAAAGAAAAGGAAAAAACTTGCAAAGCATGCATGCAGAACATAAAGTAGAGAAATTGAAAAAACAGGAACTTTTTCAAATGCTACAAGAAACATAATCTAAAAAGTACCTCAATTATTTGAAATCCTTCCTCTTTCGCACACGCATAAATGGCAGCAGATTTTCCACACTACATTCAAAGAAAAATGTCAATAGAAAAAAAATTGTTAAATAATTCAAATTTAATATAAAATCAAAAAATACATGAGTACAAAAGACAAAGTAGAAGAGTTACTTCATTAGAGTGAACCTAGATGAGAAAATAAAGAGATAAGATAAGATAAGAAAATGGAAAAAACATAGTGCACATGAACTAGAAAGAACCCTTTAGAAGTGGAAGCTACCTCTTAGAATTTACTAACATAAACACAGCAACAACGAGAAAGAAGGAAGAAGGAAGCATAACAATTTGACTCTTTAAAAGGCTCGTAACATCATACAATAGTGCATGACCCATATTTCCCATTTACCCATACAATTCAACCCATGGGAAAAGCTTCCATACAGTCCCAAATACTGTCATTGTAATTGCCTTTACTATTTTTGAAAGTGGGTAGTACCACTGCCACATGTATATTGAGAAATAGAATGAGAATGTACAAGTATAGGTGTGTCAAAACCTCAAAAAAAGACCAAACCCCCCAGAACCTATACATCAAAGACACCAAGGCAGTGTAAAAGACACTAGTCTCCCAAAGCACCAAAAATAGGAGACATTGAATGATTTACATTGACAGAGATTCCACCCACTCCTTGACCCTATCCCAAACAAAGTGAGCCAAAGCCTCCTCAGAACGGGATTCCCTCCTGAAGATATGATGGTTCTGTCCCCACCCCACCCCCCCACCATCCAAAGTGCGGCATGGAGGGTCAGCCACCACATGATCCTGTCTGCCTTGAGTTGCCACTGTCTATGCCAATCCCGGAGCAAGGAAGCAACATCAACCGGCAAGGTGATAGAGTGGCCGGTCTTCCGCGCAATTTCCCGCCAAAGCCCTTAAGAATAAGAGCAGCTTACAAAAAGATGATCCAGGGACTCCTCCTCCACCCCACAAAGACAGCAGGTAGGGCTCATGTCAGGTATAAACCGGATGAACCTGTCCCTAGTAGGAAGTCTCCCATGAGCGATCCTCCAAACCAAAACCTGAACCTTGGAGGACTGGGCATCCTCCACACTTCGTGGAAAAAGGCAAACCGCACTCCCGTCTGAGTAAACTTCATAGCCTGATTTGACAGAAAAATTGCCATCCTTCCCCCATCTCCAGGTCCGCATGTCCTCCCTATCATGCAGACAGAAGGGAAGGATAAGAGTAAGGAAGCTCTGAAAGCAGGGTTTGCCGTGGCGGAGCGAATCGGATGAATCATGGGAATCCCGATTCCCATGTGAATCGGCCTGATTCTCCCAAATCAGAGCAGATCAGGAAAAAACCAACTCGCCCCTTATCGATGATGTGGCAAACCCTGTCTGAAACTGCTCCAACTTCTCCTACTGGAAGTGCCTCCTAAAGGTTGACCTGCTGATCATAGGCCTGAGCCACAGACCCAAGTGGAGAAGCTGAGATGGCAAAGAGACTGGGAAATAGCATCTCTACAGTGAAGTCTCCACACCACCTATCTTTTCAGAAGAGACATCTCTGTCCATCTCCCAACTTCACACAGATCCCCGAAAGAAGAAAGTCCCACTTCCCAGCAAGAAGAGATACCATGCCAAATGGGGAACGTCCAGTGTCGAGGTGGAGCATCCAAATCCCAGACCCTGGAGGAAGAAAAATAACGGTCTATAATGATTTCACTATTAAAATTCCTATAAATTCACAGAGAAGTAAAGATAGTCCTTCCCTTTCAAACACTCGAAAATGTAGCACTAGCAGGATGCTAACCATATTCTATATTCATCCTTCAGGAATGAAATCAACACTCCCTCCCATCCGCGGACCACCATCACAATACTATGTACATATACTCATCATAGAAGGCATTTTTCGTCTAACTTCAGATATACATCATGATGAGCATTTCCTATGGTTTCCTCTGTAAAACATAGATTCAAACTGCTGACACCAAGCTCTTATTTCTCAGTCAGCAGTGAAGTGAGAAACCAGAAACAACCTCAATTCCCATATTTTCAGAAAGTGTCAAAAACATGATGCATCAAATGTAGATTCAGACTGCTGACACCAAGCTCTTATTTCTCAGTTAGCAGTGAAGTGAGAAACCAAAAACAACTTCAATTGCCATATTTTCAAAAAGTATCAAAATTGTGATGCATCAGATAAATAAAAATAGGAAAATTTACATATACAGCCCTGAAATCTGTCATATTCAAATATACACGACTGAAATACTTATATTATATTTTATACCCCTGAATTGGAGAAAACCATCATGCATGCCCCTACTGTTTGATTCCATCCATTTAACTCAACCATACTTGAGTGAACAGAGCAAAAAGACTAACTTGCCCTTAGAACTCTCTCTTTTAAAGAAAATAAAAGAAAAGGGAAAATCCCTCTCTCCCCCCCCCTCTCTTGAAGAGGGGCATTCTAGTATTTTCACCCCTTCTTTAACAGTTCTTTTTTTTTGTTATCTTTAACAGTTCTTCTTACATGATAAGAGAACATTCCTTCTATTTTGACAGACTGCTAAACACAGGATATTACTGATGAATTTTTTTCGGGGGTATAGGGTATGTAATATGAAGATTTCAG
Organism: Colocasia esculenta; assembly: GCA_014218235.1. Classification (NCBI taxonomy): domain Eukaryota; kingdom Viridiplantae; phylum Streptophyta; class Magnoliopsida; order Alismatales; family Araceae; genus Colocasia; species Colocasia esculenta. The sequence goes on along the minus strand of CM024766.1, from coordinate 6,318,552 downwards.
GGGGTATATATTCGAATATGATATATTTCAAGGGTATATATGAAATTTTCATAAAAAAATAAAATGTTATATCTGGCACAATTGAGTTTTCCGCAATATCATTGTAATAGCAGCTATTCTATCAAAACATTAAAATAGAATACAGAGAGCCATGTCAGAATTACATCCTCATCATGAAAGAGTTCTCCATGATCACATCTCCTAGGATGAATACATATTTTCCTCTACAATTCTGTCATTTTGTATCATTTACAACTTCCTCTATAGAATCTCAAAGGAACTATGAAATTCTTCTCTGAATAGTCTGTTATCCAAGTTCCACCATACTGACCAAGACTTAGATTATCCTAATGCCTCTTGTCAATTTTCCCCTGTATTAAATGCTACGACAGTCCACTTCCATCAATTCAGTTCCAGTAGGACATCTTCCTCCCACCTTACCTGCAGCCATTTGGATAAACCAGTCCATCGCACACCATAGATGGCAGTTTCGGCCGAAACCAAAACCGGTTCAGTTTCATTTCAGTTTTTTTTATATTTATAGTATTAAAGAAAATACGATTTTAATAATTGGATCAGTTTTGGCCGAAATGGAAACTGATCCAATTGGTTTCGAACTCGACCGAAACCGAGTCCGAAACCGAAACAGACATCCTTGTCGCACACTCTAACAAAGACATGTCAGAGAAAGAGATGGTCTAAGGACTCTCCCATGGAATCTACCATTTATCAGTTATCACATGTGGGAAAGGCTTCCAAGTTATTTCCAGTAGGATTATTTTGAAGGTCAATATATTGTATATCATTAAGGAGAAAATAGAAGTACAACTAAGCATCTCAATATCTCACTTCAGTTTCCTTGAGAAAGAAGTGATAATGAGAAGGTTGTCTTTCCTTCCATTGTTTTCTTGAAAGTGGATACTACAAGCCTTGAAAAAAGAAGGAATATGCAAGTACACTTACCGTAAGTTCTCACTAATCCATGTAAAACACCACCAAGGTGGTCTTAGATAAACTGTCCCCCAAAGAAAGCCCAAAGAAGAATTGTACTCAATTCACATTGCCTAAAGGCCAATGCTTGCACCTATACCAAATAAGGAGAGCATCCTCTTTCAGAGAATTCCCTCCCTCCTAGAAATCATTCTATTTCCTTTGCCCTAAATTGCTCCCAGCATGGTGTATGAGCTTGATCTGTATGTATCAATGTAGAAATAAAGAGCATGTCCAGGAGTTTGGAACAAGTTCTATTGAAAATTAGAAATTCTGATCAGGTCTGTGGACCCATGGTTCAGGAACCTCCCAATGCTCAGTAGTCATCAATTATGCCATGTTAACAGCAAAAACCTCTAGATTAACGCTAATTGATAATGCATTTGTAGATAACACAGTAAAATAACAATTGAGCATTGTAGTACATTATGTAGAATGGACTGATCCAGTTAGGTAACCATATCAAATGATGTTTCCCCTTTTTCTTCTTTTTTTTTTGGTTGGGGGATATCAAAAGGTATTTTCATAATCTTCGCCTGCAGAGTGTTTCTTGTAATTTTCAAATTTTAGGGCTTCATTGTAATTTCTATGATTAGGGTTAGAGGTTTTGCAATTACATGTTACAGGGGATTTTTTACAATTTTAGTAGTTTTATACAACTATATTGATTTTAAAGTATTCCAGCAATTTTTCTGTTCTAGGTTGTTTTCACAGGCATAATAAATTTGGCTTCCTGCGTTCCTCTAACCGAATTAGTAAGGATTTAAGTGGTGATGCCTGTTAGCTTGATAAAAGTTGATTCCCATTGGAGGTTATGTCAGTTGGTCATCTTTGTCCTCATGAAGGCACGAAATAAATGTACGGGAAAGAAAACCACCAATAGGCATCAGATGAAAGGTAGTGAAAATGATTGTCTGTGGGAGGTTACTCTCAAGAAGGAATAAAGAAACCATCTCGTGCAGCAAAAATATCAGGGTTTAAAGGTGGTGCCCTTAGAGTTTATAGGATATCAAATAAGCAGGTGTATAGCAGAGCTGAAAACTCAAACAAAAATCCATTAGATGAAAGCCACATACAGAATATATTGATGTCCAAGGAAAAAAAACTAGCACTACAATATAGCATCTACAAGGAGTGGAATCATGAGTTTGTCTTGTGAATACCATCCCAAAATTCTTGTAACGAAAGGGTCATTACCAAATGACACTACACATTTTAAGAAAAACAGACCACATGAGCTTGAAAAAAAAAACATAAGGAATCTTCTTAAATGTCAAGCATACCCCAACTGGCCCAGTAATTAAAAGAACATTCTCGAGTGGAACACCATGTTCATCCTCAGAATCAGAGTCATTTTGATATAAGCTGTCATCACTATCCTCATTAACGTATTCATTGCTTGTAGCATTTTTCACGAACAGTGATTGCCTTTCTTGCCATGATTTCAGCCACTCACTAAGAAACCTCACAGATTCAGTGTTTCCACAGACCTGCAATTTTTTACAAATGAAGAGACAAATATGGATGCTCAAATCGAACGTAGAAAATCCACTTATATTTTAAAAGTGCTCCTACAGAAAAGGAATTAGCAAACACCTCTACAGCTTTGTTAGGCTGATGCTTGTTTGTCCACAAGCTACAGTCAGTCCAACAATCACGGTGAAGCTGGTAGAGTGAACTGGAAATTAAAAAAGAATGTTATGAGTTCAAGGTCATTCAATTGGACCCAAAAAATTATCAAATGTGATCCTTGACTAGTTGACTGGCTAAACATAATACAGCAATCAACTAAGATGAAAGATAGATGGTGCGTAATTCTCATATTCTGCATACCAACATGATGAATTCTAGCAGATTGTACATCAAAAGGCATGACTATACTGTATCAATATCCCAGTTTTGCAACTTTGTCATACGATTTCATTCAGCTGATCTTGGGAAAAGGTGGTCCAAAAACAAATTAGGTTGATAATTCTAACGGCTGCAATTTATGTTGGGCAACAGGTGGAGACTTAATACCAATAATTCTAGCAACAACAGGCAAACAACAACGCAGTTCATGAAAACCAAATAAAATAAGAGAGAGGGAAAGAGCTCACAAGTTGAGAAGGTCGGCTGGTGTCCTTGTGACCCCTTCCAGAGCTCTGTCTTGTTGTTGGCAAAAAGGCAGAGCAGCTATAGCCTTCAAAAGAGCTCCCATCAGCCTCTTCCTCAAAAGAAAATGGGAAAAAAAAACAAGAAAGGTCGACCTCTTACAGGCCTATTTCCATTGGTAAAAGGGAAAATAAAAATAATTGGGAACAGCAAGTTTCTTGCTGCAGGCAAAAACAGGGATGTGATTACTTCTTAAGCCCCTACTTGAACAAATCAGGGCTAATAAATGGGAAAATTTTAAAAGTTATCCCATGCCTGAAGGTCTCAAGGGTAAAAAGAAAGGAAATACCCCCCTGCCTGCAAGTTTCAAGGGTTAAAAAAAAAGGCAATTGGAAGGAAAGTTCCTTCGGGTTTCAAAAATCATGGTAACGGGATCGCTTGTCCCCCCACCAGCTGAATGTTGAGAGGCTACCTGTGCCCCATGGGTGGCCAACAGCTGGGCAGATTGATTTTATCATGGGAAGAGCAAGGTTCGGGCATAAAAAAAGCTCTAAAGAGAGTAGAGAAGGAGAGAGAAAGAGATGACGCCTCAAGAGGTTCTACAAAGAACCTATTGCATGAGAGAAGGAAGGATTCACAATTTTGGGTAATGTTTGAAGCCTCAATGATCATGTTTAGTCATGCTTGATTATCAATTATGTCCGAATCATTGCTTTGATACTTTGATCTCTTTTCTGTTTAAGAGTTGATGTCAGCCTTGACATGATCATGGAAAGGCCATTGCATTCATGCATACTTAACAGATCCTAATTGGATATACCAATTACCCATTCCCTGTCGGATCTTTAATGGATCTTAATTCAGTCTTTCTTGGGCAATAGGTACCATCTTTGTAGTTGGGTTAAAGGGTACTAGGTTGGCCTTAGGCCCAGATAGGTTTTTTATTTTGGTCCCTCCCTTTTATCCTTTAGAGACATCCTTTGTCATATAACTGTGAGAATTATTTTTTTTTAACCATTTTAAAAATTTTGAAAATTTTATCTTTTGGATTTGATTTATTTGGGTTTTATTTATTTACAAGGACATGGTCTTGCTTAGTTCATTTGACCTCCCCCACTAACCGCAGTTAGTGTTAATTATATCAGCGCAAAAGACTGAACACCCTTGATTAACCATCAGACAAACCCTTAGAAACAAGAGAATATGACTCACATTTGAATGAAATGAATTGCACATGAAAGAGAACATGGTTGCGAACATGCAATCTATTTTTTGGATTTTTTTGATATTTGTTTCATTTTTATTGATTTTTTAAATGTATTTTCTATTTTTTTTAGTATTTTCAGAATTATTTATTTCATTTATTTAAGCATTTTCGTGATTTATTTATTTACATTTAAATTATGTGAATTAAATTTACATTTTTTATTTATTTGATTGATTTAAAGGGGAATTAGCTTAACATTTTCATTTGTTTAATTGTTTTAAACATGAATTGACTTAAGGTGGGTTAAAATTGATGTGAGACATAACTTGTTTGTTGATTTTATGTTATTGAGAATTAAAGAATATTATTTGGAAGATATTTTGTTAACACTAGTCGAAAACTTGGTTGATTTTGACTAGGAAATTACGTAGTGCTACGTTTTAAATAAACGTGACATTACATGAAATAATTCATATAACGCATTATTGGATGATTAAAAATAGCCCAATGGGCCCAATAAATCACACAAGTTAATTCGCTAATTGTTGGCCCAATAAGCACAAAATATCTTGATTAATTGCGAGACAGTACAATTCTGGCCCAATAAGAAGCACCAGGCCCAATAAGAAAATTGGCCCAATAAGAAGAAGTCCAATGGATCTTGCTTTGACTTTGAGAAAATTGGATCGTGCCTTGCACGATACTCTTTAGGGCTGCCTTGCAGACCCTTTCCCAGACCGCCTTGCAGTCTTTTCCCAGAGCCTTGCTCTGATTTTTAAAACTCAAAAATCCTCCCCTTTAGCCTGGGGCGCCCCCCTCCTTTTATAGTGCCTGGGCAAAAGACGCCCTGGCGGAAGGTTTGGCGCACTCCCCGGAGCTCTGCACATTAAAATAGGGGGTTTTACGCAATTTTTACATTGGTTTATTGCGATTTAACCCTCGTATTTTCATTTTCTTCCCATTTTCCCTTTCCCTGTTTGAGCCGGGCACCTTCCCGGATTGCTCTGTGCGAAACAGAGCAGGAAGGGGGGGGCGCAGCCTCTCCCCTCCTCTTCGTCTCTTACTTGGTGGCGGCGGACCCCAGGCACAGCAGCAGCAGCGCGACGGCGGGGGGGGCAGCGACAGCGGCAGCGGCATCGCAGCGGCGGGGCGGCAGCGGTGGCAGGGCGGCAGCGGCGGCAGGGCGGCAGCGGGGCGGCCAGGGCAGCAGCGGCTGCCGGCCGGACAGGCGACGGCGACCGGCGGGGGGTGGGCCGCGGTGATCCAGGCGCCGGGACGCGGCGGGGCGGCCAGGGCGGCCGCGGGCAGGGGGCCCTCAGCAGGGACCCGCCCTTCTCTTCCTGTCTCCTGCAGGCAACGGCTGAGGAGGAGAGGTGTGAGGCCGGCCTTCCAGGTATCTCTCTCTCCTGTGCGTATATATCTTTCTCCCTTCTATTCCGTTCCCCCCTTCGACAGTAGGAAGCCAGAAAAAAATGGCACAACAAATGCCCCCCACGTGACAGATTGCCCGTGCCACATCATCGGGCAGCTGTCACGTGTGATTCTTGTGATCATTCAGTGTTTCATGCTGTTAAAATTCACGTCATTTGCGTTTTCCAGCACGTAGTGATATTTTCCTTTTGCTTCTACCAATACCCAGGCAATTATGGATTTGCGTCAGGGTTCTCGGAGAGGCCGAGGCCGTCGCTCTTATGGTAGGGGACGTGGCCGTGCTACCATTCGTACCAGCTCGCCGAGTCCCCCCACCTGTCGTCGGAAGATGCCTTTTATGGAACCCACCCTGGTGACAGTTGAGAAGCTTTCTGATTTAGATCGGGGTTACGCCCGAATTGCAATATCGCACCTTGACGCGACATCTGGCGATTCAGCGCCCATTGACCCAGGCTGGGTATTCTATTGTGACGGACATTTCTACTTTCAGCGCCCTGCGGATTATCCTCAGCATCTTCCCTCAAATGAATCTGTTATGGCATTTGTGTCTTCATATGTCTGGCCGGGTGATGATGATGACGGCCCCGTCCCCTTGACTCGCGCCCAGAGGCTTGCTCTGGAGAGCGCCATTCTTTCTGATCGTGACAGCATGGAGGGTTTATTTTCATATGCATATCCAGCTTTCCCTTGGCATGGCATTCGCCTGAACGAGTTACCTTTAGCAAAACAGTTGGGAAGGTATGTGCAGTTGACAGGTACACATAGCATTTCTCGCCCTTTACGAGCAACTTCCTGGATGATAGCAGGTGGGAGCCGGGCTCCAGTTTCTAGCCACAGGGCTGGTGTCTTTTTGACTTCAGCTGACGAGCCTTCTGAGCAGACTCTTTACAGCGGCCAGTGTATTTTACAAGATATTTTGCAGAGCAAGAGACCTAGCTGGTATGACAAGCTGGGTGTGAGACGGTCACATGTTCCTCGCCCCGGGGCGACAGAGTGGTTGCAATATGTGATTCAGCATTATCGCCATATGCTTGATCTTGTGGGTATCCGTCATGCAGTGACTGCGGCACTTTACAGATATCCATGTTACACTGGTTTGATACAGGCTGTGGCTGAGCGGTATAATCCACAATGGAACACTATTTGCACTGCAGAGGGTGAGACTGCTATAGACTTGTGGGCTTTCCATCGCATTTCAGGGCTTCCCATTGTAGGCGAACCTTATGAAGAGGTCGTCTTAGATGATTTTCACAGAGATTCTACCGATGGCCAGGGTCAGTATGTGCTGGAATTTTGTTATAGATATTTGTTGAGAGTTTGGCATGATCTGGCCAAGGCACGGCATTCCGCTTCTTTAGCTGATGACACCGATGATACCAGCACTGCTTCTACCGTCCCGCGGGTCAGTTTGTACACTTGGGTGAGGTATTTCTATGGTGGACCTTTCTGTTATGTGAATGAATTTGCACGAGCACAGGGGACCCGTCATGACATGTATGAGATTCCTCGAGAGGAGCTGCCTGCATTTCCCCATATATTCGAGTCTCCGCACCAAACAGAGAACCCATGGAAACTTGATGAAATCACGCATTTGGCTGCCTACTTGGCTTACTGGTTATGCTCTTTCGCTGTCCCCCTTGGCGATGAGTCTCTTTTGCGCCCGGAGGCTATTTACCCGGCCTGCCGTTTAGCATGTGGATGTCAGCTGGCTTTGGCTCCTGCTGCCTTGGCCTGCATTTATCACTCTTTCGGAGTTTTATCTTCACATCCCCAACCTCGGGACAGCGCCATATTGATGGCTACCCACTACATCAGCGCCTGGGCACATTGCTTGTTACCTAGTTGCCTGCCAGCAGGGACTATCAGAGATGTTTCTATTCCCACTATTTTCAGATTTGTTGACCAGCTGGACGGAGATGGTGACAATCTCCTCTCTCTTGCTCGAGATGCACTGGGTTTTATTCCCGTTGGGGCGACCGGGAAGTTGAGCTTTGACCACTCTTCACTTGATTTCAGACCCTTTCCGGATTACTCATCTTTAGGGCAGCCGGGTTGGTTTGACCCATGGACACAGCAGGTGGTGCACGATTTTGCTGCGAGGTGCCTTCGTTTGAGCTGGATTCAGTGCACCCGCCCTGGGGTGTTGACTTTTAGAGGGGGTCAGACTGCCATTCTGGAGCCCTACTACCCGCACAGGTTTGCAAGAAATTTCGGTTATGATCAGCGGATTCCTTCAGATTTTGAGTTTCCAGGGTTGACCCGTGCTTTGCGCCTGCGGACCGTTCACTTGCAAATCCGTATGTGGTGGAATTTATTTCAGCAAGAACCTCCTTCTAGAGATGTTCCGATTTTACCTCCTTCTCAGCGGGGACACGTGTCATTGAGGTATGCTGATTGGTGGGCTTGCCACGGGGGTAATTTCACTCAGCGCTCTGCTGCCATTCGTCATGTTGAAAAAGATTACTTGCGCAGACTGGATCGCCCACATTTCCATATCAGAGAGAAACATTGAAGAGACATTTCCCGAGTTTAGCTACCCAGGTGATAGAAGCCTTTAAGGCAAGGGAAAAGTTGCAGAAGCGTCCTTTGGCTGAGGGAGATGTTGAGCTTGCCGGCACTCCTCGGCCTCGCAAGAAAAGTGCCTCGAAGAGAAGGGCGAGGGTGGCTTCCCCGGATCGAGCTTCTTCTTACGAATGGTGGTCGGACTTTGTTCATGCTTGTGGGCTCCCGCAGGATGCACCTACAGATTCTTTACTCTTTCCAGATACTTTTAGCGATGACCCGGCCAAAGAGTGGATAGCTTATCTCAGCAGTGCTCTCACCGCTCTTGGGCCTCGCCGCGAGGCTTTTCTAGTTCAGAGGGCTCGCACTCTGGGCGACGTGTGGTCGGCTGTGTCTTCAGGTGCCCTAGAGTTGGGTCTTTCCCCTCAGACAGTAATTCCGCAGCCACTTGAGTTTGTTTTGCCTTCAGGTGAGGATTTAAACATTTATATCATTTGTGCTCCAACTACTTTTCTGATAACTTTCCATTTACTGTATTTTTTTTTATTATTTTTTTCTTTTCAGGCACTGTGAGCCCTTCTCGCCGTATAGCTCAGCCTGAGACCCGTACGGTGCCCAACATCAGTTCACCCACTCCCCCATCTGAGGTGGTCGGCCCTCCCCCTTGTGGCGCAGGTACTGACTACACCCCTCCTTTCGCGCTTTTTCTTCCTAAGAGAATGCATTTCTTATTTATCTTGTTCCATCCACAGACGGGGCAAGCTTTTCTCCTCACATCTCTATGCACGTAGACTCAGTTGGCGCAGTGCACGCGGGTAAGTGTAGTCATATTTCCCTTGATTTTTTTTGCCTACATGTCGGATTTGTCTTTCTTGACCTCATTTGATCAATGCTTATTCATGCAGATGGCCTGCCCTTTTCTCTTCATCATTCATCGCCTAGGGTCTCACCTGATACAGTGCAGACTGGTGACTAGCGATTGATCTCTATTTTCATTGCTTGTTACTTTCCATGTATGTACATGTTCATGTCCTCTTCTTTCTTTGATCTTAACAGAGTCTGTAGAGCGACTACCGGGCTCCCTTCAGTTCAATGATCAGAATGACGTGGCTTTACCCTCAGCCCTAGCTGCTCACAAAGGGCTTTCCCAGGATGACGACATAGATGACTGGGATTATGAGATGGATGTGACCGACATCCCGATTCTAGACCCAGACTGGGATCCCTCGATGGAGGACCCTAATAATCCATGCTTCAGTAAGTTATTATTTCCCGTTCTCCCTCCTCCTTTTTTTTTAACACCTATCACTGGCTTGTTCGATACCCTATGCGACCATGTCTTGTCTTCTTTTAGGCATCCCTTTTGACGACTTGATGGAGATGATGAAAGATCCTCCACCTGCCCTAGACCAAGGGGTACCCTTGGCCATTATGGATACTGTTGGATCAGTCGCAACTGGCGCGACTCCCCCCCTGTCACAGGTATTTTGGCTTTCAGTGTTTGCTGCCCGCTTTTGGGTTTTCTGTCTATTTGCATTTGCACCCTTTTTTGTTTTGCAGCTCCTCTATCGGGTCTTCCTATGCCTTGCCACGATACGGAGACTTCTGATCAGCCTTTGTCTCTTCGTTCTAGACCAGGTATCCACAACATTCTTCTGGATTTCATCATATCTTGTAACTTCTCGGCGCTTGCTCTTCTTCTAATGGCTCTTGCTCTCTTTTTTTTTTATGTTCCACAGCCATGATCAGCCAAGATGCCCCACTGCTTACTGCCTTAGACTTCCCAAAAGCGACTACAGAGGCAATTGCCGCCGCCAACCCTTCTGGGTACCTTTTAGGTATATATTTTCTTTCATCTCCAGTTTGTCGGAGTCTTTGTCATGATCTTAGCCTTTTGCACACATGTTCTTTTAGGTGTAGAGAAGCCATTGGATACTAATGAACCTGGCTCTTTGGAGACTTGTGCGATTCCTGACGGCCATGGTGAAAATACTGAGCCCCTGTCGGGCGAAACTCAACAGCTTTCCAGCGCCATAGGCGGTATTTCCGACACCGAGGAGGTGTCTTCACACCCATCTTGGGCTGTTTCAGGTCCCTCTTTTATCGCTTATCTCTTAAATGTTTCCTTTCGTTCTTTACTTGAAGTGGGTTTAACTTTTGCGCTTTGGATGCATAGGGTTGGAGCGATCTTCACAGACTCTTGAGATTTTGGAGGCCCGACTGGTCACCCTTCGTGGCGAGGCTATAAGTGCTGCTAGTCAGATTTCTCTGGTGCGGGACGAGCATGCATCTCTTCTCTCTACGCAGCAGGAGCAATTAGCTCGTGCATCCCTTTTGCGTATACTGGCCCATTACCTAGACCAATCAGCTGCTGAGGACATGCGGCGTTCCGTAGACGTGGCCGCGAGACTATCTTCTTTGGAGATGGAGCAGAGCAGGCTCCAGGCTGCCATTGCTACCCTAGAGGTCGAGGTTGACTCCTTGAGGGCTAGTGCTACTGAGGCATAGACTTGTTCGGGAGACTCTGTTTTGTTTGTTTCTTCTTTTTTTTTTGCATTAGTACATGTACTGGGCTTTTATTTACTTTCTCCTTCTTGGGCTATCCCAGGGGCCTGTCTTGGGATTGAAATCTTTATTCACTATATACATCATACTTTTTGACATCTTGCCAACAGTGTGTGTTGATAACAGGGGTTTTAAGGCTTCCCCCAAAAGCCATGAGTTGTTTGATTCGGAGGATTAGGGCTCCTCCGGGGCCACAACATGTTTGTATCAGAGAATTGAGGCTTCTCCAGTGTCGTGCTTTGGGTGAGGGAATTAAAGCTCCCTCAGACTTATAATTTTGATTTGACTTTTCACATTACCAATCCTAGCGCCCTTTCGGGTTTTCGCCACAATTGGCCCCCTTTAGCTTTTTCCGACACGCCTTTACAGGTTTTCGTGTTGAGGGGTTTACCCATTTTTGCCTGAGGCGCCCTTTCAGGTTTTCACCTCAGCTGGGTTTAGGACCTTTTTACTCTTGATCCATCACGATGACGTGGTAGACCAAGTCCGTCGGGGCACCTCTTTTTTAAGCCCCTATTTATTCTTTTTTTTTTTTGAGGAATTAAAGGCTTCCCTAAGAGCCATGGATTTAGAGCTTGGATTTATGTACGGTAGGGAATTAAAGGCTTCCCTGAGAGCCGTAAATTGGACATTTCTTTCGGTTTCAAATGGTAGGGAATTAGAGGCTTCCCTGAGAGCCGTGAATTGGACATTTCTTTCGGTTTCAAATGGTAGGGAATTAGAGGCTTCCCTGAGAGCCGTAAATGTGCTTAGAGGATTGAGGCTCCTCTGGGGCTCGGGATTTGACTTTTGACTGGTCTTGACGACTTGTTAGCCAAAAGACATGGATTTCAACCTTTGACTGGCCTGGACGGCTTGTTAGCCAAGAGGTCTGGGCTTTGAGCCTTTTGACTGGCCTTGACGGCTTGTTAGCCAAAGAAGCTCGGGATTTGACTTTTGACTGGTCTTGACGACTTGTTAGCCAAAAGACATGGATTTCGACCTTTGACTGGCCTGGACGGCTTGTTAGCCAAGAGGTCTGAATTTTGAGCTTTTTGACTGGCCTTGACGGCTTGTTAGCCAAAGAAGCTCGGGATTTGACTTTTGACTGGTCTTGACGACTTGTTAGCCAAAAGACATGGATTTCAACCTTTGACTGGCCTGGACGGCTTGTTAGCCAAGAGGTCTGGGTTTTGAGCCTTTTGACTGGCCTTGACGGCTTGTTAGCCAAAGAAGCTCGGGATTTGACTTTTGACTGGTCTTGACGACTTGTTAGCCAAAAGACATGGATTTCGACCTTTGACTGGCCTGGACGGCTTGTTAGCCAAGAGGTCTGAATTTTGAGCTTTTTGACTGGCCTTGACGGCTTGTTAGCCAAAGAAGCTCGGGATTTGACTTTTGACTGGTCTTGACGACTTGTTAGCCAAAAGACATGGATTTCGACCTTTGACTGGCCTGGACGGCTTGTTAGCCAAGAGGTCTGAATTTTGAGCTTTTTGACTGGCCTTGACGGCTTGTTAGCCAAAGAAGCTCGGGATTTGACTTTTGACTGGTCTTGACGACTTGTTAGCCAAAAGACATGGATTTCGACCTTTGACTGGCCTGGGCGGCTTGTTAGCCAAGAGGTCTGAATTTTGAGCTTTTTGACTGGCCTTGACGGCTTGTTAGCCAAAGAAGCTCGGGATTTGACTTTTGACTGGTCTTGACGACTTGTTAGCCAAAAGGCAGGTTTCGACCTTTGACTGGCCTTGACGGCTTGTTAGCCAAGAAGTCTGGATTTTGAGCTTTTTGACTGGCCTTGACGGCTTGTTAGCCAAAGAAACTCGGGATTTGACTTTCTCTTTTTTTTTTTGAATAAGTATCTTCTTCTTGTTTGTTTTTTTTTTGGTCGGGTTCCCCCTCTCTCTCTTTCTTCGAGCAGAGTTCGAACTTCCCATATCTCTTATAAGGGCGGAAAGACACAATCATCGTTGTCTCGGTTATAGCCCCTGAATTTGATTATTCATTTGAATGAACTTAGGGGTTGTTTCGTCATTGACAACTCTTGTGTCCTTCCTTTTATAAGGAATGCGGGATGACTCGATCTCGTTCTAAGAAAGGTCGAGAGAGTACCCTCATTTTTTTTTTGATATACCAATTGTGATGCCCTTTTGGGTTTTCACCACAATTAGCCCCTTCTTTCTTTTGCCTGCACGCCCTTTCAGGTTTTTATGCAGCAGGGTTTCCCATTTTTGCCTGAAGCGCCCTTTCGGGTTTTCACCTCAGCCGGGTTTTAGGCCTTTTTGCCCTTGATCCATCTCAACAGAATAAAGGATCAAGTCTGCAGGGGCACCTCATTTTTAAGCCCCTTTTCTTTTCTTCTTCTCTTTTTTTTTTCTCTTCTTTTTTTTTACATTACCAGTCATAGCGCCCTTTCGGGTTTTCACCATGGCTGGCCCCCTCTTGCTTTTGCCTGCACGCCCTTTCGGGTTTTCATGCAGCGGGGTTTCCCGATTTTGCCCGAGGCGCCCTTTCGGGTTTTCACCTCAGCTGGGTTTTAGGCCTTTTTACCCTCGATTCATCCTGGAGGAATAATGAATCGAGTCTGCCGGGGCACCTCGTTTTTAAGCCCCTCCTTTCCTTCCTTTTTTTTTTTTTTTATTGAGATCTTGTAACCGGATCTTTTCCATATCTTTAGTATGTACCCAAGTCGGATCCACCTGTTACATTTGTGTAGACGTACTCACACTCAGGAGTATGGTACAGCTTCATGTGCCTGCCATTTAGGGGCGGGAACATCACATTTCCTTCTTGGTCGACTACCGTGTAGGCGCCACCTTCAAATACTTTGTCAACCACAAATGGACCGAGCCAATTGGGTATGAATTTATTCTTGGGTCGAGAGGCCATGACGTCCTTTTGTTTGACCATGACTAAGTCTCCCTTTTTAAAAGCTCTTTCTTTCACGAGCTTGTCAAAAGCGCGGGACATCCGTGCCTGATAGTTTCGAAGACGTTGGTATGCGACCAAGCGTTTTCCTTCCAAATTTGACAACTCTTCAAGCCGTCTTTCTATTTCGGTCCCCTCATCAGTGGGCAGACCATAATGGAGAGCTACTCTATAGGATGAGAGCTCAATTTCCACAGGAATGACTGCTTCAGTCCCATAAACAAGGGAAAAGGGTGAACATCCTGTGGGAGTTTTGTAGATGGTGCGATAGGCCCATAAAGCTTCATGCATTTTTTCGTCCCAATCGCGCTTTCGACCATTTACCAATTTGACCATGAGCTTGCATAAGGTTTTATTGAAGGCTTCGGCTAACCCGTTGGCTTGAGGATAGTAGACCGTTGACGTCCTCCATTCGATGTGGAATTTTGCTATCAATTTGTTTATTGTCTGATTTTTGAATGGAGTGCCATTGTCAGACATGATCCGACTCGGAACACCGAACCGGTATATGATATGATGTCGGACAAAGCGAGCCACTGCTTCTCCGGTAGTTTCTTTTAGAGGTACAGCCTCAGCCCATCTTGAGAAATAATCTGTGGCAGCCAGAATGTATTTATACCCCTTGGATGATGTAGGGAGGGGACCCACTATGTCCATTCCCCATTCAGCAAATGGCCATGTTGGTGTTGTTGGATGGAGCTTGCTTGGTGGTTTTCTTGGCACGGGCCCATAGGCTTGGCATTGGGGGCAGGCTCGAGCGAATCGCTCGCAGTCTGCAAACATTGTTGGCCAGTAAAAGCCTTTGCTTTGTATATTGATTTTCATTTTTGGGCCAGATTGGTGGGCTCCGCACAGTCCTGCGTGTACCTCCCGCATGATCATCTTGGCTTCTTTCGGAGATAGGCATCTCAACAGTAGGGATTTATCTTTTTCGGGTGTAAACTTGTATAATGTATCATTTATCAGCTTGTAAGAAGCGGCTCTTCGCAACAGTTGCACTCGCTCCCCCCTTTTATCTGGTAGCCAACCATTTTTTATTTTGATGATAGGAACGCGCCAATCATCTTCTTCTTGGCCTTGATTTTCTTCCAATGTATTCGCCTCAAAGGTCGTCAGACCATCATGGCGATTTAGGGTGCTCGGAAGCAGTCTTCTGTTTCTTATGGTAATCGCCAGTTCACCTTCAGGAGGGAGTTTGAGAGCGGATGCGAGCTTGGCCAATGCATCAGCTTGTGAATTTTGACTTCTTCTAACATGCTCTATTTTGAAGTGATAGAACATGTCGCTGAGTCTTGTAGCTGCTTCGAAGTAGGCTTTCAATTCTTCTTTTCGGACTTCAAAAATGCCCAACATTTGTCTGACGACTAACAGTGAATCGCCAAACACTTCAATGCATCTTATGCCCATTTCTAGGGCGATTTCCAAGCCAACTATGAGGGCTTCATATTCTGCTTCATTATTTGTGAGGGATTCCATAAGAGCACACGAATAGTGCAATATCCCTTTTTCCGGGGTTACCAGGACAATTCCTGCCCCTGCCACATTTGTCGATGTGCCATCAGCCTTCAGAGAAGCTCGCGCGGCCCCATCAAAGTATAGCTGCCAGTATTCAATTTGTGCTTCTTGGGCCTCATAAGTTTCTTGAGAGGGGAGCACCTCCTCGTCAACCAATTCTGTATTTAGGGGGGAGTTTTCTGGCACCGGATGGGCGGCCAAGAACTCTGCCATTCCCTGTCCTTTAATTGCTTTTTGTGGCACAAAGGAGATATCAAACTCCATAAGCAATAGTGCCCATTTTCCCAGCCTCCCTGACAGGACCGGCTGCTTGAGTAAGAACTTGAGAGGATCACATCTAGAGATGAGTTGAACTTTGTGCGCCAGCAAATAATGCCTTAACTTTTTAACGGCAAAAACCAATGCCAAGCATAACTTTTCCATTGGTGCATATCGGTGCTCTGGTCCGACTAGCATCCGACTGAGATAATAGAGGGGTTGTTCCTTGCCTTCTTCATTTTCTTGAGCAAGTAATGCCCCCAGTGAAGCATCCATAGCCGCAATGTATAGAATTAGAGGTTTCCCCTTAATGGGTGCCCCCAGCACGGGCGGGCTGAGGAGATATTCTTTGATTCTGTTCAAGGCGTTTTGACATTCTTCATCCCAAATAAATGGGGCTCCTTTCTTTGTCAATTTACAGAAAGGTTGGCATCTTCCTGACAAGTTGGATATGAATCTTCTGATGTAAGCCAAACGACCCTGGAGGGAGCGTAGCTCGGTGAGTGTCTTAGGGGAAGGCAATTCTCTAATGGCCTTGATTTTATCGGGATCTATTTCAATGCCCCGGTAGCGAACAATGAACCCGAGAAATTTTCCACTTGACACGCCGAAGGCACATTTCATAGGGTTCATTTCAGCTTGTATTGGCGGAGCCTTTCGAAGACCCTGCGCAAGTCTTCTACATGATTTCTTTCTTTTCCGACTTGACGACCAGGTCGTCCACATAGCATTCGACCAAGTTATGGAGCATTTCATCAAATATCTTGGTCATGGCCCTTTGGTAGGTGGCGCCTGCATTTTTCAGGCCAAAGGGCATTCTTTTGTAGTTGAATATGCCTTTAGGCGATCGGAAGGCCGTGTGATTTTTGTCTTTGTCGGCCATCCGAATTTGGTTGTACCCCGAGCTTCCATCCATGAAAGACAGTATTTCATGTCCCGTGGTGACATCCACCATTGTTTCGGTTATGGGCAGAGGGAAGTCATCTTTCGGGCATGCTTTGTTTAGATCCCGGAAGTCAATGCAGACCCGCACCTGCCCATTCTTCTTTTTTACCGGCACTATATTGGCCAGCCATATTGGATACATGCAGTCTTCGATGAAATCGACATCCAAAATTTTGTTGACCTCATCCACAACTTTCTTTTCCAGCTCTGGATGCATTCTTCTTTGAGTTTGTTTCACAGGCTTGGCTTCTGGCAAAATAGCCAATTCATGCTCGGCCACAGACGGGTCCAGACCCGGCATTTCTTTATAAGACCAAGCAAAACAATCTTTGAACTCTAAGAGTAGTTGTTTATATGCTTGTCTTTCTTCATCATTTAACAATGCACTGATGAACACTGGACGAGGATCGTCTGGTGCCCCCAGATTTATTTCCAAAAGTTCATCCACAGTGGCCTGCCCACCATCTTCCAATTCTCGGGGCGCAGGCTCTAAATCGACGAAGTCCTCTTCGTCGTCTGTGTTAGTCACGTACACTTCCCATTCTTGCTCTTGACAAGGGACATTTTCATTTTCATCTTCCATGGGGCTCTGCCCCCTTTGCTCTTCAATTCCCATGCTCATGGGAGCAGGGTTTATGCTGACCATGTTCACTGCATAATGCACCCTAGGGTCTTCACGCGTCTCCCACCCGAGACCTCTTCGGTCGTTGTGGGAGAAGGGCGGTTGCCCCCTGACATTTGTAGGGTACCACAGTTCTTGAAACATTTTACCCCTCAGACTATTCTGGGTCTGAGGGATATTTTGTTTTTGGCACATATCTTTGATGTATTGTGGCATATCTTCAAGTTCTCCGATCATTTCTTGGGACTCGGACATGGCATGTCTTCGACCGAAGTCATCTTGTGGAGGCTGCTTGGGTGTTGGCTCTCCTTTGTAGAACACAATCGGTCTACCATCTTTATGGTGAGCTATGAAGAACTTTATTGGCTCAACTGTATATATTTCATGTCCAACTGTCACTTGTGTATGATCTTGTGGCAGCGGTATTCCGGCCTCTATCAACCGGCTGACAGTGTTAGCCTCTAACCTGACGATAGGCCTTTGAAGTTGGAGGGGTTTTTGACTTACATCCCCCGACTGTTGGATTTGCATGAGCGCTGCCACCCTTTCTTTATTGACTCTTATTTTGCCGCTGCTCTTCGAGGAGGTCCCCGCAATCTGTTTGCCTTTATCTTGCTTCTTAGGGGGATCAGTCGCCCCTTTAAAGTATAGTCCGGCGTCAGCCAGGTGGCATTCATATACTTTAAATGGTTCTAGGTCTGCAAAGACCCGATGCTGCTCGCCTTCTTTTGTGTATTTCAAGCATTGATGGAGAGTCGATGGCACCACCAAGTTTTTGTGTAGCCATGGTCGCCCCAAGAGGGCTTTGAAGGAAGTATTAGTGTCAACCACATAGAATACAACCTTTGTTACAAAATCGCCTAGGGCTAGGTCCACATCCACGCGCCCCAAGGCTTCTTCAGAGTTCTGATTGAATCCCGCTATCTTGACTCCTTCCACCTTATGTAAATAAGGGGTAAGGAACAGATTGTGAAACGTTTTTAACGGGATAATGTTCGCTGCGGAACCGGCATCGACCAGAATACGATCTAATTCTCGTCCATTTATCTCCCCCCTCATGTATAAAGGCCTATTGTGACAGGGAGAGGGTAGCAACATATCATCTTCTGTGAAGGTCACAGAAGCCGTTAATGCTTCATATGTATCTTCTTTCATTTTGCCACATGGGCCTCATAGACTTCCGGTTCCTGCAACGCTGCAATGAACGCCTCACGCAATTCTTTGCTCAATGCTAAGGCATCCCAAATACTAAGGTTGGTCGGAAACCTCCCCAATGCTTGGAGAACCTTTCGGTTAGCTCTATCCTTGGATTTTTCAGAGGGCATTACTCTTGCCAAACCTTTAGGTGCTTGTGATGGGAGGGGAATTGCGACGTCGCCACTTATCCCCTCTTCTCGTTCTTTTTCTAGAGAGAGCTTCTCAGTTACGAGAGGTATCAACTCTTCTATCTTCTCTTTAGTTGACACCTGAGAGGGTCCTTCATTTGCCGCCATTGTGGGAATTGGCATACCATCTTCAACAACAAGATCTTCCTCCTCTTCATCGGATGACGGGAAGATATATTCATCACCTTTAGTTTGAGGTACAGGGACGGGCCCTGACTTTTCCCCTCTGAAGTATATAACCTTCTGGGGTGGCTTGTTTCTTTGGTAAGTTTTGAATGGCTTTCTGGCTTCAGGGGGCACACAGCGGATCCCTGATTTGGGTTGTTCCCCCGGCTGAGAGGTAAACACATAGGTCATATTGCATGAGAATGTCTGCACTTTTTCGACTAAGTCTTCGACGGTGCAGTCAATTCCCCAAAACATTTCATTTTCACTGACAGAGGAGAGGGCATCCCCATGTTCTTGCATATGCTCTCGCAGCTCGATGAGCCATTTCTTCAAGCGCATTTTACGCTCGAGTTCTTCCCATGGTATGTATTTTTCCAAGGGGATTGCTTTAGTTGGTGCCATCTGTTGATATTCTTCAAGTTCGTCAATCAACCCTTGGAGCCTTTTGAGGGGGCCATTGACTCCATTTGCTGTAGAGGTTTCACAGGCTGTTGATTCTTTCTTCAATTTCCTCTTTTCATTCCTTTTTTGATTTCTGATTCTCTTCCGCAAGACTATCAATTCTTGCAGAGTCTTGTCTTTTGCTATCCCATTGGGCGGGGCAGCGCCACCGGGATACAGCTTCCTGGGCTGTTGCTTTCTTTGAGACTTTTTAGGGACTGACCTCTTTTTGGCATTCACCTGGATCCAGCCCGTTTCTTCCTGTTGGTCGTGGAATGTTGCATGAATGGCCTTTTCTACCATATCATCTGGCAGTTGTTGATATGCGGCAAATCCAAGGAGCTTTGTCAACTGCTCAACTTGTGCCTCTTCCGCTTGAACTACGGCATGAATCACATTTGCCGTGAATGTAAGCTTCGGTTGCTGATGTGGTTGGGGTGGATTCACCAGGTGTTCGGCCATATCAATTTTCCGGCTTGAATCAACTTTTCTGCCCGATTTTTGAACAGATAACAATTTTCTAAAGTATGACCCAGCATGCGGTGATATGCGCAATAATTGGGCTTGTCTACCATTGTGGCTTCTTCTGGACGCTTCGGCTCTGGGAGAGTAATTAGACTCTCCTGAAGGCATATGTCAAGCAATTCTCTGGTGTGCTCCCTTGTAAATGAATAGGGAGCGCTGAGTCTCTCACCCAACGAAAGTGTTGACATTTTTTCATTTTTCTTGGTGTTTGGGGGAGCGGATGCCTCACCCTTGCCCCCCTTTTTGCCGAGCGCCGATGAAAAGTCCACAGCATTCACCTCTCGCGACCCTGAGCCTTTGTCTTTTGGTGGCTTGCTTTTTCAAACACTGTAGTTGGATTCTCTGCGAAGAAGATTTCGATCTCCGCCACAGTATTGTTGAGGTGTTCAAATGTCCGGATATTAGCTCCTAGGAGCTTTTCTTTTATTTCTGGTTTCAGACTTCTTTGGCACAGTTTCACTGCATCCTCATGTGCCGGGGGTTGCTCACATTTCATGCTCACGTCCCGCCATCTTTTGATGTAGTCCAGAGCAGACTCATTTTTATTTTGCTTTAAAGATATGAGTTCTGCTAAGGTGACTCTTCTTTCTGTCATCCTGAATCGCTCAAAGAATTTTCTTTGCATGTCTTCCCAACCAACTATCGAGTTGGGTTTCAGTCGGGCGTACCATTGAAATGCTTGCCCTGTCAGGGACATCGAGAAATACCTCAAGAGGTAGGACTCCTCAGTCGCCAATTCTCCCATGATGCTCATATAATGAGCTATATGCTCATGAGGTGATCCCTCCCCATTGAATTTTGAGAATTTTGGGACCTTTGAGTGTTCTGCTGGGAGCTTTTTAAAGAGGTGATGTACGGGGTATGGTACCCTATACAAATCATAAGTGGCGGAACCCTCGCTCTGCTCAGCCATTTTTGCTTCAATTATTTGCTCGATCATGGCCCTTTGGGAAGCCATCGTTTCTTCAAATGTAGTATTTAACGGTGGCAACCCATGCCGCTGTTCTGCAACATGCACCTCTTGATTCTCTTCGTGGCTTGAGTTTGGATTTGTGAACACTGCCTGGGGCGTACTTGGTTGTGCGTTCCCAGGCTGGGGCGCCATTATAGGCGGTATCGGTTGGGCTGCTTGTTGGAGCTGCTGAGGTTGCACCACCTGCTGTACCGACTGTGGTGGTAGTGATGGCTGTGGTGGCTGTGGGGGCGCCATGCCCAACTGTTGCATAAGGCCTTCTAACATAGCCTTGAGCCTTTGGTTTTCTAGCATTACTGTTTCCAAATTTAGTGATGGAGATACCCTGACATTATATCCTTCGTTAGGCCGACTTTGGTCTGACGGGAGATTTGAAGTTGTGGCAATGTCGGTCACCCCCGCGCCTCCTTCATTTGGAAGTGGTAGGTCACCCTCTGTATTTACCCGGTCAAGCCAGGCCCGAGCTTGCTCCCTCCTGCGACCAACTGTCGCGGGATGCTGCTCTGTATTTGAAGTTTCTACCTGGTCGGCGATAGCCAGCAAGTTGATGTTGGAAGCGTAGCAAGTGTATACTCGCACGCCTTCTTCAGTAATTTTCACCGTTCTCCGCTTCTTCTGCCTCAGGCGTCCAACAGGACCCAGGCGCTGGAAAACTGATATTCTAGGGATATTTCCATCCCTTTTGTGCTCTTCAGGCGTGAAATTCTGCCCCGTCTCCGGGCTTGCCTGTCTTCTTCTTTCTTGGTATACCCCCTTCCTTTTATATCCTCTTTGCAGATGAACCAGTTGGGGAGGGGTGCTCTCTTTAGTCCGAGATTCTTGGGATGGCTCCCTTTGTCTTTCGTGGACCTTCCTTCTTCTGAAATTCTGCCACATGTCTGGGTCTTGCTTCATGACCCCTCCTGCATTCTTTCGCCCTATAAGGGATTCCAGGGCCCTTATTTTCCGGAGCTCCTCAGCTTCTTCTTTGGTGACCCACATTTGTTTAACCCGAGATGGGTTATACACTTCTTCTCTTGTAACATTAGCTTTGTGTTTCCTAAAGCCAGATTTGTCAGGTTTAAAGTTTCGGGCCTCAGCCTTCGCCCATTGCTTTCTTATTTCTTTCACTTTAAAGCTCGGCTTATCCTGCCGCACTTTAGGCAGTATGCCGAATTTGTTCCTTACCGGAATGGTAGCCACATGCCGTTCCGGTATTACCATGGTCTCACTGCCATCCAGGCGGATTCGGAGCTCGCCAATGCGGACAGTCTTTCCAGAGCCTGAAATGCCACGGGTTGTGGGCTTCTTGTCACACTTGTGCTTTCTATGTTTTTTCGTGGTTGGAGTGTCGGTGAAGTTGATGGCATAGGTAGTGAACATTTGCACCAAGTCAGCCTCCTGAGCTTGAGGCTTCTCCTTTGTCTTGCTTGTTTCCTGAGCTTTGGTAGTAGTAGGTACGACGGCCGGTATCACGCCCAGGAAGTATGGAGATTCCACCACAGGGGGAAAAGCTCCAAACCTGGTGGGCGTTGTGAGGTAGCCGTTTCGTATGTGGTCCTGGACCACAAGTGGGCCGAAGACCACGCCCGGAGTGTGCGCTAGAGCCGCCATTGCAAGACCTGCACAGAAAAGGTATTATGTGAGTACATCTTATTGTTAGGGTATTGTCTGATGGAGAGATGAAGGGAAGGGAGGTCCCCAGTGGAGTCGCCATCTTTGTGAGAATTATTTTTTTTTAACATTTTAAAAATTTTAAAATTTTATGTTTTGGATTTGATTTATTTGGGTTTTTATTTATTTACAAGGACATGGTCTTGCTTAGTTCATTTGACCTCCCCCACTAACCGCAGTTAGTGTTAATTATATCAGCGCAAAAGACTGAACACCCTTGATTAACCATCAGACAAACCCTTAGAAACAAGAGAATATGACTCACATTTGAATGAAATGAATTGCACATGAAAGAGAACATGGTTGCGAACATGCAATCTATTTTTTGGATTTTTTGATATTTGTTTCATTTTTATTGATTTTTTAAATGTATTTTCTATTTTTTTGGTATTTTCAGAATTATTTATTTCATTTATTTAAGCATTTTCGTGATTTATTTATTTACATTTAAATTATGTGAATTAAATTTACATTTTTTATTTATTTGATTGATTTAAAGGGGAATTAGCTTAACATTTTCATTTGTTTAATTGTTTTAAACATGAATTGACTTAAGGTGGGTTAAAATTGATGTGAGACATAACTTGTTTGTTGATTTTATGTTATTGAAAATTAAAGAATATTATTTGGAAGATATTTTGTTAACACTAGTCGAAAACTTGGTTGATTTTGACTAGGAAATTACGTAGTGCTACGTTTTAAATAAACGTGACATTACATGAAATAATTCATATAACGCATTATTGGATGATTAAAAATAGCCCAATGGGCCCAATAAATCACACAAGTTAATTCGCTAATTGTTGGCCCAATAAGCACAAAATATCTTGATTAATTGCGAGACAGTACAATTCTGGCCCAATAAGAAGCACCAGGCCCAATAAGAAAATTGGCCCAATAAGAAGAAGTCCAATGGACCTTGCTTTGACTTTGAGAAAATTGGATCGTGCCTTGCACGATACTCTTTAGGGCTGCCTTGCAGACCCTTTCCCAGACCGCCTTGCAGTCTTTTCCCAGAGCCTTGCTCTGATTTTTAAAACTCAAAAATCCTCCCCTTTAGCCTGGGGCGCCCCCCTCCTTTTATAGTGCCTGGGCAAAAGACGCCCTGGCGGAAGGTTTGGCGCACTCCCCGGAGCTCTGCACATTAAAATAGGGGGTTTTACGCAATTTTTACATTGGTTTATTGCGATTTAACCCTCGTATTTTCATTTTCTTCCCATTTTCCCTTTCCCTGTTTGAGCCGGGCACCTTCCCGGATTGCTCTGTGCGAAACAGAGCAGGAAGGGGGGGCGCAGCCTCTCCCCTCCTCTTCGTCTCTTACTTGGTGGCGGCGGACCCCAGGCACAGCAGCAGCAGCGCGACGGCGGGGGGGGCAGCGACAGCGGCAGCGGCATCGCAGCGGCGGGGCGGCAGCGGTGGCAGGGCGGCAGCGGCGGCAGGGCGGCAGCGGGGCGGCCAGGGCAGCAGCGGCTGCCGGCCGGACAGGCGACGGCGACCGGCGGGGGGTGGGCCGCGGTGATCCAGGCGCCGGGACGCGGCGGGGCGGCCAGGGCGGCCGCGGGCAGGGGGCCCTCAGCAGGGACCCGCCCTTCTCTTCCTGTCTCCTGCAGGCAACGGCTGAGGAGGAGAGGTGTGAGGCCGGCCTTCCAGGTATCTCTCTCTCCTGTGCGTATATATCTTTCTCCCTTCTATTCCGTTCCCCCCTTCGACAGTAGGAAGCCAGAAAAAAATGGCACAACAATAACCATTGTGTATGTTCTTTTATTTTGAATTTGGTAGGGAATCATAAATCCAAAAGTTGCACCATGGGCCTTAATTTTTCAAAAAGATACCCTTCAAGCCCTGTACTCCAAACTCCAAGGAGATCTACATATTGATAGGTCAATAAACCAATTCAATACTTGAACCCATGATTAATACCATTGATTTGGATTGAAATACCAGCATCCTTCCATGGTATCCATGAGACCAGATTCTTAGAGCGATCAATACTCATGTAAATGGAATATGAAATGATAAAAACATATCATCATCATCATCATGGAGTTCAGTAAAGTGTATGTGAGTTTAAATATTCCAATGATATTCATCTCCAAACTGAAATGGTAGAACTCCCTCATGCAGATAGGAGGCCTGCAGAGAGCTAAATTTAAATTCGGTATGAACTCCGATTGGATCCGTTAGAGTGTTACAGTGTGGTGAGGATAGTTTATAGTGACCCTCAGGTCATTATACCAGGTAATTATCTTAAGACCCTAGCTTCTCGGGCTAAGGAATTTTAATCACTTTTCTCTCTCCCTCAACACATGGTATTAGAGTGGGATTAGGGTACCGCCGCCGCCGCCCTCCACCCGCAGTCATCGCTGCCGCCATCCGCTACCCCCCGCTCATCTGGTCTTCCTCGACTTCTCTTCCCAGCCCACTCATCACCAACCTGTCCACCCCCTCGTCGCCAGAACCACTGTCCCTGCCTTGCTCTCCTCCCAGCCGCTCACCCTCCCAGATCCAGATCCAGTCACTGCCCAACCTCCGCACCGTCATCGCCTCACCTCCTGGGCCCGCCCTCATCTTCGTGTGTACCTGGTGTTGTCCTCCTGGACCTGTGTTGTCTCCCGCTCCATCCCAACCCACTCAAAACTCCAACTAGGACAGATCTGAGACTTATGTTTCTATCTACCCGGTGCTGATGACTGTCTCACTTGTTCATGATCTTTTCTGAGGTCTTTATGTTGAGCTTTGATCCATTGTTCTGACTCATCCTACTTGAATTTATGGCTACTTCATCTTCCTCTATACCTGAGCCCAAACAGCAGCCCTTCTTTGGCACCTCTGTCCGCAAAAATGGCAGCAACTATCTACTCTGGTCTCAGGCTTTCAAATTCTTGGTGAGCTTTCATAAGATAATAGCACATCTTACTTCCCTTCCGCCCAACAAGAAGGACGAGGTGGCCTTTTCTACCTGGAAGGCCATAGGCGGACAACTACTGCATCATGACTTGGCTCTTGAACAGCCTGGAACCGCATGTGGCCTCTAAATATCATGTTCCTTAGCACTACCCAAGAGATGTGGGACGCTCTCTGTAAGATGAACTCTAATGTCAAGAACATCTCTTGTGTTTAAGAGCTTTATGAGACCTTTGCATTACGCCAGGCTGCTCACCACAAATACTTTGCTGCCTTGAAGGGTCTCCAGGATGAGATCTGTGTAAAAGCCTCCTGCCATGGATCTCTAGGAGATAAAGAAACAGCGTGAGGAACTTCTTGTTGCCAAGTTTGTCTCTGGGCTTGATGATGACATGTCCCACATCTGCATTCAGCTTCTTGCAGATGGCTCCATTACTTCGTTATCCGATCCTTTGTCATGGGCTCTTTGTGCTTCAACTCACTCTACATAACAGGTGCCATCTTCTACATCTGATCATTCTGCCAATGCTACACACAGTCAGAGTCATGAACGTGGTTGAGGAAGGTCCACCTACCCTCCAAGTCCATGTACTCATTGTTTTGTGGCAAATCTAATCAACCCTCTGATCGCTGTTGACAGAAGCTTGGATGCTCTCCATCTGATCGGGCGCACATTGCTCAGGATGCACCACCCACAGGTCCCACGGAGGACATAATCAGCAACTCTAAATCCGAGTAGGATCATCTATTGTAATCCACCATCACTTCTGGACAGGCTCAGTCTGTCACTTCCACTTCTGGTATTGCCTCTGCCGCTGCTTATGATAAGTCTTGGATTCTTGACTCCAATGCCTCTACACACATGATAGGTAACCGGACCTCCTTTCATTCTCTTTCCCTGACCTCCTTTTTACCTCCTGTCTCAGTTGCCAATGGCTCCCTTTCTCCTGTCTCAGGCAATGGGATAGCCTAGCCTACTCCCACTCTTCGACTAGATCATCATCGCTCTTCGACTAGATGATGTTCTTTATGTTCCACAGTTCCCTGTTAGCCTTCTTTCCATTAGTTCTATCACTCGTTCTTTATCTTGTTTTGTGATCTTTTTCCCTTCATACTGTGTTTTTCAGGACCTCTAGACAGGGAAGAAGATTGGTGGCATTTGTGAATCAGGAGGGTTCTATGATTTGGCTTCCGATAGTCCTTCCACTCGCGCCGCGCATCTCCTCTCAGGACGATGTGTTCTAGTGGCACTGTCGGCTCGGTCATCCTCCAGTTTCAGTCGTTCGCAATATCGTTTCCTTACAGACTCCAACCTCTCATCTTCAATGCGAGGCTTGTGAACTTGGCAAGCATTCTCGTGTGTCTTTTCCTTCCCGCGTCAGTCCTAGGTGTTCAACCCCCCCTTTGCTTTAGTCCATTCTGATGCATGGGGTCCTGGTCGTGTTGCCACCTTATTTGGTCAACGGTACTATGTTCTTTTTGTTGAAGATTTCTCTTGAATGACATAGGTTTATCTGATGAAGCCAGGGAAGGTAGGATCAGAATCGGGATCCGGACCAGCCTGGGCCGATCCCGATCTACAGGATCGGCAGATCTTGCCGATTCAAAGGGACTGGGAGTATGACCAATCTTGGATCGGCCAGATTAAAAAATAGTTTTATTTGTAAAAAAATCAGGGAAAATCAGAAAAATCAGGGGGGAAATGTTTTCAATATTTGCATATATTTATCATATATGTAATCATACTCACAAATTTACCCATTAATATATACATACATAAGTAATATATACGTAATCATACACTATACACATATCATATTAATGTATAAACATAAGTAATATGTATATCAATCATACAATCATATATTAATGTATAAAACTATAAACATAATTAATATGTATATCAATCATATATTAATGTGTTTGTGTGTGTTAATGTACATAGAATCATATGTTAATGTAAATATAATAACAACATGCACATATATATACATATCATATTAATGTATAAACATAATTAATATGTATATCAATCATATATTAATGTGTGTTAATGTACATACAATCATATATTAGTGTAAATATAATAACAAGCACATGTATATAGTTAATGCATATATGTACACATAAATATGTAAATTGATGTACATTTAATACATGTATTAATTAATATATATAATTAAAAAATTGTGTGGCAGAATCAACCTGGAATCAGCCGATCCGGAATGATTCGGGCCAATTCTGCTCGATTCTGACCTATTCGGTCGGGATTTTGACTAAGTAAGGGGGGTTCCCTGCCATGGCTGATCTGATCCAAAATTTCCAATGTTGAAGCACCACTCTCAAGTGTCTAATGTAATAATTTCTTTTTGCAATGAAATAAAGACTCAACTTTCCACCTCTATTAAGGTTCTTTGTATAGATAATGGTATGGAGTATATGAACTCTATTGTCTCCTCCTTTTGTTCTTCACAGGGGATTATTCATCAGACAACATGTTCTTACACTTCCCAGCAAATTGGTGTTGCTGAATGCAAGCATAGGCATTTCCTGGACATGTCACATACTCTCCTTTTTCAGATGCATGACCCTCAGGTTTTTTTGGGGTGATGGACATGTCACATACTCTCCTTTTTCAGATCCATCCACTTCCAGACATAGATGAGCCACCATCATTTGGGTTTTGGTAGCTATGACCAAAGAGGGAATTTGCTAAATCATGCATACCCATTTGAATCCCTCTTGGTGTAAATTGTTGACTTGAGCTTTCTCCAGATTGTGATGGAGCTGGACACCATATACCAAGCGGTTTGTATGTACTTGTTGCTTCACTAGGGCCACTAGGCTCTTGTTCTTGTGAAGGCCAAGGTCCCCATCCTCCTTGTACTCCATAAGGTGAGCTACTAATATCTGAGTACGGTAAAATGGGAGGCTGAAATGCAGGTATATGAGTAGACCCTGAACTATAGTTTGGCTCCCAAGGTGGCCACTCATAGGCTGCATGATGTTGTTGTCCTTCATATCCCCCTTGTCCATGCCCTTGTCCTTCTCCTCCGCCTCCCTGATGTTCTGTTTCTGGTACATAACTTTCAGTAAGCCCTACACCTGTGGCCCCAGTATATCCTGCTCCTGCATATCCCTGGCCAGCTCCTGTGGCCCCAGTGGCAGCCCCATCATCATCATCATCATTTGGATCTTGTGTGGTGTCATCACTACGAATTGGTTGCTGCACTTTCCTCTTTTTTTGCCTAGCATATGTTATTTTTTCTAACTCTAAGGCTTTTGAACTCTTCTCTTTTTGTGTTGCAGCTCTTCTTAATGCAGGCTGAGTGGGAGGCACTCTAGATGTCTCTGGTAAGATAGCTGAGTGTCGTGGCAAAGAGAAGAGAGGACCGAGGGTGAGAGGTTGGTCCTCACTTACCCTAAGCTCTGGATCTCCAGCCTCTACTCCATCCAATTCTCCTTCCGCCCATGAGCAATCACGAGGGTCAAATTCTGGAACATCCCTTTCCTGTCTTGTTTCCACCCATGCATTTAGTGGGTGTTCCTCATCAAATAACTCATCAACATCAATTTGAGATGATAATGCTTCCCTCTCTGCAAAACGTTGCTCCCAATGACTACCTGCAAAAGTCATTAGCCTTGCCTCGCTCTTCTTTTGTCTATCTTTAATGCATTTCAGCTTCAACCTCATATTGTAGTGGCAATAGACCAACTTCTCTAGCCTAGTTGCACTCAACCTGTTCCTCACTTTTGTGTGAATAAGTGAGAAAGTGCTCCAATTTCTCTCACACTGGCTAGATGAAGTGGTTTGACTGAGTACTCTAATAGCAATCCTTGCAAGTGGACTTCTTTGACCAGTCTTGTAGTCTAACATAACCCACCACTCACCTACAAAAAAAAAACATACAATGAATTAGCACATAATACAAGTGATTTGTCATTTTGTTATGAAGTAAGCATGAGCTTAAGTCTGAAGGTTCTTACCCGGACCCATTCTGGTCACTGCTTCTTTAACATCATAATCTCTGTAGATGTCCAACTTCAGTTTAAATCTGTCCATCTACAGTATAATACAGTTGCTAAGTGTAACTCCAAAAGTATATTGAATACATGAAAATGGAATGAAGTTTTTAACTTGGTCGTACCTCTATCATAGCATCTATTCTTTCGTCCATGCTCCTAGATAATCTCCCGATGACATTGATTGTCCCCTGGAGCACCTCACCATCATTGTGAGGGGAATCACTATATTGATGCCTAGGGTTAAAGAAATACCCTATATGTACAAAACATGTGTAGTAAGTTAGAAATTCAACTCATGCTAATAAGAAATATGCACAATAAGATATAATACATTTACCTGCTGCATGTAAATCATGGTGGAGTGTTGACTCCCATCTTGCATCAATAATCTTCCACCATTTTTTATATGCTTGCGGATGCTTCTCTCTCAACCTTTCCTTGGCTTTATCCATAGCCTCATATAAGTAACCCATGTCATTCTTGTCCTCTCCATCAACCATCCTCAGCACCTGTACTAGAGGCTCTATTAGCTTCAAATAATAGTGGATTTTCTCCCAAAAACGATGGTCACTGACCAAGCAAGAAATCTCATGTGCCACATCTCTGGATTCCTCTCTCAATGTAGCCACATGTGCCAAGTACTCGGAACTGTGTATGAGAGTGCCCAACTCATGTCTAAACTGATGCAGACTCTCCAATGCAATAAATTGTGAGGCAAATCTTGTTGGGCCAGGACGAATTATGTCATGTCCATTTGTGCACTCTCTCATCATATGTAAGATTCTATTGTGTCCATAAATAAAAGTAGTAATCAATTGCGACTTGGACACCAAGTCATGCACATGTTTGTCTTTGCCAATATCCTCCATCATCAAGTCTAAGGAGTGGGCTGCACAAGGGACCCAATAAAGATGATGTCGTTTTGCCATCAATTTTCTTCCAGCTGCCTTGTAACTTGCTTCATTATCAGTGACAACTTGGACTACATGTTCCTCGCCAATTTCATCAATCATCTCATCCATGGGCCTAAACAAGTAATCTGCATTTTTTATTTGCCCACTTGCATCTATAGATTTCATGAACACTGTACCCTCACTACAATATACAAGAAAGTTAATCATGGACCTTCTTGTTGTTCCCGTCCATCCATCACACATAAGAGTACAACCTCTTGCCATCCATATATCTTTGAATGACGTCACCCAATCCTTTATCTCAGTCAATTCCTCTTCAAGATATTTGCTATAAATCTCCTTTGGTGTAGGAGCTTTCAAACCTAGACCTGCCTCACCAACTGAATCTATCATCGTTTGGAAATAAGGACTAGATGTTGTATGGGCTGGGACCCCTGCATGCAAAAACCATTTTACAATGTTTTTAACTGCATGTTTAGCGGAAGCAGCTGTGGCCTTTACCCCTTTCATTGCATGCTTTATGCCAGGCTGTTTTGATGAAGATTTCCTTCCCAAAATTGTGTCAACCCCACTAGTTGGTCCCGTTCCCCTCATTGAACCACCTCTCCTGATAGGTGGTGCCGGTGGCCGTGTGACACTAGCCCCTGATGATGATCCTTCTCTTGTACTATGGAACCTCCGCATGTCACTTTCCAACATGGCAGCACGCCGACTCTGCCGTAGTCCTTCTCGCCATTCTCTCTCATTAGGTGAGAGATCCTCATAATCTGTATCATCTGAGTCCTCAACATCAACAGTTCTTGTAGCTGCCTTACTTTTTCCCTTCCCAGAAATCTCTTCATGCAGTTCTTGTTGATGTTGAATACGTATGCCTCTTTGTTGTTGTCTTCCAGCCATGTAGTCTTTCATCTCATTCACTAACTCCCGTAGACAATGCTTGCATTTTACTACATTTGTTCCAATACCTGCAATGTGTTGTTTTAGGCGGTATACACCTCCATTCATTTCCTTACCACAGTGGTTACACCGCACTCTCTTAGAGGCAGCATCAATAAGGACACCGTGTTTCCATCCAATGTCTACTTGTGGTTGCTCTTCCTCGTGTCCCTCATCAGCCATACTTGCTAATCCTATAACAAATTAAGAATACAAACACATTCATGTGTAAGTATACAATTATAAACATAATTACATCTAATATTAACCCTAATTAGGGTGAAATTTAGAGATTTTCTCTAATTTCCCGAAATGAAATTGTTCCATTATCATAGAAAGGCATGATTAAGTCAATTAAGTGATTGGAACACTTAATTGATCTCTAATTGTGCTAATACAACATAAGCCCCAAATATCAAACCCTAATTAGCCAATTAGGGTGAAATTTGGAGATTTTATCTAATTGACAAAATGTAAGGGAATAATAAGAAGATATAAGAAGATTAAACATGTGTACATGTGTTTTCATTTTTTTCAGAATTTATAACTGAATTTCGAAATTAAAAAATGAAATATACCTTAAAAAGAACAACTTCTTCCTTGCTTGAGTAAGATCTCTTGAGATCTACTCAAGAAGATCTCCCTTGGATGTGCTCTTTCTAACCTCTTTCAAACTTGAAAGAGAAGATAGGGTTTAGAAGAAAAAGTAGAAGAGGAAGGAGAAGAGGAAGAAGAAGAACAAGAACAAGAACAAGAAGAAGAAGAGGAGGAGGAGGAGGCCGGCTGGGGAGGAGGCCGGCGGCGGTGGAGGAGGCAGCCCGAGCTGGGGGGGGAGGGGGAGCACCTTCCTTCCTTCCTAGGACACCAAAACCTGCATCTTTTGGTGTCCTCGGGTGGGAAGGGGGCGAAATAAGGGGGGATCGCGCCGGATCGATCGGGATCAACCCTTATCGGGTCGGATCGACGCCGGATCGATCGATTCGACCCAATAAGGGTCGATCCGGCGCCGTAAGTTCAAATTTGAACTGAACAGGGCCGGATCGACTGAATCGAGCCGGGATCGATCGATCCCGGTTCGACTCGAGCGATCCAACTCAGATCCTACTGAGTTGGGTCGATCCAGCCGGAAATGTGGGGTTTTGGGGTTCTTCAAGGGGGAATCGACCCTTGGGGGGTCGATCCGATCCGGGATCGAGCGATTCTGGCTCGATCCCGGCGATTCTTCCTTCCATGCTCACACAAGCTTTGTTATGAGAATATTAGCGTTCCTTCAAGTTGGCTAAGAAACAACTCATGACGCATTTTAGTATGAAGCATGATTTGCCAACTTTGTAGACCTATGTTCTTCCTTCAGTTGAATCAAACTCAAATTTTCAGTTTGCAAGTGACAGGGTCAGCCAATACAAAAGAACCTCATATTCACTTTAAAATAATTTGTCTATGCATCAGCGTAAATGTTCATAAGTCACCTTGTTTCTTCAAAAAACTAAGTCAGGTTCCAATAACAAGTAGAACAGTCTTCACTTAAGGAATTTGTCATGGAAGATATATACTTGATGGTTTACTACATTAAATTTGTCTAGGATCTCATGCACATGAAACTGAAGTCAAAGCTGATACGAGAGACGGGAATTTGGAAAGAGAAGAAGCAACAATGGAAGAGACAACAAAACCAAGACCCACTATAATCAGAGAATGTATGCACCTAGAAGGCCCTAAAGACAAATAACTAGAGCAACAAAAGTATTAGGGAATCGACAGAGAAAATTCCAGAAATTTTCCAAAAAAATCAGCAAGCAATGAAAGGCACGGAATACTTAAATAACATGGACAAGGTTATATCAAACCTTTCTTGAGATAGTGAATATTGTTGTTCATTCTGTAGATTATCCAAAGGAGGAGGACATCTAGAGGACAAAGTATTCTCCTTTGGATCTTGGAACTGCAAGTAATTCAAGTATATTAGTTTGCCTGCAACTGAAATTAGAGTTACAAGTCAAGAAGAAAGGAACATCCAGGCACAACCAAAGGCCATTACCATATTTATGTGTGAAGCATGCTGATTATGTGGTTCTTGCATATCAGTCAGAGAAGCTGATGTACTTTTTGTCCCTTCAAATTGGTTTCTTGCTCCAGGGTTGTGAACCACATGCAGCTTTCCATCAGGAATTACATCTCCACTTGGATTTAGGAAAGGAATCGTGCAATCAAACTTTAAAGGAGTGACGAGGACATCAGACACAGAAAGCAAATTGCTTTCTGCAGCATCAATAGAATTAGACAGCTCAAGTGATGATCTCTCAGAAATTTTCCAATGTCCCCAGTCTAATGACATGGCATAATCCTGTCATCATAACTCAGAAAGCATGAAGATAATGAGACTAATTAGCAGGGAAACCATGAGAAGCTTTACATTTTAGGGTAGCCTTAACCCAATATAGGCACCTGAAGTGTCTCAAAGACATGGATGGGAGGACAGGATAAAAGCACATCATCGTCCAATGCAGAGCAATAATTCTTGCTCACTTTACCAATATGTGAAAATTCAGAGATTGTTTTTGTGGTTCTCCAACGTGAGAAAAATGGATGAACTGATCTTGGTGCAGAAGCATGAACATTTCCCTGATAAAAGAAAGAACAGTTTTCAGAGAATTCTAGGTACATGAAACATGATTACTAAACAAGCTCAAATATCATTTTATATATGCAAAAGTCACCTTATACAAGCCACCCTTTTCTGACCTCTAGAGAGTTGGGATCACATAAAACCTTTCAGGCACCAAATATTTTGACAATCAATAAGATCCATCTTTATTTATTTCCAACATCAAATGTCAAAATAACAAAAGGCAGATTCCAAAAAGGGATTATGATCCTTTCCTACCTTGAACATTTGTAAATAATGTGCTACGGAATCTTCCAATGCAAAGTATTCACAGCCCAAAACCAATACTTAGTTTATACCTCATATTAACTCAAAGCAGTGCCTCTTAAAGAAGGAAATAGCCATGCTATACTTTTTAATGAAACACAGAAGATTGAAGAAAGTTTCCATTTTCTTCAAGAGCTAGAAAGATAATCAATATTTCCACCCAGCATCATGGAAAACATCATGTTCGTAAATGGCAAAAATATATTTGTAAGACACCTTATGGAGAACATGCAAGCACTCTAACTCCAATTACACTCTCTCAATGCAGAAGGCAGAACACAAGCTAAACCCTAGCCAATTAGATAAACTCCTCAACAACTCCATTACAATAAACAACCACCCCTAATAGTGGTGCTTGGCAGACCCAGAAAGAAAACGTGAACTAAACTAAATCAGCAAACAGAAACAAGAACCTGAACATTATTTACCCTAGAAAATTTCACTCTTACACTAAAATGAGCACTTCCAATGCCACCCTTCAGCCTACTTAAATTCCAGCATTTCGATTTTTTTCTTGGATGCAGAGTTGGGTGGTTGGTTGTGGTTGTCAACCTGCACCTATGTATATCTTCAACTATTTCCGAAGTCCTGCAAAACTGCCTGATATTATTCTCAATCAAGATATAAAGGAAACTGCACATTACAGTCTCCTTGTTACGCTGCCCAAGAAACCATTGACAGGGTTAAAGAAAACTGAATTTATCAGTTACACAAGTAACACTATGTTGACACCAAAAACGAACACACAAAAAACCCCCAAACTTGCCCAATGGACCACCCTCGGTGGGATTTTCCCACTGGGTGGGCAAAAACTCACCGAGAAAACCCACACCCTTGGTGGGGTTCCCATTAGGAGGGCAAACCCCACTGAGGGGACACCCCCCCCCATCGGTGGGGTTTTCCCCATGGGCCCCCTCGGCAGGGTTCCCACCAAAAGGCGGGTAAACCCACCGAGGGGAGGGTTTGGTCGCAGCAGCCCCCCCCCCCCCCCCGGCCACCTTTTCCCTCTCTCACACAAAAAAACCCACCAATGGGACTTGTTGCAAACCTGGCCGATGGTCCTTAAGGCGGCCAAACGCCACCCCCACTGAGAGGGCCCTCCTCACCTGAAAGGGGGAGATCTTGGGCACTTCCTGTTCCTGGAGGCTCCGGCTGGTCCAGCTTGAAGACCCCCTTTGGGGGAGAAGAAGACCCCTCCTTTGGGGGGCTGTGGTCTTGTGGTGTTCAAGACATGAAGACCTCTGGAGGGCATGGATTTGTGTACGTGAAATTACACCAAAACTCTTGAGGACATGAAATTTGTGTACAAAAAACACGTCCCATTCAAAGGAAAAAATTACCAAGAAGTCCCCGTCCAAGGGAAAATTATAAATATGGCCCTGTTTGAAGGAATGCAGAAATGCCCTGAAAGGAACCAGAAATTACATGTACGTCTCTGAAGGGACAAGAAATTGCTGATATGCCCCCCGTGTCAAGGACAATTGCAGAAATACCCCTGTTTGGAGGAAAATTGCAAATCAGTCCCTTAAAAGCTGAAGAAATTACAGAAATACCTGTGCGTCAGGGATAATTGCAGAAATATACTGATGTCAAGGAAAATTGCAGATATGTCCCAGTGTCAAAGAAACATGGCAGAAATAGCCTCAAAGCTCATGCCTTTTGCACGGCTCGATAAAGCGGGACCCACATCGCTTCCCTGAAGCGACGTGTGCTCTCCTAAGTTCGGTTTAAGGTTGAGCGTACCAGGAATTCTCAGAAACGCCAACAAATGGCGGAGGGGTCCAAGCAGGCCAAAAAATGACAAAAGCACCCAGAAAGGTCAAGAAATGACAGAAATACCCTGGAAATGTCAAGAAATGACCGACAATCCCGGTTCATGCCATTTGCAAGGCTCGGTGGAGCGAAATTGACGTCACTTCTCTGAAGCCGCGTGCGCTCTCCTGAGTTTGGCTTACGGTTGGCCATTCCAAGTCTTGGGATAGTCAAGAAATGGCAAAAATCTCTGGAAATGTCAAAAAATGACCGAAAAGCCCTAGGAAGTCAAGAAATGATAAGTGTACCCGAGAGGTCAACAAATGACTGGAAAGACCTTGGGGATACCAAAAAATGACAGAAACACCAAGGGTCAAGAATTGCAAGCATACCCAGCAAGACCACTTAAAGGCCCCATCACAATTAAAAGGGTGATGGTGACCACGAAGCACATACAATGGCCGACAATGATCATCTTGGCGATCCAACGGCCCAATTGTGATCAAGTTCATATCCAACGATCTAATCATCATAAAGTCCAAATCCAACAGTCCGATCATGGTGAAGTTCAAATCCAGTGGTCTGATCGTGATGATGTCTAAATCTAATCATGGTAAAATTCAAATCCAATGGTCCGATCGTGTTGAAGCCCAAATCTAATGGTCTAATCAAATCCAACAGTTCGATAGTAATGAAGATCGAAGTCAACGGTCTAATTGTGACAGAAGCAAATTCAAAAGGGTTTGATTGTGACCTAATGTAATTTTGAAGACCCGATTATAGAATCAAGACCACTTGTACAGGTCTTAAAAGAGTACTTGTAATTCAAATTACATGTGTACAAGAAATAAAGTCTTCAATTTCCTTTGCAAGAGTGTGCATCCATAAAGGGTGACTATCAAGGTCATCGTTGTCACAACAAATAGAGACAAAAGGCGTTCGTTGACAAAGAATCAAAGGTGTTCAAGGTCACCTCGATGTAAATTAACATCAACTTCGGTCGGTGGTGAAAAGGTCCAGTACACGAAACCCTAATCGCCTGATAAATAAACGCGCAGAACGAATGTACAAAAATATAGGCACAACAGTCCAATGAATGGACATGCAAATTCCAACATCAAACGAATTTCAAATTTTTCTGGTGAACAGACTGGAACGCCTGTAATCAAATGAAAATCATATCCCCAAATATCATCTCTATCTCTCTCTTCTTTTTTCTGAGAAGAGAGAGGGAGATGTTGTCGAAACTTTTTTCCGCGTCCACAACTACCTAACAAAACCCTTAACATGAGAAGTTAAATATAAGTGACAATGATGAAATCAAGGGATAAATTTACATTATAAAACATTAATCAATGGCACTCATCGGTAATATTCTACTAGAAGTCTCCCATAATTAGTGATAGCGGCTAATCACAATTCACAAATATGGGCAAGCTAATCACAATTCACAAATATGGGCAAGAGCGTCACGTGCAGACCAACTTTGGCAGCCAGAGATAAAACTGTAAGATAACTTGCAACCAAATCACACCCCTGCCCCCATGCATTATCATCCAAGTAACTGGTGAAAGCATGTGGCTTGTGGTGAAACATCAAACATGAGAGAGAATAAAAGAGGAGGAAGAAGGCAAGCACAAGTAAGAGAGACCCTGCAACAGAGCTTCAGATTAAACACAGGTTGTCCCACTGAACTTATATATATCCTCAAGGGTTGACATACAAGGGCCAAAAAATGACTGAAATAACCCCTACTAGAAAGCAGCTGCTACTGAAACATATTCCAGCAACAGAAATACATAAAATGCAACAGAAAAAAGAAAAAAGATTAAAATATCCATGTTTCAATCTACACTCCCCCTAGAGCTGAGCATGGACATCTATCATGCAGAGCATGGACAAAATAGAAAAAAAGTGCTCCCATGTCAAGCCCTTGGTGAAGACATCAGAAAGATGATTACAGATAGAACATAATGATAAGGTTAACATAGCTCCCTGAAATCAAGCTTTTCACAGAGCCAACATGCGGGTTAACCTGCCTGCACCCACATGCCACCACCAGCTGCTGGCATCCCACAAAGCACTCCCATCAGTGTACTGACCAGTCCAGCCTCCAGCCAGGTTCATCTTTTGTGTGGATTCACACCCACATAGGATTGCATGACTCACCCTGCGGTGAGCTAATTTGTGTCTTTTGCTGCATATGTTTAGTTTCACAACTGATCTGTGAGAGCAGATTATCTAGCTTATGGCATTTTTATAATCAGCTAGAAAAAGTGAGGCCTTTTCCCAGAGGCCCAGCTGAACTTTGATTGTAGTTTTGATATTCTAGACTAACAACAGTTCTTCAACAACCACCGGTCCACGCTTCTCTTTGAGAGAGACGGCTGTCTGAAGTCTGAACTAGTTTCTTGTTGCTTTGGTGTAGTTTTACTTTTCTGATAGAACTATTGTGTGCTTAATTTACAGCTTTCTTATTTCTTCTTGCTGATCCCAGAGTCCTGTTAGTGGTCCCTTAGTGTCCCATGGAAGCAGTAAGAAACCCTTTTTTTAAGAAGGTAACTAAGCGGTCACATTTCATTATAAAAGAAACAGCTTTCTCAGTTTACTTCTCTCTCTAGTTAATACTTTTTTTGAATAAGCACAAGTAAAAAGGATAATATCCATGGAGATGCAGATGAATGTCTTGTAGGTGTCATTTGGTATTTGGATAGGTTGACTAAGGCCTATTTTCAGACCATCTTGCCCTCCTCATCCTAGGTTTGAGGGAATGTGCTGACCCTCGTTTGGTTGGGGAAAGGTGAAGAATAAGGATAATGATCTCATTAACTAAGGACAATTATTACATTAATGTAATAACATTATTGTTTCAATATAGTAATCATAATTTACTATGACATAGATAATTTGACTAAGTTAATTACAATAGTTATATGTGATATAATAATAGTAACATGACTAAGTTCATTAACATATTAATTAGCATAATAATATAGTAATATTATTGTGCTAATATGTCATTACATTAAGTCTAATAATAATTTAGTGTGGTGTTATCACTAATTTGACCATGTTATTATGTTAATTAGCATAGTTATAAAGAACATAATAACATGGTAATGGCACTATGTTCATTATTATGTTAATTGCTATAACCATGTAAAAATACTATTGTTTTAATGTGTTATTACATTAAGACAAATCATAATTTACTGTGATGTTAATCAATATTTGACTTCGTTGCTATGTTAATTACTACAGTAATATACAAATATAGAGATTTGTTAATTACCAATATAATTACTACATTATTATATTAAGTTTAATCATAATTTAGCATATTTACACTATAATTTAACTAAGTTACCATGTTAATTGCTATATTAATATTACCATGTTCATTACGGTGATAATTGCTAAAGCAATGCAGTATTATGGGTTATTTGCATATATACCCCTGTTAAAAGCACAATTGGCCCATAGTCCAAGGTTCGCCGGACCGCTAAATCGCACCAAACCATGATTTGGTGGTATGGTCTGGCCGATCAGGTGGGTCCATCCCAAACAAAGTTTTTTTTTGTTTTCTTTTTTATATTCAAAAATTTTCGTTGTTTTGAGATTTGTGTAGCTCATTTCACATGTTCTATGTATACCCCACAAGATAATAATATTCCATAATTGAATAACATAGCATCACTAAATATTAATAACATACAAAAATAGACATAATTCCAACCACTAGATCTACCTTAAACTACCCTAGATCCATGCTAAACTTGTTGCAAATGGTTCTTAACCACTTGCAACAAGTTTTTACATCAATCCTATGGATAAAACTAATACAAATAAAAGAAAAAAAAAACTTAGATTGCAACAATCCGAACGACACTTATGCCGACCGTGCCTAGGTACTATGATCAGCCAGGCACAATAGGGTATGCCTAAGTCGCACCAATATGGTACAATTCAGCAAACCATGCCAGAATCCATCTTATTTTTTGCATTTGCACCAACAACCCTATTAGACAAATTTTTTTCACCAAAAACCCTGTCGTCACAGATCTGTAGATTATACTTGGAATATTCATTTACCAGTTATTTTAATGATTGCTACACATTATTTGGACACTTTTACACCTGAAAAGTTAAATAGACTATTTTACAGTGATAGAGTAACATTAAGGTTCATTCTAATGGATAAGGTCACACCGTGCACTTCCATTGATGATTTCTAAAAGTTGTCACAGCAAGTCATGATTTGGTGCAAAAAAATTTGCTTAAGAAGGTTTTTGGTGCAAATGCAAAAATAAGACGAATTATGGCCCATTTATGATTTTAACAAGGGGTATATATGCAAAAAAAACTAATATTATTATGCTAATATATTATTATATTAAGTCTGAATATAATTTTGTGAGCAGTTATCAATAATTTGACTATGTTACTATGCTAATTACCATAGTTATACATGGCATAGTAATATAATACTATTAATATATTCATCATTATGTTAATCACTATAATAATATAGTGATTATCTATGTTGTAGCTTTCGATACTTGTATATCATTCAAGAGAATGGGGAGATTTACGATGATGTTGCACGCAGGATTAAGGTAGGCTAGTTAACATAGAGAAGTGCATCGGAAGTCCTCTGCAATCGTCGCATACTCGTGAAACTTAAGGGAAGTTTTATGGAACGGCTGTAAAACCTGCTTTGTTATATGGTACAGAGTGTTAGGCAGCGCGAAAGGAACACATTAACAAAATGTGTGTAGAGAGATGAAGATGTTGAGATGGATGTGTGGTAAGACTAAGAAAGATAAGATTAGGAATGAACTCTTCTGTGAGAACTTGAGGATAGCTCCAATTGATAGGAAAATGAGACAAAATAGATTAAAATGGTTTAGACACGTGTATAGTCACCCTAACTCAGCGCCGGTTAAAAGATGTGACGAAATCTTAGTAGATGCCAATAAAAGAGCTAGGGGAAGGCCTAAAATGAGATGGTGCAATGTTATTAGGAAGGACTTGGACTTCTTGGGTCTAAACACAAATATAAGACTTGATAGAAATATTAGGCGAAAGAGAATTCATGTAGCCGACCACAAATAATAGAATAAGGCTCTGACGATGATGATTATCTATGTTAATTAATTATTACAACAACGTTGTAATACTATTGTGTTAATATTTTATTGTCTTAGGTCCAATTAGTATGTAATATAAGTCAAAAAGGTAAGGGCATTAACAGGGAAAAAGTTGCCTTGAAATGTGTAAAATGGGGATAGAAAAAGTGGGAGTAACTCATTCCAGGGGTTCCCTTGGAATGAGTATTCCCATTGCTATCCCCATTTTCGAGATTATCCCTATTCTGCTTAACACCCCCTTATTCCTGTGAGCAGTAAGCATATCCAACAAGAATGGGCATATGTCATTCCTATCCCCACTTCCTGATACCAAATGAAACCTTAGGCAATTCTCCGAAAAAGGACACAACACCTTGCCAATTCTAGCTTAACCAACTGCATCAATATCAAAGGTCCCAAAAGTATCAGATTTCAACATGCTTAGAGTACAAACCTAAAAAAGCTTATCCTACTAGATAACTCTAGATCTCCAACTACCTATCCAATCTATAGAAGTGTATTGGATTGAGCCATCACCCTTAAAACCTAAAGGCACTGAGTGAAGAGGCTTACCACATTATACTCTTGTTTTATTTTGGTCGCCAGATGATGTGGGACTATTCTTTACACGCCCCCCCCCCCAACCCCATATGCAAGCCAATTTTAGGCTTTGTCGAGTGGACCACTGTAAACTTGGGGTTGACAAACCAACCCATGGGCTCTGATACCATATTAAAAGTTTATTGAATCAGATCATCCAACTCAAAACCTTAAGACAATCAACAGAGAAGGCTCCACTATTACAAGCTTATTCTGCTTGTGACCCCACATGATGCGGCACTATTCTTACATACATAATACACATTTCTATTTTATATATGAATTGAGTGCCTGTAATGATAATCAACCCTTCAGTGCAGAAGAACAAATGCAATTACGCATATACCATGTCCACATTAATCCTTAGAACAAAGAGAAAACTGAATATGTGAGTGACCAACAGGAAAATCAAAAACAAGATTCTGCATTTCCAGAAATAATGTTATAGATCATATGGCATAAACTAACTTTCAAAGCCAAAATGAGAAATGAAGATGTACCACCTCTGTATTTTTTGATTCTGAACTAGTATCCATGGTTGGTTGACATCTATTCAAATCAAGTGCAACAGTGTCTTCCGCAGCACTTGCGTTGCCACTTCTTAGCCGCAATTTTGACTTCGGTCCCTTTGGGTCACTGCACAGCGGGTAGTCCTTACCTACCAAAAGCATAGATCTCTAAATAGTGAACCTTGTTGAATGACATTTCAAAGAGGTTCTACTTTACTGGAAATGGTGGACAAACTTTGCTCTCCCATTTCTTAAAAATCATTTGCCTAGGCACCCACCAAGATGACTCAAACAGGAAGTCACATCAAAAGGTAGTACGTACTGCCTCAGCCTATTTCCATTTTCCAATGGTTCTGTATGGTTACTTTGTTGGAGCATGTATTTTGCTTTTTTTTAGAAGTTGGCCGAAGGCCAAATTTCATTAGCCAAAAGGCAAAGGAAAAAGCAAAAAGCATACAAAAGGAAAAGATAACCATAAAACATCCAGAAGAAAGGAAAAGGGGCGAGGGGTGACTATCAAGATGATGGAAGCCCCTGCCCCTAACCTTAAAAAAAAAAAAAAAAAAAGAAACCACCCAATTACAAGGTAAATTTCCTCCACCCCTTCAGCTGATCTAATAGGGCAGATAGCTTGACCGGCTCTCCAGAGACGCTAAGATGCCACTGATACACAAAGGAGATACAATCATTTAGAATAAGGAACAGGTTTCTGAACTCCTGGTTAAACAGCCTCTTATTCCTCTCCTTCCAGATTGACCAGAGCATCGCTGGTAGACACAGTTTCCAGAGATCCTCCTCAACTCCTGTGGGTTTATACTTAGGCCAGAAATCAATAAGCTGATGCAAATTGAGGGGAACGCAACAAGAGACATTAATAGACTTGAAGAACAGATTCCATACAATTCTGACTACTCCACAAGCAGTGAACAGATGGTCCAAATCCTCCTGAAAACATGCACAAAATATGCATACTTTCCTCGAATCTTTTCTGAACATACTGACCCTGACCAAAGTAAATAGCCTCTTCCATGCAATTTTCCACATAAAGACCCTGATTTTCAAAGGCAACCCCTTATCCCACACTTGCTTATGCCATCTGACCTTCAACCCTCCTTGAATTAGTAGACGAACCGCTGATTTGACTGAAAACTTCCCTGACCTCTCCCACTTCCAAACTCTGCTATCCTTCATACCAGGGGATAACTTAGTGTTGTCAAGTGCCTCAGATAGATAAAGGAACTCACTGATCTCCTCCTCCACCAAATTCCGTCTGAACATTAAGTGCCATGATGGACCAGATTGAGATTGGGACCACAAAGCAGCCAATAGAACCTGTGACTGTGACACAGTTCTGAACAATCCCGGACATGAGAGCATGAGAGGCTCATTATTTAACCATGGGTCTTGCCACAATCTGATTCTCCGACCATCTCCCACCTGAAGCTTAGAAGAGCACAAGTAGAAATCCAAATTCCCCATAATGTGCTTCCAAATTGAGGATAAGTTATTCCTACTCAGTAAGTGAGAACACCACCCATCCACATTCCACAAGTACTTCCTCTTAACTATACAGCTCCACAATGCCCCATCATTTACATCCAATTTCCACAACCATTTCGTGAGTAATGCATGATTAATAATCTCCATTGGCACAAGGCCCGCACCACCTTCTTCCTTCAACCTACACACCTTCGACCATGCAATAGGGTTAACACCATGCACTTCTGGCCCCTTACCTCTCCAGAAAAAAGCAGCTCTCGCCGATTCCAATTTCTTGCAAATGACCTTAGGGGCTTTAAAAATGGACAAGAAATATAAAGGAAGACTGGACAGCACCACCTTAGAAAGAATCCATCTTCCCCCAGCAGATAATAGTCTG
This sequence comes from Colocasia esculenta, assembly GCA_014218235.1. NCBI lineage: Eukaryota > Viridiplantae > Streptophyta > Magnoliopsida > Alismatales > Araceae > Colocasia > Colocasia esculenta. The sequence continues at coordinate 6,274,790 of CM024766.1, read as the reverse complement.
CCCTTCCCCCAGCAGAAATATAAAGGAAGACTGGAGCATGTATTTTGCTAGATGTTAAAAATCTATCAACATGGTATCGACTTACATTACAAGATGTTGGATAGGATGAGGAAACTTGATAACGTCAAGATTCTTTAATAAATACCAAAAGTAATTAGGTGCTATTCTGTCAACTGTTAGTCAGTGGATCAAATCGTTAAAATGATCCGCATTTTGTACATCCAGAACACAGTAAGTAAAATAAGATCCCATTATTACACCATTTTCTTCTATATATCTGGTTCATTCTCTTCTTGCACAGCCACATGAAAGTACACTCAGTAGCAATCTAACCTTCTGCACTTCGCTAAGTATCTGGTATGGAGAAAGATCTCCTTCACAACCAATCTATACACTATTGTTAACCATAACAACAATAGGTTACTTGGATGGTAAACTAGAAGAAAAAGTACATGAAGCAAACAGCACACTACCTATGACTTGCAATGCTTCAATGCTACATGTACCATCCTCTACAGTTAAATCTACAACATCTTCTTGCTCTCTCTGGTGCTTCTGTTTCAGCCTCTTCTCTGAAATCTTTACAAAGAAGTCAGAACCTACAAACATTAATAGGAAAAGCCAGTTAATAAAGGATCCACCGAGAAAGATGACTGTGTTAAGATTCTCTTTAATCTCAAAACCATGTTACCAAATAATCAAAGCTCTGCAGAGAAGAACAGCTTGAAAATTCTAACAGTGCTCAGTCAGCACATCAGAGAAGAATGACTACAGTAAAATCAGTATTGAGCAATCATGTCTTCCACTAAAAAGAATAAAATATATATGGAATTAGAATACTACTTACCATCATCAGATGTGGGGAGCAATTTTTTGCTTCTGGAATTAAATCCAATACCTTCTTTTCCAATTGCTGAAACCTGCACATCAAATAAGACACCATCACATTTCTGAAAGATAAATAGCTGAAATTTCCAAAATCAATTCCATGTAACAAAATTTCAAATGGCAAGGTGTAGCTTAGGGGGATGAAATAATGGTAACCCAAGTATTGGATAACGTATGTAGTGGAAGTGGCACAGTTTGATGTAAAGATGGGAGCAGCCAGATTAGTATGGTGTAGATATGAAGATTGTGAGCCAGCTACAGCTCTAACCAGAATTGGGTCCCACTGTCCAAAAGAAATGGAAGGTGAACATCTAGAAAAAAAACACACCGCTAGGTGATTGTTTCTGACCCAAAAGAGTTGCTATTAGAGACTGGTCTTGCCCCGGAAATAGACTGATGGCAATAAAAGATCAAGGACGTAGATCTCAAAATTCAACATAAAGATTTCATAATACCATGGTTTACCGTTCACAGAACCAGAACCAATCCCTGGACTGGCAGGGGCTGCTTCCTAATCCCAGTTCCAAGGCCAGTACTGGCTGGTTCCAGCTGGGCCAGTTCTATCCAGTTCCGGCTCAGCGAGTTCCAGTCTGGAGTCTGGACCGGCTGGCTCTGCATGCCATGCATAATATCCCTGTACCCTGTTTTACACCTCCATTTAAAAAAAATCATTACTTACACAAATACCTATTATATCTACATTTTCTCGTCCAAACTTGCAAGAAAGATTTTGTTAACATGTATCTTCATTACATACACAAATACCTATATATCTATATTATAACAACCTAGCTTTCAAATAGCTCTTTTGATATTACTCATCTACAGTATGCTGATGATACTATCCTCTTCATCTCTGATGAGAAACAGCAATTAGTGGACATCAGATTGATGCTGGAGGTGGTGCAGGATATTACTGGGCTTAAGGCCAATTACAGCCATGGTTTCCGAATCGGGCCCGATTTGGCCAAATCGGTGCGAATCTCGAAAAAATTGATCCGTGATTCGCTTGATTCGGCCGGTTCACATGCGAACCGGCCGAATCGAACAGCATCAAGCGAATCGGGCTCGATTCGCTCCCGATTCGCCCGATGCGTGTCCGATTCGACAGAAACCCTGCAAAACTCATACCTTATTTGCATTTCATATCATTTAAGTAAAATGTTACTTAAGATATTACATGTAAATAAATAAATACCCACCCCCATTTGAATCCAATAAAAATATAAAAAAAATCATATCTCTTACCAATAAAAAGTCAACTCTCCCATCCAAGAAGAAAATTGTGATTTTAGTGATTCCATCAAAATAACAACTTTTTAATCCCTCATAATTTGGTCTATTTAAAATTTTCATAATTCAAATAAACCCAATAGAACACTAAAAAAATAAAGTCAGGTGAAAAAAGTCAAACGTACATATGACTTATCTAAGGGAGTCACTCTCCTATTGATTGGGACTTAGTTGCGGTCAACAGGAGAGTCACTCCCTTGGAGAAGTCATATGCACGTTTGACTTTTTCCACCGGACTTTAGATTTTTAATATTCTATTAGGTTTATTTGAATTATAAAATTTTTAAATAGACCAAATTATGAGGGATTAAAAAATCGTTATTTTGATGGAATCACAAAAATCGCGATTTTCTTCTTGGATGAGAGAGTTGACTTTTTATTGGTAAGAGATATAATTTTTTTGATATTTTTATTGTATTCAAATGAGGGGTGCTTCCTTATTTACATATAATATCTTAAGTAATTGAATTACTTAAATGATATGAAATGTAAATAAGATGAGTTCTATATAATCCCATGTGAATCCCTGAGCCCATTCTCATATCTAGCATACATATGTTTCATATATGCATACATATATGTCTTACATATACATATATATATGTAATATATATTCATTATATACATATATATATAATATTCATTATATACATATATATTATATTAAATATAGTATATATATATATATATACATGCGACTCGGTCAGATTCACTCGAATCAGGACAAACCCGATTGGGTCTGAATCGACGATCCGACAAACCATGATTACAGCCAGTGTCTCATGGCAGGGATCAACTTGGATGAGTCAGCTACCAAGAGAGCAGCCAACCTTTTTAGTTACCAAGTAGATTGGTTTCCCTTCTCTTACCCAGGACTTCCCTTTCCTAGGCCCACTCTGATGTAGTGATTGGAAGGGGATTGTACAAAGGTTCGAACACTGGCTGGCTGGTCGAAAGGCCAGGACCCTTTCCTTCAAAGGTCGCTTGGTCCTCTATAGATCCATCTTGGACAATCTGCCAATCTACTTGTTATCCATCTTTAGAGTTCCGAAGACGATTGCTCATAGATTGGAATCCATTCAAGCTAGAATCTTTTAGTATGGCAATGGTAGCAAAACTAGATAATGGCATGATATCCCTTGGGCCAGAGTGTGCCAGGCTAAGGAGGTAGGTGGCCTTGGAGTCAGGAATATCAAGTATTTTAATCTGACCCTTCTGTGTAAAATGTAAATGGTTGTGGAGGCTTAGGTCAGAAGAAGGGGGACTATGGCGGCGGATTCTTAGGCAAAGATATTTTGGCTCTTTTACAGTATGGGACTTGCTACCCCCTCTGCAGTATAGAGTTTCTCCCGTGTGGAAGGGCATCCTTCAATGTGTGGACTTCATTAGAGCTAATGTCAAGGACTCTTTGGGAGATGGACAGAAGTGTTTGTTTTGGCAGGATAGGTGGTGCGGAGATTTCTCTTTGGTGGAGTCCTTCGCTGCCCTATTTGTTATCTCTAGCTGTCCTTCAGCCTCTATGGCCCTCACTTTCGAGGCACGGTTGTCTGGTGGGACCTAGGCGCCAACTTTCAAGAAGAATCCCTCTAGCAAATAGACTTGCCAACTTGCTCAACTCTTGTCTTCCCTTCTTGACCTCAAGTCGGCTGTCGACAGGGGGGATCATGGACCTAGGGATGGGAGAGGACAAGAACATTCTCAGTTAGGTCAACCTACCTTATCCTCACCGATGGGGGACTTCGACACAACATTTTTTGTCATATTTGGGCCCCAAAGAGCCCTCTCAAAGTGAAAGTCTTCGTGTAGAGGGTTTCACATCGGAGGTTGCTGACTTGTGACAAGCTTACTTGAATTCTCGCTCATATCCAACTCATTGTTGCCCTTGTAGGGATGAAGAGGAGGAGTTGGACCATCTTTTCGCAGCCTGCTTCTATGCTAAGGGGCTCTAGTTCTTGAATGGTCAGTGCATCCAACAATTGCTACCTTATTTTGTCCGAGCATACCAACTTATTCTTGGTTGGCATAAGCATTGGTTGCTCAAGGGAGACGATGTGGTGTAGTGGCTCATCTTGCATGCTACCCTCTAGGCCCTGTGGAACGAAAGGAATAGCATAATTTTCATAAGAGAAGCGTGTTTAAAGGATAAGTTCTTAGCTTTTGTTAGAGATCGAGTCTCTTTTGGGCTAAACATTTGGGTGTAATAGACAATATTAACTCCCCGCTCTTTGTGTCTGGGGAGGTGAGGCAATTTTTGTCACGAGTTGGTGAGGGCTCCCTTTTGTAAAGAGGGTTTTGTTGTCTATACCTCTACACTTGTACGTCCTTCTCCTTTATTAATATATCGTGTGGTACCATCCACATTTCAAAAAAAAATGTGTATAACAACCTTTTACTTATATCCTCTCTCTGTTACTACAAACTTGGTAGTTTTTTTTTTTTTGAAAAGTGGATAGTACCACTAGTATATAAATGAAAAGGATAAAAAACATACAAGTATAGGCTCAACAAAAGGACCAAAAAACTGCCACGCCTGCCTATACACACCTGTCCATTAATAAAAGGACCACCTCTCTCTATCCCCTCAACAAGTCAAAAAGATTAGAGTTGAAGTGGCTCACATTACATAAAATAGTTGTCCATTCCTTTGACACACATAGCAGCAAAAAGAGACTCAACATCCCTGGCAACCTTGAAGAAGACATAATTGATTCTCTCCCCCCAAATCATCCACAAACTTGCATGAAGAATCAGTCACCAAATTGTATTATCCCCTTTGGTCAATCAATGTCTTCTCTACTTCTCAAGGAAAACCCGAACATCATCATAGTAGGGAATAGCTCCATGAGTTCTAGCCGCCACTATAGTCCACACTAGACGAGCATAGGAGCAAGTGACAAAAATATGATCGATAAACTCTTCTTCCTACCCACAAAGAACACAGAAAGTCTAAATATCTGGAAGGAAGCAAAGAAGTTTATCTCTCGTAGGGAGCAGACCAAGAGAGATTCTCCAAATGAGAACCTTCACCTTAAACGGACTCTAAGACCTCCACACCTGAAACTTTAGCCCATGCCTAAGCCCACCATCTGAAATGATGTTATACACTGACCTCACCGAGAAATTCCCTCCCTTCTCCCACCGCCAAATCCACCAATCCATACTCTCAGACAGGGAGATGGAGAATAAACAAGAGAGCAGGTCCTCAAGATAGCTGATCTTTGACTATCTCAGACTCCTCTTACAAGTAGGTGCCCACACCCTCCTAAGTAATGAAAGGTCAAGCAATTGAGAAACTAAAATAAGAGGAGCAACTACCACCTGGAAGAGGTCAGGGAAGACCTCACAGAGAGGAAAATCACTGCACCATCTGTCTTTCCAAAATAGAGCCATGTCTCCTTTTCCCAAAGAGACTCTGGTATCTAAGAGGATAATATCCCTACAAGAAGAGATGTCCCGCCACAAAGGAGATGTGTTGGCCCGCAGGGAAGAAAACAAGTCCCAAACTCTAGAGCTCCCAAAATACCTCTATCTAATGATAGTAGTCCACAGGCACTCCTTTCCCACCCCGTCTTCACAACCATGTTGAAGTCCCTGATAATCTTTAGCCCCACCCCTCTTTACTCCCTACTCTTGGTGACTCTTCCCCATACTACATCACGCCATCCCTTATACCTGTCTCTATTGCCATGCCAAAAAAATCTACACCGAATAACTTCCAATCTCTTTGCCACCATCTTCAAAATCCTAAAACTTAGTAGAAATTTTTACATGCTCTTGAGGATGGTTATTCGTAGAAGTCACTACTGAGCAAACACATTTAAGACATTGGCATGTTCTAAAGGCAAGCCTCCCCCGCCTACCAACTGTTAAGGATAGAAGCATTAAGATGGCATCATCATCATCCAACCTTGTCATGTAATCCAAGGTTGACAAGGATTTTGTGGTCCAAACCATTACATTTAACAGTTAATAGAAGGGGAAAAATGGAAAATCCAACATTTTTTTCTCTTCAACTCATAACATGATGCTTCTTTGTTGTGGGAGAACACCATAAATTGATCCTGGGGGATGAAATAGGACTTTGTAAAGAGAACAATAAGTGTATGTAGAAAGACGGAAGTGATCTATATACTGAAGCAAAATAAATGTTACCAAGTTCATTTTACCTTACAAGAGATAAAAGCAGGATATCCATCAACAGGAAAAAAGGCAAGAAATATGTTGCAGTATGTGCAACTGAGGTCGGGACAGGCCGAGGTTACTATCGAGGTGATCTTAGCCGAGGCAAGAGCTGAGTCGACCAAGCCGAAGGAAACCCTCTAAGACGCGCCGAGCCGACATGAGACGGGTGTTCCAAACTCCCGATCTGACCTGCCAAGCCCGCCGAGAAGCCTTGGCAGGGAGACACTCCGATGCTCTTGTCAGTTGATAGCCGAGCAGAATGGCCTAGCTTATGGGGTGGAACAGCGTACATGTGTATGTGGAGTGTCTACCTCTTTTATAGGGTTAGGATACCCATGTAACAGTTGGACGACCCCGCGAATCTCGCTGGAGATCTCCGTGATTGTCACCAGATCGTGGTTGTAACCGATACGCCAGATCATCAAGATCGTGGTCTTAGCGACCGCAATTACCGGGCGCACGATCCTCGAACGTTACCTTAACAACTTAACAGTTGCTGCATCGGCAGTTACGCGAGCCACGCTCCGGAAATCCCGCGGACACGTTGGGCTCCAGTTCGGCTTCGTCTGAGCCAAGCAATCTGCCATGGGCCGAACTGAAGAAGTCAGCCCGAGGTGTGTAATGAGGTCGGTCTAGCCGATCTTAGACATCGGCCTAGATGACAACTTCGTCCTACTCAATCCACAAAAGGACGTCGGCCTATGCATTCTGAGAGTTCGGTTTAGCTGAAGATTCAGTCGGCCTGCTGGGAACTCCCCGTATCAAAATATACTATGGATAAATAATAGCAATGACAAAAGAGTTTTTTATTTCTCACATACATAATTTAAAGTATAAAGTGAACTTATTTATGGTCGCAGGTGTCACAACATGTAATATACAAAACACTTGATTTTTGGTCATGTATCAAACATTCATTATAACTTTAAAAATAAGATGCAAATCACTTTTTCCAAGGTGAAAAATGATCAACTTTCAAAGTTTTTTTGAAATGTGGATAGTACCACATGGTATACTGATAGAAAGAGAAAATGTACAAATGTATAGGTATAACCAACAAAAACCCCTATACAATTAGAGACACACTCCTAAAAGGAGAAACCACCTTAACTTCCCAGAAGCAAAAAGAGCGAGGAGTTAGAGCTCTCCACATAACATAAATGTTTAGCCCAAAAAAAAAACTCAATCTCTAAAAAAAGCAAAAAGATTGTCCTTTGTTTGCACTTCTCTTCTGAATATTCTATTGTTCCTTTCATATCACAAAGCCCAAAGAGTGGTATGCAGGATGAGCCACCAAACCACCTTATCTCCCTTGAGTGTCCAATGCCAATGTCACTTAAGAAATGAGGTAAAGATTGTTGAAGATAATGACCAATCCTCGACCAGAGTCCATTAGCAAAAGGGCAACCTAGAAATAAGTGGTCCAAAACCTCCTCTTCATTCCCACATAAACAACACAATGTAGGTATGTGCGATAAAAACTGTGTTATTCTATCACAAGTCAATAGTCTCCCATGGGAAAACCTTCATACAAAAACTTTCACTTTGAGAGGGCTCTTGGGTGAATTAAGAAGGCATCCCATACTCCCCCATCAGTGAGGGTAAGATAAGCCAACCTAACTGAGAAGTGTTCGGTCATCTCTTATCTCTAAATCCATGTATCCTCCCTACTAAAACCAGCCTAAAGTCTAGTAGGAAGGAAAAGAGTTGTTCAAGCTGGCAAGTTTCTTTGCTTGTTAGGTTCCTACAGCCCTTGGGGGAATTAAGAAGGCATCCCATGCTCCCCCATCGGTGAGGGTAAGATAAGCCGACCTAACTGAGAAGTGCTCGGTCATCTCCTATCTCCAAATCCATGTATCCTCCCTACTACAACCGGCCTAAAGTCTAGTAGGAAGGAAAAGAGTTGTTTAAGCTAGCAAGTTTCTTCGCCTGTTAGGTTCCTACAAAAGATGGGCACCCAAGTACCACCAGACAAATGTGCCTCAAGAATCTAGGCTATGAAGGCACTCAAAAGACTATAAATGGCAAACAAGGTGGGGAAGGAGTCTGCTGGTACGCGCGCATTGTTGATTGTGCAATTCCGTTGTCTAGAGTTCCTTGCACATATCAACAAGCTCACCTCCTCTAAACTGTCTCACAGAATTAAATCACAAAAAGGAACTAGCACAATGGTGAGAACAGGTCATATCCACGGAGAGGCAGAATAAAGCTTGAATTAAACTACTTTGACTTGAAGTTTCTATCAACAATGTATTAAAAATGAATGTGTAAACAACACCGATCAAATCCCACACAATCTTGACAGATCAAACTTAATGAAAGAACATGTGGAATTGAAAAAGGAAGAGATCTGATATCAATGTACCCTCACAGCTCGAGGGATGAATACTTAGTAATCGTAACTCTCCACGATCATCAAACCATTATCCTCACAATGCAAAGATCGAACAGAAAATTAAGAAACAGAAATTTATTGTGACACTAATCAACTAAGCACCAACAGAACTTCAATTATCAATGCATTAAAATTGAACTAAGAACTCTTGATGACAGATCAAATTTAACATTCTTTTCATGGAGAACAATATGAACTATAAGAAGTTCAGATCACTGTACCCTCACAACTTGAGGGATGAAGAACAAAAGAACAGAAGGAACACTAATGAAGCAGAAACTAAAATTAATAAAAATATAAGAGTAGTCAAACTCCATGAACTCTCAAATGCTAATTGTTCCCTGCTACCTCTGGGATGCAAGACAACCTTTCACTGCCAACCATTAAACTAAGAAATGAACAGATGCACAGAATCAAATCAACTAAGTACAGAAGAAATGGAAGACGAAATCTCAAATGTTGAACAATCTAAAAGAAAAGAGAAAGCATTCGATTCTCTCTCACAGCAGAAGCAGAAGAGATGAAAGAGTACAGAAAAAAGGGAAAACAAAAATAAACAGTAGAACTCGATCTCCTCTCATCAACAGTAGCAATTCCCAAACTAAAATCTGAACTCCGAAAGCTCTCACAGCTCTGCATGTTTACAGAAGAACTCACAGCAGTCGAACTCCCTCACGGATGCTAAAGGAAAAGACAGAAGACAGAACAATGGCAGAAATCTGACTAGCTAAGAACCTGAACAGGAGAAAATTGCCGAATTCAGAAATTTGCACATAACAAGTTAAAGAACTGCGAGGAATGAACAATCGATCGTGGCAACTCCAACAGCCACGCTGGATCTGATCCACCTCCCAACAGCAAAGAACACAAGAGACCAACCTCTCTGAAATTTCTGAACCATCGAACCAGACAATTCTCACAGATCTGCTCAAACAAAAGAGTACAGAAGAAAATTGCAGAAAGAAAACCTAAAAATTCCCTCCAGTCGAACCCTCTGCTCCTGCTATGCTTTGCTCAAAAGGAAAATTATAGGAAGAAAATAAAAAAAATTCCTACTGCCCAACCACACAGACGAACCCCCCAAACATCTAAACGCTCTGCTAAACCAGAAAATACAGGGAAATGAAAACTATAAAAAAAATCTGAAATCCGAACCAGAGCCGGAGATGAGGACCTCGGGTCCTTTTATAGATGCCCCGTGCCTCTTGGAGAGCTTCTTCCGGCCTTCCACCAGGATCGCCATCGCACAGCGCACCCGGATCGCCAGCACAGCAGTCCCGGATCAGCACCTTCCATGCTTCGCACACAAGAGCCCTGCTCTGCGCACGAACCCAGCCCAAGATTGCCATGGCCTGGCCACCTCAGCACACCACGCCACCTCAGCCACCCTGCCACCTCAGCCATCTGGCCTCCACATCGCCAGCGCCAGCAGCAGCCTGGGCGCCTCCAGCCTGGTTCTGCTCGCCCCCTTCCAGCGCCAGCCTCGCCAGCACCAGATCACACACCGCGCACAACCTCTGCACGGTCTCCATCGCGCCATCTGCATCTGCTGCAGCACCTGGCCGCTTCACCTCCAAATCGCACAGGGGCCCAGCACCAGCCGGCCGCTTCACACCGCCCAACCGCCATCTGCACCAAGCCCCCATCTCCTTCCCGCCATCTAGCCAGCACACAGCCACCATCTTGACCTGGTCTGGCCGCGCATGGGAGTTCCAGCCCAGCTGCGCCCTGGTCCGCCATCTGCACCAGCCCACATCGGGGCTTCAGCTCCTTCTGGCGCCATTTCACACCTCCATCAGGCCCGGCCCACACCAGCGCCCAGCCCTTCAGATCTGTGCACCGCCATGCCCAAGCTTCACACCAACCAGCCGCCTCCTGCATCGCCAACCCACAAGCCCTGGCTGCTCCGCTCAGCACCAGGCGCACCACACACCAGGGCGCCTTCCTAGCCAGCCGCCATCGCCAGCCGCACCATCGCCTGCAAACCCCATCCGCCAAACATGCACAGCACCGCCAAGCACCAGCCGCCTCCACCCCGCGCCCAGCAGCTCTGCTGCTTCAAGAAGCTTCTTCCCTTCTGTGGATAAAAATGAGAAAAATGGTTAAAAAATGGTTAAATGGGTATGGGGGTTGTGGCATTATGTGATTAAAAGAGGAGTGTTAAAAGTTTTTTTATTTATTTAATGGGTTGGGGTATGTGGCAAGGTTGGATGAGAGATTGGTGTAATGGATCAATGGTGATGAAGGGGTATGGTATTTAAGTAAATGTTTTTTATTTATTTAACTAAAATTTTAAAATTTGATTTATCTATGAACTAATATTTACAAAAGAGGACTTAAGAAAATGATTTATTTATATACAATGTAAATGAGAAAATATTTTTATTAGTCAAACTATTTAAAAAGTATTTGACTTTATTAAATGAAGATCTAACTATGTGATCTACCCAAAATCTTAATTGAAATGCTCAAAATTTTATTTATGGATGAAATGACAATTAAAATAAAATGAACATCATTTATAGACAATGGTTGTTTAAAATCAACTATATGTACGAAATTTAACGCTAAAAATTAAGTAATTATCATCTGCCAAAGAGAAATCATCACACTAGCTGTCCTGCCAAAACAAACATGTCTCTCCATCCACCAAAGTAACTCAAATATTGGCTCTGATGAAGTCTACACACTGTAGGATTCCCCTCCAGATCGAGGAGGCATTATACAGTCGAGACAAAAACAAGTCCCAAACTCTAGAAGAACTATAGTACTTCTTCCTGATGAGCTACTACTACAAACTCCCCACTTTTGTCTCGAGTCTTCACATCCATTTGCACTAGAGAGCTAGGTTGAAACACCTAATGTTCCTAATGCCTAAACCACATGCTTCCTTACTCTGACACACTCTGACCAAAGAGATATCATACCAACCTTTGTATGTGCTCCCACTGCCATGCCAAAAAAAATCTAGCTTGAGTAGACTCTAATCTCTTTGCCACCATCTTCGGAATTATAAAAATAGACAGATAATATATAGGCAGACTATCGAACACCGATCTATAAAGGACCAAACAACCACTATAAGAGTGAATCCTTGCCTTCCCTCCAACCAACTTGTTCTCATATCTCTGAGCTAGCCCCTTCCAGTTACTGTACTAAATCGGCCCAGGTGATAAAGGTACACCCAAGTAAGAGAAAGGGAAACTCCCTATCTAGCAGCCGAAGAGGTAAGCTACTCTCCTGAGTTCCAATTTGTTCAAATTGATCCCCACCATAAGGCTCTTGCTAATTTCACCTTAAGCCCAGCGACATCCTTTGACCACCACCAACATCAATCTAGCATACACTAACTACTGCTCCTCATCAAGTAAACAAAAAAGTAAGAATAGTGTCATACGCACATTGTAGGTGGGTAACACTTATAGAGAGCCCAACTTGAAAACCAGAAATGATCCCACCATCTTAGCTCTTAACCACAACCTATTAAAAATTTGGGCTACAAAGACAAACAGAAGGGGGAGAGAGGGGATCCCCTGACAAAGACCTCTTCCACTAGAAAAAAGGAGGATGACTGACCATTAATGAGCACAGCAAAGGAAGCTAATGAAATACACTTTCTTACCCATGCAACCCAAGTTTAGTGGAAGCCCATTTTTTTATGATACCTGAAAGAGGCAGCCCTAGCAAGCTTTCTCAAAATCTAACTTGAGCACCAAACCCCTCTTCCTCTGATGCTTCCAGGCAAATAGACATTTATGGGCCACCAAAAAGCTTTCCTAAATGTGCCTTCCCTTGATGAAAGCCCAGATATCCATTGATCAGCTCGTCCACACCCCTACCAAGTATGTTGGCCAAAACATTAAAGATAATTTTGTAAAGGTTGTTCAATAAACTAATCGGACGAAAATCTGACAAATGAATTGTCCCCTACTTCTTAGGCATAAGCATGGAATGCAACCTCGCGAGATCTCGCGAGAATCTCAATCTCAGCGAGTCAAGGACAGGAAACTCGATTTCGGTGTCACTTTAAATTCAAAATTGTTTCTGTTTCAGCCAAAACCGGCCAAAATCTGCAAAAACCCAAAAAAAATATCCAAAAAAATCTGAAAATAAGGGGAAATCTAAAAAAATTATAAGAAATTAACAAAACACCAACAAAATCAGTGGACATGCATTTGAATGTAAATAAACTGGATTAATGAAAAATTGCAGTTTACCTGAACATCACCTCGAGAAATGGTTATCTACTTGAACATCGTTTAAGTAAATTTTTCTTTACTTAAGAATTAAGATATTACATGTAAATAAGGAAGTACCCTATATTTGAATCCAATAAAAATATCAAAAAAATTATATCTCTTTCCAATAAAAAGTCAACTCTCCCATCTAAAAAGAAAATCACGATTTTGGTGATTTCATTGTCGACTTTCTAATCCCTCATAATTTGACCTAATTAAAAATTTCATAATTCAAATAAACCACATGGAATACTCAAATTTTAAAGTTCGATGAAATAAGTCAAACGTATATGTGAGTTCTCCAAGGGACTCACTCTCCTACTAACAATACTTAGAAAGTCAATATTTTGATAAAATCACCAAAATCGTAATTTTCTTCTTAGATGAGAGAGTTAACCTTTCATTGATAAGAGATATGGTTTTTTATATTTTTATTGGATTAAAATGGGAGGGTACTTCCTTTTTTACATGTAATATCTTAAGTAAATGAACCGTTTCGGTTTCAACCAAAACTCTCATCCATGGCACATGCGGCGAGTCCCCGAGAAACAAGGAGGCCAAGACACTCAGTGAAAATCCCTGCGCGGTGTCCACGCCCTTCGGCGCCAAAATTTCAGCCTGTGAGTTCCTCAAGCATGGCCGCGGGCACTTCTGGGTTTTTTTAAGTAAAGGGTCCCATCGTGGACGCCAATAATATTACATTAAATATTTTGTATGCTTAAAGTAAAATCCTACGGAGAGAAAAATGAAAACCCACATCCCAAATCCTGATTCCCACACCCTCCGCCTTTCTCGCCCGCTGCTCAGTTCTCTCGACGGCCTCCCCAAGCAATTGGTTGTAGCTCCCAAACTCCCAACCCCAAACTCATCAATGTGCATAAGTATCAACAAAGGATGACATGAGAACAATACAATGCTTATGTTCAAAACTACTATTCTCAACAACAATATTAGTTAGAGTGAACAAAGTGATGGGCACCATTCATCTTTTTATCATAGGAATGTATTGACTTTCTTATTATGTACTTTTGTTATATGATATTTATGAACCTATGTGATCCATGGTTGAGAATGTATGCAATTATCTATGTTCCTTAAGAACATGATCATATTGTTGTCATAAATGTTTGTGCTCTTTTTTTTAATGCCATCCTAATCTCTCGAGATTTTACCAAGATCTATCGGAGATCTCTTCTCTTTGAAACAACCCCCCTCCCAAAACAAAATCGAGATCCGATACGGAAAACCTTGGGAATGAGGACTATGAGGGTCTTATTAACACCCCTCAAATGAGCCCTTCCCGCCTAAAATTCTTGAATAGCAACAAAGAGGTTCACTTTAATGATCTCCTAGCAATGCTAAAAGAAAAACATAGGGAAATCATCTGAACCCGGGGACTTATCACCTGCAAGAGAGAAAATTGCATGCTTTATCTCCTCCTCAAGGAATGGACTGACAAGAGCGTCACTCTGAGCCTAGGGAAGACATGCAAGCAAGTCATCTCCAAAATCCAACTTATCTGCCTGCTCTTTTGAGAATAAAGTAGCATAGAACTCCTTGGCAACTCCCCTAATGTCTTCGTCCCTCTGCAATAAAAGATCCCCATCCATGATGCCAACAATATAATTTGTCCTCCTTCTTGCTGAAGCAATCCCAATATCTTGTGTGTCTATCCCCCCCTCCTTGACCCATTTCTCTCTTGATCTTTGCTTCCAATAAATCTCCTCCCTCAAAAGGATCTCATCAAATTGTACCTGTAGCGTAGTCCTGCTCTACCTATCAGGGTCATGGATGGCAAAGTCGGCCGACTCGGAGCGGAGTCGGCCGACTCTGAGTCGGGTCGGCCCCTGGCGACCCGACTCTGGGGGGGGGGAGGGAACACCGACCCACCCACAAGACTGGTTTACAAAGTCCACTGTCCCGACTCAGGCCGACTCGGCCTGACTCAGGCCGGCTCTGGCCCGACTCAGGGTCGGGATCGGCTGGGGCCGACCCAGCCACCCGACCCGACTCTGCCATCCATGATCAGGGTCATCCATCAAACCTACCTTCCCCAATTGATCTAACACCTAAAGATGGATTGTCATAGACTCATAAAGAACCACTTGCTCCATTTATTTTTTAAATAAACCTTCAACCACAAAACTGTACCATGTAACTATTGTCTACAATCCTAGCTAAGTGCTTTAGGGATGTTAAGCCCAACAAGCTAATTTGAGAATGCAATAATTACGATAATATAAATTTTAAAAAGTCAAAGTATTATAAAAACATTACCCTTGCACCTATCTACTAAGGTATGACTACATGACAAACAAAACACAATAAAGGAAGAAAAGTCAAAAAAAATCACCAGATGCAAACAATTTCCAGTCCATTAAAGATGCAGATGATTGTTGTAAACTTGGTGAAATAGTCAATTGGAGGATTGCAGCTTGTCGTGGAATGCAGAGCCAGAAAATCTAGAGCAAAATTGGCCAATTCAACTCAGAGTCACCAAGCAACAATCCAAGGGCGATAGACACCAAAAGTCTAACTTCAAGCTGAATCGGCCAGAATCAGCCTGGAATCATGAGGATCAGCCAATTCAGCATTAGACTAGCCAATCTGGTAGTTTGAGATTCAAAGGCCAAAAAAAAAGATAAAGATAAAGAAAAGAAAAGGCAGCCAGACTGATACAGGATCAGGCCAAATCAGCCAGGGTGATCCAGCCACAATTGCTACAAGGATCGGTTGTATCAGGTCAAATCTCGCCCGACACAACTGATCCAACACCCTCCCTCTCCCTTTTGGCCTGCCATTTCCCTTTTCTCTATTTATTTCCCTAACCCCCATCCCACAAATGCATCATTCGGCCTTCATCTCCATTGTCATCCTCCAGTCAGGGGAGAGAATGTTTTGATTGGCATGCCTCTGCTGCCATCCTCCTCGAACACATCATGCTTCCCTTTTCATTACTATTGTTTAGATCTGATGAATTGTGGAGAGGAATATCAATTACGGTCTGGATTTCCTTTTGACCCATTCAGCACGCACATACACTTAGAGGAAAAGCATCTTCCTGCCTTGTTAGAAGCATTTCAAGCTTTTGGGGCATTGCAGAAGATAGAGCTCCAATGGTGTAGGGCTGCATTTGAGCAAATAGTATCACTTTAAATTATTACGTCTTTTCAGCTTATTTTGCATTGGGAACCTAGCAAGCAGTCCAAGCATAAATAGGAAAGTCCAAAGGTGCGACTCCATAGTATTTGGTCCTAATGTTCCGAGAACAAGGCAAATAAGGTGCAGAAATTTTGGGGTCAGATCAGGTCGGAGCTGGAGCTGGGAGTTCTGCAGCCCCATATATAGCTGGCACACAAAACTGAGTGAACTTAAAGTTATTTTCTCAAAGAGAGGATTTTTATTATTTTTTTTAGTAAAAAATTTGGCTGATTTTCCAAGCCTCTGTATCTTCAATGCTCTTGCCATTCCCCTTCTCCTTTCCCTATCTCCTTTCAAAACTCTCTTACCATCATTGTTTTCTGTAAGTAATGACCACGTTGTCAACCTGATTAGAAGTTACCTCGGGCGCTTACTGGAGAACAAGCGGGACATACTCATAAGAGGAAGAATGGAAGACATCAAGAAACATTTAATGAGTTTTCCACTAAAACATGGTTCCTTCCACATAGAAGCACATGCTTTGTTGCCCATCTGATAGTCTGAAGGCTGAATCCAACAAACAACATGTAGATGGTAAAGGTTTTTCACCTCCCTACACCACCACATCTGGACCTTCACAAATAATCCAATATGCCAATTAGTTCTCTCAAATTACTCAATGCTATGGTCTTGCATCCTGCACTGCACATAGTCCCATAGAAGCCTCCCCAGTCCCCATACACGTGAAAGATATTAGGTTGTCGTCACCCCCAATTAAAGGTTTTAGGCTATCACATGAAGGGCCCAAAAGGCACCCCTTTTGGTCAGCGTGTCCCAGTAGAGTGTCTCATCGCTACATGAAAATTACCACATTTTCTAAAATTATATATACGAAGAATTTGTCTGGAGAACCACGAGACAAAATACAAAGTACTTGGATGAAGCATAGACGGAGATGGTACTTGGATACGCTGACAACATATTCAAATGCCAGCCTGTCCAGGAACCTAGTTATTCGCTAACTTCAAAGCCAGGACTAGAATGTACAATTCTGGAAGGCTCGGAGAGGAAATGCAACTATGCAAGACGAACTCTAGCAACAAAACTACCTTGGTTGGGGTCCTCGGCTGAGCCTTCTTCTTCCTCTTCGGCTTCCTCCTGCCCTCCTCCCCGCTCGACGAAGACTCCCCCTCGCCCTCCTTGCCGCCGCCACCTCGACCACGCCCTCTGCCCTTGAGCGGCACGAAGAAGTTGAGCTTCGTCTGCACACTCCGCCTCGGCGTCTTCGTCTGCGCCGGAGGGAGGCCGCTGCCAGAGGCCTCGACGGCCTCCGCGCCGCCCGATTCCTCGTCCTCCACCTGGCGCCGACGCTGCCCCCCACGCTCCGCGGAACCAGACATCGCCGGATGCAAGTCAGATCGGCAATTCCGACCGGATGAGGGGGGCGACGCTAGGGTTTGCTCGCGCTCCTTAACCAGAAGGGCGCCTGTGGTGGGTGAGGGTGAGGGGGGAGGAGGAGGAGGGAAGACGGGTGACCTAGGGACACAAGGCGAGATCGGAGTGGGGGAAGCAAGGGAGAGAAGAAAAAGTGCGGGTAAGTGGGTAGCCGTCGACCATGGTGCCTTCGATTCCCGCGCAAACCCGAACGAAGGAATTATGGAACATTAAAATTAGCGAGGTTGCAGTATTAAGCATAAACTATTATTGAAATAAAAAAATATAAATTTATTTTTTATTAAAAAAGATTATTAGAAGTTAAGTTTCAAATATTTGTAACCTATACCACTCTAACGATTATTTTGTTAAAAGAATATTTTCTACCAAAATTTATTATTTATATTTTCTAGAAAATATATCAATTGTGCTCCTTTTCAAACGTGTGTGGACACTATAAACCCATATTTTTACCCTTGGAAAACCTCGTTGTTAGTTAGGTGTCTCGTAAAGTCACCTAATGTCATCCATATTTTTACAAGGTTTGAGATTTGACACAAAATTTACGTGTCGAATTCGCCCTGGCATAATATGGATCGAACCATACTGCATTAACACAGTTCAATCCGATCGATATAGTTAACACAAAATATTAATAAAATAATAGATAAATAAGTAAAACCACTAGACCGTATCAACCGTGTGAGGGGCTCGCCAAACTCCTGTCACGGTATAGTACGGACTTGTCACTACAATATGGCAAACTTTGAATTAGGATGGTAAATTTATAATAATTATTGTAAAAATAGTTTACCTATAAAAGTCTTTTTTAAAATCGTATATTAACTTTTATATGCCTTTAAGGTACATATTTTATCGAATTACAATATAATGAAGCAAATGAATGTGTTCAAAAAATTGTACATAGACAACTTTCAACCTATTTGAGAAGATGCTCGATCTTTATTTTTGAAGGTTTTTCCCCCATCTCGCAGAGACGGATATATACACCCCATTTAGATCTCATGCTTAATTCATTTAATAAAAAATATATTACATATTTAAAAACCAAACAAGTCTAATTGTCTAGTAAAATTTACTCTTTACGCAAAACTAATCTATTAAAAGGATATTGATAGTGTGGTAGGATTTTCCTGTTTGGGCCGGAGCCAAACGGGTCTCCACTGAAGAAGATGGGGAAGACGAACGCTGGTGCGGACGGAAGCCTGCAAGACCAGAACGGAATCAGGGGAGGCCCGGTTGAAGAACCGGGGGGAACCCTCCGATGCCTAAGTCAGTATAAGACTTGAAAAGCTTGAAGGAAAGGGGGTTCTCGCGTGTGAGTGGCGCGAGGACGAGTGTGAGCGTCCGAAACCACGTACCTCTGCATGAAGGTTACCTGAGTCTGTTTATAGGCGAGGGTCTTGAGAGAGGGGGAGGGAACGTCCCTTTATGACGCCGGAAAGAACGCGCCGGTTGGCGCCCTTGGCGGGGAGTTACGCGTCTGGGCGCCCGTTAAGGGGGGCTGCAGTTAATGCACCATACGATCGTAGGGTGCGCACGATTGAGTTGTTGTAACCGTCGTCAGGAGACGGGGAGCTGCTTGGAGGCTCCTTGGTGATAGGTGCCGAGCAGGTTGCCTGTTTGGTAGGCTAGACCTGCTGTTCGGTAGCCGGTGTCTGGGCGCAGTGCATGCCAATGGGACCACAGTGCGCCTTGAGCAGGACCTGTTCGGTAGGCTGGGGCCTGGACCAAACAGAGTGAGGAGAGTCCGGAGACCACTCTCTGGATCCTGGAGGTGTTCGGGCGTAGAGCCTGTGCGGTGCCCGGTGCTCGGGCATCATGGCGATTGCGGGCTCGAGCAGGAGCCACCTGATCTGCTCGGTAAGGATACATCATGTTCGAGCAGCCTTGCGCGGTGTTCGGAAACTGCCGCTGGGACCCTTGGGGGTTTGGTAGTTGAAGTGTGTTCGGCAGCCGGTTGGCTGAAGCCGAGGACACGTGGCGCGAGGGCCAATGCCGCTTTGCCTTGCTGGGTCTTGATGGGCCTATGGGCTTAGAAGGCTAAAAATAGCCTCTACGCTTGCCCCCCACCCTCTCAAGTCTGCTCGGATGTGATCGTGAGCACTTGAGAGGGGAGATGTCTTCATGCCTGCGGCGGAGCAACCGGTCGATCGTGATGAGGCGACGTCCTCCTGAGAAGCGCTTGTAAACGAGGTCGGAGGTCGCTTTGGAGGGCGTGGCTGCCAAGCTGGCAGCAGGCAAGGTGGGTTCCGCTGGTGTCTAGAGGCTCGTGGGTTCCACGCAGGTCGAGCTGAAGAGCTCATCAACCCGGGGTTGAACCGAACACCTCTGTCATAGGACGGGTAGCACGCTGGTCTTCTGAGCTGAAGAGCTCGTGGCCAGGGGTTGTACCGTTTGCCCGACTTCTTTAACTAGTGTTGTCCTTTTTCCCCCTCTTTTCTAGTTGTGTTCTGTCCGAATCGGAATTCGTCAGCGTCTAGAGGCTCGTGGGTTCCGCACAGGTCAAGCTGAAGAGCTCGTCAACCTGGGGTTGAACCGAACACCTCTGTCATAGGACGGGTAGCGCGCTGGTCTTCTGAGCTGAAGAGCTCGTGACCAGGGGTTATACCATTCGTCCTCTACATAAACCGATAGAACAGCAAAGAGAGAAGTAGGACGCTAAGCAGAGAGGCTTTTTTAAATAATAAGCCTTTTACATGTCAGGTTCTCGATATGGTTTTGCCGCCGAAAGTAGGCAGCTTGTAGAAACCTCTTTCGAGAACTCAAATGACCTTATAAGGTCCTTCTCGTTTCGGGGCGAGTTCGCCTGGTTGGCTCGGCCGGCAGCTAGATTCTCCTCACACGCAGCGTGGCGTTGGGCAGTGGAGAGGAGCTCGGCAAGGGTAAGCGGTTGCTGGACCCCGAGCGTTCTCTGAAGGAAGTAGTCGCGAGTGCCTCGGATGAGGTCACTGGTGGCTAAAGAGACGTCGAGGCTCGGGATGCGAAGTGCTGCTGTCCGGAATCGCTGGACGTAGTCCCAGAGCGCTTCGTCTTTCTTCTGCCGAACAGACAGAAGTGATGCCGCGGTGCGCGGTTGAGACCTTCCGACCAGGAAGTTGTCCAAGAAGGACTTTTCAACTGGTGGAAGGAAGAGATGGAGCCTGCGGGGAGGGCTTCGAACCATGCTCGTGCAGCCTCCTTCAGCGTGGTCGGGAAAGACCGGCATTTGGCCACGTCTGATGCTCCGTGGAACACCATGTGCGACTCGAACCCATAGACGTGGTCCGCTGGGTCAGTGGTGCCGTCGTAGGGTGCGATGGAAGGTAGAGGCAGTTTTGGGGAGACCCAGGCTTCCAGGATCTCCGCAGTGAACGGGGAGCAGAAGTCCAGGTCGTCATCCCCCAAGAGTTTGCCTTCTGCCTTCTGGATCATTGCGTCCATGCGGTGTTCAAGGTCAGCGACGCAGCGGAGGCGTCTGACCAATTCCTGGTCGGCAGGAGTTGAGCCCTCGTGCTTGGACGCGTGGGCGTTGGAATCCGCGTCGGAACGCGCGGGGGCCTGAACCGCCGTGACATGGCGGGGTGAGTTGGCCTGTCACACTGGTGTTCGGCGTGCGAACGGGGGAGATTTTGTATGCTGCTTTTGCGGCGCTGGAGGGACACGAGACCGTCGGTGAGACGACTCCGCTAGTTGCTCCGGTGGCGGGGGAACCGTCAGGGCCGGCTGTCTGGCCAACTCGGCCTGGAGGCCCTGACAGATTCCTGTCAGATGTTGCATCTGCCGCCGCAGCTCTGCTTCCTCCACGGCGGTCGCAGGTACTGCAGCAGCAGGATTGTCGCCGGGTGCACCAGTGGGGGAGACGGCGGCATCAACAGGGGGGACTCTGACGCGTGAGTCCGCGTGCGGCTGTCGAGACCTCGTCGCCCTACTGCTGTAGTTCTGGTGAGAGGAACGTCCGCGAGCCATGGCTGCTGTCATTCCCACTGACGGCGCCAAACTGTGGTAGGATTTTCCTGTTTGGGCCGGAGCCAAACGGGCCTCCACTGAAGAAGATGGGGAAGACGAACGCTGGTGCGGACGGAAGCCTGCAAGACCAAAACGGAATCAGGGGGGGGCCCGGTTGAAGAACCGGGGGGAACCCTCCGATGCCTAAGTCAGTATAAGACTTGAAAAGCTTGAAGGAAAGGGGGTTCTCGCATGTGAGTGGCGCAAGGACGAGTGTGAGCGTCCGAGACCACGTACCTCTGCATGGAGGTTACTTGAGCCTGTTTATAGGCGAGGGTCTTGAGAGAGGGGGATGGAACGTCCCTTTATGACGCCCGGAAAGGACGCGCCGGTTGGCGCCCTTGGCGGGGAGTTACGCGTTTAGGCGCCCGTTAAGGGGGGCTGCAGTTAATGCACCATACGATTGTGGGGTGCGCATGATTGAGTTGTTGTAACCGTCGTCAGGAGACGGGGAGCTGCTTGGAGGCTCCTTGGCGACAGGTACCGAGCAGGTTGCCTGTTCGGTAGGCTAGACCTGCTGTTCGGTAGCCGGTGTCTGGGCGTAGTGCATGCCAATGGGACCACGGTGCGCCTTGAGCAGGACCTGTTCGGTAGGCTGGGGCCTGGACCGAACAGAGTGAGGAGAGTCCGGAGACCACTCTCTGGATCCTGGAGGTGTTCGGGCGTGGAGCCCGTGCGGTGCCCGGTGCTCGGGTATCTTGGCGATTGCGGGCTCGAGCAGGAGCCACCTGATCTGCTCGGTAAGGATACATCATGTTCGAGCAGCCTTGCGCGGTGTTCGGAAACTGCCGCTGGGACCCTTGGGGGTTTGGTAGCTGAAGTGTGTTCGGCAGCCGGTTGGCTGAAGCCGAGGACACGTGGCGCGAGGGCCATTGCCGCTTTGCCTTGCTGGGTCTTGATGGGCCTATGGGCTTAGGAGGCTAAAAATAGCCTCTACAGATAGCTTTTAGTACTGCAGAATTGGAAGGATTTATGTTTATATAGATGTAGATTGAGAATCATCTTAAATTTATGTATGGAACAATTGAAGATGCATTGTGTTTCCTGAAAAAGGGTATGGCACCTATCTACATATATGTCTATAGATAGAAAGTAGCAATGCCGGTAGTATGCATGTAGTACCCCGGAAAATTCATTAATTAAAAATTATAGATAAATAGAAATTTTATCTATTAATAAATTTAATTAATTAAAATGGTACGCATCATTATTGCATGCGTATAAACCCCTATAAAAATTTCGTAAAAATAGTAGTTATACTTTAAATAATGTTCTCTAATGACCCATCATGAAATTTGGGCGTAGAAAAATCATTTGGACTTAGTTTAAGAATTTATGCGACTTATTAGCATAATTAAGGAATAAGTCGAAGAATCTATTATTTTATGATCCAAAGTGGATTATAAATTAAAATAAATATATGAGTAGACTTTAAATAGTATGGGATGATAGTCCATTGTAATATTTAGACCAATAGATAATCTTGGTCCATTAATATATTCTCTAATTAAAGGATAATTAAAAATCCATTAAGTAAAGTAAGTACATGGGTTGTACAACTAGACTCATTTGAGTTATTGGGCCAAGAGTAAGAGCCCAAATGATGAAGATTAGAAATGTTGGCATGAATAATAATTAATCAAATTAAAAATATGGAGTTACTTGAATAAGTGTGATAAATAGATTTAAATTTGAATAAATGGTGAATAATTGGAAACTAAATCAATACCCATTAAGTTAAATTAGTAATGGGTTTGGTTAATGGACCTAACATGAATTGTTGGGCCCAAATATGAAGATCTCATCATGAGATGGGAAGTAATTAGGCTAAATTCGTACCTAAAAAAAGTAATAAATAGAAAAGGGTTAAGATAATGACTATTTAACTCTTACTTATCTTAAAAAGAGTCATAACCCTAGTCTAACCCAATAGGACTCTATCCTAATCTGAAATTAGGATTTAGATGAGAGACAATTTGGTTAAATATAAGAGACCCAAATTAAATAGGGAAATTCGTAACTATATTATCTCTTAATTAAAAAGGGGTCATTAAAGTACTAATATTACTCATATATATCTTAATAAGAGTCCTAATCCTATCCTAACCCATTACCCACGAAATTAAACCTCTCATCTATCCTATTAGGTGTGATAACGCAAGAAATAAAGGAATAAATATAGAAATTAAAGAGTTGGAAGGAGAAGGAAGAGTTTTAGAGAGGATGGACTCTTGTAGCAACCAAATACATCCTAATACAGCCCTATCAACCCTCATTTTCGTGCTTAGACTTTGGGAGATGAAGGGAGAGACTGGAGAACGAAGGAGCAAGGTGGAAGGAGCTTAGAGCAAGGGATTTCACCCCGTCTTCGTCCAAAAACCCTAGCTTTTCATTCTTGCAACGAAAGGTAGGCAATCTCTCAAGCTAAAATCGTGAAATAATTACCCTAGGTAGACTTCATGTACCTCTTCAAAATCCCTATGTTTCGTTGTATTCCGCTCATCCATTTGGGCGAATTTAATTCATGAAATCCTACTGTTACCATGAACTCGAATCTCATGTTTTCTCTAATCCCCTGCACGTACTTGTTCCCATGCTATGATAAAATTCTCAATGACACTACAGTACAATAGCATTCAAACGCCCTTGGTTTCGTTCTATTTTGATCCCATGGGGGAGAATTAATTCTTTGAATCTCTGTCAGATACATGCACCCAACCCTTCATGATTGCTTGTGAACCCCGTTTATACTTGATCCCAGATCATGATAAAATTATCATAAATACTACATCCTGTTAGCTTTTGAACGCCCATGGTTTCGTAATTTTTTATCATGTATACACCTCTAATTAATTCATTGAACCCTGACTGCGCCTGTTTAGGTCACTGAAAAGTAACTTGATCAATGCATATCTAAACCTTGTCTATTTTCAAATTAATCGTGCATGTTGATAGATATACATGTCTACTTTCGTTTAAAACTGGTTTCGTACTTTTTGGATCACCGTGCGACTGAATTTAGAATGACCCTGTGTCAAGAAGGGTCCACCCAGAGAAAAAGAGAAAAAGGTCGGACATCCCTGATATCGCGGCGGCGCGACCCACCGCGATACTGGGAGGTCGCGGCCGGCTAAGGCGACTCGTTCAGAACGCGGCTGCCTGTGCCGCCGCGATTCCAGCGCAAGCCGCTGTCGCGCCCGGGCTGGCGACCGCGACAGTAATCGCGTCCGTGACCCCGTTGCGATACTCTGACTAACGCGACCGAGCGCCCCGTCGCGACTTGATCGCGACAGGTCACCTCGTCGCCTCTTTACAATTTCGGCCAGGACATTATATTATGCATATACCCCTGCTTTATTTGTCATATAACCTTTGTACAAGTTAAACTATTTACTGTTAAGCTTAATAAATGGCCTGAATATTTTTACTTACTAATATTTAAATAATTCTTATTAATTTAAAAGCCGTGAGCAGGACTTATTCTATTCTCATGATTTCTTTACACTTGCACACTAAACATTATTTATTGTCATTTGACCCTATTAAGTTACTCAATAATGTATCTGGTAATTAAATGAAATTAATTACCTAATTTTCCCTATTATTTAAAAGACACATGTCTTCGCTTTATTCACGTGATTGTACATCGTTACCGTTTTCCCTCGGCCTTCGAGCACTCGAGGCACGACAGACCCGTTTTCTACACACTTTTCTCTTGACTTGGACCACCTCTCCACCGGGAATACTCTCGACTTGACTAGGGACTCCTTGTCAAGGCCTCCGTAAGTTTTCTTGGCTTTGGCGCACGTCCTTAGCCGACGAGCTGGTTGTACCTTTAAATCCTGTTACACTTTTAGGGATCAGTACGATCCAATCGGCCTTAGTGAGATCTCTCTTATCTTGTGATCACGCCGGACCACCTGGCTCGTGTACGCGGCACGGCTAATGTGCGGATGTGACTTCTTCTACCAGACTGCCGGTACCCGACCTGGTGCTGTGCAACCGTTACTATCATGGTTTATCGTTGTTTTACTATTATACCCATATCTCAACTACTATCTGTGTACTCTCATCTATTCACGTTCACTCTACCATCTCGTTTATTCATCTAGTACTCTCTTGAGACTCTTGAGATGTTGTGGCTCTCATTGCTTGTACTATACATGATTGTCTAGCGCCATAATATGGGTCCGGTGACCCTACTGACTTGAATGCATAGTGTGCAGGGCACGGAGAGTGTCTGAGGGGCTCCAATCTAGTTCTAGGGGCAGAGACCCACCCGAAAATACCTGCAGGGGCTATTGACGGTGTTCTGCATTGCACCGGTTCTGACTATGTCGACATTGGCTAGACATTTAATTAGTCTGAGGAGTTCAGACATATTGTACCAGTTCTGTGCTATTAGTGTGCTAGCACTGACTGTTATAACATTAGTCTGAGGAGTTCAGACGTAATGTACTATCGTTAAACGACTACTGTCCCAAAGTGACTATTGTCGTACTCGACTAGTGCACCGTGGTGCAACCATACATGTTATTTCATTACATGTTATCTCTTTACACGCTATCTCTTTACATGCAATTGTTGAACCACTCTATGGTTATCTGTGATCTTGGTATTTTGGTGATAACAAAATATATGATGCATTTAGATGATAACAAAATATATTGTAGAGATAATAAAATATAGGTACTCATAAATATTTTTGCTTCATCTGTGTTGCATCAATCCCTTTAACAGATGATGAGTCTCATCTAATATCATGTTTCATCTGTGTCGCATCAATCTCATAGAAAAATGCTAAGTCTTTCATTGATGCAATATTTGGCGTACTATAATGATAAAATCGATGTTTAATTCATATACATCGATTTCAGTTTTAAGTGCCATAGTAACAAGCGCTATAACGATTTGATCTGATTTCATATAGTGCTACAACGATTTGTTAAGTGAGCGTATCGATTTGTTAAGAAATCGATCTCACAACGATTCGCTAAGTGGCCGTAACGATTTGTTAAGAAATCGATCTCGTAACGATTTGATAAGTGAGTGCAAGGATTTGCTCTCACAACGACTTACTTGCATAACGATTCCATAAGTGAAGACAACGACTTGCCTTCTCGCATCGATCATAACGATTTGCTTACTGTAACGATTCTTTAAGTAGTCACATCGATTTCTTTATTGATCACAACGATTTGCTTGCATAACGATTTCATAAGTGATCACATCGATTTCTTTAGAAGATCATAACGACTCTTCACATAATGTTTTCATAAGTCATGCTCTTAACGATTTCTTCATGGATTCTGTTCAAACACATATTGCCTTTATATTTCAAATATGCTTGGCGCCTAAATGTAAAGTCAAAATATCTTCTGACAGAAAAAGCTGCATGCATATTTCAGAGTCTTGTCAAAAAGATATAAACTACTATTTTCAGCATGTTAGCAGAAAGACAGTGGTATGCACAGTTTATCATAAACACTCTTTTATGCTAAACACTCTCTTCTATGCTGACAGATCTCAAAGACCACCAGAGTCTGATTAAGACAAATGAAGAGAAAGATCAGCAACGACTAGAAGAGCTCCAACGGATCTCTTCAACGGATCTAAAGCTGCTCATATAAAAGATGGAGCATTACTGAAGGAATAGAGAGAGCCTTCCTGAAAATTCTTCAAGGAGTGTACAACTGTGAGAAGAACCTTCACGCCACAAACACTCAGAGAAAAAGATAAGAGCTCGAGCCAAAAATCTACATAAGCTTTTAAAGCAGAAGTCTTCATCGCCTTCAAGCCTTCTTCTCTTCCATTCTCCCTGTGCTCATTGTAATCTTGGGGGAGAGTCTGTGACTGTGAGCTAAGTCCTGAGTGTTCATCTTGTAATAAGCTCTCAGTCTGATCTTTCTTTTCTAAGAAAGATTTCTGTCCAGCTGTAGGACTGTATACAGTGTGTAACCTAGCTAGAGGTTAGTGTCTAGCAGAACCTTGTTGGGGTTTGTACCAACAGGACCTAGCTGGGGGTTTAAGTCTAGCAGAACCGCACTGGGGTTTGTTCCAGGAGGTTTACTTGTGAACCGGTAAAAGAAGTAGGTTTGCTTCTGAGCCTAGAAAAGAAGTGGGCTGCCTTGTTGCCCGGGAAAGAGAAGAAGACCTGGTGGGGTATCCAGAGTGTTGTAGTGTCCTTGAAGGGGACTGTACCTTCGGTTAGTGAAATCTCAAGAGTTTTCTTGGGGACTGGACGTAGGACTTCCATGTGGGAAGGGCCAAACCAGGATAAATCTCCTGTATCCTTTTGTGTGATTGTTCTTTTGCTTCCGCACTGCCACTCTTCATCACACTAACACTAACCAAACTTTTAAGTGTTCACGTTTTGATTTTAGATTGCAGAAAAACCTATTCACCCCCCCCTCCCTCTAGGTTACCTTGCTGCCGGACATAAAGGGCCAACAACAATCTCGTTACACGCTATCTTGATATACAAGCTATCTCGTTACAGGCCACCTTGATACAAGCTATCCTATTACATGTCATTTTGATACATGCTATCTTGTTATACACTATCTTGTTACACGCTATCTCGTTATGTTGTCATCCTAATTTTGCAATACTCTTGCGAAATGTAATATCGTTCACTTGTTATCTTGTACTATTACTCTCTTGACTATATATGATCGTTCTCTCTAGTTAACCCACGTTACAAGACATTAATCACTTAAAACATGCTTGTTTACACGAGATATTAAGTCCTACTGAGCGTTATCGCTCACCCTTCGTTATTTGTTATTGTGTTTTCAGATAAGTCAAGTGACGACCTTACACACAACAGCGGGTTTGGACTGGAGTGATGAGCGTCCTAAAGTCATAGCGATGGAATGTTCTTAGTACCTTAGAGTCTAGTTAGATATTTGCTTTAGATTTCTTTCCCAATGTAATAATGTCGTCGAGCCCTATGTTTTGGCTCTGAATTTAGTGGTTGTAATAGTTTAGAAGAAATATCAATAAAATGATGAGTTTTAATTGCAATTATTGTTCATTAGTTGCTCTGATATTTGCGAATGTATGCGCAATTTACATTACCATACACGTTTTTCATGCCTCCCCGATTTATTCCGCTGCTAAATTGGCGGGGCATGACAATGCATATGAGTAAGTCTTGCTTGAGGGGGTGTGCAAGTACACTATGTCGTGATATCGCCACCTTATCACAGTATGGTACCGGACAGTCACTCGCTGTCTGATATGTGCGCACATCTCTTCCGCGGGATGTGCGCCAAAATTTATGTTATACATATAAAGAGACGTGATTTAAGTGTGCCTCTCAAGAGGTATTGTCCTCATATTTAGGGTTTTGCCATTTAAAAGAGCCCTCTTAGGAGAAGAGATGAGACTTTTACTGATAAGCACACACTTATTCTCACTATCTTTCAATGTGGGACTAAAGAATACCTCTACACACACACCCCCCCCAGTGAAGATAAGGGTGTGCGGGTCTCATGAAGATGAGACACTCGGGTAAGGCACATGGCCTCTCGTTCGTTCCCACAGACGGCGCTAATGAAGAGACGTCGTGATTTAAGTGTGCCTCTCAAGAGGTATTGTCCCCATGTTTAAGATTTTGTCCTTTAAAATGGCCCTCTTGGGAGAATATGTGAGACTTTTGCTGATAAGCACACACTTGTTCTCACTATTTTTCAATGTGGGATTAAAGAATATCTCTACAACATATATACACGTGAAGTAAATAATGAAGTGATAAGTAAATGAGAAATTAATTAGAAGTCCTTGACTGTAATAAGAAAGTGTTTACTGTAACATGATTTAACGTACACTATAATCAAATATAACACTTACTGTAATGAGTTACAGCTCTGTTAGGGATTAGAAAATAAATCAATTATCTATTAGGAACTCCTAATTAATTTGCCCATAAGTAAATGATGAAGTGATAAATACAGTTCAAAAATTGATAAAAAAATATATTTTACAATTAAAAAAAACAATGTGGGGTCTATCATTGTATATTCTTTTCTTTCTTATCATATCTATGTAGACGAATCGCATATGAATGTATCTGTCATTGAAAAGTTAATTTAGCAATTAGTTAAGGTATTCAAATTAAACCATCTGTCATTTAGTCAAACCTAACTTTTCCTCATTCCTAATTTGTGTTTTTTTTTCTTTTAGGAAAAAGGGACTATATAAGGTTAAGGTATCCCTTTAAACACAACACTCTGCCAAGTTGATATATGGATAGAGAATGTGATATACATAAATAAGGATATTAACCAACAAGGAATTCAGGTCTTTTATTTACATTGATTGGTTGGTTGGACAAAAAAGGACATTAACGGGGATTAGAAAGGGATTAGCCAAATAAACTATGGATGGGATCACCTAGCAAATAAACTGAAACAAGTGCACGTTATCTGCTTTCTGGTTATAAAACCAAGTGTGTAATAAGTACTATTATATAGAGAAATAAGGAATATGTATTTAAATTGGTTGTGACTCTTTTAACTCAATGAAATTTAACTTATAAAATTGAAAAAACTGAAACAAAGTAGGATATGAGATGAGGTCAATTTTGTGATCCAGGGCTACACACCTATGACAGAGTTTATCCAACTTGTCATTTTTTTACTAGGATGAACTCAACCTTTTGCTTTATGGGAGATATATGGGTAAGAAAAGATATAGTGACAGATAGGTCAATATTTAAAATGGCTTGATTATTTGGGATAGCCTATCTATATTATTGTTTAAATGTGGTGGTTGTTTCCTGCCACCTAAGCCCAATGCGTCAAGGCCCATCAGTGCCTTCTCTCTGTGACGCGACCTCCCCGTACGGTCCCATGCCTCCGTGCGGATTAGATGCAAGGGGGCCCACGCGCCAGTCACCCCTAGCGGAGCGTTGCCGAGCTCGTCAGCGGACAGCTTCCGAACAGGAGCGTCAATCCTGCTGCGCGGTACAACCCTGGATATCACCGAACAGCACGTTCGAGCCCCATGTGGGTCACCTGCTCGGAAGGTGTGTCCAGAGGGTGCCGAGCAGGCTCTCTGGCTTACGTCGCAGTTATAACCGCCCCAGGCCACGCGTTCCATCATCAAGAGGCACGAACTGCCTGGCATCCCAACGGGCACCTGAGCGCATAACTCCTCCCGTTATGCGCGCCCATCAAGACGCCTTTTCAGGCACGATCTACCAACGTTACGCACGTTGGCCTTGACACCAATGCCTATAAAAGAACAGGTACAGTACTATGCAACGGTACGTTCTCTCTTACGCGAACACGCTTCCATACTCCGAAACCCCCTGCCTTGCAAGCTCTCCACTGACTTAGGCATCGGAGGGTTTCCCCGGTCTTCACCGGGCCCCCTGATCCGTTTCTGGTCTTGCAGGCTCTCGTCCACTCCGGCGATCGTCTTCCCCATCTTCTCTAGTGGAGGCCCGTTTGGCTCAGGCCCAAACAGGATTACACCACCACATTTGGCGCCGTCTGTGGGAATCGACGCAGCCATGGCTCGCAGACGATCCTCATACCAGAACGTGGGGAGCAGGGCGACGAGATCCCGTCAGTCGCGAGGGGACTCTCGCCGGTGATCCCCCCTATTGACGTCGCCATCGCCCCTGCCGACGCTAACCACGACGTCCCTGCACCAGCGGCCGTCGCACCTGCAACTGCCCTTGAAGTAGCAGAACTTCGGGGGCAGATGCAGCAGTTGATGGGCGTCTGCCTCGCCCTGCAGGTTCAGCTGGCAGGAGAAGCGGCCCCGGCGGTTTCCCTGCAGCGCGAGCGGCAGGCGGAATCGTCGCATCGACGCTCTCGCGCCCCCCCGGCGCCTCAAGAGCAGCAGGCTGATTCGCCGCGCCGTTCCCACCGAGCTCCATCGGAAGAGCGAGCACCGGAGCGCCGCGGGCGTTCGCCCCGTCGCTCTATCGCCTCCCCCCGTCTGCCACGATCAGTCGTGGTAGGCAACTCCCACGCGTCCAGACAAGGGGCCCCGCCAACTCCGAGCAAGAGCTCGCCAGGCGCTTAAGGCGTGTGGTCGACCTCGAGCGCCGCATGGACGCGATGGTTCAGCGCGCGGAGGGGAAAGCTCCGGCGGAGGATGACTTGGACTTCCGCTCCCCTTTCAGTAGGGAGATCCTGGAAGCTCAGGTCTCCTCCAAGCTCCCTCTGCCCACCATCGCACCCTACGACGGCACTACCGACCCGGCCGACCACATCCACGGCTTTGAGTCGCACATGGTGTTCCATGGAGCATCAGATGCGCCCAAGTGCAGGGCCTTCCCTGCAACTCTCAAGGAGACCGCCAGGGCCTGGTTTGAAACCCTCCCGGCGGGCTCCATCACCTCCTTCCGCCAACTAAAGAAGTCCTTCCGGGACAACTTCCTTGGCGGAAGGTCGCAGCCGCGAACAACGGCTTCTCTCCTAGCCGTGCGCCAGAAGAAAGGCGAGGCACTCTGGGACTTCGTGAAGAGGTTCCGAACAGAGGCGCTTCGCATCTCGCGCCTGGACGTCCCTCTGGCAACCAGTGCCCTCATCCAGGGCACTCGCGACGGCTTTTTGCAGAGGACCCTCGGCGTCCAGCAGCCCGCTACCCTCGCCGAGCTGCTCTCCATCGCACAGCGCCACGCGGCTTGCGAGGAAAGCCTAGCAGCGAGTAGGGCCGAGCAGGGGGAGCTGTCGGATAAGAAGCGGCCTTCCGACAACGGTTCCGACCGAGATTGGAAGAAGGGACGACGCAATGGTGATTCTCCGCGTCGTCTGCGCCCCTTCACCAACTACACCCCCTCACCGTGGCACCCGAACAGATCCTGGCAGAGATCCGGAAAGAAGCATTTGTTCGGTGGCCACAAAGGATGCGCTCCGACCCCCGGAAGCGCAATCAGAACAAGTACTGTCGCTTTCATCGCGACCACGGCCACGACACCTCCGAGTGCCGCCAGTTTAAGGACGAAATCGAAGACCTTATCAAGCGTGGCTATCTTGGGCGGTTCGTGCGCCGGAATGAAGAGCGCCCCAGACGCCGAGAGCGTACTCCTGAGCAGTCGATCAACAATGAGCCCCATGGGCAGGAGATCAACGTGATCGTGGGAGGCTTCGGCGCAGGCGGCGAAAGCACTCGAAGCCGACGCGACTACGCAAGGCGAGTGCATGTCGTAGATAGGCTCTCTGCACCTCGGCCGGCTCCATATCCCGTCAGTCCTACGCGCGCACAGCCCGAGGAGGCTATAACCTTCTCGGACGAAGATCTTGTAGGGGTTACGACCTCACACACGGATGCGTTGGTCATTTCGGCCACCATCAACCACTGTAATGTGCGCCGGATTTTGGTGGATAATGGAAGCGCCCCCGATGTCTTGGCTTACGACTGTTTTGTCCTCATGGGCCTGAGAACCGACCAACTCACCCCTGTAAACTCGCCTTTGTTCGGCTTTTCGGGAGTTTCGGTCCAGCCCATGGGAAGGGTTCGCCTCCCAATCACCTAAGGGACGGCTCCGAGGGTTGTGACCAAGATTGTTGACTTCTTGGTCATCAACAGCATGCCTGGATACAACGCCATCCTCGACAGAGGTTTGATCGGGCGCATCAAAGCAGTACCTTCGTCACTCCATCAGAAGATGAAGTTTCCTACTCCGAGCGGAGTCGGCGAAGTGCTCGGGTGTCAGCGCGAGTCTCACCGTTGCTATGTTCTCTCCTTAAGGGACAAGCAACCACTCGCTGATCCAGCCCCTCCAGCGACCGATCAACCTTCCACCAGCCGAGGAACCCCTGCTGAAGATTTAATCCCCATCCAGGTAGACGAAGACCCCGAACACGTCCTATATATTGGCGCCTTACTTACAGAGGCCGAGCAGCAGCGCTACACAGCCTTCATGCTGGCCAATTTGGATGTGTTCGCCTGGTCTGATGATGAGCTCCCGGGCATCCCCCCGGAGGTAATGGTCCATCGCCTCCGCCTGGATCCCCGGATCCCACCAGTCCAGCAAAGGGGGCGACCTGTGAACCGAGAACGGCAGACCGTGATTCAGGATCACGTAGTCAAGAGCCGAACTGTTGGGCTCCTCCGAGAAGCCCAATATCCAAGATGGATCTCCAACGTGGTCCTCGTACGCAAGGCCAACGGTAAATGGCGTGTGTGCGTGGATTACAAAGATCTCAATAAAGCAACGCCCAAGGACAACTTCCCTCTGCCGCGCATTGACCAGCTGGTGGATGCTACTTCCGGACACGAGCTTCTCAGCTTTTTGGATGCCTACTCTGGTTACCACAAGATCAGTATGCATCCCCCGGATCAAGACGCCACGACGTTCGTCACAGACCTAGGCTTATACTGTTTTACCAGAATGCCTTTCGGTCTAAAGAACGCGGGCGCGACTTACCAGCGGCTGGTCAACAAGATGTTCGAGCAGCAGATCGGGCGCAACATGGAAGTCTATGTGGATGACATGCTGGTCAAAATGCTTCCGAGCACTGACAACATTTCCGACCTCCAGGAAACTTTCGCAACTCTGCGAAAGTACAATATGAAGCTCAACCCTGCCAAGTGCGCGTTTGGTGTTCGGTCGGGCAAGTTCCTCGGTTTCCTCGTGTCAAACAGAGGAATAGAGGCAAACCCGGAGAAAATCCAAGCCGTGCTTGAGATGAGCAGTCCAAAGACAGTGCGCGACGTCCAACGTCTGATAGGACGTCTTGCTGCACTGAACCGGTTCATGTCCCGAGCAGCGGAAAGAAGTTTTAACTTCTTCAAGTTGCTCCGAGGCCCTAAAAGCGCCTCGAAGCAAGGGGGGCAAGTACGGTGAACTGAAGAATGCGAGGCTGCCTTCACCGAGCTGAAGGCATACTTGGCAGCCCCTCCTGTTCTCTCAAAGCCTGTGCTCGGGGAACCTCTGTTCGTGTACCTTTCGGTCACCGAACACTCCATCAGTGCAGTCTTGATCAGAGAAGTGGGAGCGGCGCAGCATCCGGTATACTACATCAGCAGGGTCCTCCAAGAAGCTGAAAGGAGGTACCCCAGAGCAGAAAAACTCGCCCTTGCTCTCGTCACGACTGCTCGGAAGCTTAGGCCCTATTTTCAGGCCCATTCCATTACAATTCTAACTGATCAGCCGCTGAAATCCATCCTTCAGCGGCCGGAGGCTTCCGGCAGGTTGGTTAAGTGGGCGATAGAGCTTGGTGAGTTCGACATTAGCTTTCGACCGAGGACGGCGGTTAAAGCGCAGGCGCTAGCAGACTTCGTGGCGGAATGTACCCTTCCGGCCGAGCAGGATCCACCGTTGGCAGACGAACCCCCATGGGAGCTTTACGTTGACGGATCCTCTTGTGTCACTGGAAGTGGAGCGGGTTTGGTCCTCACCTCCCCGGAGGGGTTAGGGTTCCAATATGCCCTTCGTTTCCGCTTTCCGGCCTCCAACAACGTGGCCGAATACGAAGCTTTGATGTCCGGTATCCGCATGGCTAGGCACCTTGGAGCCATTCGGCTTAGAGTCTTTAGTGACTCTCAACTGGTTGCCAGCCAGGTGAGCAGACAGTTCGGAGCGAGGGAACCCCGCATGGCTCAATACCTCCAACATGTCAAGAGCCAGACAGAGAGCCTCGAATACTTCGAAGTTATACATGTTCCACGGGAGCAGAATGCGCGAGCTGATGCACTGGCCAAATTGGCATCTTCAGGTGACAACGCCCCGTCCCGCTCCGTGTTTATCGAAGAGCTCGCCTTACCGAGCACGGAGGTTGATGTAGCCGCCATAGAAACGGGCCCACCAACTCCGAGTTGGGTGGACCCTCTCTTGGCGTACTTTCTCCGGGGTGAGCTTTCGCCCGAACAGGGCGAAGCTCGCAAAGTCAGGATGCGCTCTCAGCACTTCACCCTCGTAGAAGGCAAGCTGTACCGACGGTCCCTTGCAAGACCTCTTCTGCGTTGCCTCAACCCTGAGGAGGCCCTTGCAGCCACAGAAGAAGTCCACGAGGGGCTGTGCGGAAGCCACCTGGGGGGCAGAACGCTAGCGCGCAGCATCATCCGAGCAGGGTTCTGGTGGCCTTCTCTTCAGAAGGATTGCATGTCCTTTGTCAGGAAATGTCCAGAATGCCAAAAGTTCGGAGAACTCATCAAGCAGCCTACCGAACAGCTTCACAGCCTGTTCGAGCCGCGCCCTTTCGCCAAATGGGGCATTGATATCTTGGGTCCCTTCCCAGAGGCCCAAGGGGGGAAGAAGTTTCTGTTCGTGGCCATCGATTACTTCACCAAGTGGATCGAGGCCGAACCTGTTGCCACAATCACCGAACAAGCCGCATGGAAGTTCGTATGGAAGAACCTCCTCTGCAAGTTTGGCGTCCCAAGGGTGATCACTTCTGACAACGGGAAGCAGTTCGACAGCACCTTCTTCAAGCAGAAGTGCGCCGAGCTCGGGATCTACAACCACTTCACCTCCGTGGCTCATCCCCAGGCTAACGGTTTGGTCGAAAACGCCAACCGAACACTGCTGCATGGGATCCGCGCGAGAGTGGAGGCTGCAGGTGGATCGTGGATCGACGAGCTCCCAAACGTCCTTTGGTGTCACCGAACGACTGCTCGGGTAGCTATACGGGAAACACCTTTCCACTTAGCCTACGGCTCGGAAGCAGTTGTACCTCTGGAAGTAGCCCTTCCAACCATCCGAACAACCCACTTCGACGAAGCCGCCAATAACCGTGCCCTTCGAGAAAACTTGGACATGCTGGGCGAACGACAAAGCGACGCCAGCATTCGCCTCGTTTCTTATCAGCAACGACTCGCACAGTACTACAACGCGCGAGTTCGGGAAAGGCGGTTCAATGTGGGAGATTTGGTTTTGCGCCGCTGTTCGGCTTCGGATCCCCGAAGAGCAGTCGGCAAACTTGCCATCAAATGGGAAGGACCTTATCAGGTCACCCATGTCCTCGGAAAAGGCTCATATAAGCTAACTACCCCTAGTGGCGAAGCCATACCCAGGACTTGGCATGTCTCTAACCTTAAGGCTTATCATTTATAAAAGCCTTCTTTCAGCATCCTACCTCTCTCCTCCCTACTTCTGTTATTTCATAAGCATTTGGCATATACACCTGTTCGGAATCTCCTTTACGGTTCCCAACGATCTGCGTCTTACATGCAATGCTTATGAAGCTAACGGACTCCGATCCAAGCAGGAACAACCAACAAAAAGGGAGAAGATAGAGAAAGTGAAGCTATAAGACAATCTCATGAGCAGAAGATTTCATTCACAAAAAGTTTTTTGCTTACATACGGGCCCTTCTTGGCCGCGGTTACAAAAAGAGAGCATAAGAAGGACATGGAACAGGAGAAAGCTAAGGAGCCTGTTCGGAGGGGCCGGCACCTTCATCTAAAGAAGGCATTCGCCCAGATTGGAATTGCGCGAAGTGCACATCAGCCAAGCGGGCATCATTGGTCCGGCGCCTACACTCCCGAACAGCGGCCTCGAAAGCTTCTCGGGCGCGCTCGACCCAGGATAAGCTCTCTCCGAACTCCCTCCCAGCGTTGAGACCTACTCTGTAGCAGCGGGCCCCATACTGCTCCAATTCCTCCTTATAATCAGATCCGGTTTTGTAATCCGCCACGGCACGGACCCCGGCATCCGAGATCACCTTGGCCAGAGCATCCTTCTCGGCCCGGGCCACGATGACATTCAGCTCCGAAGCTTGAAGGGCAATCTTGAGGTTCTTCACCTCCTCCTCAAAATCCGCCTCGCGAGCCTTGTGCCTCGCCGTGAGGTCCTTGCAGAAAGCCGACTGCGCTTTGTATAGGTATTTCTGCTTCCGAGACCGAGCGGCCATAGCCTTCAGAACGCCCAGCGATGTGGATATGCCCTCCACAAGAGCCTCCAGATCGACGTCGCTTGCCACGTCATCATCTTGGTTCTCGGGATGGTATTCTTCTATTTGCACCTCCAGAGTCCTTTCGGCGGGAAGGTCCTGACACCTCGCTAGGCGATCAAGGTAAGAGGCAGTCGGGCTAGGGGGCAGCTTCCTTGCGACATTTCGACGCGACGAAGCGTCGCTTCCAGCGCCGCCACCGAGGGCACCTCGGGGAGTCTTTGGTGCAGCACCTCCCTCAGAGGCCTATCATCGTCCCCAGAGCTCTCGTCTCCAGTCGCAGCAGCGGCAGACGGGATCGGGGCGGCATCAATCACAAGGTCCTTCTGCCGGCCCAACTCGGAGGTCATGGCAACAACGCTCGTCGAAGCCGAAGCTCGACCCGCCCCAACGGCCTCCTGCCTTGTTGTCGGCTGCACCTCCCCACCGTCTTCGGTAGCGGAGGCTACAAGGGCTGTTGCACGGCCCTCCTCGGCATCTCCCGGAACTTGAGCGCTTTCCTCCCCGAGGACGGCTGCACTCTCGCCGACTACAATATCCTCAGCAATCACCTCGGCTGCATCCTCGCCGACTACACGCCCTTCGGTGATCACTGAGGTGGGGGGCATGGGGGGCAGGATGTCTCCACTTCCTTGCGGAATATCCCCCCTTGGAAGAACTGCCTCGCTAGAACCGCAATCAGCTGCTGGCGCAAGAGTGAAGTCTGTGGCGACCGCCCCGTCCTCGGCACCGAGCTGTGCGCCCTCGTCTGGCGCGCCACCCTGCTCAGCGCTCCCTTCACCGGGCAGGACTTCTTGGGTCTCGCGCACCGGCGACTTCGCCCGCCCTCCGGAGCGGTCCGATTCATCGCTGACCATAATCAGGCCCAGCTCGGCGGACATCTTCATGACCTCCTTCGAACGGTCCACAGCTGGAGTTGCGGAAGCCCTCTCCTCGGGCGTCCCCGTACGCTGGCGAGAGCTTCGAGCCAGCAGAGGCTCAAGATCCACCTCTTCATCCTCCACTGCCGCGGCGCTCTCTGCAACGTGCAGCATCGACTTCGTCGCCTTCTTCTTCTTGCGAGCCCGGGGCTCGTAGGACACCTCCTCTTCGGAGGTGCGGCCCCCGGCCTGCGACTCCACCCGGGCCGCCTTGCGCTTCTCCTTCCTCTTCGGTTGAGGGAGAGAAGCCGCCCCTGCGGTCGTCGCCGTCTCAAGTGCCTCCTTCGCGGCACCTCCTCTCGCCACGGTCTTCGCTTTCTGCGCGGGCCCCTTCGCGGAGCCTCCCTCGTCCAGCCTTACTAAGCAAAGGTTAACGGGGATCATCTCGGCATAGTTTGCCATCTCCTTCTGGTCCCGACCAGCAGCTATTTCTTCGTCGTCTAGAAGAAGCAGAAGAAGGGTTAGAACCCATGTATGTGAGAAAAGAAAACGAGCAGAGCAGCAGAAGACTTACCCCAGGCGTGGCTAAGCTTGCATTTCACAAGCTTGTACTCGGTCAGGTACCCCTCGGCGTGGTTCACCCCGACCGTGTTCAGCGACTGGGAGGCCGCGGCTGCCTCCCGAATCAAGAAAGGGGTCATGTCCTCCTTCCTCAGGGGCTCCACCACCCTCACGGGGAAGTCCCACTCGG
The DNA here is from genome assembly GCA_014218235.1 of Colocasia esculenta. Lineage (NCBI taxonomy): Eukaryota > Viridiplantae > Streptophyta > Magnoliopsida > Alismatales > Araceae > Colocasia > Colocasia esculenta. The sequence goes on along the minus strand of CM024766.1, from coordinate 6,235,743 downwards.
GGATGTTCGCTCCCTTTCTTCGCCCCACGGAGAAGAGGCGCCCTGTCCACCCCTTGTTGTTGGACAGTCGGGGCGAGAAGTTGATCCGCATCCGGTTTGTACGGTGTTTTACGTACACGATCCCCATCCCGGACTGCAGGGAGCACGCCAGGCTGAAGTGATTCCGGAAGATCTCTGCAGTCGCTTCGATCTTCCTCTTCCTGCATATGATGCAGAAGACGAATATGGTCCTCCACGAGTTGGGCGTCATCTGAATAGGCGCCACTTTCCAGCTCCGGAGCAGCTCCTTTGCAATCTCCGGCATTGGCAGCCGGAGACCAGCCTCCAGCAGGTCCAGTGAAAGCACGAAGCACCCCGGCCTCGTGGTTAGGTACGACTCGTCCTCACGCATCAGGACGATGTCGTACTCCTCACCTATCCGGAAGCGCTCTCGGAGACCCTCGAAGCTCCGATACTTCGCTGCTTTCGCTCCCACCGGCGGCATCTCGCTGGCTTCAATGATCTCCTTTCCCTTCTGGGCCATTACTGGAAGGCGGAGAGCACAACGCACGAAGAAGAAGAAGAAGTACGGGAGTGAAGGAAAGCTTGAGGGAGGAGATGGCGAGCGGCTTGGGAAGCAGTGGACTCTGGAAAACTTTTCGAAGACGAAGACCCCGCTCTCACCCCCTCCCTTTCCTTATAAGGAAGGTGAGGCGCGAAATTCGAAGCGGGGCTGGAAACGGCGTTTCCCTCCACTCCAAGTCTCTTCTCGAATGACCCGCGGGTGACCGTTTGGGCCTGGCGTGTGACGTTCCGGGTTTGACACGACCCACTTGGTCATCATGAAAGCCTCGTCTTCGAGGTGAACCCCTCTGTAAAAGCGCCACTACAGGTCTGTTCGGATCTCCGAGGACGATACCGCATTTATGGCGAAGATGACACCCGAGCAGGGCGCCGCCCTCAAGCGCCCCGGCTTCTGAGCCACTTGAGGGCGTGGGGGGCAAGTGTGGTGGCTGTTTCCTGCCACCTAAGCCCAATGCGTCAAGGCCCATCAGTGCCTTCTCTCTGTGACGCGACCTCCCCGTACGGTCCCACGCCTTCGTGCGGATTAGATGCAAGGGGGCCCACGCGCCAGTCACCCCTAGCAGAGCGTTGCCGAGCTCGTCAGCGGACGGCTTCCGAACAGGAGCGTCAATCCTGCTGCGCGGTACAACCCTGGATATCACCGAATAGCACGTTCGAGCCCCATGTGGGTCACCTGCTCGGAAGGTGTGTCCAGAGGGTGCCGAGCAGGCTCTCTGGCTTACATCGCGGTTATAACCGCCCCAGGCCACGCGTTCCATCATCAAGAGGCACGAACTGCCTGGCATCCAAACGGACACCTGAGCGCATAACTCCTACTGTTATGCGCGCCCATCAAGGCGCCTTTTCAGGCACGATCTACCAACGTTACGCACGTTGGCCTTGACACCAATGCCTATAAAAGAACAGGTACAGTACCATGCAACGGTACGTTCTCTCTTACGCGAATACGCTTCCATACTCCGAAACCCCCTGCCTTGCAAGCTCTCCACTGACTTAGGCATCGGAGGGTTTCCCCGGTCTTCACCGGGCCCCCTGATCCGTTTCTGGTCTTGCAGGATCTCGTCCACTCCGGCGATCATCTTCCCCATCTTCTCTAGTGGAGGCCCGTTTGGCTCAGGCCCAAACAGGATTACACCACCACATTTAATAATTAAAGTTGTGAACTCAAACTTTACATGTGTATCATAAGTTTGTTGTCAGAGATCAAATATCTCTTTCCATATATTTAGGTGGATTTTTTGTTAAAGAACAAACGGCAAATAAAGCACTTCTATGGTTTCCCAGTGAGGATAGAAAGGGAATGGCTCTTTGGGTCTTATACTAGCACCTAATTGTTGGAGAAACAATAGATAGTAGGCACGCATCATGGCATATCAACAGAAAAATAGAATGATGTAAACATTGTGACATATGTGATCAGATCCGATACATCAACAGGCAGAACCACAATAGAAGATAATAAACAACAACATGGTTAGCATGGTTAACAAGTGAACAATAATACAACAAAATGAATAACCATGGAGGCATTTCATAAGAAACTAGTCTTAGAGAAAATATCGCCCTCACTATATAGTGTGATTGGATACAGACAATCTTCCCCCAAGATGCAACCACAAATAGCAAGATTGATCTCACACAAGACCTCGTAAAGCAAAAGTTATTCACAAAAAACTTGAGTCTCTACTTATTGGAATAGACGAAGGCTTTAGGGCGGAAAAGCATACACCAAACGTCGAAAGTGATATGCGTCACAGTAGAGAACGAGAGTGTAGGGCGCAAGCGAAGGGGTGTCGGACATCGGGGATGACAATTGATCATCGAAGATCGTAACAAGAGACCTATCGTTAGAGGTAAACAATTCCCTCGCGATAGCAGTAATCGTGGTCAAGCTAAAAGAGAAAGAGGAAATGAAAAGTCCAAGCATTTGAAGCAGGTAATCGCCCACGATCTCTCTCTTGGCCTCTTAAACCCGATCGCTTATGCCCAACTCGAAAAATGAGCCACTTCAAGGACGGGCACAGTCCCTTTATTTCCCAAGCTAGGGAAAACATGAAAACATAAAAAGAAGCCCAGAAGACCGACCCATTACCACCTCACATGTGCGCACCCAGCAAGGCCAGACGTGCATGTGTGAACCCAGCCCGATCCGGCATGGCGGGCGGGTACGTGTGTGTGGTCTTGGGTATACCTTCTCCTAGTTCCTTTGGATCAAGTTCTTAAAAACACAAGGAGTTATAAGGCCTTCCACTTTATTGTGGTTTCCAATATGGAATAATGCCCCACATACACGCACAAAGAGGGTGACACAGGTGACTCTCTCGTGCTACAAAGTCCAAGGTGTCAGTAATGCCTGACAACAAAGTCAGTGAAAAATAACACTCTCACCTCATAATGGAGTCGAGGTGAGTGGGCCGGCCCAGGACAGCCATGAGGCTTCCCTCGGATGGAAAAACCGAGAGGGGAGGTCGGACTCTATCATGGCCTCGGACCAGGGCCAGGGCAGTAAGGTCAGCCCCGACCTCCTCCCATGCACAATCCCTCGCCTTCCGACATCCAAGGAGGGGAAGACCTAGTACGATGGCTTAGGCGGTCCCATCTGAGGACGTGCCACACTAGCTGGTGGCATGACTAGTATAGAGGCACTCTCCAGAATGACGACAATGTGCACTCGGTACCGGAGCCACGCACGTCGGGAATGGTGATGAGGGATTTCTGGTACGATGTTATGGCTCTACCTACCGTGGACCAAGACGATATATATTGGCCCTAGGCCCCACTCTTCGGACCGAAGGGCAATCAAAATGTTTATATATAGAGAAGGCACTCAACTAACAAGGAGGTAAGTAGTCTTCACCATTGACACCATACTCCTTGGTGAAAGACTAACTTGGGTGTTGGAGTGTCTCTCCAGTTAGCTCTCTCGATAGGCTTGCAAGTCGCAGGTCCCAACTGCATTTCTCGTCAGCTACGAGCTGGCTTTCCCGACTTCACATTGACCCTGACCGACGTCCCTAGAGCAATCGTAATAGAGGGGAAAATCTCTCTCTTCAAATATTGAATTTACCCATTCTTCAAAGTTCTCACCCTTCTTCTATCCAACATTCCCCCACAAGGTCAGAGTTTGCTAACAGGGAATACAAAAAGAGAGACACATATCATGCTTTTATTAAAATACCATTTGGGTTTAAACTTTTAACTAAGTATTCCAAATCTTGTCCCCACAAATCAAAGTGAATTAGATCTTGAACTTGATTCTTTTAAGTGAGGATTGTCATTGGAAACAACATGATATAGGTAAAGAAAGTAATCTCCAGGGTGTTGGATCATTAGACAGCTACTTCACCCTAAAGAGGGGATGAATAAGATGATCTAGAAATCTGATTAGCAAATAACAGCCACTAGAAAATTTCTTAGGTTACTGGTTAGTAAACATGTGTAGAAAAGATAGTAGGCACGAAAGCAAACACACACACGAGAACACAAAGATTTATCCTGGTTCAGGTCTCCCATCTGATGGGAGTCCTATCCAATCCCCAAGAACACTTGGGATTTTCCACTAACCTATAACCAAGTTAAATACACTGATGCCAATTGATCTTCCCTTATCTGAAGGGGCACTCACCACTTGCACTAGCAAGTCTTCACTTCACAAGAGGGATATACACACACTTGCCCTAGCAAGTCTTCCCTTAATCTTAATGGGTACACACAGAGTACAAATCCCCTTGTCAATTCTGCCACTTGCCCACGCAAGTCTTCTCTTAATCCAAAGGGATACACACATGGTACAAACCTCTTGCCGGTTCCACAAAGCAAGCTTGTATAGAAGAGTGCCTTGATGCTCAAAAGGATCAAGCAAGAAACTAAGTAATACAAGAAGTGCTCGACCTGATCAAAGTAAGGCAAATAACGAGAAAGAGAGAGAAATGAATGAGCTCGGTGTAGCTACGATCTCTCTTTTGCAAATGGTGGACACTCACTGGATTTTGCTTGAGATGCTCAAGTCCACCACTGTTGGAAAGCTAGGAGTTGAAACTTGAACGTCGCATATTAGAAGATCTTTTAGCGCATAAAAACATCTCGGATCCACTTGTTATTCTTCTCGTTATTCTGTGCTCCTTTATATTGCACTACGATTCTTCAGCTTGATCAGGTCTTCTTATATAGGCTTCTTAAACTCTAGACCGTTGGACAAATTTTGCCGTTGCAAAAACTTGATCGCTTAAAAGTAGATTCGAATGTTGCATTGTGTATTCTTCATCAAGGTCGGTGCAGTTGTGGGCTACTTAAGTCTTGTAGGTTTTCTTTCCAAGCTTCCCACGTCATGGTCATGTCTTTCATACTTTTGAGGCTTGCTACATTTAATGTTCTTGCATGGAACCTAAGACATGAAAACAAGGCTTTTCTTTCTGATAGATATCTTGGGTCAGAGATAAGAACAAACGATGCCATATCATGTATAAGAGAATAATTTAGTGTACTTGAGTTGTGCACTTTCCACTTGTATTTCTCCCCTCCTATTGGATGGATGCATTGTGCCCTCTTTCTATTAGCCAATGGGAGGGGAGAACTACAAGTGGAAAGTGCACAGCTCAAGTACACTAAATTATTCTCTTATACATGATATGGCATCGTTTGTTCTTATCTCTAACCCAAGATATCTATCAGAAAGAAAAGCCTTGTTTTCATGTCTTAACAAAGAATACTACATATACCTACTACTGTCTTTTCACATAAACTTTATATATGGAGAAGAATTTAGTGCACTTGAGTTGTGCACTTTCCACTTGTACTTCTCCCCTCCTATTGGATGGATGCATTGTGCCCTCTTTCTATTAGCCAATGGGAGGGGAGAACTACAAGTGGAAAGTGCACAGCTCAAGTGCACTAAATTCTTCTCCATATATAAAGTTTATGTGAAAAGACAGTAGTAGGTATATGTAGTAGTCTTTGTATATCTATTTTTTAATGTAAAAAATAGTATTGCATATAATTGTATTATAAGCATAGTAGACAGCCTTTCTGCACAATAAGTGCCTTGACTAAAGAGAAAAGAAATAATAAAACAATCATACTTTTTACCACGACTGAGATTCTAAAATGACACATCTATATTACACAAATTAACCAATGTGAACATGGAAGTATTTCATTTTAAACAAATAAATATAGAACTTTAGTCATTCTTATGTTTTTCATACATGTATGGCTCGGCAAAAAATTATCTTGAATTATTATAAATTATTTCATTAAATATGTCATGATATAGGAAAATATTAAAAATGTTGTTTATCTCTGACACACAATTAAATAAAACAATATTTAGACAATTATGCCATTTTATAATTAAATATATGAAAAATAATGTTATACATATAAGTCGCATGATTTATATTCAAAGATTCGGAGGACCCCGGTTGGGTCGATCGGTTAGAACTCTTGCTTAAAAGCAAGAGGTTCCGAGTTCGATTCCTGGGGGGTGGTTTTACCTGATTTACATGCAATCTTCGAGGTGTGTAAATCCGGGATTTTTCTGGTCAAGTGAGGTAAGGGTAATACGGGTATACGGAAAGTAGGAGCTACCAAGTCCTGACCTTGGAGTTCACGAACACCAATCCTTAAGTCCACAAAGCCACACGGGACGGGATTTTCTCGTTATCAAAAAAAGATTCGACTTCTACAGAAAGATAAGAAAGTATTTTTAAGTCATAGAAAACTGTGAACATCAGTTGAAGTAAGAAAGTAGAGTTGAAATGTCAAAAGATGTTATGCAGTTGAAGTTAAAAGATTGACCCTATAAAAGTTGAAAATAAATCATCAATTGAAAAGCTACTCGGTGTGGTCAGAAAGGTGACAGACACTTTCCACACTAATCAGAAACTTGACCGAGGAGCATATTACATATCCTATTCGCTTGGTAAAGCCTCATCGAGGACAATTGGTCAGTGTTTTGGAATCCCTAGCTTCCGAGCAGTGGTCTTTGAGGTGCAAGGTCGTGCTCGGTTGCCTCTGAGATGTCTAAGGTCATCGGCTTCTGAGCAGGAGCCTTCGAGACACATGGTCGTGTTCGGTTGCCTCTAAGATTTCTGAGGACATGTAGAGGATGAGCATTGACTCGGAGAAAGAAGCATGCTCGGTTGCCTCTGAGATGTTTGAGGACATGTGGAGGATGAGCAGCGACTAATAGAAAGTGGTGTGCTCGGTTGCCTCTAAGATGTTCGAGAACACGTGGAGGACGGGCAGCAACCAAAAGAAAGTGATGTGCTTAGTTGCCTCTGATATGTTCGAGGACGCATGGAGGATGAGCAGCCACCAAGAGAAAGTGTCATGTTCAATTACTTTTGAGAGGTCCGAGCAATGAAAAAACAAGGTGTGCAATAAAACACCTCCTCACTATTTCATCAGTCGAAATGTTGTTTGTAAGTTGAAGAGAAAAATGTCGGCCAATATTGAAATGATACTTCGACTCAAGATATATGTCTTTGTTAATTAGTTGAAGATGAACTTCAACTTGTTATACTCTGTAGATTTTAATGACCACAAAACACCAATTGTTGTTCTTGTTTAAGAAGCTCACAAAGCACCAATTCCTATTCATGTTAATGACTTAAGTAATTGATTTGTTATATATAATGTGATGGTCTAATGTATATGTTAAGTGTGCAGAAAATAGGCCAAAGTTGCACTGGTAAGCAAACATTTAGAAAGGCCAAGGCTTGGACAGAACAAAGTTGAAGACTAGGGCTGCCAATGGATATCTGCTTTCCGACTTTTCGATCCGTTTCTGACATTTTCATATCTGTTTTTTTTTTCGTTTTTGATTACTTTCCATTTTTTCGTTTCCATTTTTCGATATATATATATTACAAACTATATACTCTTAAAATATTATTTCTTAATATGAAAAAAATTTAGACTAAGTTTTTAGCTTATCCTTAATTTGTAAATATAATATAATTACCTTGTCTATCTTGTAGCATTTATTATGCCTATTATTATCAAAGACATCCATTTTACCACTACTTCTAATGCTATATATATCTACCATTTGATTGTACCAAATGTTTCTGATTACTTTTCATTTCCAATTTTCTTACAAGAAATAGATGCGAAAGTGTCATTTCTGATTCTGACTCTGACCCATTGGCAGCACTATTGAAGATTGACTAAAAAACTAATAGTCGGTTGACCGAACTCTAACTATCGATCGACTGATTGTCCCAGTGAGTTCCGTCTAGAAGCCAAGTGAAAACCGATCGACCGAATTTCGAAGAACGGTCGACCGAAATGATGACATTGATTGGAGAAGACAAGTGTTCTAGTTGATGAAGAAGAACTCCAATTGATTGATGAAGAACCAATTGATTGGTGAAGGAACTTCCGATTGGTGACCAACCTGAAGAACGGTCAATTGATCCATATAAAATGGTCGACCGATCCTTTCTAGCCAAGAATGATTGACCGAACTCTGATTTTCAGTCTACCGATCCTTCTAGGGAATTGCTTCTAAGGACAAGACTAAGAACAGTCATTTGAACTCCAATAATCAGTAGATCGATGTGCATAATTGATTTGGACTACATACTATTTTGAAGAACGGTCGACCGAACTTTAAAAATCTGTCTATCGATTTCGTTGACGTAGTTTCTTAATTTGAATAGACTCCTTCTTTATTAGGACTCTGGCTGAGGATTTGTCCAAGATTCTTTCTCTTTAGATGTGGGGCTATAAATACAAGTGGTTCTGAAGCCCTAAAAGAGATCCCCAATCGTACAAGAAAGTTATATCCCTTTAAACTAGGGTTTTTGGGCGATCTTCTAAAGAAGCCTGCTACAGACCTCAAGATCAAATGTGTAGAACATTTTAGCTGTTGTGCGAGGTTGCTATCGAGTACCAAAGGTTGTGTTGCATCAAAGCAATGCCCAGAAGGCTTCGTTGGATAGTCAAAGTTATGTTTTTCATCGACACTCAGTTCACGACAACAACTCTTCATCTCTAGATAGGGGAATCTATACACTAGTGTTCTCTTCCATATTCCTCATGTCTCTTAGTTTTTGTTCTTAACTGAACTAGAATAGTCTGTGTGTGTGTGCTCGGTTTGTGAGCACATGGTTAGGTTTGGATTCTTGTACTCATTAAACAAGAAATCGTGTGGGTTTGGTGTTGTGCCTGAAAACAACCGTGTGGACAAGGGTTTGTAATTCGTACCCAGGAAACAAGTTAGTGGAGAATTCTTCACAAGGGTGTGGGGTAGTGGACATAGGTGCATATGTGGTGTGTTGGCCGAACCACTGTAAATCTTGCATGCATATGTGTGGTTTGATCCTTCTCATCTACCTCCATTTTACACACGTTATGATAGTTGATTACATTGGTTTTGTCTGAAAGTAATTTATGTTTCCATTGTACAAGATATGTTGTTTACTCTGTTTAAATCTAATAGGCAAAAAAATTCTTTTAACTTGTAATCAACCAATTCATCCCTCCCCTCTTGGTTGGTAGCGTATACGTTTCTTTCAATTGGTATCAGAGTAGGGCTCTTAATTATAAGAGTGATCTTGTGTGCGATGGCCAACAAGGATTTCATACCTGAGGGAGACTATATCCACCGTCCATCTTATTTTGATGGCAGCAACTATCTATATTGGAAAAACCATATGCACGTCTTTCTCATGACTCAAGATTATGAGATCTAGAAAGTCATGAGTATTGGTCCATACGTATTGCGAGAGGACGAGAGAAAGTGGATAGAAAATAATATTAAAAAGTCCATGATTAATTTCAATGCTATGAATATTATGTAATGTGCTATTCACCCTGATGAATGTTCTCACGTCTCCATGTGCAGCTCAGTGAAAGAGATAGGAGATAAGCTGAAACTAATTTATGAAGGCACATCTGAAGTCCTAGAGACCAAAGCCAACATGCTGGCTCTTTCGGATTATTTGCAAAAGTAACTAATTTGTCAAAATTGTGCAGTGTTACCTCTTGCACTGCGACTGTCCAATTGAGCTCTCTTATTCTCTGTATGTCATATAAGTAGAAGAACATCTGCTATGGACAAGAATGTGTCGATCTAGGATAAAGAAGGTGTACAGGATGAGCATAATCCACAAATGAACTGTGTCCTCTACATTTGCTCCATCATTTGAATTTACCAATTGTTGGATGAGAGAAACACCTTCTTTTGATCAAAATTTGTGGCCACCCCAAATCGCTCATGCAACTTGGATTTCTTCTTCAGGCTGACATAATGGCGGACCGGACGCCCAGAGCTAGGCAATTCAAAAATAATGCCCACATCCTCAACGGTAAATAGGGCCTCCTTCTTGCCCAGCATGCAGATGTTACCTCCAACATGAGTTGTGACGGCCCTCATAGTTCAGACCTGTTAACCCAATAACGTGACTAATATGAGTCCGCCTCCCGCGATCGGGCCGAAGCCTCGCAAGGGATATCAAACTAGTAGTCCGTAGAAATATAAAAGAACCAGCTCATATATATATAAGATTTACCAATCTCACAATATTTATTAGAAATGTACATATCCATAGCACAACTGAAACAAAACTACAACAACAACCTGGGGCATACCCCGAGGTGTACAACAGAAAAGTAAATTACACTGCCGGTGGTGCAGACCCTCCGCTATGGTGCGACTCAGTACTAGACGACGGGTGTGAGGTCTCCTGCTCTCCCTCACCTGAAAGAGTGGGGGGGGGGGGGGAGGGGAGGGGTGAGCCTCTCGAGTCACTGGCTCAGTAGGGAAACTCTCTAGAAACCGAGCAAACAACACAAATAGTAAAGTAGGAGATTACACTAACAATTCATAACACTATGTAGCAGGATATAAAACTGTAAATACCACTTACCACTTGCCACTTAACAGAAACCGATAATAATAAATAAACGGCAAACCCAAACAAGTGTACGAGCTGTAGTAGGAAAACGCCTCACTCGGGCCACGTGGACTGGCTCGCGACACCAGCTACTGACCCGGACAAACAACACATGACTACCTCTCAGTCTCCAAGCCACAGACGGAAGGTCCAGCTGCCGCTCCACTAAACCAGTACAAAGAACTGTGGAGTCCAACTAAACCACCACAACCTGCAGGTCACACACCCTGCAGGCCCATGCATGGCACCTTTAGGGACTCTGGCCCGAGCTCCCTAAAGTGAGGCACTGGAAAACATGACTAGCTGGGGCCCAGTACGTCTACTGGTGTCCGTCTGCCCCAACTACGAGTGCGCTACAAGCGACAACACAACAAACTCACTCTAGTCGCTGTCCCACTGTCATTTTTCCCTCAGCCGGACGTACTACTCAGCACAAGAGTGAGGGTGTCTAGGAAGACGACAAAACCTCGACGGTACTCAGTACCGGGACAAGCCCTCCCAACTGAAGAGGTATCCATGGTAGGCGTCAAACTACACGCCAGGTACACGGAAACCACGTGCACAACACATAAGCCACGTGAAACCTCCACGTAAACCACGTGAACACCACGCCAACCACACACACCACACGCTCTCCGAGCGTTGTGAGTGCCAATGCACCTCTTACCATTACCACACAATGCATATACGATAATCCGATAATATCACACTAACGATCCCATGCACAGAACAAGACTCGGCTGTGATTGCGACGGGGTCTAGTGTCGCCTTCAGAACGCGACTGCCCGATATGTCACCTTAGAAAAATAGAACGTGACGTATCGTACGGTCACGACACTATCGCGACGCCCAGGTTTGTCGCCTTCACAGGCGCAAACCCTAATCCGGAAACCTTCATCCGGATCACCCCCAAAACCCCTATAATCTATGGTTTTCATTCCATTTACATGCTTTAATGTGTTCCTACACATGGTATCTAATGTTTAAAGAGCTAGAAACACATCATTCACAACACACGAGCAATCCACGGATTCAAACACGGGAAATCTCCCTACCTTCACGAAGCAGGCGAAGTACGGAGTCCACACGACATTTCCCCCGCTCCACACAACTTCCTCGCGGCGAGAACACGCCACACCAAGTCCCAACAAGTCGAATCGCCCAGAAATCCTCCAGCATAACCCCCTGGCCGAGCAGAGCTCATGTGAGCTCTGTTCTGCCGAGGTTCTATAAAAACTCTTCATAGTTAAGAATGCGACGCCACACTGTGTCGCGACCTTAACGCGACGCACAAGCCCGTCACCTTCAATAAGCTGACATCAGCAAGCTCGCCCTATGCGCAACACGTGGCGCGCATGCAGACGAAGACTAAAAACGGCGGTTTTATGAACGTGACGCCTTAGGATGTCGCGTTCAAAACGTGACGCCCTTCACTGTCACGTTACAGACAGTGAATCAGTGAGCTCTTTGGGCCCAAACCTCCGGCCCACAGAGCCTCACCACTTGCGAAAAACACCTACTACACATGTCATTGGCCACACACTGGCCTCCATACACACAGGAAGACGATCCGAACGGCCAGAACGTCACATTACTATCACCTAAAAGGAAATTTCGTCCTCGAAATTTAAAACAAAAATTGAATACCGAAAACTTTTTAATCCAATCTATATAACACTATCACCTAAAAGAATTAAAACTTACTCAAACAAGTATGGATACGCTTTCATCATTCCTTCTGCTAATTCCCATGTATCTTCTCCGCCTTGTCTATTTTCCCATCTGACTTTCACTAATTCAATCTCTTTGTTCCTGAGCTTCTGAGTTCTGTGGCCTGTAATCTGCACTGGATATTTCGACATTGTCATGTTGGGCTTTAAATCATCTCTTTGATAACTGACAACTTGGGTTGGATCTCTAATATATTTTCTTAACATTGAGACATGAAACACATCATGTGCATCAATGAAGTCTGCTGGCAAATCTAACTTGTAAGCTGCTTCACCCATTCTTTTTTTTATCTGGAATGGTCTGACATATCTTGGGCTCAACTTGCCTTTCTTACTGAACCTCAGTACACATTTAGTAGGAGAAACTTTTAGAAATACATAGTCACCAACTTCAAATTGCAAAGGTCTACGTCTGACGTCAGCATAGCTTTTCTGACGGCTCTGGGATGTTTTCAATTTTTCTTGAATAAATTTTACTGTTTCTGCACATTGTCGAACTAACTCTGGACCCAAAACTTGTCTTTCCCCTACTTCATGCCAATTTAGTGGTGATCTACACGGTCTACCATATAAGGCTTCATATGGTGCCATCTCAATACTTGCATGGTAACTGTTATTATAAGCAAACTCAACCAATCCCAAGTGGCGCTCCCAAATACCTCCCCACACCAAACAACAAGCTCTTAGCATATCCTCAAGTGTCTGGATTGTCCTCTCTGTCTGTCCATCTGTTTGTGGATGATATGCTGAACTGTACCTTAACTCTGTACCGACGGCTCTCTGCAAACTCCTCCAAAAACCTGAAGTAAAATGAGGATCTCGATCTGAAACAATAGTGATTGGAATACCATGTAAAGGTACAATTCTTTCTACATACAACTTGGCTAATCTGTCCACTGACCATGACATACTAACCGACAACAATCTACAAACCTTAGTTAATCTGTCCACAAATACCCAAATTGCATTGTGACCTGATGATCTGGGCAAACCAACAATAAAATCCATTGCTATATCATCCCACTTCCATTGTGGAATGGGTAGCGGCTGCAACAATCCTCCTGGTTTCTGGTGTTCTGCTTTAATTTGTTGGCACACTACACATCTTGCAATAAACTCTGCAATTTCTCTCTTCATATTCGACCACCAAAAATATTTCTTCATATCTTGGTACATCTTTGTGCTGCCTGGGTGGATGGTATACCTTGATCTGTGAGCCTCTTCTAAAACTCTTTGTCTGATTTCTGCATCTGCTGGAACATATAGTCGACCTTTAAGTCTAACCACATTGTCGTTCCCAAAAGTCATTTCTTCCATTCTCATAATATCTGCTAAATTATTATCTGCTCTCTGCGCCTCCACTATTTGCTGATATAAAGACAACTCCACTGCACTGGTTGCTAATATTACTCTGCACTGACTACTCGGCACATATAAGGAATTTTACACCACATCTTCATACAATTTCCATTCTCTGATCATAAGTTGATTCATAACTGCTTTTCTACTTAGTGCATCTTCTACTACATTAGCTCTGCCTAGATGATATGCCAAACTAAAGTCATAATACTTCAAATATTCCATCCATCGGCGTTGCCTTAAATTCAAATCCTTCTGAGAGAAAATATACTTTAAACTCTTATGATCAGTAAATATTTCAAATCTTTCACCATACAAATAATGTCGCCAAATCTTTAATGCAAAAACAACTGCTGCCAGCTCTAAATCATGAGTGGGATAGTTCTCTTCATGTTTCTTTAATTGCCTGGAGGCGTAGGCTACCACCTTACTGTGCTGCATCAAAACTGCACCCAATCCTCTCTTGGATGCATCTGTAAACAAAACAAATCCGCCACTTCTTGACGGTATTTCTAACATTGGTGCTGAAGTCAACCTTTTCTTTAATTCTGCAAAATTACGCTTGCATTATGAGGACCACACAAAAGGAACTCCTTTTCTTGTCAATCTAGTCATAGGGGCTGCTATCTTGGAAAAATCTTGAATAAATCTTCTGTAATAACCTGCAAGACCCAGAAAACTCCTGATCTCAGACACTGTCTTTGGTTCTTCCCATTTTATTATTGTCTCAACTTTAGCGGGCTCCACTGCAATACCTTCACATGATATTATATGACCCAGAAACTGAATTTCCTTCAGCCAAAATTCACATTTACTGAACTTGGCAAATAGCTGATGATCCCTCAATATCTGCAAAGTAACTCGCAAGTGCGTTGCATGCTCCTCTTCTGATGCTGAGTAAACCAGTATATCATCAATAAATACCACTATGAACTGATCCAAATACAGATGAAATATTCGGTTCATCAGATTCATAAAAGCTGCTGGTGCATTAGTTAACCCAAATGACATCACAACAAACTCATAATGCCCATATCTGGTACGAAAAGCAGTCTTCTCAATGTCTTCTTCTCTAATTCGCAATTGATGATACTCTGACCTCAAATATATCTTAGAAAATACATTGGCTGATTGTAACTGATCAAACAAATCATCAATTCTAGGAAGAGGATACTTGTTCTTAATTGTGACTTTATTCAACTGCCTGTAGTCTATACACATCCTTAAGCTGCCATCTTACTTTCTAACAAATAATATTGGCGCTCCCCACGGTGATTGACTGGACCTGATAAAACCTTTTTCTATCAGCTCTTGCAATTGCTTCTTCAATTCTTTCAATTCTGTTGGTGACATTCTATAAGGTGCTTTAGAGATCGGTAAACTGCTTGGCTGCAATTCTACAGTAAAATCTACTTCTCTGTGCGGAGCTAACCCTGGCAACTCTTCTGGAAATACATTTGCAAATTCTCTGACCACTGGCACTGAATCTACAGACTTACTAGACTCAACTAGACTAGCTGACGCAAAGTAGGCTACACATCCCGCATTAATCAACTTTCTAGCTTTAAGTGCAGAAATAATAAACTTGGGAGTGTAAAAAGACATACATTGGAATTCAATCACTTCACCACTGGGTCTGCAAAACCTGACTTTCTTTTTCCTACAATCAACCATGGCCCCATAGGCTTCTAACCAGTCCATACCCAGTATCACATCATAATCTTTCAATGTCAAAACATATAATCTTGCTGGCATCTGATTTCCATGAATAACTAATGGGACTCCTTCTAGAAAACTGGAAGTAAGCATATACCCTCATGAAGGAATCTCTACCACTAACTCACAAGACCTTTCTTCTAAAGGATGCACTATACTATCCAGAAAATCTTCGGAAATAAACGAATGCGAAGCACCCGAATCAATTAACACTCTTGCAGTATAATCAAAGAAAGGTAATATACCTTCAATGAGATTGGATGCCTCCACCTGAGCTCGGGTGATTGCCATCACTCGGCCTCGTCCTCCCCTCTGGTACGGTACACCTCTGCCCTGCTCTGTTGACCACTGAGGGGGCTGCTGCTGCTGAGTTCCTCTACCATAAGTCTACTCTTGAGAATACAGACAGTTCCTTGCTAAATGTCCTGGCTGCCCACAATTATAACATCTGAAAGTTGGGTATGTCGTAGGCTGCCCTACTATACTTTGGTGAGATTCTTCTAGAACCGGTGGCTTGTAGCCACGACCCTGCTGAAAACCTCCCTGCTGAAAGCCCTGCTGCCTGCCTTTACCATGACCTCCTTGGAAGAATTTCTTGATCTGCTTGCCCCACTTTACTATTCCAGATGACGAAGAAGCTCTAGAAGGTGCTTTCCCCTTACTAATTCCTCCTGACGGCTGTGGATGTCGAAAGCTGCCTGAGCCTAAACCACCTATATGAGACTGCCCCTGCCTAGCCCTAACAGTCCTCTCAAGTATTGCTGCTCGCTGAGCTGCCTCTTCCACTGTTCTACACATCAGTGGAATCACTGCATCCTATAATTCTGCCCTCAGACCTCGGATAAAGTATTCCACCATCATAGTATTATCAGTTACCACATACGGGGCATACCTACTCAAGGCCATAAACCTCATCTGATATTCAAGCATCGAGATATTCCCTTGCCGGAGTGTCCTGAACTGCTCCCTCTTCATTTGCTGGATCTGTATTGGGAAGAAGGAATCATTAAAAATTGACAAAAATTCTGACCATGGGATAGTGTCCTCCGTTCTGCCTGTGAAAACTGTCTGCATCTTTAACCGCCACCATTCTTGCGCAAATCCTCGTAGCTGATATGCTGCAAGAATCACTCTATCTTCCTGGGGACACCTCATTATCGCAAATACCCTCTCAATCTCATGTATCCAATGCTCTACTGTATCCGAGTTGGGGCCTCCTGAATATGTGGGGGGCTGCAACCTCAAAAACCGCTCCACAAGTGCTGTAGTCTCCTCTCCAATAGCTGGTCTCGCTGAAATTTCCGGGTGTATAGGTACTACAGAAGGTACCTCTACTTCGGATGGTGGTGGAACTGGGGCTACTGGCACTGCCTCCTGTGGAAGTGGTGGTACTGCTGCTGATGGCTGCACCGGTGGCTGCTGATCTAATCTCATCCTTATATCTGTCAGGCTTTCTCAAATTCTCTCTATCATTCTCTGTGTAGGGTCCTCTCCTGACCCCTCTCCTCCACCTCCCCAGTCTCTCCTTTCTGCCATTCCTAACTCTGCACAAACATCATTTCATGGACACAACATATGATAAATTAATACAAAACCAAGGTCGCTACCAGCAGTGGGCTACAATAAAGATATGGCTGTACAATTTCCAATTCCTTTATATCCATACGGACTTTTGCTCTGATACCAACTGTGACGGCCCTCATAGTTCAGACCCGTTAACCCAATAACGTGCCTAATATGAGTCTGCCTCCCGCGATCGGGCCGAAGCCTCGCAAGGGATATCAAACTAGTAGTCTGTAGAAATATAAAAGAACCAGCTCAAATATATATAAGATTTGCCAATCTCACAATATTTATTAGAAATGTACATAGCCATAGCACAACTGTAACCAAACTACTACAACAACCTGGGGCATACCCCGAGGTGTACAACAGAAAAGTAAATTACACTATCGGTGGTGCAGACCCTCCGCTACGGTGCGGCTCAGTACTAGACGACGGGTGTGAGGTCTCCTGCTCTCCCTCACCTGAAAGAGTGGGGGGGGGGGTGAGCCTCTCGAGTCACTGGCTCAGTAGGGAAACTCCATAGAAATCGAGCAAACCAACACAAATAGTAAAGCAGGAGATTACACTAACAATTCGTAACACTATGTAGCAGAATATAAAACTGTAAATACCACTTACCACTTGCCGCTTAATAGAAACCAATAATAATAAATAAACGGCAAACCCAAACAAGTGTACGAGCTATAGTAGGAAAATGCCTCACTCGGGCTATGTGGACTGGCTCGCGACACCAGCTACTGACCCGGACAAATGACACAGGACTACCTCTCAGTCTCGCAGCCACAGACGGAAGGTCCAGCTGCCGCTCCACTAAACCAGTACAAAGAACTGTGGAGTCCAACTAAACCACCACAACCTGCAGGTCACACACCCCTCAGGCCCATGCCTGACACCTTTAGGGACTCTGGCCCGAGCTCCCTAAAGTGAGGCACTGGAAAACATGACTAGCTGGGGCCCAGTACGTCGACTGGTGTCCGTCTCCCCCAACTATGAGCGCGCTACAAGCGACAACACAATAAACTCTCTCTAGTCGCTGTCCCACTGCCGTCTTTCCCTTAGCCGGACGTACTACTTAGCACAAGAGTGAGGGTGTCTAGGAAGATGACAAAACCTCGACGGTACTCAGTACCGGGACAAGCCCCGAGCACACACGTGCCTGGCTCACACAAAACCTGGGGCTCCCAACTGAAGAGGTATCCACGGTAGGCGTCAAACTACACGCCATGTACACGGAAACAACGTGCACAACGCATAAGCCACGTGAAACCTCCACGTAAACCATGTGAACACCATGCCAACCACACACACCATACGCTCCCCAAGCGTTGTGAGTGCCAATGCACCTCTTACCATTACCACACAATGCATATACGATAATCCGATAATATCACACTAACGATCCCATGCACAGAACAAGACTCGGTTGTGATTGCGACGGGGTCTAGTGTCGCCTTCAGAACGCGACTGCCCGATATGTCGCCTTAGAAAACTAGAACGTGACGTATCGTACGGTCGCGACACTGTCGCGACGCCCAGGTTTGTCGCCTTCACAGGCGCAAACCCTAATCCGGAAACCTTCATCCGGATCACCCCCAAAACCCCTATAATCTATGGTTTTCATTCCATTTACATGCTTTAATGTGTTCCTACACATGGTATCTACCGTTTAAAGAGCTAGAAACACATCCTTCACAACAGACGAATAATCCACATATTTCAAACACTGGAAATCTCGCTACCTTCGCGAAGCAGGCGAAGTACGGAGTCCACACGACGTTTCCCCCGCTCCACACAACGTCCTCGCGGCGAGAACACGCCACACCAAGTCCCAACAAGTCGAATCGCCCAGAAATCCTCTAGCATAACCCCCTGGTCGAGCAGAAATCATGTGAGCTCTATTCTGCCAGGGTTCTATAAAAACTCTTCACAGTTAAGATCGCGACGCCACACTGTGTCGCGACCTTAACGCGACGCACAAGCCCGTCGCCTTCAATAAGCCGACGTCAGCAAGCTCGCCCTATGCGCAACACGTGGCGCGCATGCAGACGAAGACTAAAAATGGCAGTTTCATGAACACGACGCCCTAGGATGTCGCGTTCAAAATGCGACGCCCTTCACTGTCGCGTTACAGACAGTGAATCAGCGAGCTCTTTGGGCCCAAACCTCCGGCCCACAGAGCCTCACCACCTGCGAAAAACACCTGCTACACACGTCATTGGCCACACACTGGCCTCCATACACACAGGAAGACGATCCGAACGGCCGGAACGTCACATGAGTGCTTATGATCTCCTCTAAAATTCTCATGTCGAAAGCACAACCAAAAGTATTATCAACATACCACGAAAAATGGGTATTCCTCATTATCATTTTATGGCATTATTGGAATGCCATATGATCTCTATCCTTCAGAAATATATCCACAGAAGAGCGGACTTTAATAACTGTAGGATTCAGTACATTCAAATAAAATATATGAAAACCGATTTGTCAATATAAGAATGCGACAACATTACCCAACAAAAAAACCTATTGGTCAACTAATAAAAGTATTTGACACTGTAAATGACCTATTTGACACTAAAAATGACCTATTTGTCACTAAAAATGACCTATTTGTCACTGGAAGAAACCATTAAAAAATAGCTATTGTCAACTAACGAGATCTATTTGTCACTGGAACATAACTATTTGTCACCAAATAGAAGAAATATACTCGACACTGGAAGAAACCTATTTGTCACTAAAATATAGCTATTTGTCACCTGAAGAGACTTATTTTTCACCTGAAGAGACTTATTTGTCACTCGAAGAAATCTATTTGTTATAGGAAGAGACCTATTTCTCATCGTTACATCCTATTGTGAACCATATCTCTCGCTCTTCCGGATGCCGACCTACGTCTTGCGTCTTCTGGGTCTGAAGTTGAAGCCCTCGCTTCTTTTGCTTCTGGAGCCGACACAGGAACCCTTGCCTCCTCTGCGCCAGGTGGGAGAGGAAGAATCGTTGGTTCCTCCACCGACTCTTCTGCCACGGCTGAACTACTCTCTTCAACAATGTGGTGACTGAAGCGCACAAGCATACTCTTCTTAGGCGCCATGGTGGAACAAGAGAGAACACAATGGAAGAGGAAGACGAAGAGTGGGAGGATGCAAGCGAGCGCTTCTTTGCTTCTCTACTTGTGAATGGAGACCAAGGTGTTTTACGATAGTTTTGGGAGAGGTAATGGAGGCTCTCGCTGTCCGAGACGCGACGTAATGGTAGGAAGGGTAAACTTGAGATTATAAAAAAAACCCTCTGCCATCACAACGATTTCATGATGGCAAACCTTAGGAAGCCGCGCGCGTAGGCGGTTGCTGCAGTTGGACG
Organism: Colocasia esculenta; assembly: GCA_014218235.1. Lineage (NCBI taxonomy): Eukaryota > Viridiplantae > Streptophyta > Magnoliopsida > Alismatales > Araceae > Colocasia > Colocasia esculenta. The sequence goes on along the minus strand of CM024766.1, from coordinate 6,215,537 downwards.
TCTGACGTGGTTGATTTCCATGCGGGCCCAACTGCGCATGCCCCGACGCTTCCAGTGCAACATTTATGCCCGGGAAATTGGGTACCTAGAATTTCTCTTATCATAAACGCATGTATAATAAATATGTTTATTGTAAACTTATTTTCTATTAACTCATGTTTGAAATATTTTTTAAATATAAGTGAGTTTATGTCAAACTCTGTTTAGAGAAATAGTCTTCACTGTAAATCAACTCATAATAGATTTATGAAAAATACGTTTATGGAGAGATTTTGAATTTATGATAAATTTATTTTTACGTATTTAAATAAAAAATATATAAAAATGAGTTTATGGTAAACTTAAATATGTTTATGACAAACAACCCCTTAGTCTAAGCTTACGAAATATAACTTTCCCTAGAAGTTAGGTTTTCTCTTCATTTTTTGAGGACCCTTTCTCCATTTTACGAGGAAAAAAAATCAGTTTTTTGAATTCAAGATAAAAGTGCCAAATTGTAAGAATAAAAAATACTTTTTAAAGTTAAAGAGACAAAAAACAAAAAAAACCTTTAATAAAAACGCTTCTCCTTTAAAAAAATTATTCTCCCTCTCGCGCGCGCTTTGTCGTGTTCTTCTCCCTTTAGCTGCGAGCCAGCTACGAGGCCAGAATCCGATGCGGCAACGTGCACACGTCGGCGCAAGATGGGGCCCGCGTCACCTCACAGTTTAAAATATTGTGGAAAAACCCAACCACCTAGTATAAACTGGCAGCGACTACCGCCAACCCCGTGTCAGGCCGACGTACGATATCATGCGTATCACAGTAAAGACATCAGCCTTTTCGCCAATGAAAGGTCGCCACGACATGAAACTTCATGGCGGGGGACTACGTGCGTCCGAGCGAGTAGACACGCATTGGTGCCCGCTACGGCCTGTGATCCAGAGCATCGGATCTTAAGAATACCCCGTACGGCTGCCAAATCATGCAGCAGACATACTTTCCTAGCTTGGAACGCCCTTTTTTCTCTCGTTCTATTTAATATTTATGGTTCTTTTAATTCTCCTGCCCTACAGAATTAGGCAATTTGGTTAATACCCTATATCTTGTATATTTAGGGTTTAATCCCTACAACTGAAATATTATTTTCTTATTCTTTTGTTTTTTTATTAAAATACTAATTTATTACATTATTTACTGGGAGTTGAATTTTTAACATCATTTTTTATTTTTTTCTATTTTTTTTCTAAATTTTCTATCAACGAGAGCTAAATCTTTGATCTTTTTTTAATATTCGTGAAGAACTACTAGTGAGTCACTCCTTAAGAATTTATTCTTCTGACTCATTATCATATTTGTTCCAGAGATTTTGATGTTCCAGAAGAAGAAAAATGAGGATATTTTTAGGTTCTTAAGGGTACGCCGTGTTATTTATAAGATTAAGTTATGGTTGAACGTATCAAATCATTTCGGTCTAATATATTCGATCTGTACCGTGTTTAAGATTGTAAAGATGAATCTAATTTACTATTTTTATTCTTTGTTATTATTATAATTTTAATGTAAACTAGACGAAAATAGAATGTATCAAATCAACATGCTTCAGTTCATACTGAATTATGAGTTGGTGGGTCCGATTTGGCCGACCATAGATTAAATGTTGTTAGCCAATCATTGAACATGGGTTACTCACATTTAACAGATGTAGACGGTAGGGATCAATAGGTAAATAATTTAATTTTACAGGGGTTATTTGTACAATAACTCAAGACATAGGATGTATTTTGAACTTATTACATGTCTAGGGATCAAAATATAGAAAGTTCTTTATTTATTCCTCCCCAGAGTCCAGACTCCCCCTTTATCAAAGTATAGACGTTGCACGATCAACCCCACAAAATCTCCTCCTTACAGTTTAATCCTTACGTCTTAACTTTTCTTTCTAGTCCCTCGTAATCTTGGAATTACTTATCAATAGTAGGCTAACAGAAAATATAGAGAAAGGCTAAAGGACATATATAATTACTTTTGAAATTTATCCGAGAGTTCGAGGTATTGTAGGGATTTATTTATGAAAATTATTATTTTTTCTCCCGCTCCGCGGCTCCAGCCTCCGCTTATTCCCTTCTCCCACTCTCTCTCTCCCCTCCGGACCGTTGGCCAGGCCAACACACTGCAAAAAGAAGCCCTCACTGTCTCCCCCGGCCAAGCCTCGAAGCGGAGGCGCGAAACCCCAAAAGAAGGGGGAGGGGGGTGAGCAAAGAGCGACGCGACAAAGCGGGGAGCAGACCAGCAGAGGCGAGCAGTGCAGGCGAACCCTAGCGGCCTCCCATCCCACGGCGCCGATGGCACACGGCCTCCGCCGCCTCCTCCTCCTCTTCCTCTGCCTCTGCGCGGCCCCGCGGCTCGCCGTCGGCAAGTCCACCATTGAGCCCTGCGCAGGCTCCGACTCCTGCAACGCCCTCGTCGGCTACACCCTCTACACCGATCTCAAGGTCTCCGAGGTGGCCTCCCTCTTCCAGGTCGACCCCGTCGCCCTCCTCACCGCCAATGCCATCGACATCTCCGTCCCCGACGTCGAGAACCACATCCTCCCCTCGGGGCTCTTCGTCCGCGTCCCCGTCACCTGCGCCTGCGCCGACGGCATCCGCAAGGTCGTCTCCGTCCGGTACCGCTCCCGCCCCGCCGACACCCTCGCCTCCATCGCCGGATCCGTCTACTCGGGACTCGTCTCTGCCGACCAGATCCGCGAGGCCAACGGGATCGCCGACCCCGGGGCGGTGGACGCGGGGCGGAGCCTCCTCGTGCCACTCCCCTGCACCTGCTTCAACTCCAGCGACAACATGCTCCCCGCCATGTACTTGTCGTACGTAGTGGGGGAGGGCGACACGGTGCCGCGCATTGCGGCGGCGTACTCGACTACCATCAACGACATCATGAACGTGAACGCGATGGGCAGCCCCACGGTCACGCCCGGGGATATTCTTGCCATCCCGTTGCCCGGTAACATAAGCATTTCACTCTTGGTTCTCTGTGTGTTTTGTTTACCTAGTTAGCCTTAGACGAGGGAATGCATGGCGGATTGAGTCCCGACGGGCATCCAAATGGCGAATATCACTTATCATCACATATGTGGTAGCTCGAAAGGTTGAACCAGCTGATGATTTATGCGAATATTCTGTTTTTAAGTGTAGATTGGATTTTCTTCTGCTTTGCTGGGTTCGACCTGTGATAAAAACTTTCATGTTGAGAGCGTTGCTGCTGCGTTCTAACTTCTAAGATTTTTTTTTGGTTTAATCACGATGGTCATCATTTCAACACACATAAACAATGGGGATGAGGAAGTAAGTCACATTTTCAAATCCAGTGGATTGCAGTATCCCCTCCCTTTTTCTGGACTACACGATATTTTCGGAATTTCTTAGTGCACCCTGGACCTTGCCAATCTGTCATTTATTGCATTTAAAATTAAAAGATCGGAGGATCGGCTTAGAATAGCTTAACATGACAAGGTAATTTCTCACAGGGGAGGGAGATACTTCTAGTCTGATAATCATTGCTATCTTGATCCATGTGGACGGGGATACTTTACCCTTCTCATTTTGATGATTCTCTCGTCATAAAATTTATTTTATTCAGACATCTTGAATCCCTGATTCCTAATGCTTGTATGGACTCAGAAATCTAATTGAGTTTTTTTTTTAAATTTAAAATCACTTTTAAAAGCTGTACAAACCTTTGCTCTATTTGTTGTTGAGAATTCTGAAGAGTGCTTGCAATAATGTTAAATATGGTATTTTCTGATGGCTAGATGAAAATAATGACGCTCAGAGGATTTTTTATTGAAGTATTTAATGTGGAGAAGATGGTATAGAAAAGAGAACACCAAACTGTAGAAAATGCAGAAGGATGATAATATATATCTTCCAATGATTTTATGTATAGAATCTGCAGAGAAGGTGCTGCTTGGGTCATATCTAGGAGGGGAGAAAGTAGAAATGTAATGGTATGAGGATTAATAATGGCGATTGTAATGCAAATGCAATGAGTCACCATTGTGTGATTTGAGGGACAGATGTAAGAAACATGTTTTCAACATATTGGAAAAATGCGACTCATTTGGAACATAAAATTGCTGACCTACATATTGCAGAAAGGAGAAGAATTAAAACTAGTAGAAAACGAAAGAAAAAGTTTAGTTCCAAAGGTTATCTCATGTAGCTCCGGAGCTATGGAACATGCCTAAGCGCGGGGTGGGGTGGGGGGTGAATTGGGTGTTAATTAATTTTTGAATCATAAAATTGCAAGCATAAAGAATGGAGATAGGAGAAAAGGAGACAATCACACAAGAAGGCAATGCGCTTTTCAAAGAGGTTCGGCCCAGCGGAGTGCTGTCCCATGTCCTCTCCCCAAAAATCCTCGGGCATATCTACATGATCTAAAGGGGTCACACACACTATAGACATTAAGGTGCTGGATCACCTATTCCTACACCTGCACACACACACATGCAAATGCACAAGCACTCTTGATTAAGAACGCCATACCCACAGTCAATATCTCATATAAATAACAAGTATAACAGGTTGAGATGAGAAAGAAGTAGCAAATCTGAAAGAGAGTGCTGTAGATAAGTCCTCCAGGATGATTGTGAGCTTTAGCCTGAGGGAGAGATGTTGGGTTGACGAGGATTGTAGTAGTGGTTCGTGAACTCAGTTTCAGCAGAGTGCCCAAAACTTCTTCTTGGCCATCAGCCACCCTTTCAGCCTCTTAACAAGATGATTTAAAGACATAGAGTGACTCAAGAACCTTCTAGTCTTAACATACCATCTTTTCCAAGATCTAAGGGCTGAGTTCTGTCCTGAAAAACCTCTAATAATGTGCCAAAGCACCTTTCAGATTTACCCCCAGATCGCAGGGGTATGACACCTTTCTGTTGCACCATTGAACTGTGAATTTGTCAACTTCAAGCTGTAACTTTCAGCACACACAACCATAATTCTTGATCTTGGATTCATTGAGAAGAGTGTAGTGAATACTTTAAATGATTCCGAATGAGCAACTTCAAAATCAAACAATTATTCTATTTAACTCTTCGTCCAAAATGACTTTTCATTCACTTTCATACTTAGAATTTTCACATTGATGTGGTGATTACACAACCACTTGAAGGCTTGATTAGGTTAACACACAAGGATTTTTTTAGCATCAAAACTTAGAGGGATCACAACAATCTTTCCTTTTTTGATGATGACAAAGTCCGTAATATTTAAACAATGGAATCCAACGGATATCACGTAATCAAATTAAGTCTAGATAACAATGGAATTCAAAATTCACACAATAATCACGTGTTGGAATTCAAGAGATAAGCCTGGCTGGATGAATATAATAGTCAATAGTCATTTCCTAGACGAACTAACACAATTAACGTGATCGGAATGAGCCTAGATTATCCTCCCTTTTTTGTCGTCACTAAAATAGGAATGTAGGAGCAAACATAGATATGAACATCATGCGGAAGAAGGTATGGACTAGGAGTACGGGCTCTGAAAATAGTTATAGAGAAAACGAACCAAACCATGCATGAGACAACAGTGGATAGAGATGTCCATAAGGTCAAGCAGAGAGAATAGAGCATGTTGCCCATAGTTGTCAAGGCGGGCGCCTAGGTGGCACCTGGGCGCAAAGGCACTGTAGCAGCTGCTTAAAAGGAGCCTGCTTTTTGAAAGTCCCAAAAAGCGCCCCATGGCGCCACTAAGGTAGTCCCGCTTGGGCGCCTAGGCCTGTTACCGGGTCTGAGACCCATCAGATCCAAATTTGGACTTAGCCGGGGGTATTTGGGCTCTCATTTTCAGGAGGAATCTCCACCCTCAGGAGATGAATCAACTGGGCAACTTTTGTCGTTCTTTCTTGACTGTTCTCTGGTCATGGACAGGGCAGATTTTTGGCAGTGGAGATGGGACAGGAAGGGAGGCTTCTCAGTCATGTCTGCTTACTCTCTCATTTCGGAGGGGAATGTGGCACTCTTGTGCACCTCAGATTTGGGTTCCCAAGAGCCCAATGATTAACAAGTCGGACTAGTCTGCCCGACTGATCGAATCGGGTGGGCTAGCCGACTAGTTGGCGTCCAGCTAACTCTAGTTTTCTATTTTTTTTGGGTTTCTTTCTTTGGTGAATAGTCGTGTATACCCCCTGGATTTTGGGTTTTCCACAAGGTCACTAGTGCATACACAAATAGGGTTGTGTATCCGCAGGACGCTTCTTATCGTCACGGATGGGCGCCTGGCTTGGGGTCGCGGGGTCACGCAACTGCCCACGTCTTCGCTCAGGTGTTCTCATCTCCCAGGAACTGTTGTCGTGGCCTCGCAGGTCAAGCATCGGGGCCAGGGGTCGTGCAGGAACAGGTGTCGCAGACTCGAAGGCCTTATCTTCTCATCGCTGGCTGCTAGGTCTCCTGTCGTGGGGAGATAGGTGTCGCGGCCAGCTAAGTCTTCTTACAGTACTTTGTTTTGTTTTTTCTTTTGCCTCTTCGTTCTTGCACCTTTCCCTTCCGGTACTCTGTTTTTCTTTTTGCCTTTTCCACCTTCCAAGTTTCTAACTTCCAATACTCTGTTTTTCTTTATTTTTATTTTTGCTTCTTCCACCTTCCGAGTTCCAACTTCTGATACTCTGTTTTTCTGTTTCTTCTTCTTCCACCTTCCAACTTCTACTTTTATATGTTCATTTACGGTACTCTGTTCTTTTGTTTTTTTCTTCTTCGTACAGTATTTTGTTAAAATTCTGTTTTTTGTATATACAATTATTAAATGTATTCTGATTGTTGATTTTTATGCATATAATATTAATTTCGGATACAATTTATAACACTATTTTGTGTTTTCTAATTTTTCTCCTTGTCTGATTTTTAGTTTTTACTTCATCTGTGAATAATAAATTTGAGTAGTAAAATATTAATTAGTTAATAGTTATAGAATACAATATTAAACCAATATTTAATCGTAAAAATATTATTTTATGAATCAGTAATAAATGCATACACTCTCAACACTAACAAGCAACAAGAACCATGCATAAAAAATAAAAAAAATCCTGAAAATATAACTGACTTGAACTTGAGGCGGCTGACTTGCTGACTAATCGGTCCAACTAATCTTTGTGGGGGCCATCTTAATCCTTTTTAAAACATTGCAAGAGCCCAGTAGCCCACTGAAGGTGAAGTTGCTGGTTTGGAGGATCTCTCATGGTCGTCTTCCCACTTGTGATAGGGTGGCTCTTTTTCTTCAGAATATTTCTAAATTTCTACTTCATGTTCTTTTTGCGGGGATGATGAGGAGGACGTGAACCACCTGTTTACCAAATGCACCTTTGCGAGGGAGGTTTGGGCGAGGATTGGTCAGAGATTCCAGCAGCCCTTAGGTGATTTTCTAGGGGTGAACCAGCTCTTCTCCAATTGGTACAAGTGGTGGAACCACAAGGGTGACAAGATTATTTGGTGACTTGTCCACTCTACACTTTGGGCATTGTGGACTGAGAGGAACAATAGAATATTCAAGGTGGAAGTGAGGCCTGTTAGTAGGGTTCTTTCTTTTGTCTATGAGTGAGTGGTTTTTTTTTTTGATAGGTAATTTGGTAAAGGGGAGGGGAATTGTGAGGGGAGGGCGCGGGTTTGATCCCACGCCCTCCCGCCTCCTCCCCTCCTTTTGGCAGGGAAAGAGGCCGCTGTGCTGAGCGCAGCTCTCTGTGAGTGGTTTTTTGAACTAAAGAGTCTTGTAATGTGGGGAATCAGAACTCCTCTCTCTTTTTTTTTGTTGGGGAGTTAGATGGGTCCACCCTCTTGTCGGGGTGGTCCTTTTTTTATAGGGGTTCTTGAGAGCTCATTGCTTTTACTTGTACATCACTTTCTTCATAATATATATTTATGGTACCATCCACTTTTCAAAAGAAGTATGGATGCAGAGGTGATCTCAGGGGTGATCTACTTGATTATTTTGCATTGTTCGATATTTCACATTAGTTGGATGAAAATGACATGGATGATCAGGGATAATCCATAATTGAATGTATTGCAGCTAATTCTTTGAATGAAGAAGACAGCTAACCATCATAAGAGATTGATGTACATGACAAGCAAGCATTGATGTGGATGTTTCTATGCATTAAACTCTTGAATCTTCTTTCAAGTCTACTCATCTCTCTCCATGATGAAAATCCAACTTCAAGTATGAGCTAGTCTAAAAATGACAGAGATGAATATAATATAAGTGATAGAAGAGGTTATAATAATAGATATTGTAGCAGAGTTGATTGTGGATGGGGAGGTGAAGGATATAAACACGATGAAGTAAGTTTTTCATTGTAGAAGGAATGATCAGAGGCCATCTGTAAAATAAACATTGCAATGTGTCTCTGATGCGGAACCGAGGGGAGAAAGGAGGAAAGAAGAGGGAAGAAAGTTGGGAATCTCGCTGGGGAAGAGGGAGAAGCAGAGAGAGAGAGAGAGAGAGAGACGCAGGGAGAGAGAGACGCAGAGAGGAAGAGAGAGGAGGGGAGGTGGCAGCTCACAAGGAGTCTTTAATTCTCATTCATTCATCAATAATCCCTCTCTTGGAGGTTTACAAGAGCTTTTATAACCATTAAACCCCAATGACTCCCAAATGACGTACTAATGACAAAATTAACCCTCAGACCTAAAAAATAGTACGAAATTCGTACCCAAAATTACAGCAAAATGAAAAAGACCCTATTGGGCTCTTATTAGGCCTACATCCTCACTAAGACCACTCAAATACATAAAACTACATCAATCAGATCTCTATTAGGCCAAATACAATAAGCAAGGGACAGTCGGCTTCGTCTTCGCAGATCTTCGATCCCCATCATTCTCCCCTGGTTCGAGAAAACTCGTCCTCGAGTTTTGAAATGTCGAAGGACCCACATTGAATAGAGAGGACCAACCGACTCATAGCATCTTGTCTTACCCATACAAATTATCAAACGAAGACCCAGCAATTGGGACTGATGATGTGACTCAAAAGCACACCATAACACATCAAAATCATCAGAAGCAGTAACAAACAATGTGTCTACTGTGGGAAAATGACGACACAGGGATATCGAGATCTCGAACAATTGATCGGAAAGTAAATCAAAACTCGCTTCAATGATAAGAGAGTGATCCCACGAGTCATGTAGTATCGGTGTAACTAGAACATCCTTTGACTCTTCAACCACATCTCCAACTACCTCTTCCGCCGCCGGTTCACCCTTCGCTACAAAGGGGTTATCATTTATTGCAGACATCTCAGACTCAACCTCTGCAAAATACTCTTCTATTAACGCCGAATTGGCTTCATAGTGCACTTCTTGAATACGAGGCTTGTTCAAAATATCTAACATGAGTTGCAAAGTATGATCGATTTTTGAAAATTCTTGGTGGCATTCTCGTCGAAAGTGGCGGAATGCTTCAGCCAACCGACAATCCATATCTCAAAACACTGTTATATGTCAAAATTGTGGCGAAAAGACCTCATGAAGGGCGGACGCGGTGTGTAGTGCCTGGCTTGGAGTCGGGGCTCGATCAGGCGTTGACACGCTGGCGGCTGCATGCTCCATCACTGGCAAGTACGGTGGGCGGCACAGCGTTTCCCCGGGTCAACCCCGGGCGCGTCCAGACGGCACTTGTCAGTGACCTGGGACGCGCATCAATGCGCTGGCGGCTCAGTGCGATGCACTGGCGCGACCGGGATGGCCGCGGTCTGGGCAGGCGCGGTGCGACGGGCCTGGGCAGGTGGCGCGGACGCTGTCAGGGTCGCCTGGGAGCTCGCCTGCTAGCGGCCCAGTGACGTGGCGATGCGGGGCCGCGGGGTGCCTGGGACCCGCACGCGACCGGTGGGGTGTGTCGGGCGGGGTCGCAGGGAGCCACGGGGCGCGTGGGCGCGGCGGGGCGTGCCTGCTCGCGCGAGCAGGGAAGCAGGGCGCGGGGGAGGCCGCTACGAGTTGGGACCCAAAGCGTGGGGCCCGCACGACGCAGGGACGCGGGGGTGTCGTCGAGGCGGCCGGTCGGCGAAGGCGTTGGCGGGCCTCGCGAGCACCGCGCGAAGGCGCCGAAGGGCCGGCGTGCGCGAGGCAGGCGGTGGCGCGGCAGGGTCGTGTGCGACCTGGGGTGGCGGAGCGAGGGCGAGGCGAACCTGGCGATCTCGGGGCGGGCTCGCGGTCGGGTATCCGGAAGCGCCCCTAGCGAGGCGGGCTGACGTGGGGGGCTCGCGTGGAAGCGCGACCACGGGAACGTGGCAGGACGCTGGGCTGTGCGAGGCTGGGTCGCGAGACGCCTGAAGGCGTCGCGAGCCAAGGCGCGAGGCTCCCAGCAGGCTCGAGGGGGGCGCGGCTTGCAGGTGCTGGGCGGTGGGTCGTCCGCGGGTGGTGGAGGGGGGGACGCGGGCGTGGGGCGTGGCTGACAGGGCTCGCAGGGTGGACGCAAGGGGTCGTGGGCGGGAGGGCGCGGGCACGTGGAGGGCCTTGCGTGGGGTCGCCGGCCGCGTGGGGTGCGCGGGCTGGCCGGCGCTGGGCAGTGGCGTGCGTCCGCGGGTGCTGGAGGGCTCGCAGGCGCGCGGACGGGAGAAGGGGAAGACCGACGTGGACCGCTTTGGCTCTGATACCAACTGATGCGGAACCGAGGGGAGAAAGGAGGAAAGAAGAGGGAAGAAAGCTGGGAATCTCGCTGGGGAAGAGGGAGAAGCAGAGAGAGAGAGAGAGAGACGCAGGGAGAGAGAGACGCAGAGAGGAAGAGAGAGGAGGGGAGGTGGCTAGCCTCAAGGAGTCTTTAATTCTCATTCATTCATCAATAATCCCTCTCTTGGAGGTTTACAAGAGCTTTTATAACCATTAAACCTTAATGACTCCCAAATGACGTACTAATGACAAAATTAACCCTCAGACCTAAAAAATAGTACTAAATTCGTACCCAAAATTACAGCAAAATGAAAAAGACCCTATTGGGCTCTTATTAGGCCTACATCCTCACTAAGACCACTCAAATACATAAAACTACATCAATCAGATCTCTATTAGGCCAAATACAATAAGCAAGGGACAGTCGGCTTCGTCTTCGCAGATCTTCGATCCCCATCAGTCTCACACCTTCAGTTCGATGGATGCTTCTTTTGTGGGGGATATAGAGGCGCTTAAGAGTCATCATCTTCAATCTATGGTTATATGTTACGGGTGCTCCCCAACTATGATTCATTGAGTTAATATTTTGGTTAAGTATATAGATAATAGTACATGTCATATCAATCTTAATACTATCTAGAAAAGATATTTTGAACACATGCACAACATTGTTCTTATGCCATTCTTTGTTGATACACATGTATGTATTCTCTTTCATTTGTCAGAGTCTTTGGCAAAAAATGGGGTATAAAGGATGAGGACATCCCATTATTGATAGACATATGAAGCATTGTGTAATCCATGTCCATATCTATAAGATGAGCTTGATGACTTCATACTATAGAGTGCATCCATAACCATAGGCATAGGATAATGATGATGACATTTGAGCTCTTCTATATCCCCCACCACAATAAACATCTATTGAACTAAAGTTGTAAAAAAAGTTCTAGTTTGCTCCCTTGACTGTCTTGATCATTTGTTCTTTGGTAATGAGCTTGCTGAATTGGAGCTTGGGCTGTTGGGCATGATGAGAACTAGATCTCTTAAGTATGTTTCATATCCATATCCTTCATCTTCACCCCCTCCACCATCATTTCCGTTTGTCTCCATCATCATAACCTCTATCACTTCCATCAGAGTCATCTCCGTCATTTTTAGATGAGTCCATATTTGATGTTTGAAGATGAGTAAAAAATTTGATGTGTAATATTCACGTAATTTCCTGCCTCTCGTACTAAATTGGATATCTCTTATGATCTTCAGCTATCTTATTCATCTGAAGTATTGGTTGCAGCCCATTCGTCATGTGGCTCTTTCGATTATCTATGCCATTTTCACTCAACAATGTGAAATAATCACCTTCATGTCCACATTCAACCTCCATTCTCTTCGCCTTCAGCTTCATGTTCTAGTGATAGTACACTAGCTTTTTCAACTTTGAATACAGTATACAACATCCTGTTCTTAGGCTTTATTTGTATCGATGCAAACATACACTAATTCTGTTCCTTTCGCAAGATGATGTAGGTGTAGTTTGGAATAACATTCAAATTGCAAACTCTTTTAGTGCAGGTGCATCATCTCCATACATCTTCCACCATTCATTTAAGCATTCAAAATTAAGTACAAGTTGGCAATGAGATGTACTTCTCTGTAGAAATAAATACGATACAATTTATAGTTACTAACATGGCCACATAGTCTCCCTACTTGTTATGGCATTCTTCGTTCAAAACGTGGGTAATGTCTCTAAACTTGACAATCTATTTATAAACAATTAGTACATGGTCTCCGACTTTCCAAGTATCTATTTAAATACTTTTGTTAAATACATAAAAAACTGTATAATTTTAATATACACAATTTTACATTATTTCCATATTATGATCTACCTCTCGATTTTGAAAATAATTTATCAAACACTTCATGGACAGCCTTGATTAGGGCTGTGCAAAATATGGTCCAAACCGAAAAACCGAACCGAACCGACCGGTTGGGTTCGGTTCGGTTTCATGGGCTGGGTGGTTCGGTTCGGTTTCTGGTTGGGAAACCGAAATGAACTGAATACCTATATATAATTATATAAATAATAAAATTAAACAAAAAAAAGGTAGCGCAGTGGAGGGCGGCTTCGCGCGCCCTCCACGCGCCTGGTGGTCGAGAGTTCGAAACTCGCGACCACCAGAAAACCATTTTTTACATGTTTTTGCCATAAAAATGCCATACAAAATACTAAAAAATGCCAGAAATGTCATATTTCGGTTCGGTTCGGTTCGGTTCAAACAGTGAGTTCGGTTCGGTTCGGTTTCTCCAAAAAATGGAGAAAACCGAACCAAACCGAACCGTGAACACCCCTAGCCTTGATGACCTTTGGACCTTCTCCTAATCATTGTTTTTACTGATACTTGGGGTTGAGATATAGTAAGCTAATCAAATCAATAAATAACAAAAAAATTAACAATTATATAATTAATTGAATTATTTGAAGAATAAATAATTTGATATATAGAAACTCGTTAAACTTATGAATAGCTGCATTTATTGATTTCAATTGCCTATCATCGACATTCTTATGCACCCAATCATAGTTTCTTGTAGAAGAAACCTTAATAGCTTCATAATAATTATCGCATTATATGTACAGCCCCTACTTGGATGTTTAGTCGTGTCCATAGCTTTTAAAACTTGATACATATGATCTATTATCTTGGTTGATCTGTGCATAGTCCTACAACTTCAGAGTACATATAGTTCACCCCACATTTTTTCCTACTAGACTAATATTAAAGTCAGAATTCGACCACTCTGAACTAATAAAGAAGTTTTGTAGTTTATCCTTCTCACATATCAAACTTTGGAGGATTAAATAACTAATTTCAGATCTAGTTGTTCCAAGTCAAACTAAATCTCGCCCACAAAAATTTTGAACTTGATGTACAACCCAATCATGGTTGTTTACGAATCTTATGATGATTCTGCTCATGCCCAAAACTTTCTTGATATGTTTTGCCACATATTCAATTATTAGTCAATGCAATCAGTAGTGCATGAAGACCAAAACATATTGTGCTTTTTCAATAGCAAATGACCAACCTTTGTAGCCATGGAAGGTAGGATCGAAATCGGATCGGGATCGCCAGGCGCCGATCCGATCTGATCCGGGATTGGATCGCAAGATCCCCACAGATCCAAGGGAAGTTTGGCCGATCCTGGATCGACCAGTTTTTTTTTTTTGAGAAAAAATTGAGGAAAATTCAGAAAAAAATCAGAAAACAGCAAAAATCAGAAAAAATCTGGTAAGTTGAAAGAACTAACATTTGCATTAAAAATCAACCATACATGCATTCATAGTATATGAAACATAAGACTTTGTGTGTTATTACTACTATAATAATACAAGAAAAGCATAAAATATTAAAGACTTTGTGTATTATTTACCTGAATATAGGGGTGTCAATGGGCCGGGCCTGGTCTGGCCCAGGCCCAGCCCGGTCTTCAGATGATAGGCCCAGGCCCGGGACAAAGCCCGGTTTTCAGGAAAAAGGCCCAGCCCGGGGTCTGTTCTTGAGGCCCGGCCCAGGCCCGGTCCGGCCCGGCCAGGGGAGAGCGGCGTGTGAGGCGGGGGCGCGTGGAGGCCGAGATGGGGGGCGGGGCACGTGGAGGCGGGGGCGGGGTGCGTGGAGGCCGAGGCGGGGGGCGGGGTGCGTGGAGGCCGAGGCGGGGGGCGGGGCGCGTGGGGGCCGAGATGGGGGGCGGGGCACGTGAGGCGGGGGGCGGGGCGCGTGGAGGCCGAGGTGGGGGGCGGGGCGCGTGGAGGAGGCGGGGGGCGGGGCACGTGGAGGTGGGGGCGGGGAGCGTGGAGGCAGAGGCGGGGGGCGGCGCGCGGGGAGGCCGAGGTGAGGGCGCGTGCGGGCCGAGGCAGCAGCGAGGCGGGGGCGCGGGGGGCGAGGCGGGGTGGGGGCTCCGCGCGGGAGCGGGCCGGCCGGGCCGGGCCACCCAAAGCCCGGAATCGGCCCAGATCTTTTCCGGGCCGGGCCGGGCCGGGCTAAAATTTAAAAATTAATAAAAATGTAAGGCCCAGGCCCGTGTTATACCGGGCTGGGCCTCCGGGCCTTCAGGCCGGCCCGGCCCAGTTGACATCCCTACCTGAATATCATTTAAGTAAATGTTAATACATTTACTTAAGATATTACATGTAAATAAATAAGTACCTCTCATTTGAATCTAATAAAAATATCAGAAAAGTCGTATCTTTTACCAATAAAAAGTCAACTCTCCAATCTAAGAAGAAAACTACGATTTTGGTGATTCCATTAAAATAACGACTTTCTAATCTCTCATATTTTGGCATATCTAAAAATTTCATAATTCAAATAAATCTAATAGAATATTAAAAATCCAAAGTCCATTTAATATTCTATTGGGCTTATTTGAATTATGAAATTTTTAGATAAGTCATATGCACGTTTAACTTTTTATTTCGGACTTTGGATTTTTAATATTCTATTGGGTTTATTTGAATTATGAAAATTTTAGATAGACCAAAATATGAGGGATTAGAAAATCGTTATTTTAATGGAATTCCCAAAATCGTAGTTTTCTTCTTGGATTGGAGAGTTGACTTTTTATTGGTAAGAGATGATTTTTCTGACATTTTTATTGGATTCAAATAGGAGGTACTTCTTTATTTACATGTAATATATCTAACATTTACTTAAATGATATTTAGGTAAATAAGTAAGAGAATCGGCCTAGATCAGTTTGGAATCGGCCGACTATGTCTGATAAGGGCTCGATCCCGCGGACCCTCTTTAAATTTGAATTTTAAAAGTCCTAATCGGTCGATCCCTGCTCGATCCAGTCGATTCAACTCGAGTCCGGCATATCCACCTGGAAGTCTTACCGATTCGGGGACTTTCCCCCAGAGTCGGATCCCCATGCTGCGATCCGATCTTGGATCGGCCGATTCTAGGCCGATCCCACTGATTTTGCCTTCCATGTTTGCAGCTTTTTGCATTGTGACAATATGTAATATTTTTTTTTTCAAAATTCTTTTGTTTTTGTTTTCTATTAACTCTATGACATATTCATGCAGATTGTGGTTGCCAAGAGATGCGTGCTTGTGCCTTTTTCCCCGTCCTGAAAACATCTTCCGGCCTAGGTGTCACTTGGTGAACCTTGACAACTTTGGTCTAGTCCGACATGCAGTAACAATTCTATGGAATTGTAACTGGACATGCGCCATTAGTTCTTGGGCATATGCATATATTGATGTCCAGGCCTCGTATCAAACAGCAAATGTTTTGTTTAACTCTTTTGTTTAAGGCAGAGGCAGTCTTGTGTGTTGACTCTACTAAATTCTGCTGAGTGCTTATAATAGATAGACAAAACGCCATGTATTATATCTTTCTCACCATTTGAAGTCCACGAATGAATGCATAACGAGGGTCAAATATACCTTGGTGAAATGAGGTCTAATCATTATTCAATGATCATGTATCTTTACTTGTCAAAATTCTACATGTTCATATCCAAACACTAGAACTAGTGCCTCTAAAAAGAATTTTCCATTTACATCTGGTCTGTGGAAGTTTACCTATATTTATGCATCTAGAAAATCCTCCATCATTTGTGGATATGTTGTTGATTTGCTGTCATGTTGAGTTTGCAGCTTGTATGTCGGCTTTTCCCAATTACTCCTCCGATTATGGCTTGATTGTGGCTAATGGAAGTTATGCAATTACTGCAAGTCATTGTGTTCAGTGCAGTTGTGGCCCTGGAGATCTCAAGTAACTAAATTGCTTTTCTCGATTCTTCTTACCAAAAGCAACCCCCAGTTCTTTTGTTTTCTGTATTCTCATAGATATGTTGCTTCTTTCATTGTTTATAGTTTGTATTGTACACCAGCCTCGTTGGCAGTTTCATGTTCAAGTATGCAATGTAGAAACAGCAACCTTATGCTTGGGAATGTGACATCTCAGCCCACTGCTGCTGGTTGCAATGTTACCTCTTGCACCTACGGTGGTTTTGTTAATGGAACCATTGTCGCTACGTGAGTCTCTTGCTTGATTACCCTCTTCCATATCTCTCTACCCCCTAAAAGTTAAGCTGATGATTGTTGTTTCCATGTTTTAGATTATCAACATCTCTGCAACCTAGATGTCCAGGTGAGATGAGTCAACTTCTTTCGCAACAGTGGCTTTTTGAGCAGTAGTTTGTTGTAGGCAGATTGTTTGCTTTTTAAATCATATGATCAAACTGTAACATTTTTTGTATCTGCAAATTGGTGCAGGGCAACGTCAGTTTCCCCCTCTAATCACTCCACCTTCTTCAGTTATGCATGATTCTTTTCTTGCTCCTTCACCATCGCCCTCACATTCAGGGGGTAGTGGAGCAACAGTACCTAAGTCTTTTGTACCGGCTACCATGACGCTTCCTGGTCTGTCTCCCTCAAATGGTCCTGCTGGAAGCATTTCTGGGAACGTTTCTGGTGCACATGCCTTAGTTCATGCATTACCAGGGCTTCTGCATCTAATGGTTTTGTGTCTTCTCATCAAATTCCTATTGTAGCTGGCAAGGTATTTTATGGCTGTATCCATGTATTATTTAGCTGGCCGTTTGTATTTAAACTCTTTCAGTGGTGGAATTGAACAATGAACAGGGAATCAGTATTTTTGCTCTGCATTTGACGGGATGCCAATCTCCTGTAAATATTTGGTTACTCGTATTCCTGGTAGGATTGCATTTCTGAGATTGGAGTAGGTAACTCGTTTTGGGACTCGCAGCTTTCTGGGAAGCTTGTCTTTGGAGTTGTTGATGTTTTTTTGGAGTTTTTAATGTAATTAATCGTATTCCTGAATCTGTTCTCTCTGCCGCAGCTACTTAATATTGCTCATCCAAATAGCATGTGCATTCACGGATGATCCTTGAAACTGGTCGTTTCCTTGCTTAAATATGCTCATCGAAGTAGCATGTGGATTCACAGGTGACGCTTCAGATGGAACCCAGCTGGTTGTCCATTTCCTAGTTTAGGAGTAATACGAGATGCACGATCAGCTTTACGGCAAATGATGAGATGGTAATGGTGGGTTCCGCTTATTTTGTATCCTAATAGAATGTCTTATATTTTATCATCTTTACTTGGACTCAAATCATATATAGGTGCATCCGTTCGGCATATTTAGATAGATAGCAAATATTACTTTGGTTTAAGTATGTTCGGCCTGCGTCGTTTTTGTTGCTAGGTGCTCACTCTTAGACCTGATGTCCAATTTTCCCATCTGTTTTCTGGGTTCTTAGGTTCTACCGGTATCTTACAAATGTCAGCCTTGTCATACGCGTCGTGTTTCTACTTTATGTATTTTTGAAACCCCCAAAGTTTTCATGTTTGAAAACCCATCGGTTCTATTCACGTGAAAATGTTCTTGATGCTGTGTGTGATGCTTTCTGACCACTCTTGAGTGCAGTCATTGATTTTGTTTTTTTTGTTTTTATAAAAATACTATGTTTACAAGTTTGTTTTAAAGAATCACTAATCTTATTTCCATATTTTTTTTGGTAATCTTCTTACACGAACATAGTGTCACATATGCCATTACGGTTAAATGTTTAATATCCATTTTACATGTTGAGAATACTTCCTTGTCACCTGTAAAATTAATATTTTTTGGATGAGAATACCTCTATAAGATAGATAATTCTGCAAATAAACTTGTAGTCGAACACTTGGCAATCAACTCAAGAGTTTACGGGGCTAATTTTCGCATGTTTGAGATCACCGAATGCACGTTCAAAACCTATTATATTGCTCTGCTGTCTTTACACCATGATGGATGTGATGTATTTGACAAGAACTGTTTTGATTGAATACCTGTAGTTTCTACTAAGATAATGAGAGCAGTGGGGAGTCTACTGCGGTACTACTACCCTCCAAATGAACAAAGAAGATAGGGCAATGCCTGAAGAAGCTACGGCTCAAATAAAATTTCCTTATTGCTAGTAGTAGTGGTGACCAGGACACAAGTGAGCTGCAGGGCTGGGCTTTATCATCAGAAATGAGAGAGGGAACAAGCTTAAAAAATTAAGCAGGAGCTCTTTCTTCTGGGGAATGTCTCCAGTGTGAAAAACCTGAAGCATTGGCAGCTGTAGAATGTGTCAAAGCATCAATCAAATCTCTCGTCACTTGGCAAATCGATAAAACGTCCAACCTTTAGGCCAATGTAGAGGTGCACTTTGTTAAACAATTTAAGATAGATTGTGTGTATTGATTTCCTTTGTTAAACAATTAGATCTGTCAGTACACTTGAGGATATATCTAGATCCGAAGGAGAAAGACTTAATGTACTTTCTTATTGCACTTAAGTGTAATATGACTAGACACCAAGTTCATATAACACCTCTCACATGAGGAGTGATAAAATGACAACTCAATTATTAGGTGTCACATGGACTTAGTACCTAATCATATTACACTTAAATACAATAAGAAAGTATACTAAGTCTTTCTCGATCCGAAGAGGTCATACAAACTGGTTGCATACGGCCGGTCTCAGACCAGAACCGATGGTCGTATTCCATGGGCTGGCTCAGGCGGGTCAGATTGGCCCACACTACATGTGGCTAGATTTCTAGTAGAACCTTTGCCCATTCATGTCAAGTGCACGGATGAAAGCAGTCGAGCATGTGATGATCAAGAGTGTCGACATGACGAGCTCGTCACAATCTTAATGGGTGAAGGTCCGAAGGATGGAGGATGTTCCCCACCTTACTGAGTGAGTCTATCATCTCTCACTTCTTTTTAGTTGATGTCCTTTGCTCTCCTTTACACCTCTTCTTCTTCTTCTTCCCATGTGATAGATGAGCAAGGCTAATGCCCTGTGGGCCATCAAACACATGTTCTTTGCTTTATCTTGTCGGGTATATCCATGATTCCCGTATGGGTAGTCTCTCTTGTCTTCCTTGCTGGAGCTAAAACGCAGATACAGATACAAAGAATGGAGTGTCACTTAAAAGGGGTGGTGACTTGGTTGCTCTTGGGAAGAGTAAGGAAGAAAAGATTCAAGCATCCCATAACCTCTCTTCTTAGTTTCTGGAGCTACAATGCAGATAAAGATTAAAAAAAATAAGGGTGTCACTTAGACCATGTTTGGCATCGGAATGGATCGAGAATAGAGTGGATATCTTCAAAATTTTGAAACTATCCTCAGCTTATCCTCATTGCATTTTAATACAAAACAGCCCCTTAAGATTCATGCATCTCAGCGGTTGGAAGCTGCATTTCTCTTTCTAGGTCTTCTAAAACCGCCAAGCTACCAGAAAAGATAAAGAAAATGAGGCTGCGTTGCTTGGAAACAAAGAAGCTCACGAAGTAGAGAAACACTTAATACTCGGTTGGTCGGATAAAAAAATTACTTGGTCAGTTACAAGATTGTCTATAAGTGTGGACCCCACACTTACATGTCCACTTTTTAAGTTGGAAGACTTATGTTTGCAGCCAATCTTATGATTGTCGGGTGATTTTTTTACCCGACCAATCGAATATGAAGTGTTTCTCTCTCCAAAGTAATGTTAGACCACTTGCTTTTTTTTCTTCCTTGAAAGTGCAACTCTATGAACACTCCTCCCTTCAATGATTCATATAATTTGTCGGTCACTCAACTGGTATTTTGTATATATATATATATATGAGAAAGCCTGAATCACCAAAAAAAAAAAAAATTAAGTAGCGAACAGACCAAAATCCTCTCAGATAATGGACCTCTTATTGACTTGAGGAAGTGTGTGGTGTAACACCAGAACTGATCATGTGAACTCAATATCAAGAGAAAAGCTTACCTATCCAGACTCCACGTCTCTTTATGGTGGAAATGACAATTTTAGCTATAAGAATCTAAAAGTTGAAAACTGCCTGGGGTCCAAGTCTCATGGTACGTAGGAATAGGATAACCTTACTCCTATTATTGAGTTTTGCACCAATGATAGCCTCACCTACGTACAAAGCCCTTGGTGTCACCCTCACATCGGATAACACCCAAAATCTTGAAGGACAGGTGCCAGCGTTGAAATGTGTACCTCCGGCTGCAGGGGGTATCCACATAAGACCATGCTTTGAAGTTTGAAAGGAAAGGAGACAACACACAAGAGAGAGAGAGAGAGAGAGAGAGAGAGAGAGAGAGAGAGAGAGAGAGAGAGAGAGAGAGAGAGAGAGAGAGAGAGAGAGAGACGTTTCACCATCAATAATTTGCATC
Organism: Colocasia esculenta; assembly: GCA_014218235.1. Taxonomy (NCBI): domain Eukaryota; kingdom Viridiplantae; phylum Streptophyta; class Magnoliopsida; order Alismatales; family Araceae; genus Colocasia; species Colocasia esculenta. The sequence continues at coordinate 6,194,637 of CM024766.1, read as the reverse complement.
TGTCCAGTTGTTTTCATAAATATATGTAGAGTAAATTAATTAAAATTTTTGGATTATAATAGAGAGATTTTTATTGTAAATATTGTAATAAGAGATAATACTTATTATAATAAATTGCAGTTCTGTTAAAAATTACAAAATAAGTTAAAACATCTTGTAAACACTTCTAATTAATTTGTCCACATATATATGACCAAAAGAACCTCTGAGGATCTTATTTCCCAAAAGAATTATTCTGTCATATAATTTTGACAAACCTCCTTTTGTGAGTTGCCCATCATTTGCCCACAACTTGGGCCATCAACGCCCACATGCATGCGGGGGACAAGGCCTTAGATCGGTGGAATAACTGATGCTCTGCTACTGGAGGCTTCTGGGTGGGGGCGCAAACGGCAAACAGTGACATCTCATGGCGCTGTCCACTTGCACCATTCTCCATGGAGAAAGGCTTATTGCATTTTCACATTGCACTTTAAGTGTAATGTGACTTGGTATAAGACTCAAGTGACATCTAACAATTGGATGACTATTTTATCACTCTTTATATGAGGAGTGCCACATGGACCTTATGCCTAATCACATTACACTTAAAGTGCAATGTACAAGTGTAATAAGTCTTTCTCTTCTCCATGTATATACTGAGAGGTTACAATTGATCTGTGGAATGCTCTTCGAGACTTCGAGGATTGCGGTTGCAGGCTGTGAAGGAGAGTCCTGCATGCAGTCACACGTTGGATACGTGAAATTCTAAAACTGCGAACGGTGTATAAGCTTTCCTATGTATTCATGCAAGAATGTGGTAAGAGTACGTACTATGTATCACGTACGAATACCTGATAAAACATAAAAGTTGTACATAGAATATCACTTGTATTTTAAGCAACTAATGTGTGAATGAATTGTGAGAGGGTGATCTTGGATCTTCGAATGGAAGGTTGGGAGAATCTCCTCGAGTGTCTTATCAGCAAGATAAAAAAAATAAATCAAGGGTCTTGGGAAAGGGCTCGTAAGATAAATCTTATGATACCTAAGTTAGAGTTGGTTATAGCAAATGGAAATAAGATCACTCTTTACCAAGATTCTTTGCTCTAATAGAGCTTATCTTGGTATAGAGGGCGTCTGGGCATTTTATAGGCCTCTTCACCTAGCACTTCCACTATCACAACAAATAATTATAGCCGTCATCATAGAGAGTATAAGGAGGCAAATGTTAAGGCATTGGCCGTGAGTTCATAATGGGGAGTTGTTCTCCAATCATGAAGGGATCCCCGGGGTTGGCCACATCGCCTGATGTAATTGCCTTGGTATTAATGATGAGTTATGACCGTGGATTAGGTGGGTGAAAAGATTATCTCCTTTTTGCTTTCCCTTCAATTTCCGAGATAGCAGTAATTGAGACAAGAGGTCGGAGGCCACAACGGGTTTTCTTGGGTTATAGGCGACGAGAGGACCAAAATACAACCCCATCCTAATGTGTTCCAGAAGAATATCTCGGGAGCGTCGTCTCTTAAGCCGACTATCCCTTAGGACTTCAGTAAAAAAAGGGAGCCTTTCATATAGGCTGTTGAGCCGCTCGTAGAGCTTTATAGTGGAAATGCATGGGCTTTCACTTATTGGGATTTGCCAAAGTGGGATGTTATTGGGCTTTTACCTATAATAGTCCAAGGGTTGAAATTATCCTCCTCCACTTGCTCCCTACTCCCGAGTTAAAGTTAAGTCAAGAGTAGCCTATGGGTATTTGGGTCAAGTGGTATTGGGTTATTAAACAATATTCTCTCTAAAGGCCCAAAATCTGCCTTATCAATGTCATATCATAAGCCATAAATGGATAGTACGGGCTTCGATGCACCATATCCTGCCTCTTCGTAATCATGAGAGATCGTCTTCCAAGGAGCCTGCCCTATTGTCAGTAGGTGTTAGGAACAATTTTTGGCAGTCTGAGTGCACCTCATATGAAGACAGTGGGTTTGTAGTTGGCGTTGCAGTTCTTGAAGTGGCTTCATGATGGTAGACTTTTATGGTGATGTGCCTCTTAGAGAAAACACACTAAAATTCGGGGAAAGCCTGAATTTGAATTCCCCCCACTTTTTATTGCCAAATTATACCCTTTTTCTTTCCATAAATAGGCATCTTGAGAGGAAAGTTAATCTTCTTTCTTTCTTCCCTGCCTTAGTCTGCTGGTGTTCTGCTTTCTTCCTCCCTTTTTGGCTTTTTCTGGCAATCATCGTCTTCCTATGGGGCTTCCTCCTTGCTTCATCTGAAGGCTACCATCCTTGGTAAGTCTTCAAAATGTCTTGAATCTCTGACACTGATCCCTCCTCTTTGTCATCGTCTTCCAATTGTGCTCCTTTGGCTGCCCAGGGAGCCTCTAAGGATAAAGACAAGGGCAAAGGCAAAGGTGAGAAGGAAGAGGATGCCCCCTCATGCTATGAGGTGTATAACACCATCGTAGATTTGGAGGCAAAAGAACTCTCCTTTTGGTACCAAATCCCCTTACCATTTTTTTGCCCCTTCCTTTGTCGTACTTAGCACTACTATCTCGCAGGGAGTTCTGTCTTTACCGGATAGCCCTTAAATCTAGGTTTAGACTCCTAATTCATCCTTTAATCATTTCCATTTTCAACTTCTATGGGTTGGCACTAGTGCAACTGGTGTCCAATGCTTATCTCTTTCTCTATAGCTTCATAATTGCTTGCAAATTAGCAAGCACGCTAACCTCAATCACTTTCGTTGCTTCTTTTTCATTTCTCCTAGAAAGTAGCAAGATGGTAGGTAATGGATTTTATCATTTCAAATTCCGCCATGTCTGGTCCTTCCTTTCCATCTCCCCCAGTTGGGGTTTTCACAAGGGTTGAAAAACTCAATACTTGTGGGTCTCAAAAGATCCTGATACTCCAGATTGGGATTTCCCAATAGAGCTTGACTTCATTCTCCCCCAAAGCATTGGGGCTCAAAGAAGATATTAGTCTTCTCATGGCCCAAAGTTTTGTGGTTAATGAACTGATCAATGGGGAGAATATCTGTCTCTTCAGAGATGGCCCCCAAGAGAACTGAGGTAGGAGATTATTTATGAGGTTTTCAACCCCAGATAAGGACTAATATCTATCTAATTTTGCACAATTGCTCCACATCGTCACAAGGTTTTGGGTGAAGCAGAAGTGGGTGGTTAGACCACGAGAGAGATCGCACTCCTTCATTATCAACCGTGGATGTTTCATTGGGATAGGACTCATGCATCTGACAACAGAACTCTCGCAACTGACCCACCCTCGGGGATACCCAAGAAAGAGCAACTATCTCGGACGCTGAAGGTGGCATGCCTACAAGGAAAAATGCACCTTCAATAGGGACAAGTCTCCTCCACCCCTCTGCCAAAAGCAGCACGAAGGGAAGAACCGCCTTTAGGCACGAGGCCTCTTCTCGGGTTTCCACCTAAGGCCCCCGTAGCGACATAAACATCAGCAACGACAACTACAACCACCGCGCTAGTAACAACACTAGCAGACCTTGTGCCAGTAGCAGCATTCTCGACTCATTCAAGTTCGCCGCAGCTCCCGTCGACATCTCCTTTGGCTCCGCCAAGTGTCCCTTCCTCTTTCGACATACTTGCAGGGTCTTCAACCGTGGGAACCACTATCTCAGTTGGGGAAGCTCTAGGAGCTAGACCTCAAGATAGTAATGAGTTTGGGGAAGATGGCCTCACTTTCAACTGAAGTCCAAGAGTAGGGGAAGCTAGAGGACCACAACCTTATCCTTCAGGGTCTGAGCCAATCCTTGCGGTTGGCCCAAACCTTCTACAAGGCACTCAATCATAGTTGAGTCAAGATCAAGCAGCAATGGGCAGTCGAAGCGGACAAGGCACTTATCGAGTAGAAACTAGCTTGGGTTACAGAAGAGTTTTTTGGCGCGCAGTCGAGAGGTCCAGAACCTTCACCAACAACTCACGGACCTAGACAAGAAGTGGAGAAATTTCAAGCTTCAACTTGATAGGGACCTGGAGTAGGCCAACCAAGTTGCCCAGTGCTAAGAGAAAGAGTGACTTGATCACATTGCCAAAGCCATAGAGTGGGCAAAGGAGAAGGAGGCAGTCGCTGTTGAACGTTCTCAGTAGGAGGAAGAGTAGCTGTGGCTAGGTTCCAAGCAGTGGCCAAGTTCCAGGTATATGAAGAATACCGAAAAATCTTGGTCAAGTCCTCCATGGAGCAATATGTCTCTGGGTATGACCTTAGTACTCAGTGGGGTTTTGCCCAAGGATTTAGGAGAGCCTTGTTCTAGGTTTCATAGGTAGGGGTGGAGGGTTTCCACTCTCTTGACCAAGGGTAGGACCACTACGTCTCAGATACTGAAATCTCAGACACTCCTATCTTGATCGAAGATGAATTCCCCACCCCATACGATGTTGGGGAGCACGACGCCGCAAAAGTGCTTGCCTTGGTGGATAGAGCAGCTGCAGGGGTAGTTCCCACAATAGAGGGTTTAGTGCATCAGAGAGCTTTCTCCGTGGCAGATCCTTCTATTGTGCTAGGTGCCGACGAGTAAAATTTTGATGCTGCACTACTCTCTCTCTCTCAACACTGTACAAACTTTTGAAAGTAATGAACAACTCAACTTTATGTACATTTTCATTGCTATCGAATCAGAGTACATCGATTCAAACATAGAATTTTCTAAGGGTTTCAACATTCCAAGTTTGGGGTATAAGCCTACCTTCTAGGTTTGTTAACTTATAACCTTTTCTACAGACTTCACTAACTCAGTAGGGTCCTTCCCAGTTAGGAGCCAACTTTCTCAAGGCTTCAAGATGGCGAGAACCATCCATTCACCTAAGGACTAGGTTTTTGAGATAAAAATGTCTGTCCTTGATCACCTTAGCATTGTAGTATCAGAACATGCACCTCTGGTACTCGGTTAGTTGGATCTGAGCTATTTCCTGTACTTCTTCGCTCAACTCCATATTTTCCTTAAGGCTCTGGTCGTTATTTCTCAGATTAAATTTACTGACTCTGAGGGAAGGACTACCAACCTCTAGTGAAATGATGGCTTCTGTGCCATAGGCGAGTAGGTGTTTCATCGGTAGAAGCTCTAGGAGTTGTTCGGTATGCCCATAGTACGCCCGACAGCTTCTGAAATAATCTTCCATTAGCACGATCTAGTAGAGTTTTCAACCCTTTAAGCAAGGTTCTATTAATGTTCTTGACTAGCCCATTCACTTGAGGATGTACCGAGGTATAGTGATTCCAAAGTTTTAGCTTGGGGCAACGCTCCTTAAAGTAAGAAGAATCAAACTACTGGCCATTATCGATCACTATAACTTGAGGAATGCCAAACTGACATACGATATTTTGCCAGAAAAACTTCCTTGCTACTTTGTTAATGATCTTAATTGTAGGCTCAGCTTTGATCCACTTGGAGAAGTAATCAACTGCAACTACTATAAACTTCTTTTGAGCTTGCGTCGCGGGAAAACGTCCCAAGATGTCGAGGCCTCACCGGGAAAAAGGATACGGTTCTAGTAAAGCTGTAAGAGTAGTAGCCACTTGATGGATAAAATGGTCATACCTCTGACAACAATTACATTTGTGGACATATTCTTGACAATCTTACTAGAGTGATGGCTACCAATATTCTTCTCAAAAAAGAATCCGGGCTACTAACCTCCCGCATTGGTGGATCCTTTGAGCTTGATACTTGAGGCGTTGAGATTCGTGAGGGTCAGGAGAAATCTGCTCATCCTTCAACCAGAAGATGTAAGGAGTTCACCAATCGTCTATTACCTCTTCAATTGATTGCACTTCCCATGTCTCAATACTGGGGAGATCCAATTCTTCTAGGAGAACTGATCGGGATCTTGACAGGGTAGATGATGAAGCTAGCTGAGATAAAGCATCGGCTTGAGAATTAGATTCCTGAGCTATTTGTGAAACCTCAAAAACTTTCAAATTGCGTAGCAATCTCTCGAGTTAAGTTCAAATACTTGACATTTTGCTGTTCCCGAGCTTCATAGTCTCCATTGAACTAGCTGGCTACGAGCTGTGAGTTGGTGTTGATCTTCACTCTCTTGGCTCTAAGCTTTTTCGCCATACGAGCTCCTGAGATAAGGGCCTCATATTCAACTACATTATTGGAAGCTAGAAACTTGAATTTTAGGACATATTGTAGCTTGAGACCTTTAGGTGATTGCAGAATAATCCCTATACCACTCTCAGTTGAGCAAGAAGAGACATCAACAAAGAGCTCCCAAGTAGGCCTTTGAGTTCGTTGTGGTTCTTCAGTTGGGACAGTATATTTGGATATGAAGTTGGATGGGCTTGACCCTTTATTGTAGTTCTGGTGCGATATGATAAATCATAATCCCCCTAAGCTACCACCCACTTCACCAAGCAGCCATAGGCTTTAAGGTTTGAGAGGATCTACCGCAGTGGTTTGTCAGCCAATATCACTATGCTGTGCCCTTGAAAGTAAGGCCTTGGGCATTAATTTGGTTGTCGTAACCAATGCCAACACTAGATTGTCAGTTGTTGGGTACCTTCTTTCAGCATCTAGTAGCACTTTGCTAACATAATAGACTGACCTTTAGATCCCTTCATCTTCGTGGTTGAGTACCGAACTAACTATTGAAAGGGTTATCAAAAGGTACAAATATAATACCTCACTTGGGACCGGTTTAGACAATGTTGGAGGCAAGGCCTTCTTATATTCCTAGTCCCACATTATGGCTGAAGATGTCTGTGCTCCTCGCAGCAACTTGAAAAATGGTGGACATATTTCAGTAGCTCGGGACATGCATGACCTGTCCGACCAACCACTGGACATCCTTGATGTTTCTCGGTTGTTGCATCTCTATGATAGCTCAGATTTTGTCTGGATTAGCTTCTATTCCTTGGTGAGTGATGAGGAATCCTAGGAGTTTACCAGACTACACGCCAAAGGTACATTTGGCAGGATTCAACTTCATGTTGTACATGTAGAGCGTGTCAAAGGTCTTGGTGAGGTCGGAGAAGTGTTGATTAGCTTTGGGTGATTTAACTGGCATATCATCGATATGTACCTTCATGTTGCAACCGATTTGTGCTTCAAACATTTGGTTGGTAAACCTCTGTAGTTTGCTCCAACATTTTTTAGCCCGAAAGGCATTCAAGTATAGAAAAAGATACTAAAGTCTTTAATAAAGGTTATCTTCTTCACATCATCTGGATGCATTTGAATTTGGTGGTACCCTGAATAGGCGTCCAAGAAACTCAGTAGCTCATTCTTGGATGTAGAGTCCACGAGTTGATCAATGCCAGGCAAAGGGTAGCAATCCTTCAGGGTAGTCTTGTTAAGATTGGTGAAGTCGACACGCATTTGCCATTGCGCATTTGGCTTTGGCACTAGTACAACATTAGCAAGCCAAGTAGGTTACTAGATTGCTATGAAAAGTCGAGTACTCAATCCTTTGTCGACTTGCTCTTTTATGACCACTTGTCTCTTTGAGGCTTGCTTCCTCTTCGACTGTTGGACTGGCTTAACATTTGGTTCAAGGTTAAGTCGGTGCATCACCTCATCTTCTGATATTCCGAAAAGATTAGTATTAGATCTAGTGAACACATCAACATAGCGAGAAAGGAAGTCTTTATATTGTTTTTGCATTTCTTGAGACAAATCGATGCCAATCTTGACCTCCAAGGTTGGGTCATCAGCTAAAATGATGAACAATAGTTCTCCTCCAGGTTCGCTAGTGTTTTATCTTCCGCAATCTCTTTGCCTTGATGTTCTTTCTATGAAGCTGTCTGCTTGGTGGATATAAGATAGCACCTTGGGGCTTTGGCCTGGTTGCCTCGGACTTCTCCTACCCCGGCCCCTTCCTTGTAGGAAATTTCAGCTTCTGGTGATATGTTGATGGGATCACCTTTATCTAGCTGAGAATACCTTGACGGAATATGACATTATGGGTGGTTATACCCTTTATACTATGAAGCCTATTATAAAAGTTATATCTCGGGGAGGTGTACCAAGGGTCACTAGGAGACTAACAATCCCCTCAAGAAAAGTAGCATGGTTGTTGAAGCCACATAAAAGAGTTTTAATCATATAGAGATCTGATGGGCTACCACCCATATTCAAAAAACAATTGTACAATAAAACATCCGGTGCACTTCTATTATCTACTAGTACACGACGAATTTCACAGCGATTTAATATCGTCGAGATTACAAGTGCATCATCATGGGGAGGTTAAACTCCCTCAATGTGATGGAACACCTCGTCCAAGTCCGTTAAATCGATAACGTACTTGATCCGAGTCCGCCACCCGTGAACGGGCCGAAGCCTCGTAAGGGATACCACACCATAGTCCGTGTAAACACAAAGGAACACACAATTTCATATATATATATATATATATATATATATATATATATATATATATATATATATATATATATCACAAGTTTGCATAGCCATATCTCCAGGAAAAGAAAAGAAAGTACAAGAGCCTGGGGCATACCCCGAGGTACAACTGAAGAAAGTAGACAAACTAGCTACACTACACTGCTGGAGGTGCTGACCCTGCACCGCTACGACGCGGCTCCGAACTGGACGACGGCCGAGAAACGTCCTCCTCGCCCTCACCTGTGGGGGTAGGGGTGAGCCTCTCTAGTCACTGGCTCAGTAGGGAACTCCCCCAACACCGAGAAAACCAAAAACATAGGTACAAAGACGTAAACTATACTAGTAGTTTATAGAACAACTAAGCAGGATATTAAGGCTGTAAATATACTCACTGTCTGCCGACTATGTAAAGGAACTTTAATAAATAAACGGCAAAACCAAACAGGTATACGAGCTAAAGTAGAGTCTGCCACACTCGAGCCACGTGAACTGGTTCACGACACCAGTGACTGACTCGGATAACACACACAGGTCTACCTCTCAGTCTCGCAGCCACGGACGAAAGGTCCAGCTGCCGCTCCACGTGAAAAGGTCAAGCAACTGTGAAGACCAACTAAACACCACCACCTGCGGACCACACGGTCGCAGGCCCATGCCTGGCACCTCTAGAGACCCTGGCCTGGGCTCGCTAGAGTGAGGCACTGGAGAAGGACTAGCTGGGGACTAGTGTCTACTACTGGTGTCCGTACCCCCAACTACGAGCGCACTACAAGTGACCAAAAGACAAGTACAACAGTCACTGTCCCACTGTCGTCTTTTCCTCAGCCGGACGTACAACTCAAGCAAAGGAGTGACGGTGTCCATGTCAGACGACATAGACCTCGACGGTACAACACAAGTACCGGGACAAAGCCCCGAGTTAATAGTCTGGCTCACAGAGAACCTGTGGCACCTAATTGGAGAGGTAACCACGATAGGCGTCGTACTACTCGCCACATATACAAAACCACGTGCACGTCACACAAACCACGTGAAGACTCACGTAAACCGCGTGCACTAATAATCCATTACACGTGAACACCACATAAACACATAAAGAACCAGCTAACTGCGTACCCAGTACGCTAGTCACAGAAACCTCATGCACCCAGTGCTCCTCAGGTGTCAACACACTGCTCGTTATCTTTAATATTCAATATAGCATTATTTAAATAAATGCATGCTGGCGGCAACATCGATTTTCGTCGATGAGATATAAACGGCAAGGTATTTGGCTGTCAATCTCCTAGCTGAAGAACCTGGCGTCAATCGATATTGACGCCAAGATCCTCGGCTATCAGCTTCACAGAAACCCTAGGCCGATTCCTCAGGTATTCTCGGCCCTAAATTCAGCGAAAAAAAATGCGAGGAAACACTTCCTCTAACATGCATGCATCTTAATCAACTCAAAACAACATGTTTCACTTGTTAAATTACTCAAACCACCCATTAACCCCACATGAAGTACCTTTACCCAAAAACATAATTAACATGCAAATTCATGCATTCCAGATGTATTATCACGACCTGAAGGAACTAAAGGGATCATTCTCTACCTCAAGACGCACTTAAACCTCCTAAATCCTCCTGATTCACACCAAACCCTCCGCGAGCTCCTACGGAGATTACACCTAGCTCCGGCGTTTCCTTGTCCGATTCGTCACCACCTCACATTCCACGATCCCCCAACTAGCCTTCTGCAACTATTGGAAGCAGTGGGGAAGCAAGAATGTGAAAATAGGGCGAGGGAGAGGGAGAACAGAGTGAGGAAACTATCCTCGGGTAGACCTATATTCTGCAGGTCGCATAGGTTGGCGTCAACCATGATGCCGTTTAGAGAACCGTCACAGTAAACATCCAGAAAGCCTGCCGTTAAGTTCATAAGTTTGGCGTCACCTTGGATGGACGCCAAACCAGTCAACGGCCACACCTGGCTGTCAACCCCTAATCAGCTACAACATGTCCTATCTTATTTCAGGACCAAACCTGCGCCAAACCTGCGTGCACCACACATCCAAACCACACTGGCCTCACGATGGCCACCACAACCATTACACACATGATCCATAAGGATCCGAAAGGCATGCGACGTTACATTACTATAATATAAAAAGAAACTTTCGACCTCAAAATTCATAACACAACTCAAGCAAAAACAACTTAAATATGCACATTTTTACAAGTACTATCATCTAAAAAGAAATACAAAACCTTATTCAAACAGATAGGGATACCCTTTAGCCATCTCCTCGGTTAATTCCCAGGTATCCTCACCACCCAACCTATTTTCCCATCGCACTTTAACTAATTCGATTTCTTTATTTCTCAGCTTCTTTATCTTTCGATCAGTGGTCTGCACTGGATACTCTGGCATGGTCATATCCGGCCTCAGGTCACCACCTTGGTAACTGATTATTTGAGCTGGATCTTCAATACACTTTCTTAACATAGAAACATGAAATATATCATGGACATCCGTAAAATCTACTCGCAAATCCAGCCTATAAGCTGTTTCCCCAATTCTTTCAATTACCTGGAAAGGTCCCACATACTTTGGGCTCAATTTTCCAGTCTTGCCAAACCTCATAATACCTTTACTCGGGGAAACTCTCAAGAAAACAAAATCTCCCACTTCAAACTGAAGTGGTCTCCTCCGGTTATCTGCATAATTCTTTTGCTTGCTTTGAGCTACCTGCAATTTTTCCTTAATAAGCTTCACTACTTCTGTGGTTTGCTGAATCAATTCAGGACCCACTAACTGCCTTTCTCCCACTTCATGCCAGTTCAATGGGGTTCTACATGACCTTCCATATAAAGCTTCATACGGTGCCATTCCAAGACTGGTATGATAACTATTATTATAGACAAACTCGACCATTCCCAAATGATGCTCCCAGTTACCTCCCAAACTAAATAGCAAGCTCGCAACATGTCTTCAATCGTCAGAATAGTCCTCTCTGTTTGGCCATCTGTCTGGGGATGATAAGCGGAGCTATATCTCAGCTCAGTGCCAATTACCTTTTGCAGACTTCTCCAAAAACCAGAAGTAAATCTTGGATCTCTGTCAGATACGATAGTCTTCGGAATACCATGCAGTGGAACAATTCTATCAACATAAACCTTTGCTAATTTGTCCACTGTCTAAGACATACTTACTGCCACTAATCTACACACCTTAGTCAATCTATCAACAAACATCCAAATTTCATTATGTCCCGAAGCTGATCTTGGTAAGCCTGCTACGAAGTCCATGGCAATATCATCCCATTTCCACTGTGGAATGGGTAACGGTTGCAATAGACCTCCAGGCTTCTGATGTTCTACTTTAATCTGTTGACAGATAACACACTTTGCAACAAATTCCGCTATTTCCTTTTTCATATGAGGCCACTAGAAATGTTTCTTTAAATCATGGTACATTTTAGTACTACCTGGATGGATAGTGTACCTGGATTTATGAGCCTCTTCTAATACCTGCTGCTTTACCTCTCTTTCAGTTGGTACAAATAACCTACCTTTAAGCCTAACCACACAATTATCATCAATGGTAACTCCTTTCATTTTTACAATCTCAGCTAAACTTACATCTGCTCTCTGAGCCTCAATAATCTGCCAATACAAGGACGGTTCTTCAGTACTACTGGCTAGTACTGCCCGTCGCTGACTGTTTGGCACGTACAAGGAATTCTCTGCTATTTCCTCGTACAACTTCCATTCTTTTATCATCATCTGGCTTAAATATGCCTTTCTGCTCAAAGCATCAGCCACAACATTGACCTTACCCGGATGGTAAGCCAAACTGAAATCATAATCTTTTAAATATTCTATCCATGTACGCTGTCTTAAATTCAAGGCAAACACAACTGCTGCTAACTCTAAATCATGGGTGGGATAATTCCTTTCTGCCGGCTTCAACTGCCTGGATGCATAAGCTATCACTTTACCATGCTGCATAAGCACTGCGCCAAGTCCTCTCCTTGAAGCATCTGTATATACCACAAAACCACCATTTCCTGCCGGTAATGCCAATATGGGTGCTGTTGTAAGCCTTTTCTTCAATTCCATAAAACTTTTCTGACATTCACCGGACCACACAAATAGCACACCTTTTCTAGTTAACTTAGTCATAGGTGCAACAATCTTGGAAAAATCTTGTATGAAGCGCCTATAATAACCTGCCAATCCCAGAAAGCTTCTAATCTCAGTAATTGTCTTAGGCACTTCCCATTTCATTACTGCTTCCACTTTACTCGGGTCCACTGCCACTACTTCTACTGAGATGACATGACCTAAGAACTGGATTTCTTTCAGCCAAAATTCACACTTACTGAATTTGGCAAACAACTGATTATCCCTTAACAACTGCAGGGTAAACCTCAAATGAGATGCATGCTCCTCTTCGGATGCTGAATAAATCAGAATATCATCTATAAAGACCACAATGAATTGGTCCAAATACGGGTGAAAAATTCTATTCATCAGATCCATAAAGGCTGCAGGAGCATTAGTTAGCCCAAATGGCATAACCACAAATTCGTAGTGACCATATCTGGTTCTGAAAGCTGTTTTATCTATATCCTCTTCTTTAATTCTCAACTGATGGTACCCGGACCTCAAATCAATTTTAGAAAACACCTTGGCTGATTGTAACTGATCAAACAGATCATCTATTCTTGGTAACGGGTACTTATTCTTAATGGTAACTTCATTTAGCTTTCTATAATCTATACACATACAAAAACTTCCATCTTTCTTTTTCACAAACAACACCGGTGCTCCCCACGGGGAATGACTTGGTCCTTTCTGCAACAACTCTTCTAATTACTTTTTCAATTCTTTAAGTTCTGCTGGTGCCATCCGATATGGAGCTTTAGAAATCGACATGGTACTGGCAGCAACTCAATGGTAAAGTCCACCTCTCTATGTGGAGCTAAACCAGACAAATCTTCAGGAAAAACATCAGCAAATTCCCTAACCACGGGAACTGCTTCCACTGGCTGACTAGCTTCTACCAGACTTACCGAGGCTAAATAAGCCACACATCTAGCATTTATCAACTTTCTAGCTTTAATTGCGGAAATTAGAAACTTAGGGGTATAGAAAGGCATACCTTGATATTCAAATACTGCACTATTAGGATGACAAAACCTGATCCTCTTCTTTCTGCAATCTAACATTGCTCCATAAGTCTCAAGCCAATCCATACCCAAAATAATATCATAATCTGTTAACTGCAGGGCATACAACCGACCCGGCATCTGGTTCCCTTCGATCACAACATGAGCTTCATCTACATAGCTCAAAGTGAGCAGGAACTCACCAGAGGGAACCTCCACTACTAACTCACAAGACTTTTCCTCTAAAGGATGAACCATACAATCCAGAAACTCTTCGAAAATAAAAGAATGAGAGGCACCCGAATCAAATAAGACTCTTGCTGAATAGTCATAAAGAGGTAAAGTACCTTCTATCATGTTCGATGCCTCCGCCTGGGCTCGGGTGAAAGCCATAACCCGGCCTCTTCCCCGCTACTGCGGTGCTCCTCTGCCACGACCTACCTGAGGCTGCTGAAACTGCTGAGGCTGCTGCTGCTGCTGCTGCACACCTCTTCCATACCCATACTCTCTTGGATAGGGGCAATTACGAATCAAATGCCCCGGCTGATTACAATTATAACATCTATATCCTGGTGGAATAATGGGTTGTCTGGCAGTACTTTGCTGCGACTCTTCCACCTCTGGCCTACCACGACCTTGCTGCAATTGTTGTCGACTTCCCCATCCTCTTCCTTTACCTTTAAATGCTTGCTTTAATTTCTGGCCCCACTTACCAAAACCTGATGAAGAAGGTCCTACTGGTGCTTTACCCTTACTCACACCCACTGACTACTGCGGTTGCCGAAAACTACCTAAATCTGACTCGCCCACCTGACGAGTCCTAATAGACCTCTCTAATGTAGCTTCCCTCTGAGCTGCTTCTTCCACTGTTTTACACATGAGTGGCACTATTGAATTATGCAATTCTACTCTTAAACCCTGAATAAAATATTCAACCATCATATTATTATCTGATACTACATAAGGCGCATATCGGCTGAGTGCCATAAATCGCATCTGGTACTCTAAAACTGAAGAGTTACCTTGCTGGAGTGTCCGAAACTGCTCTCTCTTCACTTGCTGCACTTGAATCGGAAAGAATGTATCGTTAAATACATCAAGAAACTCCGACCAAGTGATAGTCTCTTCTGTCCTGCCTGCAAAGGTGGTCTGCATCTTCAATCGCCACCATTCCAGTGCAAAACCCCGCAACTGATAGGCAACTAGCACAACTCTATCTGCTGCCAGACACCTCATGGTCGTAAAGACCCTCTCAATCTCATGGACCCAATGTTCCGCTGTATCTGGATTCGGCCCTCCTGAGTAAGTAGGCGGCTGCAATCTCAAAAACTTCTCAACTTGCATCACTGGTTCCTCTGCTATTAAACCGGTGGTGGTGGTGGCAAGGGTGCTACAAAAGGCACCTCCGCGCCTGGCAGTGGCGGAACTGGAACTATAGGTACAGTCTCTCCATCCCCAGGTGGTATGGCTACCGGTGGTACCGGCGCCTGCTGATCCATCCTCCTCCGAATATCGGTGAGGCTCTCCCAAATCCTCTCTATCATATGCTGAGTACTCTCTTCCGGATCATCTCCTCCACCACCCCAATCTCTTCTATCAGCCATTTCAAAAATTTCCTGCATAAGCAAAACACCAAACAGAAACACAACAACGAATTATCAGAAACCAGGGTCCCTACCAGCAGTATACTAAGACCGGAAATAAGGCTATGTAACCTTCTAGTTCCCTTATATTAACACAGACCTTGCTCTGATACCAACTGTGACGGAACACCTTGTCCAAGTCCGTTAAACCGGTAACGTACTTGATCCGAGTCCGCCACCCGCGAACGGGCCGAAGCCTCGCAAGGGATACCACACCATAGTCCGTGTAAACACAAAGGAACACACCATTTCATATATATATATATATATATATATATATATATATATATATATATATCACAAGTTTGCATAGCCATATCTCCAGAAAAAGAAAAGAAAGTACAAGAGCTTGGGGCATACCTCGAGGTACAACTGAAGAAAGTAGACAAACTAGCTACACTACACTGCTGGAGGTGCTGACCCTGCACCGCTACGACGCGGCTCCAAACTGGACGACGGTCAAGAAACGTCCTCCTCACCCTCACCTGTGGGGGTAGGGGTGAGCCTCGCTAGTCACTGGCTCAGTAGGGAACTCCCCCAACACCGAGCAAACCAAAAACACAGGTACGAAGACGGTAAACTATACTAGCAGTTTATAGAACAACTAAGCAGGATATTAAGGCTGTAAATATACTCACTGTCTGCCGACTATGTAAAGGAACTTTAATAAATAAATGGCAAAACCAAACAGGTATACGAGCTAAAGTTGAGTCCGCCACACTGGAGCCACGTGAACTGGTTCGCGACACCAGTGACTGACTCGGATAACACACGCAGGTCTACCTCTCAGTCTCACAGCTACGGACGAAAGGTCCAGCTGTCGCTCCACGTGAAAAGGTCAAGCAACTATGGAGACCAACTAAACACCACCACCTGCAGACCACACGGTCGCAGGCCCATGCCTGGCACCTCTAGAGACCCTGGCCTGGGCTCGCTAGAGTGAAGCACTGGAGAAGGACTAGCTGGGGACCAGTGTCGACTACTGGTGTCCGTACCCCCAACTACGAGCGCGCTACAAGTGACCAAAAGACAAGTACAACAGTCACTGTCCCACTGTCGTCTTTCCCTCAGTCGGACGTACAACTCAAGCAAAGGAGTGAGGGTGTCCAGGTCAGACGACACAGACCTCGACGGTACAACATAAGTACCGGGACAAAGCCCCGAGCTAACAGCCTGGCTCACAGAGAACCTGGGGCACCCAATTGGAGAGGTAACCACGGTAGGCGTCGTACTACTCGCCACGTATACAAAACTACGTGCACGTCACACAAACCACGTGAAGACTCACGTAAACCACGTGCACTAATAATCCATTACACGTGAACACCACGTAAACATATAAAGAACCAGCTAACTGCGTACCCAGTATGCTAGTCACAGAAACCTCATGCACCCAGTGCTCCTCAGGTGTCAACACACCGCTCGTTATCTTTAAATATTCAATACATCATTATTTAAATAAATGCATGCTGGCGGCAACATCGACTGCCATCGATGAGATATAAACGGCAAGGTATCTGGCTGTCAATCTCCTAGCTGAAGAACCTGGCATCAATCGATATTGACGCCAAGATCCTCGGCTATCAGCTTCACAAAAACCCTAGGCCGATTCCTCAGGTATTCTCGGCCCTAAATTCAGCGAAAAAAAATGCGAGGAAACACTTCCTCTAACATGCATGCATCTTAATCAACTCAAAACAACATGTTTCACTTATTAAATTACTCAAACCACCCATTAACCCCACATGAATTACCTTTACCCAAAATAAAATGCAAATTCATGTGTTCCAGATGTATTATCACGACCTGAAGGAACTAAAGGGATCATTCCCTACCTCAAGACGCACTTAAACCTCCTAAATCCTCCTGATTCGCACCAAACCCTCCTCGAGCTCCTACGGAGATTACACCTCGCTCCGGCGTTTCCTTGGCCGATTCATCACCACCTCACGTTCCACGATCCCCCAACTAGCCTTCTGCAACTATTGGAAGCAGTGGGGAAGCAAGAATGTGAAAATAGGGTGAGGGAGAGGGAGAACAGAGTGAGGAAACGATCCTCGGGTAGACCTATATTCTGCAGGTCGCACAGGTTGGCGTCAACCATGATGCCGTTTAGAGAACCGTCATAGTAAACGTTCAGAAAGCTTGCCGTTAAGTTCATAAGTTTGGCGTCACCTTGGATGGACGCCAAACCAGTCAATGACCATACCTAGCCGTCAACCCCTAATCAGCTACAGCAGGTCCTATCTTATTTCAGGACCAAACCTGCGCCAAACCTGCGCGCACCACTCATCCAAACCACACTAGCCTCACGATGGCCACCACAACCATTACACACATGATCCATAAGGATCCGAAAGGCATGCGACGTTACACTCAAGGTCTTCATTGGAGAAAGAAATAAACTGCTTCCCTAAATTAGTGACAAACGGCCTTTTCCTTGCTCCTTCTTGAATGGCTTGCTAAGCATAACGCTTCCTGCCCCGGTAGGTATCCCCACTAGAGGCAGTTCCTCCCGAGATGACATAATTAATTTGAACACCCCTAGGCCGATTGTCTATCTCCTTGAGGAGATCACAAGGAGATTCCTAGTTGGCCATGTACTTCCCAAGGTAGCATCGGGCGAGGGACTCTATCTCATCCTTTAAGGGCTAGTACTTCTCGGTATAGTGTTCATGGTCAAGATGAAATTGACAATACTTTTTCTTGCTGCGCCGCTGTGGATCTCTCTTCATTGGCTCTGGTCGACGAAGATACTCTTTATCCCAAATCTCCTGCAATATCTAGTAGACCAGGGTGTTAAGTGGAGTGTATCGGTTGAACTGGTGTGGTGGTTTCCTCCTATTGCCATTATGACTCTTCTTTTTCTCCAATACGGAGGGTTGGTTAGAGGATCTCTTCTTATCTCCTTCCTCTTCCCGCTTGGGAACATCACGACAAGCAGTCAACACTTCCTCACATTCTGGAAAATGGAAAGCTAGGTTCATTAGCTCATCGAGGGTCAAAGGGGGATGCATGACCAACTCCTTTCAAAGTTTGTCATCCCGAGTGCCCCGAGTCATGGCGATGATGGTGGAGGTAGTCTCTAGGTGCAGAACTCTTACAGCCTTTGCATGAAACCAGATGACAATCCTAAAGCTTCTCTCCTTGGGCCTGCCTCAAGGCTAGCAGGCCAACAATAGTGCTCTAAGTAGTGCTTCTAGCAAAACTCTCCTTAAAGAGCTTGATGAACTACTAGAAGCTGGTGATGTGTCCCAATGGAAGAGTCCGTAACTATGCCTGGTCCCCTTGAATAAGAGTTTTCGTAAATGCCCAACACTTTAGGGCATCAAATGCCCCTTGGAGAGCCATTAGGGCATTATAATTGCCAAAATGGTTGACATGGTCTCCTAGGACATCATAGGGCTTTACTAGTGGAAGCTAGAGACTTCCTAGTAGGGGGTCCTCTAAGATCTTCATGGAGAAGGGAGATTCTGGCTCGAGTTCTTCAGTAGAATGGCCCCTGCTCTGTCGAAGGGCCTAGATCTTTCGTTCCTACTCCTCCACCTGTCGTTCGAGTGCCTAGAGTTGGTCGACCAACTCTAGGTCTAGATAGGAAGGAGCTTGGAGGTTCCGTGCTTGAGGGGGAGGGGCACATGGGGCTTCTCTTCTTGAATTCTAGGAGGCTTGACGCGTAACCCCCATTGCTGCTAGCCAATGGGTGGTGATGTTGGTTAGCAAGAGAGTCTACTCCCTCCTTGCGGCATTGAGGAGGCTTCCTCCAAAGGTGGTTGATGTCTCGATGGTTCACCGACTATTACATGTCAAATCAGGCACATTCCTTCCAACGTGAAGTGCCTCCCAGTGGTGTGGCCTTCTCGCGGAGAGGTTTCCCCTCGGTGAGGCCAGGAGGGTGATCGACGTGGTCTGTCCTATTATTGGGCGGCAATCAGCTCCAACAACCTATCCATCTTTCAATTAAGAGAGTAGATAGAATTGGGGATGCCGCCTTGTTGCGCCCCTACCTCTATTGGGGTGGGGAGGGGGGTAGCCATGATGGGAGGAAGAGGGTGATTGGTTGATTCCCAATGGGATTAATGGCAAGGCCTACTGGAGGATGCCCTTATCAGGCTCTTGCCTTTGTAGCTTGCTCTCCTCTTTACTATATATATATGTTACTCTGCCGAACCATGATTGATTGGTGGGTCGTGGGTTTGAGTTTCCCACATGTGACGTCAAATGAAGAGGTGATCTTGGGTCTTCGAACATAAAGTTGGGAAAAACCCCTTGAGTGCCCTATCTGCAAGATAAAAAAAAAAGGTAAGGAGTTCTGGGAAAAGATTCCTAAGAAAAATCTTCCTATGCCTAAGTTAGATTTGGCTAGAGAAAAAGGAACATGATCACTCTTCACTAGGGTTTTTTGCTCTGATAGGGATTACCTTGGTACGAAGGGCGTTTGGGCATTTTATAGGCCTTTTCACCCCCCATGCGCTTCCACTATCTCAACAAACAATTATAGACGTGATCGTGAGGAGTTAAGGAGGCAGATGTTAAGGCATTAGTTGTGAATCCATTATGGGGAGTTATTCTCCAATTATGGGGGGATCCTTGGGGTTGCCCACGTCATCTAGTGCAACCACATTCATATTAATAAGGAGTTATGGCTGTTGATCAGGTGGGAGAGAAGACCATGTCTTTTTTGCTTTTTCCCTTCAATTCCCAGTATAGTAGTAATCGGGACAATAGGTCGGGCGCCACAATGGTTTTTCTCGGGTTATAGGTGAGGAGACTAGATATAACCTCACCCTTACGCGTTTCGGGGGAGTATCTATGTCACGCCCCGCCAATTTAGCATCGGAATAAATCGGGGGAATGTGAGCAAAGTGTATAGTAACGTGAATTGCACATACAGACGCAAACATCAGAGCATCTAATGAACAATAATTGCAATAAACTCTTCATTTCATTGATAATCACCTAAACTATTACAACCACTAATTCTGAGCCAACACATAGGGCTCAATAGCATCATTACATCGTAAAAGATAACTAAGCAAATATCTAGCTAGACTCTATGATACTAAGGTCAATCCGTCGCTATGACTCTAGGTCGCTCATCACTCCAGTCCATTCCCGTTGGTGTGTGTAGGGTCATCATCCGACTTAACTGAAACACATATAACAACAACATAGGGTGAGCGATAACGCTCAGTAGGACTTAATATCTCATGTAAACAGATATGCTTTAAGTGATTAATGTCTTATAGAGTAGAATAACTAAAGAGAACGATCAAGTATAGGCAAAAGAGTAATGTCACATGATAGCAAGAGGGCGAACATCCATTCAAAAGAATATTGCAAAACTAGCATGATAAAGCATTGACCATATAACGAGATAGCAAGTAAAATTGCACAACAGTGAACTAGTCACGATAGAAAATGTTGGTCGATATTCTTTCAACCTCGAGTTCAAGTTTATATATATATATATATATATATATATATATAATGATTGATTGTCATAGATCAAATCTTGCGAGTCATGCGTTAGGTGCATGCCAAACACCCAGATCATTAGACCCCCGCGAGTTATAGCCTTTCAGGCGCTCTCCCCAAGGACCAGATCGGGCCCTTATAATGTTGCCTAGCATAGTCATATTTTTATCTTAGACAATCACAAGATGGCCAATAGAGTACCAAGAATAGTTGAGAATGAGTGACGAAATAGACGAGATAGTAGAGTGAACGTGAATAGACGAGCAAGTAGAGTATAGATGAGAACTAAGGGTCGTTGCACATGAAACGTCGAGTAATCGGTGATAGTAACAGTTGCACAACACGCACGATTGGTGTTGGCAGTCAGGTGGAATTTACTACCCTTCCACTGGCCATGTTATGCATAGGTCCAGAGGTCCGGCGTGATTCAAGATAAGAGCGAGATCCTTCTAAGGCCGATTGGATCTTACTGATCCCTAAAAGGGTATTATAGGCGTTAGGGTACAACCAACTTGTCGACCATGTGGGAATCCATGGACAGAGGAGACTTACGGAGGCTTTGAACACGGATTCACTAGTCCGGTAGAAGTAATATTCGACGGAGAGTTCATCCGAGTCAAGAGAAAGTGTATATAGAAACAAGTGCTCGACGTTCTAGAGGAATTCTAGAACAGTGGAGCGTCGGTAACAGTATTCTCAAAATATCGCGAGAAACGAAGACAAGTCCAATTAAAATAAATGGGACAATTTAAATACATAATTGAAATAAATTTCTAGATATTTTATGAAATATTTTCATGCCGAATTGAGTCAAATTGGATGGTTACAAGTGTGTACATGTGACATAGGAAATCATGAACAAGAAAAGATTATGTGAATGACTTTTAATTAAAACATATCCATATTTAACAACTTCGTTTACTGTGTTTAAGACAGTTAACATGGCATGTAGTTACTGTAGAAAATCAAGATTTGCAGAAATATGGGGTTTCCATGCAAAACTTCAGAAGGCGACGTACCCCAGTAAAGGTCGTGACGGGGTACAGTCAGAACGCGACATGGTCATTCAAGGATCGCGACGAGTTGATCAGGATAGGCGGCTAGCTGTGTCGCGATCAGCCCTGAGAACATGGTCTATCAGGCCGTCGCGTTCTCAGGTCCTGCGCCTGAGTCCGAGCGAGAAAAGGACATGTCTTGGATTGCGGTCCAAGTTGCCTTGTTTTGACACAAGTTCGTTAAAAAATCAAGAACTAAATACATAGGGAATGAAAAATTACGAAATCACTTGAACATTGATCTAGACATCGAGAGTACTTACAGTAAATAGGAATTTGAAAACAACCATGGTCTTGACATGTTTTGAATATGAATAAGCACGAAGAACATAGAGTATGGTACAGTGAGGGTAAACGATTTAATTCGAGCAACATACTGGATGAAAATTAGGGCTTTCAGGGGCAAAAGATTTCTGACATCAATCAGTATCTCCAGTAAAAGTTTCGTAGCATGGTATCAAGTATACATGGAGATATAAATTAAACATGATGGTTCAGGGTCATGGTGATTACAGAACTTCGAAAATTAAGAACAAAAGATTGGCTCGATGAAAAATCATGAAACAAGAGGGCTTTTGTTCCTGAGGTTTGGAACAATCTACAGACGAAATTAATGGAGTTTAGCCTGTGAGAATGCCTACCTTTGTGTCATTTTATCTTCTAGGGTTTAGAACTTGAAGAACGAAGGTTGGGGCTTGAGCAATCCTTCTCCCCACGAGTTCTTCCTCTTCTTGTCCTCCTCTCCACGTCCAGCAAGCCCCAGCAACGAGTTAGGGCCGACCATGGAGAGATTGGGGAGTATTTAAGCTCCCTTGGTTTCCCTTTCCTATATTGACTCTAATTTCCCTTTAATTACGAGATTTTTTAATTCCTCTGATCAACCTTCCAAGCTTTCCACCTCTTATTTGGGTTAGGTTGGGATGCAATTTCATGGCTAACTAATTGGGGTAGGGCTAGGAATCCAATTTCAACCCAATTTACTTATTTTAATGATTTAACAACTCTTTTCTATTTATGCGCTAATTAAAATACGAATTTAAGGTATTTTTTTGATTATTCTTCTTTTAAAAAAATCCCTATTTTGGCCCAATAACTTCTCTATATATAGTCCATTTAGCAAAACCCATCACTTAATGGAATTTAACTTAGGGGAAATTTTCCCTTTCAATTAGGGAAATATAGAGTTTCAGATTTTATTGTATTTTTTTACTTGAATTTATTCACGGCTATGAGAGGTCCATTGGTCCCAATTCTTATGATGGACTATCAATACGTATCGTTGGAATCTACCCATAATTTTATTTTAATATTTAATCCACTTTGGCTCATATAATAATGAATTTTCGACTTATTTCTTAATTATAATAATAAGTCATATAAATTCTAAAATTTGGTCGAAATGATTTTTATATGCCCAAATTTCTTAATGGGTCATTAGAGAATATTATTTAAAATATAACTATTTTTTTATAAAATTTTTATATGAGTTTTTACGCATACAATAATGATACGTATCTTTTTAACTAATTTGATTTTATTAATTGATAAAAATTTAATTTATTTAAAATTTAAAATTACTAAATTTTCTGAGATACTACAATCCAAGAGTATCATCTCTTAAGCCGGGTTTTCCTTAAGACTTCAGTAAAAGAATGGACTTTCTATATATATAGGTTATTGAGCCGCTCGTGGCACTTCATAGTGGGTCTGTATGAACTTTCACTTATCAAGCTTAGCCAAAGTGGGTCAATGTTATGCAAGGGTCAAAATTATCCCTCTCCAAATTGCATTGGTCAGGTGTTCTTTCTGAAAACTTAAAATAGAGTACTTGTCAAACATGTGTATCAAAACTCATGATGTCCAAGTATATGTACATGGGAAGTTACTCTACTGATATTCACAAAAATATTCCCCAAATCAGAACTTCGACATCACTTACATTGAAATTTTCTTTCCGAATCACGGGGAAGATTTACCCCCGTAGACTTGTAGATCAAATTGTGGGAATATATAGCACACTATACCTGTGGAATCAGTCTTGAAAGTGAAATGGAAACGATGCTTTCAAGATGATCAACTCGAACTTTTCTCAGCAAATTAAGTGAGCTGCACACAATCAACTAGAGCGCGTGTGAGATCTCCGATGCTCAGGTTAACTAAGATTATTAAACCTTAATCTCGGATTATCCGAAGAGTAGTCCGAAGTTTTTTTAAAATACGTACCGGATCTCATTGATGTCTAAGGAATAGGAGCTGGGCCGGGGTCACTCCTCTAATTTGTTCTTTTATCGTGGACTTAATCCTCATATTACTGGTCCAGATCGTCCACATAATCTTATAATTAAGTATTAGACGAGCTAGAGAGCAATGCCCTATGGCTTTTGAGCTTGGCCCCGTTGGATTCTAGCTTAAGTATAGCCATGCATGTCGATCGGCATTATCGATTTATAATTCTCTTCTTGCGGATGGCACAGATGATCATATTATTGGCCGTTGTATACATAGACGCGCGGTGAGACTTGAAGAGCTAGGCAAGGTCGTCCCGATCGAGACAAGAATCTCATACAGATCGAAGAGGGGACCCGATCGAGATACGCACCTACACATGCATGGCCGACCATCGTGGAGATTTTCCCTTTTTCTCTCTTCTTTCTTTTCGTTAGATCAGGTGGTCCCTTGGATAGATCGAGATTCTCTAGGAGTTCTTCTCCCAAGTAGCTAGTAGCCTGAACTGGGAATATTCCCCAAGAAAGGTGTAATAGACAATACTCCAACTCTTCTATAGCTCCTTCTCCGAAAGCCTCCAAAACACCCTCGGACTATGTGATGCTATATATATATATATATATAGAGAGAGAGAGAGAGTAATATTATGATACGGTGAGATTTTAGGGTACGGCCTCACCGTATTATTAATACGAATCGTTGGATTTTAATTTATGAGAGATGATGAGGTATGGGGGTGCGGTCCCTATCCAGGCGCCATTGGAGCGCCATTCTACGACGCCCAAAAAAAAAGTGGCATTGTGCGTGCCTTTGGCGCGCGCAATGCAAGGCGCCGTTGGATGGTGCTCCAACAGCGTCTAATGGGGTGCGGCCCATTATTTCTCTCTTATATATATATATATCTCTTTTTATATATATATATATAAATATTATGATACTACTCATAAGATGGATCTTCCATGAAATTTTAGATTAGTTATTTTGATTTTGTTGGTTTATGTACTCGGCTTCCTCCGGTAGCTACAATCTCCTTATTAATAAAATTCGACATTCTCTAATCTTTATTAAAAAAACATATTATGATACGAAGGAGTTTCTTAATATGACCCCGCCGTAGGATGGTGCGTGTTTTAAAGTTCAAATTTAAGAGTTGCTTTGATAAATCATATTTGGATGTTCCGTGCTCAAGTATATATATATATATATAGCAAATTAATAATGTTATGTCCCTCCGAGCAGCAAATCGCCGTGATCAGCTAGATAAAGCCCGCTATCTAGAACCATTTGTTATGGGATACTTACAAGGGTCGAGGATGTACCTCGATTGGCTCAATGTTGGAGAAAGAGGAGACTTTTGGTCCCAGGCAATCTCGTACGTACGTAGATTAATTCTACTAGTGTGTCATGATCATCATGTCAGTCAATAGTCGAGAACGATATATCCCAGGATTTGCCTTACTGTATTACTGAAATTAATAACTTACACATCCTTGTTATGAACTGTGTCTTCATCATATGTACCTCTATGATCGTTTGCCATCTAATTAACTTGAAGTTAAGGTAGATTAAGACATAAAATTGGTAAACAAGATTATGGCATATGTCTTTAGTTCTTATATATATATATATATATGCATATATGTATCATTGGTCTATTTTATATTTATATTTATGTAAAAAAATGAGATAGATAATTCTGCAAACAAATTAACCTGTGAGGAGAGTATTTTTTTTCAAATAACCCATCTTATATATATATATGTTTTCTTTAGTATTCCTCCAAAATCTCGCCTGTACGGCGTGAACGGATCATATAGAATCGCTAGGAAAGTTATTTAATTTTTTTCCCCTATATCTATTGGCTTTGACTAATTAATGGATGAGAAATACTATGTTCCGCATTAATTAGTCAAAGACAATAGATTTGAGTGAAGGGGCCGTGCTCCTCCACAGTGTGCCGCGCGGAGGGGCGCGGCCTCAAGTACATTTAATGCACCGTATTTTTTAAAATTTTAAAATAATACATACAAATAACACATTAATACATACAAATAACATATTAATGTACACAAATAATATAAGAATGCACATAAAATTTTATGTGCATTCTTATGTTATTTGTGTGCATCTAGCCGAAAATATAACATTACTCTTAATAAATATGTGGTACAAAAATGGCTGTTGCTTTTAGTCTTCCATTACTCTCTGCTGCCACTATATATAGAAACTGTCGTCCATCTCAAATAATATGTGAGATGGAACGAACCACTACTTCAAACGAGAAAAACTATTCGCACCAGCTGAGACTTGCAAAGTTGACTAGTCATCTGTTCCTCAGTACTTTTTTTTTTTGGTAACGAGGAAACCCTGCCCCGTGTGGTTTTGTGGGTTCAGGGATTGGTGTTCGTGAACTCCAAGGTCAAGATTTGACAGCTCCTACTTTTCGTGTACCTGTATTGCCCTTACCCCACTTGACCAGAAAAACTCCGAATTTACACACCTCGAGAATTGCATGTAAATCAAGTAAGCCCCCCCAGGAATTGAACTCGGGACCTCTTGTGCTCCTCAGTACTTAATTAAACCTATCCGTCAACAATAAACACTTATCAAATAAAATATTTTTCTCTCTCTCTCTCAATACAAATTCTACTCACAAGTGAATATTATCTATCTCAAATATATATAAGTAAATTTATATGATGCCGCGTCACCATAGTCCCCACCCACTTATAACTCGCCCCAATTAATACATGTGGTCAAACTTTTCTCCTAATTATAAAAAGTCTTAGACGTACCGGAAAGTTCTAGCTGAATTCTATCTCATCTCCCTACCTTACACTTGTTTGAAAACGCGCTCGCTTCTCCCAAATCGTCTGGTGGAGCTTCCTCCATCGTGGGGCAGTCTCCAAAGTGATTTGTACCACGTAGCTATCACAAAATTCCTCTCCTTCGCTAGTGGAACCACTTTCCCATTCTATTTGACAGGCACGATAAGATTGCTCCTTATGATCTTGACACAACAACTACGATCTCGAGTATATTGTGCATTATATGAGAAACTGTGCATGCAAGAGGAACGAAACAACAGGTTGGGGGGGGGGGGGTGTTATTAGTTTCATATGCTAGCTAGCTTGTCCTAATCTAATTATATTCTTAATTTTGCCAATCATTTTGGAACTATTTACCCGATCATATTTTTGGCCTTTCAATGAAAATCTGTTTAAATAGTATTATATTTGCAACTCATGATTGATGTTTGTGATGAATGTGATAGAGAACGATATTATAAGTTGCATGTGATAATATACGTACCCTTTATACATATGAACCACACACACGAGTACATCTATCACTTTGTTGTTGATTATCGCACACTTAGATGTGCATCAAATATTAATTACTCTTTAAATATTATTTTCGCGAAAGCTTTCAGTTTAAATGTTTTTGCCTCAATTTCGATTGTTGCGATCTTGTGCATGCACGTTTTCTGTAGTTTTTTCTTAAGCAAAAATACTGATCTTGTCATATTATGTAATTTGATTGGCATATGGTACAGGAAGTAGTACTATGATCTGTTGGCATTTGAGTGAAGAAAAGTGCCGTTTGCTTGAGAAATTAACCCGATGTGCTTAGAATCAAGAGCAGAGTTATGTAAGTGAATAAAAAAAAGACGATTCTTTGGGTAAATATATGAAGAAACAGCGTAAAAAATAGTTTACGTCGACGCTCCAGAACGAAATAAAAACTCCTTTAAACAAGTTTTTATGATGTGTTTCTAGGGTATGAATTATTTATATGATATAACAAACGAGTAAAGAAACCTCTTGATCTTAAAAGATGAGCAATCTAGCTAGCGAAAGAAGGCACTATATATCAAGCACAACGTACGGTCCATTGATGCACGCCAGTAAATTTCTGAACAAGCTCATCTAATTCACTTTTTCCCCCATTAATTATTCGTCTTTTCTTTTTCTTATCTGAGTGTGCAGATACAAGAACACCATGGAGAAGACGATCAGGTGCAGCTAGGTGCCAGGAGCTAGCCATCTACATCAAGCGGTGTCTAAACTACGTATAAAGGGGAAGAAAGAAACTAAGAAAGAAGAACCAATTATTCCCCTCCCTCCTCAACAAGAGTACAAGGAGAGGGAGGAGTGGTGGGGTTGGGGGCGGTGGTGGTGGCTGCTGCCGTGGGGGCTCTGCGACTCGCGCTCGATGAGCCACCGGAGATGGAGGAAGTCGTCGACGGAGCAGGGGAGCTTGAGGGGCCCCGACGAGTGGTATCCGTAGGCCTCCTGGGCCGCCTCGAGGAGCCTCGAGAACTGCGGGTGGTAGAGGTACGATATCGGGATCATGAAGCGCCGGCAGCCGCCGTCGTCTTCCTCCAGCCCCACCCTCACCGCCAGCCATCCCTTCTTCACCTTGGTCGACGTCGACCTCTTCTCGCTCTCCTGCATCCTCTCCTCCACCAGTACTTCCCTTGCACTACGCACTCGCAATTAAGCTAGCTGATGCTATGGCAGAAGAAGAGCTCGGGGAGTACTCCTTAGACAGAAGAGAGCTGGGAGAACGTTCTTGGAGTCTTGTCTCCTTGGCTTTGGGGTTTTCCTCGCGTTTGGGGTGGAGAGGAAGGGGGCGTTAGCTTTATAAAGTGGGGGAGAGGGGATCGAGGAGATGGGTGGGCACTGAGTGGGGGGAGTGGGTGCAACTTTTTGTAATTTGTGTGTACGTCCATGTTAGCACGTACCTTGGTTACGGAATCCCGAATCCCCTTTTTCCGTTTGTTTGCATGTATTTTGTCACGGGAATCCTTTCTAGGCGTGACAAGGATTGGTGATTTTTGCGTACCAGTATCCTAGCCAGCACTTTGATATACGCGTATTTATCTTTGAAGAGAGAGAGAGAGAGGCTCTATCTCATACCCTGTCGGCTGTCGCATATGAACTGATCACATCAGAATATGTTTATCAAACCATTTCCTTTTACACATCTAGATGTACAAAAAATATTACTTATGTTGTAAAGTATGTTGGAAGCAAGTAGACATAACGCATGCTATAACTTCGATATTCATTATATATACGTGTGTGTATACATACATATATATTGATATATAATCTGATCCAATGTTCGCACAAATAAAATTCATCTTACCTAGGCATTGTTTTTGATACAGCAACTTCTTCAAGCACACACAAGTAAACAGCCGTATCGTTTAAGATTTAATGCTTTGGTCTTTCCTTGTCCTTTTATTCTTTTGTATAGGAATCTCCTCATTTCTCTCTCTATTTATAAATAAAAAATATGTATATATACATATATCTATATCTCTCCGCATCTCTTTCTTACTCATACTTTTCTCATTTTAGACTCCTAGATAGGTGGTGATTAATGATGGGGAACCTTCCCCACCATCTTTTCTTAATTCCCTTGCACATATCTTGATCTCTTTCTCCATCTAATTAAATTCCTTCCTTACCCCCAACATGGCAACTCAGAGAGAGAAAGAGAAGAGAGAGCCTTACCCCCCCAACATGCATGGCAACTCAGAGAGAGAGAGAGAGAGAGAGAGAGAGAGAGAGAGAGAGAGAGAGAGAGAGAGAGAGAGAGAGAGAGAGAGAGAGAGAGAGAGAGAGAGAGAGACCTGTCGAGCTCTCCTTCCTTCGTTTGATTAGTTCTGGGCTCCTCCGGCCCCCCTCGCTTTGGGCGGTGGCTTTTGCCCGGTCTAGCTAGCGAAGATTCCAAGAGCGGGTGGTGGTGGTGGAGAGGGCAGTCACAGATGTGGGGCTCCGTACCATCGGTCCATCGGGCGGTAGTGGAGCACTGCCCACCTCCGGCGCCCCCCCCTCCCTCTGGTTTTCTTTTCTAGACTCTTCGTTTGACAAACGAGATAAATATTAGGAAGAAAATTCCTACCCGTGTGAGATGGGAATTCTCTCTCTCTCTCTAGATCTCTCTCTCTCTCACCCTCCACTCTCGTTTATTAGTAGAAAAAATGTGTTTTGAACGGATCACAATTAACTTAATATATAGTAGTACCGAAAGAGTCACGTTTTTCTTACCAAAATATAGGAGGAAAAAGTAAGTTAACTTCCTTCAATTGATCCAACAAATTTATTCGATTGATTACCAAAGTAATTAATCTTGCATAGATTTTGCCCTAAGTTTAACTTTACTTTAACACCAACTCATTACTGAAGAAGCATAATATATCAAATTATAGAGCTAAGTTTACTGTATTGACCTCAGTACAGTAATATCAATTTAAAATATATTTTGAAAATTTGTTGATCCTTCTCATGCGATTTATTATGTCATATTTTGTCACATTTTTTATTTTTATTTAATTTTGGAGACTAATCTTTTATTTTAGAGACTGATTTTTTTATTTTAAATTAAAAATTTTATCTTGACATTTAAATTTTTTTAGTGCAATGAACCGAATTAAATTTTATTGAGCTTCAAAATAGAAATTTACACGTCAAAAATAAAAAAGTTAAACTCTAAAATAAAAAAGGTGAAGCTCCAAAATTAAAAAATAACACAATACGACGTAATGAATGACCACGACGTGAATTAATAAAATTTCTGAAATATATTTAAAAATGATATTATTAAGTTGAGATCAGTGAAACAAACATTTCTCTTAAAACTTGGGTTTTGGAGTCGGCTCAAATTGTGAAAAGATGTTGCTGTCAAGATGTAGAGCCAGACAAAAAATACTTGAGGGCTAGAGGCGTTGCGATCGAAATGTAGAACTCTCACTACTCTCTCTACTTGTCAGCCTGTTCCCATGAAGCGAGGATTTTAAACAAGGATTTGTATATAACACCCTCCCACCGAGATCGGGAGAAGACACCTCGTTGACTCTTAAATCAATCAATCAACGTGATTAAGATTTTAAATATAGTTCTAGGGATTTTTGACTTCCCCGTCTAAAAAATATATTTAAAATTAATTTTAGATCCAACTTTTAAAAATTTTAATTTTAAATCCTAAATTTGTTAAGTGTTAAATTTGTTGATCTAGTATGTTATCTCCCCCTATTTTTTTCTTCTAAAAAATCTATTTTATCTCTGATTTGGCGATGAACCAAACCCTTCACCCCTTAAGAAATATATGTCTGACTTAATTTTTTTCTCCGACTCTTTCTCTACGCGTCTAACCTCTTGCGACGTATCTTTGAAGTTATGTTGCACCACTAAAAAAATTAATTAACACGTTCAAATAATAAAATGTCATTTTGTAAATATAAATGTCAAGAAAATAACCATCTATCCCATATATAAAACACTAAAAAAAAATATCCAAAAACAGCATCCAAAAAAGTTAATATAAACATCCTAAAAAATATCAAAAAATACTACCAAAAACCAATCAACCCGTCTAAACAACAGGATATTTTAGATATTTTGCACTCCCAACCGTTGCAAACTATTGGTAGATCTTATTTTTGGACCGAAAATTAAAAGTTTTAATATTGATAGATCTAAAATTAAATTGGCCGATTAATGAATCTGAAATTAAATAGGGGCTTTGAATTAGGAGCGGATGTTGATTTCACCTTAATTTTAGATTTGGTGACGCCGTAACCACGTCTTATTAATTGCTTATAAAGATGAGCCCTCCAACTGGTGGCCGGCAGGGGGCCATGCACATCATACGACTTTGCCTTTCTTAAGTTACTGCCATCTCCGTGGGTGACGTGGACGATCCAAATCGCTGGCCGTGGGGGGCACCGGACAAATTAAGCGACTTGATCCGAGATCGATCGGGGGCAGCTCCAGGATGAGTCCGAGATATATACATATGTCACCTCTTTTTTTTTTTTTGACATGGAAATAACATACTATATTAGATTAAGAGAGAGTACAAAGTACAACAGAGAAACATGGCAGCCCATAACCTGCAAAGACAAGTATGGATGCTGCCCACTCCCACCAAACACAATGGAACTGAAACATGACAATGCCTAAGGGCGAACGAGAAACTAGCGCAGAACAGCCGCAGTTGCTCCAGGTCAAAAGAAAACACAGAAATCGGACAATACTTGATGAATCTTGAAGGAGAAAGATTCCGAACAGCCATGGACGATCACTCAGATGGAGTTGCTGCAACACCAAAGTGCAGCTAAACAAGAGCTCGGAAGACGTACACAAGAAGACTGTGCACGGAATACCCACAATCACGAGCATAGCCAAACTCCAAGATCCCAGATTAGGGGAACACAAGAGAGTGATAGAACCACCGCCGGATGTTCAAGATTCACTACGTAATCCGACCACCACTAAAAGGGCTTGAAACTTCAAGCAAACGCAGCAGCTTCTGCAAGATCTAACACCAAAACAACAACAGCAAGCAGACAAAGTCTTGAGATCACGCACAGGACAACGCTACAATGCCGATTCGGAGACAACGCCAATCCAAGAGGGCTGAGGGGAACGACGAACATCCACAACACAGCGAAGGATACCTGCACCACAAAGACAAGAAGGGTACTAAACCGATGCTGGAGACCGCCTCGTCGATGAAATCGGCGTAGCCGCACTCGAGCGTGGGAGAAACTAGAAATTATTATGGAAGAAGAGCAAACAGGTAGATCCCAAACAAAAAGCCCCAAAGGGGAAACAGTTCCTCCGACCGGAGTCGGAGACAAAGGCCGGATGGGGAGGGGGCTCCGCTGAGATGCAAGAAAACCCCCTCCCCTCCGAAACTGGAACGAAACAGGGACGCCTACAGCAACAGGAAAGGAAACGGGGCAGGAAGGACCAGAGCTTCTCTCTCTAGAACAATCTAGAGAGATCACCCCGTTGTTTTTTCGTCAACATACATGACCAATAATTTGATTCTTCCTGATCTATTATGCCATGAAGTTGTTACCTTGACATGATCGTTAGTACTACGTATCATTATCGTATGTATAAAAATACATCGAAAAATTTCGTAAAAATTATAAATCAATCTCAAATATTATTCCTAACTGTTCCACGAAGAAATTAATGCAACGAAAAATTCGATTGGCCAACTGTACGTCACAATATGACTAATTATTCAAATTAGAAAACTAAGTCGGAAAACCGTTAACACGAAAATATAACATGATCACAAATTAAATGAACATGTCGAAGATACTTGCAATGTCATGTGTTGATGACCCATTATCGGACTTGGACCAATAGACCTCTCATAGCCCATGAATAAATTCAAGTAAGAAAAATATAATAAATTTCGAACTCTATTATTCCCTAATTAAAAGGGAAAATTTCCATAAATTAAATTTCATTAAGTGATGAGCTTTGTTAAATGGATCACATAAAAGTTATTGGGCCAAAATATGGATGTTTAAAAGAGGAATAATATGAAAATATCCTAAATTCATATCATAAATATTTTCTAAAAGGAAAATGGATATTAAATCATTAAATTAGTTAATATGAGTTAGAATTGGACTCCTAACCCGCCCCAAATTGGCTAGGCACGAATTTGCAACCCAACCTAACCCAATTAGGAAGTTGGAAAGCTTGGAAAGTGGATAGAAATAAGGAAAACTCAGAATTAAATAGGAATTTGAGTAGTAGTAGGAATTGGAAACAAGGGATGCATAAATACACCCCAATCTCTCCATGTCCAGCCCTAATGAGTTTTTGAGGGTTGCTGGATGTGGAGAAGAGGCCAAGGAGAAGAGGAACTCGTGGGGATAAGGTTGGACCGAGCTCCAACCCTTGTTCTTCAAGTTCTAAACCCTAGAAGATCAAACGAGTCAAAGGTAGGCATTCTCACGAGCAAAACTTAATTAATTTCGTCTGTAGATTGTTCATAACCTCAGGAACAAAAGCCCTCTTGTCTCATGATTTTTCGTCAACCCCATATTTTGTTCTATATTTTTGAAGTCCTGCAATCACCATGACCCCGAACCATCATGTTTAATCTATATCTCCATGTACACTTGACACCATGCTATGAACATTTTACTGGAGATACTGATTGATGTCAGGAATCTTTTGCCCCTGAAAGCCCTAATTTCATTCATCATACTGTGCGAATTAAATCTTTTATCTTCACTGTACCATGCTCTGAGTTCTTCGTGCTTATTCATGTTCAAAACCTATCAAGACCATAGTTGTTTTCAAATTCCTATTTACTCTAAGTTCCCTCGCATGTCTAGATCGGTTTGTAAGTGATTTCGCAATTTTTCATCTAATGTACAATTAGTTCTTGATTTTTGAATGAACCCATGACAAAACAGGAAAGTCTTGGACCGCAATCCAAGGCCTCTCCTTTCCCGCTCGGACTCAGGCGCAGGACCCGAGAATGTGACGGCTTGATAGGATGTGTTCTAGGGTTGATCGTGACAGAGATCCCGTCGCGTTCTGAACGCGACAGGTTCTGTTGTCGAGTTCTGGCCGCCTGACTTGACCGGCCCAGCGCGTTCCTTGCATGGCCCTGTCGTGTTCTGATCAGACCCTGTCGCGACCCTCACTGGGGTACGTCGGGATCTGGTGTTTTTGCATGAAAACCCATGATTTGTGATGCTCTAACTTTCTACAGTGCCTATACCCTTGTTAATAATCATACACGCAGTAAATACACATGTTATAAAATGAATAAATATTGAGTGATTTAAAAGACATGCACATGACTTCTTTCTATCTATGATTTCTTTTACACATACACACACTTGAACCCTCCAATATGGCTTAACTTGGCATGAAAATATCTCATAATACATCTGATAATTTATTCAATTATATATTTAAAATTGCCATATTTTTAAATAAACTTGTCTTCGTTTTCTCGTGATGTTTTGAGAATACCGTTACCGACGCTCCACTGTTCTAGAATTCCTCTAGAACGTCGGGCAATTGTTTCTATGTACACACTTTCTTGACTTGGACAAACTCTCCGTCGGATACTCCTTCTGCCGGACTAGTAAATCCTTGTTCAAGACCTCCGTAAGTCCCTCTGTCCATGGATTCCCACATGGCCGACGAGCTGGTTGTACCTTAACGCCTATGTACCCTTTTAGGGATCGGTAAGATCCAATCGGCCTTAGAAAGATCTCGCTCTTATCTTGGATCACGCCGGACCTCTGGCCCTGTGCGTAACATGGCTAGTGGAAGGGTAGTGAATTCTACCTGACTACCAACACCAATTGCACGTGTTGTGCAACTGTTACTATCGCCCATTTACTCGACGTTTCATGTGCAATGACCTATAGTTCTCATCTATAATCTACTCGCTCATCTGTTCACATTCTCTTTACACTCTTGTCTATTCGTCAATTACTCTCATCTATTCTTGGTACTCTATTGATTGTCTAAGATAACAAACATGACTATGCTAGGCAACATTATAAGGGCCCGATCTAGTCCTTGGGGAGAGCGCCCGAAAGGCTATAACTCGCGAGGGTCAAATGATCTGGGTGATTGGCATACACCTAACGCATGACACTCAAGATTTAATCTAAGACAGTCAATCTAATAACAATACTAGATTCTCTCAGTTGATAAAATGATCGACCAAACACACGTTACTTGCTATCGTGACTAGTGCACTGTTGTGCTACTTTACTTGCTATCGTGACTAGTGCACTGTTGTGCAACTTTACTTGCTATCATGACTTGTGAACTATTGTGCAACTTTACTTGTCATCTCATTATACGACCAATTCGTTATCATACTTGTTGTGCTATACTCTCGTGCTTTGTGCTATTATTTCTCGTTATCATGAGATATTACTCTCTAGACTGTACTCGTCATTCTCTCTAGTTATCATGCTTTACAAGACATAAATCAATTAAAGCATGCTTGTTTACACGAGATATTAAGTCCTACTGAGCATTATCGCTCACCCTGCGCTATTTGTTATATGTGTTTCAGGTAAGTCGGATGATGACCTTACCCATACTAACGGAAATGGACTGGAGTGATGAGCGACATGAAGTCAAATGATGAAGTTACCCTAGTATAATGGAGTCTAGTAGATTTTGCTTAGATTTCTTTTCCAATGTAATGATGTCATTGAACCCTATGTA
This sequence comes from Colocasia esculenta, assembly GCA_014218235.1. Classification (NCBI taxonomy): domain Eukaryota; kingdom Viridiplantae; phylum Streptophyta; class Magnoliopsida; order Alismatales; family Araceae; genus Colocasia; species Colocasia esculenta. The sequence goes on along the minus strand of CM024766.1, from coordinate 6,158,677 downwards.
TTGACTCCGAATTAGAGGTAGTAATAGTCTTAGTGAATTTATAATGAAATAATTAGAGTTTACTCCAATTATTGTTCACTAAATGCTCTGAATTACTTAACTATGGTGCAATTTACTCTACTATGCACTTTGCTCACATCTCTCCGATTTATTCCGCTGCTAAATTGGCGGGGCATGAGAGAGAGAGAGAGAGATAGAGAGAGAGAGAGAGAGAGAAACAAATTATTTTTTTGAGAAAATTGTAAAGGGCAAGTTAATTTTTTATCATCTTAACTTAATTATAGTTGGGTTAAATAAATTAAACTAAATGATAGCTAGGGACATACATGATGAAATATGATATAGGATACCATATTCACAAATATAAATTCGAATTGTATATATATATATATCTTGAACTTCTAACTCAAGTCGTAAGGTTTGAATGTTGAACCTGGCCCAATAGATGAAAGCTTATTTATTAAACCACAACCCACCTAATGAGAGTCACAATAGTAACTATGGTCCAAGAAGCGCAACAGAGCCCTGTACTGCCGCCCATGGAAGGCCCCCTAAGCTGGGCACAAGGACTATAGGGATAACCAAGGTAAGCAGACAACTCCCAAAACCTTGCCTTTGGAACCTGCTAGGTTAGGAAGTCATCTCAGCTTATGGCAGTTGAGCGGTGCTTGTCATTCTTTAAGTTAATTGTTTGAGACTGAACTCAGCCCTATCAAACATTTCGTGGGGCAAGGAACGCGACAAAGCCTTCGCCAAACTAAAAAAGTATGTGACGTCTCCTCCCACACTATCAAAGCCCATCTCGGGAGAAACATTATATCTCTATCTCTGGGTGACTCCATCGACAGTAAGCTCAATCTTGGTCACAAGGATTGGAGTGTGCAAAGGCCGGTCTACCACATAAGCAAAGTGCTCTTGGATGCTGAATGGAGTTGTCCAACAACCGAAAAGCTCGTGCTAGCACTAGCTACCTCGGCGAAGCATCTCCAACCTTACTTCTAAGGGCAATATCATCATCCTCACTAACATGCCCTTGAGGTAGATCTTATAACCCCTAAGGCTTTCAGTTGCCTCATCAAGTGGGCCATGTCCTTGGAAGCATTTGACATTTTGTACCGACCCCGGATGGCTATCAAGGGTCAGACCTCGTCAACTTCATTGTAGAGTATTTAGCTCCACCAGAAGAGCCCCCTCCAAAGTCCAACGGACCTACATAGGAGCTTTACATCGATGGGTCATCATCCTCAGTTGTAAGCAGCGCCCAAGTCATTTTATGCTCCTTAGAAGAAATTGAGTTGCAGTATGTTCTCAAGTTCAAGTTCGTAGCATCCAACAATGCCTTTGAGTATGAAGCTCTTATTTCAGTCGCACGAATGGCAAAGCAACTCAGAGCCGAGAGAATCATAATCTTAACCAACTCGTAATTAGACGGAAGCTAGTTTTGTGATGCCCTGCACTTTTGGATTTTTTAAATTATTTTCGTAGATTTTAACTTGGATTTTGTATGTTTTTTATTTTTCTAGGGTGTCCTGGTTAGAGGTTCTTGACGGCAGTCACGACTGTCGCCAAGACCTTCTTAACGACAAGGTATTATGTCATCAAGTTACACTTGACGATGGTATACTGTGCTGTCAATCCCTTGTTGATGCAGCCTATGCCACCGTCAACCTGTTGTTTTCTGTTCCGGTTGTGACTCCTTAGATGATAAGTCTTAGGGCTCTAATCTGATTCTTACCCCTAGAATCGTGTTCCTAATAGGACTCCTATCCTGTAGCATCGGTTGGCCTCTATAAATAGGAGGGTTTGGCCATTATTTAGGGATCTCTTTTGACTTAGTTGAGAGTTGTCTCGAGAGGAGAGAGAGAGGGTTTTTAGAGAGGGAGATCTGTCGTCCCGACCCCATTCGTGCCGATCAGAGTGAGGGCTTTGCTTCTTTGACTTCATAAGGCTCTATTGTACTAGGGAATCGACTTGAAGAGCGTTCGTGGAGGAGATATTGTGAAGGGTTTGTTTAGGACTTGGAGTAGCTTCATCGAATTTAATTCGTCGTGGGTAGAGCGTTTCTAGGCAAGTAAACTTCGTATTTAGATCCGTGATCTTACTTTGTATGTTGTGTATCTTTAAAGGATTTTTGTATACCTTAAAATATGTGAATTTTGGATTTGAATCTTCGAATTTAGTTCTATTTTCTGCTTCTTCTGAACTTGACGGCAGCATGTACTAACGCCAAGAACCATTGATGACAAGATGACGTGACGTCAAGATCATCTTGACGGCACCAACCTCCGCTGTCAACCCTGTGTTAGCGGCAATCGATCTTGCCGCTAAATTCTTCTTTCCAGATTTTCAAATTTTATCTATTTTATATACAATTGTGTGATTAAGTGCAAGATGTGCATGTGGATGGGTTTTGCTTCTGACTTAGGTTGTTTTAATATTACTGGATTTTCATATGACATGTTGTTAATTTTTGGATTACTGTATTTATATTTTGTAATTTTCTTTACAAAGAAAAGTGATGGAGAATTTGTTAGAAAATAAAGATTATTATAATATGATTTATTCATGTTGAGATAAATCAAGATATTTGTTCATATGTGTTTCTATTTTGAGGATTTTCTGTGGCTAATAAGTATTTATCAGAATATGTTTTCCTTGCATGACAATAGTTTATAAATCTAGTAATTTGTATGTTCATCATAAAATTATAAAATTTTTAGGTTCAACTAAAGTATGAGATTTACGTTATGCCAATTTATTAAATTTCTAAGCACTGTAGGTATTTATGAACTGTCTTGTGTTATTAAAGTATTAAGTGTCAAATTAAGTTAATCTATGTAATTACAATAATTAGTAGCATGATTTCAATTAGCTAAACTTTAGTTACTGTTAATCTGAAAACATCGTGATGTATTTTTTGTATTGTACTTGCATGTATAGTAAGTATAATTATACGTACTGCATGATTGCTTATTAATTGCCAAAAGGACACTATCGCCATAGTGGGTTTACTGGAGACGTACCATAAAAATGCCCCTATGGGTAAGTCCACACTATCTACTGTTTACTAGCCTCGAGGACAACAAGGTTTGAAATTCTAGAGGTGTTCAACGCTTGCACTTTTCACTGGTTAGGGTGGAGAGAGGTCTCTAGGTTGTATGCGTTAACCAACACTCATCATTGTCTTGCCTAGGTGATTGAGTACTGACTGATTGTATGGCCTTCTAGTGGTAGTTTGAGCAATGTGCTGGCTACTATTACTGCTACTGTCCACTGTTACTGCTCACTGTACTGCCTACTGCTTACTGTGTATTGCCTATTGTTTACTTCCATGGTTTAATGCATATTGCTTATTAATATTGTCTACTGTTTACTACTATTGTTGACTTCTACTGCTATCATCTATTGCTTAGTGTCAGTGTTTTACTTAGTATCTTATAATTGTACATGTTATTAGTATTGTTAATGCATTCCGTGTTAAATATTGTTCATTAATGTTAAGTGATTTAAATACTTTGTATGTTTAAGTGTTAATTGCTGCCCATGAGAATTGTTAAGTGTGAGAATAGAGTTTATGTATATGATAGCCTGCAAATGTTATGTTTATATGTGTACCATATTATTTTAAAGTTTACTATATTGTAGATTGTAGATTTAGATTTCTTATTTGCTTACGGAGTCTATTACATAGATTTACCCTTGTTGATTTTTCAGGAGGAGATGAAGAGTTAGCAAGATCTGACGAGGAATTTGAAGAGTAGCTCGTTCAAAACTTTAGTTAGCTTTAGTTTTATTAATTGACATTGTACTTGGGCATTGGTTATGACAGTTTATGTTACGTTATGTTCTTTCTTTTCTTGGACTATATAGATTGTGATATGTGAGATTATAAAGTTGATGGAATAAAAGTTTTTTCTTACTTTCAATTGCATATACTATCTTTATTTGTGTATATCTCAACCCAGCTGTCCACTGTTGCGGTCTTTCACCCTATGATGCTTTGCACTTGTCCGATGTGGGTTCGTATAGTTGTACCAGGTGAAAGTGGGTCATTACAGAGATTGGTATTAGAGCAACTAGATTGAGATTGTACATGAATAGCCGTCAACTTGATTCACATCTCAAAGTCTTTATATGAGAAGCCAAATCTCTCGAGCTAATTGGTCAGGACTAGAAAAGTGATAAGATAAGGATTAAAGAAAATAATAGGTGTAGTAATGATTGAAGCTTAACCAAGTGTTTTAATTTTGTAGCTTGCCTTCACACCTTAATTCGATCTTCGAGGACACAGATCTTTTTAAGGAGGGAGGGTGTGATGCCTTGCAATTTTGGATTTCTTAAATTATGTCTGTAGGTTTTAACATGGATTTTATATGTTTTTAGTATTTCTAGGGTTCATGGTAAGAGGTTCTTGACGTTAGTCGTGATTGCTGCCAAGACCTTCTTGACGGCAAGGTATCATGTCGTCAGGTTACACTTGATGGTGATATATTATGACATCAGTCCCCTGTTGACGGTAGCCTATGCTGCTGTCAACTTGCTGTTTCCTATTCTAGTTGTGACTCCTTAGATGATAAGTCTTAGGGCTCTAATCCGATTCTTACCCCTAGAATCATGTTCCTAATAGGGTTCCTACCCTGTAGCATCAGTTGGCCTCTACAAATAGGAGGGTTTGGCCATTAGTTAGGGATCTCTTTTGGCTTAGTTGAGAGTTGTCCCGAGAGGAGAGAGAGAGAGAGAGGGAGGGTTTTCAGAGAGGGAGATCTGTAGTCCTGACCCCGTTCGTGCTAATCAGAGTGAGGGCTTTGCTTTTTCAACTTCAGAAGGCTTACTATACAAGAGAATCGATCTGAAGATCGCTTGTGGAGGAGATCTCGCTAAGGGTTCGTTTAGGGCTTGGAGTAGCTTCGTCGAATTTAATTCATCATGGGTAGAGTGTTTTCCAAGCAAATAAACTGGGGTTTAGATCTGTGATTTTACTTTGTATGTTGTGTATTTTAAAAATATTTTTGTATTCCTTAAAACATGAGAATTTTGGATTTGAATCCCCAAATTTAGTTATGTTTTCTACTTCTTCTGAACTTAACGACAACATGTACTATCGCCAAGAACCATTGATGACAAGATGGCGTGATGTAAATATCACCTTGACGGCACCATCCTCTGCCTTCAACCCTGTGTTTGTGGCAATCGATCTTGCCTCTATCTTTTTCTTTCTAGATTTTCAAATTTTGTCTGTTTTATATGCAATTGTGTGATTAAGTGCAAGATGTGCATGTGGATGGGTTTTGCCTGTGACTTAGGTTGTTTTAATATGACTGGATCTTCATATGATATATTTTTAATTTTTGGATTACTATGTCTATATTTTGTAATTTTCTTTACAAAGAAAAGTGATGGAGAATTTGTTAGAAAATAAAGATAATTATAATATGATTTATTCCTGTTGATATAAATCAAGATATTTTACGGAGTTGTTCTTGTCTAGCATGTTCAAATGTGTTTCTATTTTGAGGATTTTCTGTGGCTAATAAGTATTTATCGGAATATCTTTTTGTTGCATCATAGTAGTTTATAAATCATAATAATTTGTATCTTCGTCATAAAATTATGAACTTTTTATGGTTCGGTCTACTATCTGAGATTTACATTCAGTCAATTTATTAGATATTAGATTTTTCTAAGCACTATAGATATTTAAGCACTGTCATGTGTTATTAAAGTATTAATTGTCAAATTAAGAATGGGTTGGAAAATGCTAATACAAAGTCTTAAGGTGGTTCAACCCGATAAATAGGAAACTTACTATCACATGTGGAAATTATAATGGAATCAAATGAAATTTTATATGTGTGAATTAAATAATAAATTACAGTGAGTAATAATGAAATTGGGTCAAGTCATGCATGATTGGGTTGACAAACACTAAACCAAGTCTTAAGACAATTAAACTCAAAATGTTAAAAGCTATTATCACATATAAAAACTAATGCGAAATCAGATAAAAAATATATTTGAGAACTAAATAATATATTACAAGGATTAATAAAGAAATTAGGTTAATCCTAAAAGATATGAATGATCCGATAACGATTACGACCCATTATCACATGTAAATAACTCAATAAACCATCAAAGAAAGAGTGATATTTTTTTTGATAGGTAATTTGGTTGGGGATTGAGAGAAATGAGGAGAGGGCGCGGGATCGCCCTCCATTTTGGCAGGGGGGAGACCACCGCGCCAAATGGCGGGGCTCGAAAGAGTGATATTTGGGTTCAATAAAGTTTATTAAGCTCAATGAGCATTCAAAATAGAGAAAAAATATTTAAAATTCATATTATCCTAATACCCATCCATAAAGTGGGTTAATTAAATATAAAACTATGTCAGTTGGGCCATAGAATGGGTCTAAACCTAAACCCAATCTGGGAGCACGAATTTGCTCCCTCTCACCCTCCTAATTGGGGTTGGATTAGGAGAAAATAGCCTTAGAAATAAGTCCAAATCAAGGTAAGACTCCTACCATGAAGATTATGAAACTTAAACTCATTTTTGCACAACCCTAATCTTATAAATACATCATGAGCCCCTCATATGCAACCCTCTCTAAACATTGCTAAACATGGGAGGACCGGCTAGGAGCAAGAAGATGTGAGCTAGGTTAAGGATTTGGGTGTTTTTCATAAACAAAAATGTGATTCTTCATCTCTTTTGCAAGAGACATTAATCAAAATGCAAGTATTTTTGGGCCAAATTCTAATTAAACTCGTCCATAGATCCGTCTCTATGTGTAAGGCCCTAGGTTTTCAGATCATTGCTTGCTTGACATGTTGCTGTGCTATGAATGTTTTGGCTCGGACATCTTAACGACAACAAATAGTGCTGTTAAGATGGGTTAACGACAACAGAGAGTGCCATTTACGCTAGGTCAACAACAATCTTGTTTGTCATTTATTTATCAATTTTTAATAGATTTCAAGATCTATTTAGGTCGACGACAAGATCGATTGCCATCTACCTTGTTCTTAAAAGCAGCCTATGTTGCCATTAAGATCTTTGATTTTCAAACTCTTCTCTTTCTCTAATTTATTCACTCTTCCCCACTTGAACTCCTCTCATTCTCTCTCTCTCTCTCTCTCTCTCTCCTTTCTTTCTCTAGCTAGTTTTATATATATTTTAATTCTCTTCTCTCTCTCTCTCCTTCACTAGGAGTTTCCACCTCTTTCTCTTACTCTCCTCCCATATTCTTAGTGCAACAAGTGTTAATACGTATAAAATAAACTTGGCATTATATACCTTTATGTTTATTTCTTTTATCAACTTTTACACTTATAAACATGTGATAATTAGAAGATAAAATTTTGAAAGAGAATTTAAACAATCAAGCAACTTTCTTCAAAGAAAGAAAAAAAATTTAATTTGCAATCTTATCAAGTTTAAAGGACTTTCATTTCTCAGATAGCTTTAAATGTGATAACGGTAAAGCTAGTACCACAATGTATCTTAAGTTCTCACATTTCTACAATTTATCTAGAATTTTCTTATTATCATCTACAATTGAAATTACAATTATATTCATAGTGTCACAATGAGTCTCAACAAGACATTAATATGTATTTTTATTTCAAACGGCTACCATTTTATGCATGCAAGTTAATTTATACAAATTAATTGAATATATATGTACATTTTATGAAAATTCATAAGCTTACATACGTGTATGTTTTTTAAATAAAATTATTGGATATATAGATATACAATACAATAGTCTATTATGCGGAATTTGATTAGATGTGTATCAATATACAATGACTTATCCATAATATGAAATACGTGATACTAAGATTTTGAACTATCACTATATTTGGATTCACAAGTGTATTTACTTTGTACAATTGCTAAATTTCTTTCAAAAGGTAGTTTCAAAATGACAATTATGTTTTTCATAGTTTACAAAATTATTATAATAACTTTCTTTATTGAACACTATGTAGCGTAGTGATTTGACTAAGTTAGGACTTTAGCATGTTAACAACCTTATTGAATTTGTTTATTAAACATTATACTATTTATAAGTTGGTTGATCATCTAATTCATGGGTTGAAACACTTATTGGAACTAAACTTTTCAAATGGATAAACTTATTGGTCTTAGTCTAACATTATTTAATGGACTTTTAGACATATAAAGTTAGGAGTTTATAATAACTATAAATCTTACTAGGGAACTTATGATTATTCTGTGAAGATGATGCTATCATTTTGATGTACTTTTAGTCTTACTGGATGGGTGGTCACAAGATCTCATAGCTCCTCAAATCCTATCAATAATTGGAGAATCTAACCTTAAAAATTTAACTTTTATCCTCTTGTCATACAACATTATCTTTTAATGATAAGTTTCCTATAGTAGAATAACATTATAATTTATGTAGGCATCTTGCACATGACTATCCTCATTTCAGCAACTGATAACTAAAGAATATGCCCACTAATTATTACTTAACTCTACTCTTCTCTATCTCTGTGCTTATGCTATAGAAAATAGGTTCTCCTATCAAAATAATAAGATTGTAGAAAAGAGAGAGAAAAAACTCATGGAGCACTTACAATCGGTAATAAGTTAGACAAGTAGTAAATGTCACGCCCCGATATTTAGCAGCAGAATAAATACCGGGGGACGTGAACGATACAAATAGGCGTATCACAGTTGAGTAACGCAGAGTCACAATTGAATATAATAACACATTTGAGGCTATATTATGATCACCCAAAAGTACTTTATTTCATTCCATTCAACTAGATACAACCTTACATAAGAAAGAACCAACTAAAGGATCCATTATTCAAATAAAACTTCCAGAAAAGTTCACTATTACATAGACTACTCAATTGTCTATTTCTAAACTATCATCTACTCATATGGCGGGTGCTCATCACTCTTGCCCTGCCCCATCGGACTCCACTGGTTCTTCATCACTTCCTGAAAAAGGGTAGGATGATAGGGTGAGCGAACTAGCTCAGTAGGATTTACATCTCAATATGGTGCGGGCACTAGTATACATGATTAACATTTTAAAAGGCAAGATATGAACGTGATGACAATGCATGCAATACTAACGGATCGAATAGCAGAGTAGAACGGATATCATTTCAGATCAAAAGTCGAGATGCATATATACAGTGGACAGATATTTCAAGAATAGAATCGTATCAAAAGAGATTGGCCATATTCAGACAGATATCATGCGTTCACATGATCAGACGTATCATATCAAATCATATCATATCAGATCACATCAGACTTATCGTATCAAACAAAGGCACATTCACACAAATCTTGCATATCGTATCAGTGCCATGCCACGCACCACAAGTCCATCCTCCCGCGGTTAAAAAGTACGTTGGGGTGCTCCTCCCCAGGACTAGATAAGGCTCTTATTACACAGGCATTGGTTCAAATTTGGACCGGAGTCCCACGTTGTGCCGAACAAACAGATTCATATTATGGCCACAGAGTTTCAATAACAAGCTCGTAGTAAAAGAAACATGATCATTCATAGAGTCAAGGTATGACAAACAGCTCAAGAGAACAAGGCAGGATAACGACGTATCTTATGTTTCATAATTCATTAATGTCTTGACATGAGGATGTTTCAAAAGACAGATCATATACAGAACATGTGCTCTCAATTTCCCAAGAAGGGTGTGCCTATTCGTGCAAATATGTAAGTGACGAGTTACGGATCCTTCCTATCATGTATGCAATTGACAAATGATTATTTGAACACCGGAAAACATAAAACTATTGAAACTCATATGCAAATTATGACATTAACTCCACTAGCAAGTCCATACTAACATGTATTCATCCCCACATTCTTATCATAATCTTATCTTATCAATTGACAATAAGCAAGATCACAAGATAATCCAATGGACATAAGATCAATCACCATTACACCTTAGAATCGTATTCATATCATTACTATTTTTCAATGGGTTGATTTATTTTAGGTCCATGCATACCATATAACATCATGCACATACTAGTAGACATCATGAAATGATCAGACCCAAAATATGCAATTTTTGTAAGGGTAGTGTCGACACACCCCTTACTGGTGTCGACACAATTGTTCAAACACAAGACAAAATAATGCAAAACTGGTCAAGTAGTGTCGACACTAGATCAGGTAGTGTCGACACAGTACTTCAAATACAAGGCAAAAAGGTCAAGTAGTGTCGACACTAGTTCAGGTAGTGTCGACACTAGAGACAGCTCCCAGAAAACCTTCTGGCCAATCTGGGACCGTGTGTCGACACTAGCTCAAGTAGTGTCGACATTAGAGGCCTTCCCAGAACACCTTTTGAGCTGTTTTGGGACAGTGTGTTGACACTAGCTCAAGTAGTGTCGACACTAGAGCCCTCCCAGAACAAAACCCATAGGTCAATTGTAACCCAGAAACACATCTCATGCAGCGGTTTACTTACCCCGCTTATAACTCTCTAACGAATGACATTCAGATAAAACGTTCAACACGAAAGATGAGAGGACAACTAGTAGAAAAACTTTGATGTTGGGAGTTTGATCAAATTCGGTCTCAAATTTCGATAAAACATGTGAAGAACATAAAGCTAAGTGCAACCCGAAATCGCAGTATCATGCAGAGACTCTCTTATCATGCTCATAACTCTCTAACAAAAGACTTTTGGACAAAACGTCCAACATAAAAGATGATTTTGACTTCATGTAGAAGAACTTTCATGAAGGAAGTTTAGTCAAATTCTGTCTCAAATTGCGTGCATAATAAGAAGAACGGGAAAAGCCCTAACTGTGCACGACTGAGGGAAAACTACGAATACGCAATGTATACTCCATGAAATTGAGTCAAACCAAGTGCAAATGATCCTAGACTCGAAGATCTACATGATGGTGTTGGTTTTCTTTAATCTTGGCCCGAGAACACCTACTTTGAACGCTAAGAACTCTCTGCAGATTTCTGGGTTGATGCAGAGCGAGGTTGAGGAAGACCACGATTTTCCCCAGCCGTTCTCCACTTCCCCAGCGCTCCAAACTTACTACTCTCGACCCCAACTTGTTGCTAAACCTTCCCCAAGAGTTTAGGGACGAGTTCTTATAGTTTTAGGGTGTAGTTAAGAGTCCTAACGGGACTAGGAAAGGGGCTACGAGTTCTGTTTCCCACTTTCCACAAAATCTGGGATTCTCTCACCCAAAAGAGGTAGCAACGGTTTAGGAAACCACCAATTGGGGTTGGGTTCGGTTTTGGCTTACCTTGCATGACTAATTACCTTAATTTTAACCCTAACTTGCCCTCTCCAATTATGGCATAATTACATACACGAATTTTTGAGAAATTTCCTGTCCTAGTTTATTTATATCCTTGGGCCAAATGTGCTCCATTGGCCCAATCTTGTTAATGGGTCATTAATACATGGTGTTGGAAGTCTATCTAATATGTTTATTTGATTTATCCTCTTTATTTCCAAAATTTTTAAATCACTAAAATTTCGGGGTGTTACATCCTCCCCCACTTAAAAAAAATTTGGTCCCCAAATTTACACGTAATGGTGTAGTTCGTACCTGAGAATAGTTCTAGGTGGTTTTTCTTCATTCTTTCCTCTGTTTCCCAGGTAGCATTGGTAACTCCCTCTCGACTCCATTGGACCTTCACCATAGGTATGGTACGATTCCTGAGTCGTTGAATCTTCCGATCCAACAGTTTGATCGGCTTCTTTTCATAAGTCAGGTCCTCCCGAATCTCCAAGTCTTCATGGTTGATTACATGGTCGGCATTGAATAAATACTTCCTTAGCATGGATATGTGGAACACATTATGCACGTTTGCCAGTTCCGGAGGTAGTGCAAGTCTATACGCCACCTGACCAATCCTTTCTAGGATTTCAAATGGCCCTATGAATCTGGGACTTAGTTTTCCTTTGATCCCAAATATTTGTATTCCTCTTGAAGGTGAGACCTTCAAGAAAACATGTTCGCCAACCTGAAATTCTAGTTATCTCCTTCTCTTGTCTGCATAACTCTTCTGCCTGGATTGTGCTATCTTTAGACGTTCCCTGACAATCTGAACCTTTCTGACAGTCGCCTCAATTAAGTCGGGTCCAATCCATTGGTTCTCCCCAACCTCTTCCCAGCAAAGGGGTGATCTGCAACTCCTGCCATATAAGGCTTCAAATGGAGCCATCTTGATACTTGCCTGATAGCTGTTGTTATATGCAAACTCCATCAGGTACAACTGATCATCCCATCGCCCTCTAAAATCTAGCACCAGAGCACGAAGCATATCTTCCACAATTTGATTAGTCATTTCGGTTTGCCCATCAGTCTGAGGATGGAAGGCATTACTAAAATTTAGTTTAGTACCCATTGCTGCCTGCAATCCCTTCCAGAAGTGTGAAGTAAATCTAGGGTCCCGATCCGATATTATGCTAGATGGAACCCCATGCAATCTAACTACTTCCTTAACATATAGTGCAACCAACACATCCACTGACCAGGTACTCTTGATCGGCAAGAAGTGAGCCGACTTAGTCAAACGATCAACTACTACCCAAATCGCATCCATACCACCTCTAGTCTTGGGCAATCCCATGATAAAGTCCATGCCGATACTATCCCACTTCCATTCCGGGATTTCTAGTGGTAGCAGTCCACCAGCTGTATGGAAATGCTCGGCCTTGACTTTCATGCATGTTAAACAGTACGATACGTGATCGGCCACATCCCTCTTCATGTTTGGCCACCAGTACGACCTTTTCAAGTCTTGGTACATCTTTGTTGCTCCAGGATGAATCGTGTACTTGGACTGGTGAGCTTCATTTAATAACCTCTTCTTGAGCTCTCCATGATCAGGGACACATGTTCTACCTCGGAATAGTAATCTTCCCTCAGCTGATAGTGTGAAGTCAGGTCTTTGTTCTAACTTCTCCCTGATCTCAACTAAGAATGGATCCTCTCCCTGTTTCTCCTTGATTTCGGTCAGTAGATCGGATTGTATTGGAGATTGGAGATCATTACTTGTTTTTCCTTCTTTCCCATGTCTAAGTTCAAGCTTGCAAATTGCTCCAGTAACTTCCATTCGCCCAGCATCATACTAGCTAGCATAGCTCCTGGTTGTCTACTTAAAACATCTGCCACTACATTGGCTTTCCCAGGGTGATACTGGATGAAAAAGTCAAAGTCTTTCAGGTACTCTAACCACCTTCTTTGTCTCATGTTAAACTCCTTTTGTGAGAACAAGTATTTCAAACTCTTGTGGTTAGAAAAGACCTTAAATTGCTCACCATCAATATAATGCCTCCAAATTTTCAAGGCGAATACTACAGCTGCTAACTCCAGGTCGTGAATCGGGTAGTTCACTTCGTGGATCTTCAACTGTCTTGAGGCATATGCTATTACTTTCCATTGTTGCATTAAGACGCATCCCAGACTTGTTCCAGAAGCATCTGAATAAATTTTAAATCCTCCCTCTTCAGTGGGTAAGGCGAGGACAGGAGCAGTAGTCAGACACTTCTTCAAGTTGTTAAAGCTTTCTTCACATTCATTGGTCCACACAAATGGATTTTCCTTCCAGGTCAGCTTGGTTAATGGCACTGCAATCTTTGAGAAATCCTTTATAAACCTTCGATAATATCCTGCCAATCCTAGAAAGCTCCTGATCTCTGTGACGCTTGTCGGTCTTTCCCATTTCAGCACAGCCTCAACCTTTGATGGATCAACAGCGATACCATCTTTGGTTACCACATGCCCTAAAAAGGATACCTCCTCAAGCCAGAATTCACATTTACTTAGCTGGCATATAATTTATTCTCCCTTAAAATCTGTAATGAAATCCTCAAATGCTCCTCATGCTCTTCCTTCGTCTTGGAATAGATCAATATATCATCGATGAATACCACCACAAATTATCAAGATACAGGCGATAAATGCTATTCATCAACTGCATGAAAACTGCAGGGGCATTTGTTAGTCCGAAAGGCATAACAATAAATTCATAATGCCCATACCTGCTTCGGAAGGCTGTCTTGTGAATATCTTCTCCTTTGATCCTCAATTGATGATAACCAGATCTGAGATCTATTTTAGAGAAGTATCTAGCTCTAGATAATTGGTCAAACAACTCATCAATCCTTGGCAGAGGGTATTTGTTCTTGATGGTTAACTGATTTAGTTGTCTGTAATCTATACATAGCCTCATCGACCCATCTTTCTTATTGATGAAGAGAACAGGTGCACCCCATGGCAATGTACTCGGTCGGATGAAACCCTTCTCTAACAGTTCCATCAGTTGCTCTTTTAATTCCTTCAGTTCTGCGGGGGACATTCTATATGGTGCCCTAGATACTGGTGCTGCTCCAGGGGCCAACTCGATGGTAAAATCGACCTCTCGCTCAGGAGGAATTCCTGGCAAATCTTTGGGAAAAACATCAGCATATTCGCTGACAACATGGATGTCCTCAACTTTGACTTCCTTCTTTGTGATGACAACAGCAGCAAGAAAGGCCATACAACCTTTCCTCATCATCCTTTTGGCTTGTAGTGCAGAGATAAGTGACAATCTCCTGCGGTTTCTATCCCCTGTGAACACTAGTTTTGGGTAATGGCTAAAGGTTACCCGACTTCTCCTGCAGTTGATACTAGCCCCATGTTCAGACAACCAGTCTGCTCCCAGTATCACATCATACCCCTCCATGTCCATACATATTAAATTTGCTGGTAGGTTTTGGGTTTCAACCAACACTTCACTAGAGGGTATATGGTTTGTAAGATTGGTGCCCGGACCAATCGGGGTTGACACAACTATTCCGGATTTCATTGGGACGAGTTTCACAGGTAGGGTATCAACAAATGTTTGAGATATAAAGGAATGCGTTGCTCCCATATCAAAGAGAACATATGCAGGTCGGGAAAGAATAGTGAGTGTACCTTCCACGATACCTCCTTCTTCAGCAGCTTCCGGTTCCTGGATAGCTTGCAATCGGCCTTGCCTCTTCTGTCCATTCGGACGCTTGTCCTGAGGGGCTTGTTCTTTCAGTATTGGGCAGTCTGAGATCCTATGGTCACGACTACCACAGCGCAGGCATCTGTGGTCCGGTGACTAGCTTTGTCACAGTGTTTGCACCTTTCTCCCGTTGTCACCACTATCTGCTTACCTAACTCCTTTGGCTTTTTATCAGCTGGTTCATTTATTCCGCCACTGGGCCTTTTCTTCCCAATGGTCGGCCGATACCTTCCTGTGGATGACACTTGCTCCCTTTTTACGGGTCTTCCCATAATTCTTTCAGCAGTCTCCATGGCATCTTCCAGTAACTGAGCCTTTTTTACCATGTCAGCATAGGTTTGAATGTCCATTGGCACCAGTTGAGTGATGAACTGGGGCCTCAAGCCATTCAGAAAGCGTTTCGCCTTCATCCTTTCTGTCCCAATTAAGTGGACAGCATATCGGGACAGACGAGAGAATTGGGCCTCATACTCAGCCACATTGAGTCCTCTCTGCTTCAAAGCCGCAAATTCGGCTGCTTTCCGTTCTTGGACCCTCTCAGAAAAGTACTTGGTGTTGAATCGCTCAATGAACTGAGCCCATGTTAGTTGTTGGCCATTCAGTGTTGCTTTTACCGACTCCCACCATGCCCTGGCATCCTTTTCCAATTGGAAAGTCGCCAGTAGTACTTTGTTCTGGTCTGTGCATTGCATGACCCTGAATATCCTTTCAATTTCATTAACCCAGTGTTCAGCAACATCTGGGTCAGTACTCCCTTCAAACCTAGGCGGATCCATATTCCGAAAATTCCGATGGAGATCACCGGTGTCACGTTACGACATTTAATATGCCCATAAATACCGGAACGTGAACGAACGAGAAATCAAGAGTACAATTATACTAATTGAACATGACATTTGCTCAGAAGCCTCACTAAATAAAAATTATTATTCATCATTCAATAGATGTTACAAGGTTCCTGGTTTACAATCTCAAAAATAAAATGTCGCCACGGTTGTTCTCTCCACACACAAATCCCAAAGTTTTCGCCTTCTAGAATTGTAGGTACCTGAAATAGTAGGATTGGGTGAGCTAACTAGCCCAGTAGGATTCAACTTCTCTAAAAGGATTCAAACGTAAATATATATATATATCCAAGGTAGAATGAGCAAAGATCATTAACATGGTGTGTTCCAAGAACGAAAACACGAGATCAGTCAATAACATGTGTTGAACAAGTACAATGTTGGAATTATAATCAATAGTTCAGGATGATACTTGAGTTCATAATCAAATACAAAATCACACACACAAGCATGACATGATAACTAATCAAGTACGAATTGATGTAATGTCAAATATCTCGATGTCCTCAATGCCCCCGCACGGCCACTGACAAATTTGCCCCCGTACGGCCACTGACAATCAAACATATTTTCACGCACACAAGTATGATATGATGACTAATCAAACACGAACTGATGTATGCCAACATCCACGATGTCCTCATCGCCCCCGCACGGCCACTGACAAATTTGTCCCCGCGCGGCCACTGACGAATTCGGGCGCTCCCCCCAGGACTGAACCAGCCCTTTATTTGCCAGGCATATTTCTCGAATGAGTCTCAAAGACTCACAACTTGTCATCATCACACACTTATCATTTTAATGAGTCAAGGACACACAAGGGTTCATTCAAAGTTTACACACAAGAGTGAAGAAACTATGCTTTCTTACTGATTTCAAAGATTGGTAGCCTTTCGAGGTCAATGTTGTTCGAAACTTCGGAGAAATAATTCATGGTACAAAGAAGGGTACATGACTGGTTTAAATGGTTGTTTTGGTAGTAAAATACATAATCTAAAGGTATACTAACAAGTAGAACAAAAGAGTATGATTTTCATGAAAGAACGGGGTCAAAACAAGGCTAGAAACAAGGTTTGGTCATGACCTGTCGACAGGCCTTGATCTGCTGTCGACAGGGCTGCTCTGCCAGAGCTGAGCTTTCAGCTCTGTGTGTATCTGTCGACAGCCAGCATGGGTCTGTCGACAGGTACACTCAGGCTGAAAGTTCTGGGTTCTGGCCAGGGGTTCCTGTCGACAGGCAGACCTTCGTCTGTCGACAGGGGCTATGTAAACTGCATAAAAACCATTCCATTTGGCCTCCAATGGATCTATAAAGTTACTCTAATGTTCCTAACATGATTTGGACCCTATACAAGTGTGGTTTCAAATATAAAACTCATGGTAACATGATCTGAAAACTGAAGATCATGGGACTTAATTTACAAGGGTGTTCTAGCTAAAAGTGAACTCAAAGAGGATAATTGGAAGTACTACTTCTTAGAACTCTTTTCTCCTCATCTTTCTATGTGAGTCTTATATGAATTGAACCAACTAATGAGTCTTTTCATACCTCAACTGTAACACCCTCCTCCGACTTCACACAAACACATACGTAACCTTTGATCGGAAGAGGGGTTACGCTGACAAACTCTCGTTATGGGTAGATATATCCGCGCAATGCACAAAACTGGCAAACCATTCCACAAAGGTATCTTCGAACACATTATAATACACAAGGTGACAATAGTAGCAACACTCATTATTTACAAAAGTCAAGCTTCTCTCTTTCTAACTTAATACATTATCAACTAAAAGAAACTACTAAAACTACATTATTCTTCTTCATTTCTTCGTCATCCGCAGCGGAAATAGGATTCACATGTAGCTGAGATTATACACACCTTCAATCTGAAAGGGTTGAAGGAAACAAAGGCATGAGTCGAAAGGACTCAGTAGGTATAAGTAAACATAGAGTAGAAGTATCAATTTGTAGAACTGAATGATTATTCAAATAGTGCATATGTGGATCAAAACATAATTGCTCATGAATTTCATACTTAACAGAAACATATAGCTCAAATTGATTTCATAATGAGCTTCAACAAATCACAGAATAAAAGTCATATTTGTCTTTCAGAATTCAGACCATAACTTAATTTGGAAACAAATTCGACAGGCATCACTGCTCTCAAGAGGTTACTATATAGACGTAATTACCATCCTCAGTGCCTAGGCGATTCCAGCACCTTAGATCTTGTTCATTGCGCAAGAACGGGGTATAATTATTTTGTTACCCACCATCGTCAGTCCATTGACTTGGATTTACTTACGTACAAACTGTCGCCCTCAGCTGATCACAAGTAGCGGGTGCTACTACAAGTAATCCTAAACCCTCTTTTGAAGAGAGCACTGTCTTCAAATCATAAATTTCTTTTCATGAGCATAACGGAAATGAGAAATCCAAAGGAAGATTTGATTATGATTAATACAAATATCTTGGTGACAAAGTAGTTCAGAGTTCAAGAAAATAAGAAGGACAATTAGTTGAGACAAGGTGATGACTCAAAGCCGACAACTTCAGAAGATTTAAATCACATAAAAACCCAAGAAAATGAGGGTACACAGTTGTCATCACAAGTATTCATATCTCATAAGGTGTTCAAACATATGAACTCTCAAGTGGTCAAGTTTTATAACCTTCATTACCGAACATCGAAGAATAGACTCAATCGGAGTACTATTCGTAATTGCTAACTTTAAGAATAACTTAAGGGAGATTAAGGTACATAATGTGGGTAAACTTTGAGGTAGTATGACAATAAATACCAAGGTAAATGAGAGGGTAACTTCCTTGGCTTTTAGGATGAAGTTCTAGCATGAATTTAGACAAGAAATGGTGCAGAAATTCAAATCAGGGCTGCACCTGTCGACAGCCAAGAAGGACCTGTCGACAGATGGCTGCAGACAGAGCATCATCTTGCTGGACTGTATGTATCTGTCGACAGATGCAAGATGGCTGTCGACAGATGCACACAGTCCCAGTTATTCCTGAGTTCAGGAAGGCTGGCCTGTCGACAGCTATGAGCTGCCTGTCGACAGCCGCCAATTTTTCTTGCATAAGGGACTTTGTATTCATCCTAAAACTCTAACATTGGAACTTATAAATCAAGGCATGATTTATATCAATTTGAAGAGTCTAATTGTAGTTCCCACAGTGGTTTATAAGCTAAACAAATGGGATAGAACAAGAGGGTTGCAATTCAAACTAGTTTAGCTAGAAACTAGCATGACATAGTACTGAAATATGGTCCTTATACAAGGATTATATGGAAAGATTTCCACAAGATAAACTCTCAAACTCAAGGTATTTAATGCTCCAAAATCAAGGTTTGAGGTACAACATCTAGATGGAAAGAAATCACAATGTTCTAAGATATCGAAATTTCCATCAAGGCTCTATAATATAAACATGAATCAAGGGTGGAAGAAGAAGATAGAAAATAGTCTTTAGAGTGGAACAAGGTTGTTCTTCTCCCATTAAGAACGTGTTTACCAAACTGAAAGAAAATAGAATAGCTTCAGTGTATCATCTTGTATGCTTATCAAGAAGATTTTCTTATCATGTGAGGGGGACAGAACTGAATCAATGGAAGATGAAACCTACCTTGCTAAGCAAGAAAGCTTCCACTTGATCTTGGTGAAAGAGTTTAACTTAGTGGAAGAAGAGCTTCCTCCCAAATTGATGCCTTGCTAGACACGACAGCTACTTCAACAGCAAGTTAACACCAAAGAAGAAGCAGCTACAGAAGAAATAGGGGCAGAGGTGGGTGCAGTTGTAGATGCACGGCAACAGCTCCCCAGCAACAGTTCAAGGAGCTCCTCCACAACCCTTCTAGCAGCCAAGAGTAGAGAAGAGAAAGAACAGGGACAGAAACCAAAGAGTAGAAAGGATCGAACTCAGCAGAGGGAGTGGCTTTTATAGCCAAACTAGGTTCCCATGCAAGGGAACACGTAAACGCACAGGTGTAAACCGTAAAACCCATGGGTTTTTACTGTTTACACATGGCCCATGCTTCCAATCTCACACCTACACCTCATCCACCATCATGAAATAGTTTAAACCCAAGCTCCATCCTTATCCTAATGTGTGTTGGCTTCTCCTAAGCCTCACACGTAGCCCCAGGAAAAACCCAGAAAAATCCCTGCCGTAAATAGCCCATAATTCAGCTGGGCCAAAGATCTTCATGTTTAGGTGTCCTAATGATATCCGTTTAACTTGAAATTTCAACCATAGACTAATAGAAGGTTTTACTAATTGTCATGATTTTTATTTAATTTTTAGAATTTATTTTCTACTGGGTGAAAAATCGCCCGAAAAATAGTTGCGTCGACTTAATCTCAAAATCCGGTCGTCAAAAATTCGGATAATTACATATTGATATCTCCACAATTTTCTAAGAATTATGGTGTTCTCAGATTTTATTTTCGTTACAGTTTTCCGGTGTCGCCCTGTCGGGGTGCGCACGACCGAAAGTAGTACTGGGTATGATAAAGTGTCTTAAACATACCCTTAATCCTAAATATCACAATTTAAACCTAATCGGTTTGCATAAACAAGAATTTCTAAGTAAAACATGGTATTTAAAATTTGAGGGTATTACATTTCTCCCCCTGTTAAAATAAATTTCGTCCTCGAAATTGGCAAAATTTACTTACCGAATAGCTGTGGATACTTTTCTTTCATCTCTTGCTCCAATTCCCACGTTTCTTCTTCGATGAACGCGTTTTCCATAAGATCTTCACCATAGGAACTGCTTTATTTCTGAGGACTCGTTCTTTCCTGTCCAATATTTTCACTGGTTCCTCTTGTACGTTAAATCTGGTTGTATTTCCACATCTTCATAACTGATCACATGAGAGGGGTCCATTATGTATTTCCTCAACATAGATATATGAAATACATTATGAATGTGTGACCAAGAAGGCGGAAGAGCTAATTGGTATGCTACTTCCCCTATTCTTTGTAATATCTCAAAAGGTCCTACATATCTTGGACTGAGTTTTCCTTTCTTACCAAATCTCATGATACCTTTGGTTGGAGAGATCTTTAGAAATACATGATCACCTATGTTAAACTCCAGTGGCCTTCTTCTTCTATCAGCATACTTCTTCTGTCTGTCTTGAGCTATTAGCAATCTTTTCCTGATTAATTTGATTTTCTCTGAGCAGTTCTGAATTAATTCTGGCCCAATGAGACTCTTTTCTCCCACTTCTGCCCAACAGAGGGGTGATCTACAAGGTCTACCATATAATGCCTCATATGGTGCCATTCCAATACTTGTATGGTAACTATTATTGTATGCAAACTCAATCAAGGGTAGGTAATCATCCCAGCTACCACGCCAATCCAAACTACAGGCTCTCAGCATATCTTCGAGTGTTCGGATAGTTCTTTCTGATTGGCCATCGGTTTGTGGATGATATGCTGAACTAAATTTTAATTGTGTACCCATGGCTGCTTGAAGACTTTTCCAAAATCTAGCAGTGAATCTTGGATCTCTATCTGAAATTATCGACAAAGGAATTCCATGAAGTCTCACTATTTCCTTTATATACAATTGAGCCAAATCTTCTAATGATTGTGTCTTTGTAACTGCTAGAAAATGAGCCGATTTAGTTAATCTATCCACAATTACCCAAATAGCATCATGCTTCTTCCTTGTCTTTGGCAAACCCATTACGAAGTCCATAGTTATCTGCTCCCATTTCCATACTGGAATTTCAATGAGTTGCATAGGCCCTGCTGGCTTCTGGTGCTCAGCTTTTATTTGTTGACATGTCAGACATTTACTCACAAATTCTGCTATGTCCTTTTTCATTCCATGCCACCAAAATTGCTTTTTCAGATCCTGATACATTTTAGAGCTTCCAGGATGAATCGAATACTGAGATTTGTGTCCTTCCTTCAATAACTCACTTTTAATTTCTTCATTCTCCGGTATGCATATTCTGTTTTGAAATCTAATTATCCCTTGACCATCTCTGATGTATCCTGGTTTATTTACCATCTCTTTTAGTTTCTGATCTTGGTTCTGTGCTTCACTAATTTTATCTATCAGTGCTGATCTTACTGTCAATTGTGCCAATATCAGATTTTCTGCATCACACCTTGGTGAGTATTCGATCAAATCTGTCATTTCTTTCCACTGTTGGTGTAATTGTAATGCTCTTGATTTCTTTCTGCTCAAAGCATCAGCAACCACATTAGCTTTACCTGGATGGTAATTCACCGTAAAATCATAATCCTTTAAAAATTCTAACCATCTCCTTTGTCTTAGATTCAGTTCCTTCTGGGAAAATATATACTTTAAACTCTTATGATCAGTATAAACTTCAAATTGTTCCCCATATAAATAGTGGCGCCAGATCTTCAAAGCATGTATGATCGCTGCCAATTCTAAGTCATGAGCCGGATAATTTCTTTCATGATCTTTTAATTGTTTAGAGGCATAAGCTACCACTTTCCCATGTTGCATAAGAACACATCCAATTCCTCTTTGAGATGCATCCGTATAGACTATAAATCCTCCCGATCCTTGAGGTAAGGTAAGAATGGAGCTGTGGTAAGCTTCCCTTTTAATTCCTGAAAACTGGCCTCACATTTCTCATTCCACACAAATGGGGTCTCTTTTCTAGTTAACTGAGTCAAAGGCATAGCTATAGAAGAAAAGCCTTCAATAAATCTCCTATAGTAACCAGCTAATCCCAAGAAACTTCGAATTTCTGATGGATTCTTGGGTCTTTCCCAATTTAGAATTGCTTCAATTTTACTTGGGTCTACTGCCACACCTTTTCCAGAAATCACATGACCCAAAAATTTCACTTCCTTGAGCCAAAACTCACATTTACTTAACTTAGCATACAATTGATGATTCCTTAATGTTTGTAGTACAATTCTCAAATGCTCTTTGTGTTCTTCTTCACTAGATGAGTATATCAACACATCATCTATAAACACTACCACAAAATTATCCAAATAAGGCTGAAATACCCTGTTCATCAAATCCATAAATACCGCAGGTGCATTAGTCAATCCAAAGGGAAGTACTAAAAACTCATAATGTCCATATCTGGTTCTAAATGCAGTCTTAGAAATATCATCTTCTTTAACTCTCAATTGATGGTACCCTGACCTTAAATCGATCTTAGAGAATACTGTAGCAGACCGGAGTTGATCAAACAAGTCATCAATTCTAGGTAATGGATATTTGTTCTTAATTGTGACTTGATTCAACTTTCTATAATCAATGCATAATCTGAGAGATCCATCTTTCTTCCTAACAAATAATACCGGAGCTCCCCATGGTGATACACTTGGCCTAATAAAACCTTTGTCTAATAAATCTTGCAACTGCTTCTTTAATTCTATCAACTCAGCTGGTGCCATTCTATAAGGAGCTATGGATATAGGCAAAGTTCCAGGTAAAAGTTCAATGGTAAAGTCAATTTCTCTAATTGGAGGTAATCCAGATAAATCATCAGGAAAAACTTCTGGAAATTCTTTTACAACATCGATATTTTGAACTGATACCTGTTTATGCTCATTTGATATGGCCATCACACTTGCCAGATAACCTTGACAACCATTTTTCAGCCATTTCATAGCTTTAAGTGCTGATATAGTCTTCTTATTTCCATTATTCTTTGGACATGTATAGCTGAAATCTGCTAATCCCGGCCTTTTAAATGTTAAGACCTTCTTATGGCAATCTAATACGGCATGATTTTCTGCTAACCAATCCATTCCCAGTATAATGTCAAAATCTTGCATGTTATCCAGTACATATACATATGCAGTAAGTTCACATTCTCCTATTTTCAGAGTTATTTCTGGAATAACAGAGGTAAGTGTAGCTATTTGACCAGTAGGACAGTCAAGTATCATGCTTCCTACTAATTTCTCTGGTTTTCGAGACATAGAATTAACAAATACCCGAGAAATAAAAGAGTGTGTAGCTCCAGGGTCAAATAACACTCTAGCATACATATTTTCGGTTAGGAGAATACCTTCAGCTACTGTAGGGGTGTCCTGGGCTTCCTCCTTTGTCAGAGCGAAGACTCTAGCTGGTCCCTTGGGTGGTTGTCTTGGGGCTTGCTGGAAGTAAGGTTGTGGTTTTTGCGCTTTTGACTGGTCTGCTTTATGTGGACAGTCCTTAATCATATGCCCTTTCTGACCACATCCATAACATTTCCCTGCTACTTTCCAACATTCATCACCGGGGTGTCTTCTTCCACATTGAACACACACGGGCCAACTCTTTTTCTGTTCTCCTGCTGCTTGGTTGAATCGACTTTTCGCTTCTGACCTTTCGTTTCCTTGTTATACACATTTTTCTTCTTACCCCCATTGGTTTCTTTGTTTTTCATATACTCCTCAAACTCAGATTCCACTATAAATGCAGTCTTTAGTGCCATAGCCATACTTTGGGGATCTAGTGGAGCTACCCTACTCCTCACACTGGGTTTCAATCCTCTCACAAACTTCTTTACCCTTCTGAGTTTCATTATCACAAATGTGAGGTGCATACTTTTCCAGTTCAGTGAATTTTGTTTCATATTCTGCCACAGTCATGTCTTTTTGCTCCAACTTAAAAATTCCACTTCTTCCTATCCTTGACATGTGGTGGAGTGTATTTTCATACAACTCTCTCAGGAATTCTCCCCAACTAATGTTATCTTCTCTATTTCTAAATGCATTTCTCATGGCAGATTGCCACCATTCATCTGCTCTATCCTGAGCATATAAGTCGCCAATGTGACTTTGTCTTCTTCTTCACATCTAATGGCCTTAAATATCTTTTCCATTCTCTAACCCATCCTTCTACAACCTCAGGCTGGCCATTTCCTTTAAAAGCTGGAGGTCCCATCTTCTTAAATTTTTCTAGCAAAGATGTTCCAGAAATCCTTCCTCCATTCATGTCCTGTTGGTTCTTCATTAGTGTTTGCACTAACCCCTGAAATGACTGCATAAATGTAGTAAAATCAGGAGTCCCAGTACTTCCTTCTTGAGAATTTCCGGCCAATGGGACATTATGAACTTCCTCCCTAAAGCTTTCCTCATGCCTATCCTCACTGGATGTGTCGATAGCTTTCCCTTTGTCTGCCATTTCCTGGAACACCATCAAACACATCCAATTAATTCATACTAACTACTTAAATTTTGTTAGAATCAAAATGATCTTTAAAGATTCTAGAATACACACAAATGTTTTATTTATTTCCTTTGTGAAAATGGTCACAGAAATATCTATCACCCATAACCTTGCTCTGATACCACCTCTGTAACACCCTCCTCCGACTTCACACAAACACATACGTAACCTTTGATCGGAAGAGGGGTTACGCTGACAAACTCTCGTTATGGGTAGATATATCCGCGCAATGCACAAAACTGGCAAACCATTCCACAAAGGTATCTTCGAACACATTATAATACACAAGGTGACAATAGTAGCAACACTCATTATTTACAAAAGTCAAGCTTCTCTCTTTCTAACTTAATACATTATCAACTAAAAGAAACTACTAAAACTACATTATTCTTCTTCATTTCTTCGTCATCCGCAGCGGAAATAGGATTCACATGTAGCTGAGATTATACACACCTTCAATCTGAAAGGGTTGAAGGAAACAAAGGCATGAGTCGAAAGGACTCAGTAGGTATAAGTAAACATAGAGTAGAAGTATCAATTTGCAGAACTGAATGATTATTCAAATAGTGCATATGTGGATCAAAACATAATTGCTCATGAATTTCATACTTAACAGAAACATATAGCTCAAATTGATTTCATAATGAGCTCCAACAAATCACAGAATAAAAGTCATATTTGTCTTTCAGAATTCAGACCATAACTTAATTTGGAAACAAATTCGACAGGCATCACTGCTCTCAAGAGGTTACTATATAGACGTAATTTACCATCCTCAGTGCCTAGGCGATTCCAGCACCTTAGATCTTGTTCATTGCGCAAGAACGGGGTATAATTATTTTGTTACCCACCATCGTCAGTCCATTGACTTGGATTTACTTACGTACAAACTGTCGCCCTCAGCTGATCACAAGTAGCGGGTGCTACTACAAGTAATCCTAAACCCTCTTTTGAAGAGAGCACTGTCTTCAAATCATAAATTTCTTTTCATGAGCATAACGGAAATGAGAAATCCAAAGGAAGATTTGATTTATGATTAATACAAATATCTTGGTGACAAAGTAGTTCAGAGTTCAAGAAAATAAGAAGGACAATTAGTTGAGACAAGGTGATGACTCAAAGCCGACAACTTCAGAAGATTTAAATCACATAAAAACCCAAGAAAATGAGGGTACACAGTTGTCATCACAAGTATTCATATCTCATAAGGTGTTCAAACATATGAACTCTCAAGTGGTCAAGTTTTATAACCTTCATTACCGAACATCGAAGAATAGACTCAATCGGAGTACTATTCGTAATTGCTAACTTTAAGAATAACTTAAGGGAGATTAAGGTACATAATGTGGGTAAACTTTGAGGTAGTATGACAATAAATACCAAGGTAAATGAGAGGGTAACTTCCTTGGCTTTTAGGATGAAGTTCTAGCATGAATTTAGACAAGAAATGGTGCAGAAATTCAAATCAGGGCTGCACCTGTCGACAGCCAAGAAGGACCTGTCGACAGATGGCTGCAGACAGAGCATCATCTTGCTGGACTGTATGTATCTGTCGACAGATGAAAGATGGCTGTCGACAGATGCACACAGTCCCAGTTATTCCTGAGTTCAGGAAGGCTGGCCTGTCGACAGCTATGAGCTGCCTGTCGACAGCCGCCAATTTTTCTTGCATAAGGGACTTTGTATTCATCCTAAAACTCTAACATTGGAACTTATAAATCAAGGCATGATTTATATCAATTTGAAGAGTCTAATTGTAGTTCCCACAGTGGTTTATAAGCTAAACAAATGGGATAGAACAAGAGGGTTGCAATTCAAACTAGTTTAGCTAGAAACTAGCATGACATAGTACTGGAAATATGGTCCTTATACAAGGATTATATGGAAAGATTTCCACAAGATAAACTCTCAAACTCAAGGTATTTAATGCTCCAAAATCAAGGTTTGAGGTACAACATCTAGATGGAAAGAAATCACAATGTTCTAAGATATCGAAATTTCCATCAAGGCTCTATAATATAAACATGAATCAAGGGTGGAAGAAGAAGATAGAAAATAGTCTTTAGAGTGGAACAAGGTTGTTCTTCTCCCATTAAGAACGTGTTTACCAAACTGAAAGAAAATAGAATAGCTTCAGTGTATCATCTTGTATGCTTATCAAGAAGATTTTCTTATCATGTGAGGGGGACAGAACCGAATCAATGGAAGATGAAACCTACCTTGCTAAGCAAGAAAGCTTCCACTTGATCTTGGTGAAAGAGTTTAACTTAGTGGAAGAAGAGCTTCCTCCCAAATTGATGCCTTGCTAGACACGACAGCTACTTCAACAGCAAGTTAACACCAAAGAAGAAGCAGCTACAGAAGAAATAGGGGCAGAGGTGGGTGCAGTTGTAGATGCACGGCAATAGCTCCCCAGCAACAGTTCAAGGAGCTCCTCCACAACCCTTCTAGCAGCCAAGAGTAGAGAAGAGAAAGAACAGGGACAGAAACCAAAGAGTAGAAAGGATCGAACTCAGCAGAGGGAGTGGCTTTTATAGCCAAACTAGGTTCCCATGCAAGGGAACACGTAAACGCACAGGTGTAAACCGTAAAACCCATGGGTTTTTACTGTTTACACATGGCCCATGCTTCCAATCTCACACCTACACCTCATCCACCATCATGAAATAGTTTAAACTCAAGCTCCATCCTTATCCTAATGTGTGTTGGCTTCTCCTAAGCCTCACACGTAGCCCCAGGAAAAACCCAGAAAAATCCCTGCCGTAAATAGCCCATAATTCAGCTGGGCCAAAGATCTTCATGTTTAGGTGTCCTAATGATATCCGTTTAACTTGAAATTTCAACCATAGACTAATATGAAGTTTTTACTAATTGTCATGATTTTTATTTAATTCTTAGAATTTATTGTCTACTGGGTGAAAAATCGCCCGAAAAATAATTGCGTCGACTTAATCTCAAAATCCGGTCGTCAAAAATTTCGGATAATTACATATTGATATCTCCACAATTTTCTAAGAATTATGGTGTTCTCAGATTTTATTTTCGTTACAGTTTTCCGGTGTCGCCCTGTCGGGGTGCGCACGACCGAAAGTAGTACCGGGGTATGATAAAGTGTCTTAAACATACCCTTAATCCTAAATATCACAATTTAAACCTAATTGGTTTGCATAAACAAGAATTTCTAAGTAAAATATGGTATTTAAAATTTGAGGGTATTACATCAACACATTAAGTTAGCTAAAAGAAGAAAATCATTGAGGTTCTATCTAATCTATACACTAGAAGCAACACTCTAATTTGTGTTGCATGGTTGGAAGACAACAAGATGTAGATATTTATGACTTGTGGATCAGCTAAAACATGATGACATGTTGATTTCCTATCATGAACATGATTTCTAAACCTTGGTAACAATAGGATCAATATCAAGTTTCCAGATTTCACAAATGTCTGGATTTTCACATTGGACTTAGATTTCTTCATGCCACTACCCAGAGAATCCAAGGGAGGTGGTAGAAGAAATTGGAAAGATCAAGAGGAGAATCCTACAGGCACAACTAAAACATGCTTATAAGGGATAAATACATTGTTTCAAAAGAGAATCCACAAGTGTAAGACAAGTAAGGGTGATCATGACTTCTTTAACATGAGTGGAAATCAAAGACTTAGAACAGAGAAGAGATAGGGAGAGGGTTCTACAACCACACATGATGCACACAAGCTTCTAGAGGTACTTACGGATCTCAAACAAGAATTGAGAGCTTCTACACTTAGCAATAAGTTCTATTGCTAGATCAAGGGTAAGAGTAAGAGAGGAAGGAAATAATTGAATCCTACCTAAATTTGAAGGATGTTACTTTCATTCTGATGGTCTTGATGGAACCAAGGTGCAGCTGTCCCCAACAGCTATAGTTCTCACACTTCTAATCAAACAAGGAAAGCAACAGCTCCAGTAGCTTGCCACCCACGCGAAGGTGCAAGACAGTACCTCAGCAACTCCAGCAGCAGCACTCCAACTGTAGCGAGATTTGCAAGCACTATCAACACGAACAACAGAAACAGCAGTTCATGCGGCAACAACTTCCATTAAAATAAAGCAACACTCATGGCAGGGTGGCCATCAGGTGCAGCCGCAACAACCCAAAGCAGCAGTAGGCACAACAAGGGCAGGAGAGAGGCAAGAGCAAGAAGTGGAAAATCTTACACGTTGGGTGTTGGGAGGTTTTATAACCCTCCAAACATCCATGCACGATGGCACGTCGGCCATCAAGGTGTCAAGCTTTTAAACCTCTTAAACCATGCCAAGGACACCTGCTTCATGCAACCCATCCAACACTTACACATAAGGCATAAGCATAGAAGCTTCTACCCATGTGTTGTGGTCTTCACAACACTTCACACGTGGACACACCAAAAATTCCCATAAAATCATCACCGTAAATAGTCCCTAATTCGGCTGGCCCAATGATCACTAGACAAACACCTCTAAATGGTGTCCATTTGTCCTAAAATTTCAACCATAGACTAATTTGATAGTTTTACAAATTATGGTGGTTTTAGTTTTATTTTTAGAATTTATTTTACAGTAGGTGAAAAATCACCCGAAAAATGGTCGCGTCGACTGTACCTTGAAATCCGTACGTCGAAAAATTCAGATAATTACATATTTGATTTCTCCACAATTTTCTGAAAATTATGATGTTCTTAGATTTTATTTCGTTGTCGTTTTTCGATATCGCCCTGTGGAGGCACGCACTTCGAGGTATGATACTGGGATAACGTTCATTACCACTAATTAAGTCTATCATCTAATTATCACAATTTAATAACAACTCTAAGGTATTTTAACCAATTTATTTCTATTTTCTTAACATTTTAAATTTTTGGGGCGTTACAACTCTCTCCCACTAAAAAGATTTTGGTCCTCCAAACTTCTTGACTTAGTTTGGATGGATCACAAAGATATAAGTTTTTAGTTTTTGGAACGTTATCTATTTCAGATTAGTTTCACCAATCTTATTATGATTACCGTGTCATATAATGTATACACTTTTTATATAACTTGTTATCATGACATCATTAGTTGATGGAAATCTGAATATTAGTTAGCATTTTTAGATCCAAGGAGACCATGTGGTGAACAGGGGTTCCATTAGTATATGCTGCTACATTTCTTATTTCTGGTAGTAGTATATTACTCCTAAGATTTCTTTTATCAAGGAATAACTATAACCCTCGTAGAATTATATGAGTACATATTCCCTTGAAAAGGGTAATAAGGTATGACGAGGTTAATGAGTGTGAAGCATATGAAGATAGACAACAATGATCTTATTTATTGCATAATATTTCTATTACAAAACTCCATATTCAGCCTTACAGATTACATTGATTGACAAAACTTACCAAGTTCTGTCACACTATAACAACTAAATTCAAGTGCTTCCTACTATACTCGGATTCTACTACCAAAATTACTTCTAATAGCTTCAGTCACTTTTTTTTTTTGTGACTTCAAGTTTTTTCAGAACTCTTGTCTTTACTCTGAGAGAGTACAGGACATTCTGAGATCTGATGCTCTAGACTTCCGCACTTTAAACACGCTCCTTGTCTCCACCAACAATTCTTTTTGACATGGCCTGATTTATGACAACACGCACAAGCTTCCTTCGCTTGCTTTTTGGCCGTCTTACTCCTTTTGTTCTCTTTGCTCCGCTTCAACTTCTGTTTGCCAGCTATTTCTCTATTATTGGGGAGAATTGTCTTCTTCTGTATAGACACTGTAATATTCACTATTTCTTGAGAGTTTGGGCTCTTAATGTCTTTATGCAGTTCCATTTTTCCTTGGTCATCAACGGGAGCTACTCGCTCTAAGGATTGAGCAAGGTTGTCCATTGCATGTCGAACCTCTTTCCATTGTGCTTCTTCTCCCATTACGCTGGTTGAGCAAACAAATTAAATTTAGTTAGTTAATCATGTAATTTAAAACTCAACTTTTCTGATTCATATAATTGTTACAGTATGTATCTGGTTATTTGACACATTAATTTCCATGATTAAATGGTGCCTTCTTCTTGTAGGATCTCAAGATATGACATATGATTTATGTTGTGTTCATGGTTTTCATATATCTAACTAAATAAATAAATATTTAACACAAGTCTTCTATAGCATATGAAAATTCATAGAATCAAAAGGTCTATTAGGTGTGTTGACCATGATTACCTCTTAGGTTGACACTAAATGGAGATCAGGTTAACACTAGTTAAGTTTCTAGTTAATACATAGAGAAAGATACGACTTGAGGTTAACTCCAAGTGGAGGTTAGGTTGACTCTACTCATATGTGAGGTTGACACTGTGGAATTACAAGATCAACTCTACGTGATAGATAGTTAATCAAAACTACAATCACCTGATTGAGGTTGACTCTTAGAAGACATGAAGTTAACTCTGCAGATACTCTTCCTAGTTAACTCTACAGATACTCTTCCTACTGATTCCAAGTCCAATTGTTTGTGTGCATTGACATGCCATGTTGTTTATTAATTAAAGCAAAACTTTAGGATTTAACTCATCTATAAGACATTTGATTCTTATGTTACAGTTATAAGAAAATTTTTTGATGAGTTCAAGCCTATAGAGGATGTAATTGGAAGTTCAAGGAGTCATTTCATTAAGTCCAAATTCTTGTACAATGTATTTGCATATCCTTGCATTTTCCCAAAATTCTTCCTAATTGGATATTTTTCTACTTCTTTTCTTCACTATTTTGTTTGATTGTCTACTCCAATAGACATAAACAGATTCAATCCTACATTGTGTGTATACGATTTGTGAGATTTAAAACGATCTCAAAACATTGAGTCATCAATTGTGTGAGTGATCCACACATTCGAGTTACTAAAGAGTTTCACTTGATTTAGTGAGGGATGGAGGTAAATGAGGAATAACTGATTCATTTCAATGATATAATAATTTAGAATCTAAGAACATGGGAAAGTCAACGGAAAAATATATCACGAGGATGGTCATGAAATATATATGATTGGTTGAACAATTCATTTACTAATTCTTATTTAGAATCGGAGATAATAACATATCAATGTACAAGTCATATTAAGGTAGATTAAGAGATGAACATGTTTGACTTTTCCTTCAGTAGGAGAGGGCTCCCTTGGAGAAGTCATATGTGTGTTCATCATTTTTCACCGGACCTTGAATTTTTAACATTCTAGTAAGTTTATTCGAATTATGAAATTTTTAGGTAGGTCAAATTGTAAGAAATTAGAAAGAGGCTATTTTGATGGAATCGTAAAAATCGTGTTTTTCTTCTTCAGTGGGAGAGTTGACTTTTTATTGGTAAGAGATATGATTTTTCTGATATTTTTATTGGATTCAAATGGGGGTACTTCCTTATTTACATGTAATATCTTAAGTAAATGAAACATCAAATTATAACATTTACTTAAATGATATGGAATGTAAATAAGGTATGAGTTCAGTCTTACAAGGGTCCAGCTGACACTTCTGACTGAACCTGCTGACACATCTAACTGAACAAGGAACAGTTCAACACAAACTGGTGTCTGTCGACAGCTAGAAAATGGCTGTCGACAGATGACAACAGACAGAGCAAGGTTATTCTGGTTCTGAGGGTATCTGTCGACAGACCAGAGTCGGCTGTCGACAGGTGAAGGACATCTGTCGACAGATCAAGGCTATCTGTCGACAGTTACTAACAGTTTTGTATTTCTGGGTTCTGGAAGCATGGTCCCTGTCGACAGGTGACTGTTAGCTGTCGACAGGTGAGATCTAAATTTTCAAAAATGTGATAAACTTACCACATAAAATTCTACCAAGTGTTTCTATGAGTCCTTATATGATTGGTAACATTAAAATGGTCTTAATTCTAGTTCTAACACCATATTTCATGAGGGAGACAAGTAGGACAATAGTGATACACTATGGCATGGAAATTTAAAAGCAATATGATAACTAGAAGTGCAACACTTCCTAACAATCTTTTCTTACTTTAATGGAATAAGTTCCATAGTATGCTTGAGTCATAACACCATTCTAGCTAAAACATGATCATTATGGACAGGCAAACAAACCTAATGATGCTTTCAAAATTAAGGGCAAATATACATATGAAGGAACTACAAGTATGAAGTTATGGAAGTGGAGAAGAATCAAAGGAAAACCATTCTCCAAATTTTTATTTCATACTCAATATAAACTATATTCAACTATACTTATCTAGCTTAACCTTAGGCTTTCTACCCATCCTCACAGGTTATCCCTAGATTTATCGAACTAATGCTCTGATACCATTCTGTCACGTCACGACATTTAATATGCCCATAAATGCCGGAACGTGAACGAACGAGAATCAAGAGTACAATTATACTAATTGAACATGACATTTGCTCAGAAGCCTCACTAAATAAAAATTATTATTCATCATTCAATAGATGTTACAAGGTTACTGGTTTACAATCTCAAAAATAAAATGTCGCCACGGTTGTTCTCTCCACACACAAATCCCAAAGTTTTCGCCTTCTAGAATTGTAGGTACCTGAAATAGTAGGATTGGGTGAGCTAACTAGCCCAGTAGGATTCAACTTCTCTAAAAGGATTCAAACGTAAATATATATATATCCAAGGTAGAATGAGCAAAGATCATTAACATGGTGTGTTCCAAGAACGAAAACACGAGATCAGTCAATAACATGTGTTGAACAAGTACAATGTTGGAATTATAATCAATAGTTCAGGATGATACTTGAGTTCATAATCAAATACAAAATCACACACACAAGCATGACATGATAACTAATCAAGTACGAATTGATGTAATGTCAAATATCTCGATGTCCTCAATGCCCCCGCACGGCCACTGACAAATTTGCCCCCGTACGGCCACTGACAATCAGACATATTTTCACGCACACAAGTATGATATGATGACTAATCAAACACGAACTGATGTATGCCAACATCCACGATGTCCTCATCGCCCCCGCACGGCCACTGACAAATTTGTCCCCGCGCGACCACTGACGAATTCGGGCGCTCCCCCAGGACTGAACCAGCCCTTTATTTGCCAGGCATATTTCTCGAATGAGTCTCAAAGACTCACAACTTGTCATCATCACACACTTATCATTTTAATGAGTCAAGGACACACAAGGGTTCATTCAAAGTTTACACACAAGAGTGAAGAAACTATGCTTTCTTACTGATTTCAAAGATTGGTAGCCTTTCGAGGTCAATGTTGTTCGAAACTTCGGAGAAATAATTCATGGTACAAAGAAGGGTACATGACTGGTTTAAATGGTTGTTTTGGTAGTAAAATACATAATCTAAAGGTATACTAACAAGTAGAACAAAAGAGTATGATTTTCATGAAAGAACGGGGTCAAAACAAGGCTAGAAACAAGGTTTGGTCGCCTTGATCTGCTGTCGACAGGGCTGCTCTGCCAGAGCTGAGCTTTCAGCTCTGTGTGTATCTGTCGACAGCCAGCATGGGTCTGTCGACAGGTACACTCAGGCTGAAAGTTCTGGGTTCTGGCCAGGGGTTCCTGTCGACAGGCAGACCTTCGTCTGTCGACAGGGGCTATGTAAACTGCATAAAAACCATTCCATTTGGCCTCCAATGGATCTATAAAGTTACTCTAATGTTCCTAACATGATTTGGACCCTATACAAGTGTGGTTTCAAATATAAAACTCATGGTAACATGATCTGAAAACTGAAGATCATGGGACTTAATTTACAAGGGTGTTCTAGCTAAAAGTGAACTCAAAGAGGATAATTGGAAGTACTACTTCTTAGAACTCTTTTCTCCTCATCTTTCTATGTGAGTCTTATATGAATTGAACCAACTAATGAGTCTTTTCATACCTCAACACATTAAGTTAGCTAAAAGAAGAAAATCATTGAGGTTCTATCTAATCTATACACTAGAAGCAACACTCTAATTTGTGTTGCATGGTTGGAAGACAACAAGATGTAGATATTTATGACTTGTGGATCAGCTAAAACATGATGACATGTTGATTTCCTATCATGAACATGATTTCTAAACCTTGGTAACAATAGGATCAATATCAAGTTTCCAGATTTCACAAATGTCTGGATTTTCACATTGGACTTAGATTTCTTCATGCCACTACCCAGAGAATCCAAGGGAGGTGGTAGAAGAAATTGGAAAGATCAAGAGGAGAATCCTACAGGCACAACTAAAACATGCTTATAAGGGATAAATACATTGTTTCAAAAGAGAATCCACAAGTGTAAGACAAGTAAGGGTGATCATGACTTCTTTAACATGAGTGGAAATCAAAGACTTAGAACAGAGAAGAGATAGGGAGAGGGTTCTACAACCACACATGATGCACACAAGCTTCTAGAGGTACTTACGGATCTCAAACAAGAATTGAGAGCTTCTACACTTAGCAATAAGTTCTATTGCTAGATCAAGGGTAAGAGTAAGAGAGGAAGGAAATAATTGAATCCTACCTAAATTTGAAGGATGCTACTTTCATTCTGATGGTCTTGATGGAACCAAGGTGCAGCTGTCCCCAACAGCTATAGTTCTCACACTTCTAATCAAACAAGGAAAGCAACAGCTCCAGTAGCTTGCCACCCACGTGAAGGTGCAAGACAGTACCTCAGCAACTCCAGCAGCAGCACTCCAACTGTAGCGAGATTTGCAAGCACTATCAACACGAACAACAGAAACAGCAGTTCATGCGGCAACAACTTCCATTAAAATAAAGCAACACTCATGGCAGGGTGGCCATCAGGTGCAGCCGCAACAACCCAAAGCAGCAGTAGGCACAACAAGGGCAGGAGAGAGGCAAGAGCAAGAAGTGGAAAATCTTACACGCTGGGTGTTGGGAGGTTTTATAACCCTCCAAACATCCATGCACGATGGCACGTCGGCCATCAAGGTGTCAAGCTTTTAAACCTCTTAAACCATGCCAAGGACACCTGCTTCATGCAACCCATCCAACACTTACACATAAGGCATAAGCATAGAAGCTTCTACCCATGTGTTGTGGTCTTCACAACACTTCACACGTGGACACACCAAAAATTCCCATAAAATCATCACCGTAAATAGTCCCTAATTCGGCTGGCCCAATGATCACTAGACAAACACCTCTAAATGGTGTCCATTTGTCCTAAAATTTCAACCATAGACTAATTTGATAGTTTTACAAATTATGGTGGTTTTAGTTTTATTTTTAGAATTTATTTTACAGTAGGTGAAAAATCACCCGAAAAATGGTCGCGTCGACTGTACCTTGAAATCCGTACGTCGAAAAATTCAGATAATTACATATTGATTTCTCCACAATTTTCTGAAAATTATGATGTTCTTAGATTTTTATTTCGTTGTCGTTTTTCGATATCGCCCTGTGGAGGCACGCACTTCGAGGTATGATACTGGGATAACGTTCATTACCACTAATTAAGTCTATCATCTAATTATCACAATTTAATAACAACTCGAAGGTATTTTAACCAATTTATTTCTATTTTCTTAACATTTTAAATTTTTGGGGCGTTACAACCGGCTCCGCGGTTACCTCCACCCTGGGTGGCTTGTAGGATAGCCTGAGTCAAGTTCTGTATTATTCGTTGCATGTCCCTAGCCTGGGCACGTTCAGTGGCCATTAAGGTAATGCGTACCTTCAAGATAATAATATGAGTCAGTCATCTAAATATATCACATGTGACTTCTATTCCCATGGCTCTACCCAAGCTCACATTAGGTACGACAGATTTTGACTCGTGTAATCTAGTTTCATTCTATGTTCTTATTCCCTTGGACGCTAAAGTTTAAGGCTCTGATACCAACTGTCACGCCCCGATATTTAGCAGCGGAATAAATACCGGGGGACGTGAACGATACAAATAGGCGTATCACAGTTTAGTAACACAGAGTCACAATTGAATATAATAACACATTTGAGGCTATATTATGATCACCCAAAAGTACTTTATTTCATTCCATTCAACTAGATTCAACCTTACATAAGAAAGAACCAACTAAAGGATCCATTATTCAAATAAAACTTCCAGAAAAGTTCACTATTACATAGACTACTCAATTGTCTATTTCTAAACTATCATCTACTCATTTGGCGGGTGCTCATCACTCTTGCCCTGCCCCATCGGACTCCACTGGTTCTTCATCACTTCTTGAAAAAGGGTAGGATGATAGGGTGAGCGAACTAGCTCAGTAGGATTTACATCTCAATATGGTGCGGGCACTAGTATACATGATTAACATTTTAAAAGGCAAGATATGAACGTGATGACAATGCATGCAATACTAACAGATCGAATAGCAGAGTAGAACGGATATCATTTCAGATCAAAAGTCGAGATGCATATATATAGTGGACAGATATT
Organism: Colocasia esculenta; assembly: GCA_014218235.1. NCBI lineage: Eukaryota > Viridiplantae > Streptophyta > Magnoliopsida > Alismatales > Araceae > Colocasia > Colocasia esculenta. The sequence continues at coordinate 6,121,169 of CM024766.1, read as the reverse complement.
TCAAGAATAGAATCGTAACAAAAGAGATTGGCCATATTCAGACAGATATCATGCGTTCACATGATCAGACGTATCATATCAAATCATATCATATCAGATCACATCAGACTTATCGTATCAAACAAAGGCACATTCACACAAATCTTGCATATCGTATCAGTGCCATGCCACGCACCACAAGTCCATACTCCCGCGGTTAAAAAGTACGTTGGGGTGCTCCTCCTCAGGACCAGACAGGGCCCTTATTGCATAGACATTGGTTCAAATTTGGACCGGAGTCCCAAGTTGTGCCGAACAAACAGATTCATATTATGGCCACAGAGTTTCAATAACAAGCTCGTAGTAAAAGAAACATGATCATTCATAGAGTCAAGATATGACAAACAGCTCAAGAGAACAAGGCAGGATAACGACGTATCTTATGTTTCATAATTCATTAATGTCTTGACATGATGATGTTTCAAAAGACAGATCATATACAGAACATGTGCTCTCAATTTCCCAAGAAGGGTGTGCCTATTCGTGCAAATATGTAAGTGACGAGTTACGAATCCTTCCTATCATGTATGCAATTGACAAATGATTATTTGAACACCGGAAAACATAAAACTATTGAAACTCATATGCAAATTATGACATTAACTCCACTAACAAATCCATACTAACATGTATTCATCCCCACATTCTTATCATAATCTTATCTTATCAATTGACAATAAGCAAGATCACAAGATAATCCAATGGACATAAGATCAATCACCATCACACATTAGAATCGTATTCATATCATTACTATTTTGCAATGGGTTGATTTATTTTAGGTCCATGCATACCATATAACATAATGCACATGCTAGTAGACATCATGAAATGATCAGACCCAAAATATGTAATTTTTGTAAGGGTAGTGTCGACACACCCCTTACTGGTGTTGACACAATTGTTCAAACACAAGACAAAATAATGCAAAACTGGTCAAGTAGTGTCGACACTAGATCAGGTAGTGTCGACACAGTGCTTCAAATACAAGGCAAAAAGGTCAAGTAGTGTCGACACTAGTTCAGGTAGTGTCGACACTAGAGACAGCTCCCAGAAAATCTTCTGGCCAATCTGGGACAGTGTGTCGACACTAGCTTAAGTAGTGTCGACACTAGAGGCCTTCCCACAACACCTTTTGGGCTGTTTTGGGACAGTGTGTCGACACTAGCTCAAGTAGTGTCGACACTAGAGCCCTCCCATAACAAAACCCATAGGTCAAGTGTAACCCAGAAACACATCTCATGCAGCGGTTTACTTACCCCGCTTATAACTCTCTAACGAATGGCATTCAGATAAAACGTTCAACACAAAAGATGACGAGGACAACTAGTAGAAAAACTTTGATGTTAGGAGTTTGATCATATTCAGTCTCGATGCTCGATAAAATATGTGAAGAACATAAAGCTAAGTGCAACCCGAAATCGCAGTATCATGCAGAGACTCTCTTGTCATGCTCATAACTCTCTAACGAAAGATTTTTGGATAAAACGGCCAACATAAAAGATGATCGTGACTTCAAGTAGAAGAACTTTTATGAAGGAACTTTAGTCAAATTCAGTCTCAAATCGTGTGCATAATAAGAAGAACGAGAAAAGCCCTAACTGTGCACGACTTAGGGAAAACTACGAATATGCAATGTATACTCCATGAAATTGAGTCAAACCAAGTGCAAATGATCCTAGACTCGAAGATCTACATGATGGTGTTGGTTTTCTTTAATCTTGGTCCGAGAACACCTACCTTTGAACGCTAAGAACTCTCTGCAAATTTCTGGGTTGATGCAGAGCGAGGTTGAGGAAGACCACGATTTTCCCCAGCGGTCCAAACTTGCTACTCTCGACCCCAACTTGTTGCTAAACCTTCCCCAAGAGTTTAGGGACGAGTTCTTATAGTTTTAGGGTGTAGTTAAGAGTCCTAACGGGACTAGGAAAGGGGCTACGAGTTCTGTTTCCCACTTTCCACAAAATCTGAGATTCTCTCACCCAAAAGAGGTAGCAACGGTTTAGGAAACTACCAATTGGGGTTGGGTTCGGTTTTGGCTTACCTTGCATGACTAATTACCTTAATTTTAACCCTAACTTGCCCTCTCCAATTATGACATAATTACATACACGAATTTCTGGAAAATTTTCTATCCTAGTTTATTTATATCCTTGGGCCAAATGTGCTCCATTGGCCCAATCTTGTTAATGGGTCATTAATACATGGTGTTGGAAGTCTCTCTAATATGTTTATTTGATTTATCCTCCTTTATTTCTAAAATTTTTAAATCACTAAATTTTCGGGGTGTTACAGTAAAAATCTCTTTAATTATTTTATGAGTTTCAATTTATTTCATAAAAATATAATTACAAAAATATGTTACCTCAGATGAATTAGATGCCATTATATCTTTTTAATACAAACTATGCTCAAATAATAAAATCTACCGCATATCAAACAATAATACAAGAGAGAATGTATCTGTCACGTTCAACCCATTTTGCATAAACAAATAATAAGGCTGGGTAATCAACACCCGTGAGATCTAACTCCACAATTATGATCCAATGAGTGTACTTAGACATTAATCTCATAACAGAAATGAGGAGCTACTCACCATGCTAGAGTTTCGAGACTCCAGATTCCCTCTATTAACGATTTTTTATTTTAAGTTTTGAGAATTGATCTTTTGATACTTTTTGAAAGGAAAATGCAATCAGAGATTGTCTAACGTCATTATATCAAATGCATCTAAGAACCGTTTGGAAAGAAAGGATTTTGGATACATAACTTGTGTAAAGATAACTATATAGTACGTAAGTACTGATATCACCACCATTTGAACTTTATTAAATGACAATTTTTTTTGACAAAGATGAGATGTGTACATGCTTATAGATGATCATGACAGTTCTCAATATAAGTACTTAATATACATGAGTACTCAAAAGATTAGACAAATTATTTGACTATATTTATTGAGAAGAGAAGTTTTTTTTTTCTTTAACTTAGTTGGATCAAACAATTATATAGTCATTATGTGACAAAAAAATAATAATTTAGTACAAACTCAGGTATGTTCATTCTTTTTTATATTTCATATTTCTACCATAGATGGTATATTGTTATGAGAAAACTCTTTGTCTAAATAAAAAAGGATTACTACAAATCATGTCCAAATCATTAATAGAAAGTCATTAGAACATAAATGTAACTTTTTGATACAAATCAAAACTGATGATTTCTGTTATTTTGAAAAGTTTAGAAAATTTGTGAGAATATATAATTCAAAAACCACACGTGCGAAGCATATTAATTTAACTAGTAAGTTATAGGTATAAGTTATCTCCATCCATATGTAAGTATAGTTATGTTTAGCATGATAAGGAAGAATACATGAAAAGAGAGAGAATAATTTGTTGCACTCCTCTATTTGTTTTCTAAAAAATTAAAATTGATGCTTATTAACCTTAACTTGAAGCTAGAAAAAGGTTGGATTGACTTGTCTTTCTCCTTGTTGACTTATGGTTATTCCATGGGTGAGAGAGGACAAGCCAATCCCTGTATCTCTCCCATAGGAAAAGAGTGTTAGAGCATATATCGCTAATTACTTTACTTTAATCATGCTTTGTTATCTTAGTTTTGATGATGCAAAATTTATATGAGAATGATAAAAAGAGTCAATTGTTGACAAAGTGTTTTTAAGAATAAACAAATATCATATCTTATTAGTCTTTTATATTGCTTTGACTATGACTATAAGTATTATACAAGTGAACTGAACAAAAATTGGCTAAGTGTTATATCGATTAAAAAACATTTCCTTCTAAAGTCGAAGTCCCTTCAATAGTTGAAGTTCATTCCGACTGAAGACAAGTCCCTTCAGTAGTTGAAGTTTCATTTCAACAGAAGTAAAGTTCCTTCAGCAGTCGAAGTACCATTTTGATTGGAACGAAGTTTCTTTAGCAGTCGAAATCCCAATTCAACTAAGAAGACTTACTTCACGAGTCGAAGTTTCACTCCGACTAAAGAAGACTCACTTCATGAGTCGAAGTTTCACTTCGATTGAAGATTCGAAGTTCACTTTGACTAGAGAAAAGTTTTACAACAATCAAAGATCCACTTCAGCTATTGTTGTGCCTTTCTTCTCATGTCTATCTTGAAGTCGAAGTTGATCTCTTCACCCATATATTATTATCAATCGAATATCATACAAAATATTTAAATCTTTGTTAATATTCATTATTTCTTGAATATATTTTTAGCAATACAATTGTTTCATGATAATTTTACATAAAGAAAAAATTATTTCTTATCTACCATAATAAATCATAAAATTTTCTGATAATTTATACTAGCAACTGAAATGTATATTGTCAGCAATAAAATATGCAAGCAATATGTCTGATCCCTTACTTGTGATAAATTTGAAATGTTTTTTTATAAATATTAGTCATTTCAAAATTCCAATCATATTTTCAAGCATTCTTTCTGTAAGAAAATTTATTGCACCGAAAGTAACTTTTCTAGTGTAGATTACACAAAAGTACCTTGAAAAATATATATATGCAGTAGTTTACTCACATAACTCTCTACAAGCATACATTAATAGAAATATATGAATACCTATGTGAAAAGGCAACATCTAACCTTTCATATGTATTCTTTTATCCGTTAGATAATATCATCTCACTTACCCAAGATATCTGCCTAGAGAAAAATCCTTTTTCATGTCTAAGCGTCCATGTAGGAACATTTATTGTGCAAACTATAGTGGCATGTAGGACATGACAAGTCAAAGAAAGAAGAAGCATGTTACTCACAAACTCAAAGACGTTACTCTGAATGAAATTCAAACATCTATTCTGCAATAGATAGTACCTTAAGCAACGGAAAAGAGAAGTTGAAGTCTATATAAGGAGAGTTGAAGCCATCTGAAGAGATATATATGCACACAATGATAGAAACACTTAGAAATTTTTTTGAAGCTCAACTCCAAAAGCATCTTGCTTCATCTCCAAGCTAGCTTCTTCGTGGACATGAGCGATCTAGATAAAATCCTGAGAGTCCACCTAATTGTAAAGAGAGAGAGTCATAAGCATAGTAAGTCGATAGTACTCTTAATTTCTCTCTCTCTCTGTGCCTTACTAAGATCAGGTCTAGTCATTCTTTGTAGCTTCTTCTTGTCTAATCTCTTAGTGTTGTTGACGTGTCTAATCTCTTAGTGTTGTTGACGCACCCTTTCTTCCTTTCTTGTACTTGAGATCTGTTTGGGTAGAATCGGAAGGGAGTTTGTACCTTGTATGTACCTCTTAGGTTAAGAGAAGACTTACTTAGAGCAAGTGTGTGCATGCCCTTTTGGATAAGGGAAGGTCAATTGGTTAATTCGGTGTGGTGTAACCTAGTTGATAGGTTAATGAAAATTTCAAGTGTTCTTAGAGACCAGATGTAAGACTCCCAAAAGAAGAGAGATCCGAACCAGTATAAATCTCTTATGTCTCTCGAGTATATTTGTTTCTACGTAATTATCTTTTTGAATATGTTTATTAACAACTAACTAAATATTTTTAAATATTTATATTTGTGATTAAAATTTTCAAAATACCCTATTCATCCCCTCTAAGGTGATTAGCTACCTGCTGATCCAACAAAGAAGTCCATGCCAAGTGTCGTTTGATGCACATGGGGTATATATATGTGATTTAGAAGCCCTAAAAAAGATAAGAGAAGACCTCAAATCCATTCTTCTCTCCAAGTTTACAGTAAAATTGGGGACATGTCATGTCATCTTTTAAGTAAGATGAGTTATCCTCAAACTCATTTTCTCCTTAATTATGTATTCAATCCTACGCACTTATGCTTACGCTTGCATACAAATATAGGGATGTTTGGAGGGGAATTACTTATATTTGTTCCATCTGAAGTTTTCCTCATTCTAAATTTGGCCTAATTAGGATCTAATAATAGAGTAATTATACTTGTTGCACATCTAAACGTATATAAAAGATATGATCTTTCTTAATTTATTGGTTTAAATTAGATTAAAGAAACATATAAAAATACATTAATGAGTTTAATCTAGATCATTAATAAAGGATGCACGATGTTACCACACGCAAATAACTAGTACTATTAAAATTGGAGAAATGGTTGTTTTCCAACTAGATGGGTAGTTTTTATACTATCCATCTAGGATTGGTCATTCGTGTAAGGTCTCACACTACAATTATTTTGTAGAGCCCCACGCTGATAAATACGATGTGCAATCCTGTGTTAGATGAGTAGAAAAAACTATCCTTCCTGCGAAAAAACAAGCATTTCTCATTCAATGAGTAGCTATGAAAGGACAGCTTGTGACTAGTCTTTCGGTAGGGCGGGCCATAACTGTCTCTCTCCTTCACCTCTCATACTCCCTGCCTTCTCTTTAGACGCCAAAGGGTATTAGGGTCTGCCCCATTCTTGATGGGGGTGACACTCACATAGGCACTTAATTAAGGTGTAGTTTGAAAATTCTGCGGGGAAGATTTTGAGGTGTAAAATTTCTTAAAAAATCATCATATTTTCAAATGTTCTCAACGGTTTCGACTTGTGTGCATCGATGAATTCTGTGCGGAAAAGAGAGATAGAGAGAAATGACTTTCTCTCTCCATTGTGGCGAGAAACCGATGTTTCTCTATTTTTGGAGATTTTACGAGGGGCGAAAGAGAGAGATAGTGAGTGGCCGCCCTTTTTCAACACTTTTTTTCCACCTTTTGCGAGGTTGGGACAGGCGACGAGGGGCCTCGTCGCTCGCGCCCATAAAATCTCCACCGTACACAGCTACAGTAAGGAAATCTATTTTATAGATTTTAGCTTTTTGGAATTGTTTCCAAATGCCGCCTAAAGGACGACCAATTTAGATTATGCAAATAAAATAAATTTAGAATGTGTATGTGGATGTAAGTAACTGATCTTTCGTTATCTGTTTGATGTTTATTGGAAACATAATATTAGAAATGTTTTCATTCAATTTCTAAATCTTCAAACAAAGTTCCATTTACAACATATATGATATATTTTTTTATTCTTTGATTTTTAGACTGTCTTATTGATGATTTGGATGGGATAGCATGTCATTTTCTTTTAAATAGGTTGCACAACCGGCAGATAAGAACAAGATATAAGATGCAAGGTGTGGATTTCTTTCTTACATGAACGGTATTCTTGTTCTTACATTTTAGGCACCATCAAGTTATGTAGATGTACCTGAATATATATATATATATTCATTCTTTCTTTCTCTTGGATAACAAGCCCACTTGAGCATAATCACAATTTTATATTTCTTCCAGTCTTTTGCCACACCAAATGGATATATAAATGAACTGTGGTTTTATAAATCCGAAATTATATGTTTGTGTAAAACTATATACACACCAATCCATTCAATAAAGCTCCCAAGAGAACAGCATTATTAGATTCCTATTGCCCCTCTCCTCATCAAAGAGCCCTTGCCCTTTTGCCTTTTTGACCGGCCAGCTAGCCACTAGCTAGGTTAATGAATGGCCTCCCAATATAATTGCTCCTTTCCTAAACATTGTCATCTGCTTTATGGGAAGTGCTGGACTGCATGTTTTGATTCATGCCACTTTCTTGAATAGTCTCCAAGGTAAAGGTGTGATCAAGACTGGCCACAGTGGTGCATGTTGATACCATATGGTCGGATAGACCATATCTGAGAAGTCGGCCAGAAGTGTCTCTATCTTGCACTAAGGGCTAAGACTGAGAAAAGGAGCTCATCAAGGCTATGACCAAAACACCCACAAATGTTCAGCGCAATGGCAAGTGTACAAGATCTGTTACTCACCGATTATAGTGTTTAACGGCACTAATGTCCACTCTTTCGTCTGTAATGGACGATGGAAATAGCTCTTAGGAATGTAGCGCGGTCGACGGTTTCCCTTACTTAAGGGTATGTTTAATTGATATTAAGATAGATCGGATTTGAGGATATTCTCACTCTATCCCTAGTCTATTCTAATACCAAACGTGCAAAGAGATCTCTCTAGTGGGTATACAGATATAAAAAGTCAGGAGCACAAATAAAGAAAATAGAAGGCCAGCAGCTTTGCCGAACGTTGGCAGCTAGGGTTGCTAATGGATCTTCATCTTTCATTTAATTGATCTATTTTTACATTTTTTATAAGATGCGAAATTTTGAAAAGAATTTTTCGATAACTTAGTGGAAGTGGAATTAAATATCTGAATTCTTATAGGATGTGAAAACAGAAACACTCAATTTCGCATCTATTTTTCTGTTTTCGATAATTTTTTAATATATATTATATAATATATATATTAAAAAAAACTCCTCAACCTCAACTTTTTGGTTCCTAAAATTTTTAATTCATTATCCCCTACCTCCAATCTATATGCAAATGTGGTCTATCCTTGTGCCAATTGGTGGCTAGTGATCACTCTCTTATTTCTCTCTTACAATCTTGATACCTACATATATCGACTATCTATCACTCAACTATTATATATAATTATATGATGTTATTATATTAATTTGATCTTGTCATACTTCATTTAATAAGGGTCATTATAATGTATATGATTGAGAAGATATTGTAGAAGATACACTTTTATTTATTGTTGTCAGTTATTTATACTAGTAGATTAAAATTTACATTTGAAACTATTCATAAATTTAATAATTAATATATTTGTAAATTTAATTATAAATTTATTCTCATTATATACATATTGTTTCATTCGAAGTTTTCGTTATATTTCTATTTTATTTTTTCAACTTAAAGCGGAAATGGATGCGGAAGTAGAAATAGTACCATTTTTCGTTTCTATTTTTGACTCTAAATTTTTTTATAGAAAACGGAAGCAGAAACATCTATTTTTGATTCTGAATCCGATCCATTGACAAATCTTATCTATCTCGTATTCACTTTTTGGCATTGCATTCTCTTCTGCCTCCTACCACTTCTAACTTGCTATTGGAGTGTCGATCCAAAGAACCTATTCCGAACTTGACTTCTATGCAAATCCTATTGAGGAGACCACTTCGTTCTCCATCGTCTCAAACTTCACTAACATCCCGAGTCACATCTTAATTTCTCAGGCAACCTTGAAGTTAGACATCTTAGCACTTGTTGGCCCATTGAGAACTCGGCTTCAACAGTGCAGTATACAGATTATTGTAAGGTATTTGTGTTTTGTATCACGAGGTTCAAAAAGTATATCCCCAACTCTTCACAAAACAAAGAGGATAGAGGATAGAAATTGTTCCATATCTGAGTTTGAATATGTGAATAAACATATATATCCTTACTTGTAACTATTTAAAGAAGGATGCTGTATTATTGGATTTCCAACTATTTTTCATGAAAATAATTGCATCCATGATCTTCTTTTACTCTTTGACGAGAAAATACTGTTCATTTTACGTTTCAATTATAGGTTATTAAAGAGTACTGTTCTACGTAACGAATTAGGACTCCTTTTTTCTTTCTCCTTTTTCTTTTCTTTTTTCTTCTGAAAGGGTGGGGCCAATAATTGAGAGGGAGTGATTCTTTTACTCTCTAAGAAGATATTGTATCATTAGATGCTTCAACTATGTGTTCCCTGTAAAGGAAATTAATTGGGCTAGCTAGTTTTTCACTTTTTATCTTTTTTTCTCTCTCTTTGTTAATTTTTTTTGGGTGGATAGAATATGTATAATTGAAGTAAACTGGTATGAATTACTCTATGAAGAGAACATATTTCTCATTGGATCTTTTTGATCATTGTGTACGCCCATTAACTATGTCATGGAATAGGACTATTCTTTCTTTCTTTTTTAATTTCTGTGTCATGCTAAGATGTAAAGCTGTGGCGGACTTCTTTGTGAAAGCTTTCCATACATATATTCCTCTTCTATTGGCAGCTGGGAATACTATGCGCCGCATCACGGAGAAGATCTACTGTCAAGCTATATATCTAATATTATTTGACAACTTCTCTTGCTCTATAACACAAGATACTGTTTTGTGAAAGCGAGAGAGATTGAGACTTGAAGTCTTTAGAAACAGTTTGATAACATCATTTGGTAACACACTAAAATAATATCACCATTAAAATTATGTCACATCAGTAATTGGTAACACATTAAAATAATATCACCATTAAAACTATGTCATATCAGCAATTGGTAACACATTTAAAATAACATCACCATTAAAACAGTGTCATATCAATAATTGAGATAAAAAAAATTAAAGACACCTCATAAATGATGAGGTTGTGATGTATCTTGATTGGTGTATTATTTTAATGTGTTATCAAATGATGTTATTAAATTATTTTTCATATCTTAATTACGTGGTTCAGGAGACAAAGTAATGTAGTGTCACTTTCATCATTGACGAAATTCTCAACCACACCCGTATACAATCTCTATATATCTCAACAACTTACGATGTAATGCCCGGGAGAAGAAGATTAATGGATTTGATCATATCCATATCGGTGGTGGGTGGTGGGATGTGGAATTCTCACGACTCTTCCTTTTCCTGTGGGAGAGAGAGAGAGAGAGAGAGAGAGAGAGAGAGAGAGAGAGAGAGAGAGAGAGATGCCACACATGCAAGATCTTTGTAGTCCACACCTTCTTCTCTTTTCCACCCCTCACTAGTTGTCTGAAACTTTCCACACTTCTGACAGTGTTGGTGCATGTGAGATGATTGGTCCAATCCAATTAGATGCGGAGAGAAGATGTTGCAAGGCATGATGAGTTAGCAACTTGACGCGCCCAAGGTGGAGTTTTTGCTGGTCAAAGGAGTGCACAGGGTGGAGATTCTTCTTCTTCTCTCTCTCTCTCTCAATAATTGGCTTCAGAGAGCAAGCACAGGAGTGCTGCATGCAGAAGCTTTTAGATTGTCAACTCGTTGAATCCCATGCTGCCATCGGAGGTGGGCAGACTCAGTTCAACTGCCTTTTTATAAAGTTTGGTACTGTGCATGGTTGATTAATATTACCATGGAATTCCCAAGAAGCAAAGACATGCATATGTATTCGCTCCCTTAAAGTCAAGGTTTTATACACCACGGCCAGACCCACACTGGATTATTCACATTAAAAAGACAGATGTTCCAAGTCATACTTAATTTTCAGTGGTTTGGACAGGAAAAGGAAGTTTTTCTTTCCTTAAATTTATAATTTTTTTTTGCAAAAGTGGATAAGTTCATAGGCAATATAAATAGAGGGATATCATGGTATCTCCCTTTATATCATATTTTCGGCACATCTTTATCTGTTCATCTATTTGAGAGTAAGCTGATAAGATCAAAATAATTTAAAATTAATTTGGGGGACCTGAGAATGATAATATAATATAACAAGAGTGACACCATAACATTTTCCTGGTGGATTAGATGGTATGTACGTGACATGTCTCACCCCCCCCTAGTAAGACAGTAATATTAAATACTCGCTTGACAAGAAATTTTCCAACTTTAATACAACATTTTCTATCTAATAACATGCAAATTATATCGTAGTAATAGGGCTGTGGTGGGTTTGGATGGCCCAGTCCAAACCCATTCCAACCCAAAATTAAAATAGTCCAACCCAAGCCCAACTCAAATCTAATAAATCAAAATAAACAAAGTCCATGTTGGTCCGGTGGACCCCTTCTAACCCAAAATAAATAAAACCCATTTACTGCTTCAGCCAAGTCATCCTCTCCTCCACATCACCTACCATCGCGTCCGCCTCCGATTCACCCAGGACAACACCGCTGCTGCCGTGGTGCTGCCCGCCATGGCACCCAATTCCATTGCCTCCGCAACTGCCGCCTCGACCGACTTCAGCTTCCCATCTGGACTCCCGACGATTGTAGGGGCTCGTAGGGGTTCTTCTAAACAATGTCGAATGTTCTTCCACTTCTTAGATCAGGGAAGGATTCCGTCGGGGAGAAGAAGAAGAAGGGGCAGCAAAGGCAGCTGGAGCTGAGGTTCGTCTGCTGGTCTTGTGGGGAAACTGTTGTTGGCTCTCGGCGAGGAACAAGGCGCCCGCGTCGCGGTGGTGGGCGGGGCAGGTGTTATCCTCGCCGGCGTTGAGGACGGCGCTGGAGTCGTTGCTGTCTGCGGAGGAGCCGTCCTTTTAGATGAGGGCTGAGATCAGAGGAGCATCTCCTCGTCCACCTCTGCCTCGGCCCTTCGGCTCGACGACCTCCTCCTCTGCCTCGGAACCGGCACAGGGGCCCTCCACATCTGCCAGATTCGTCTGGAGCTCCTTCATCTGTGGTGTCCAACTGCCATTTCCACCGAGGCATCAAAGACGAGCTCAAGGAGGTGGAGTGCCCCCACCGGGGCCTCTGTGAGTCTAACGAGGCTAGAAAGTCCCTCCATGACGCCGCCGCCGTCCGCTCACTCTATGCCCACATGGACGCCGCGTCGCCCTCGCCCTAGCAGGTTGGCCCAATAGGCAAACTCGTCCAAGCCCAGTAAGAAACAGGTCTAATGTCTGAGCCATTTTATGGGCTCGGGCTGACTAACTAGGGTTTATAAGCCCCTTTTTACCGGTTAACTGGGCAGGTTTATGGGCTGACCCGGCCCGGCCCGTCGACACTCCTATGTAGTAGTAAAGGATCCAAACTCTTGTCGAGGAGAAAAATTTGTTGTACTTGAAAATTGTACTTTATCATATGCTTGCTACTTAAATTTCATTGGATAGGCACAATTTACCCCTAAAATATTAATCAATGAGAAGACTAAAGTATATTAAAATTGTAATTCTCAAGTGTAGTAAAATTTTCTCCTTACGGAATGTTAATACATAAAAGTAATTTTTATTTACTATTCTATGTTTAACAAAACATTTTATTTTAACTCTGAGTGTGCTGATTTTAACCTTTGAATACGAGAAGAAAGTATAATTGAATATTTCTCAACATCATTTCTCATGTGTTTTTAATTTTGGATCCTCAGTGGTAGGCAGCTATGGCAGCCGAATTCGACGCATTGCGTAATGGCACTTGGTCGCTTGTCCCTTGACAATCAAGCATGAAAATTATCAGCTGCAAATGGGTCTTTCAGCTCAAACGCAAGACTAATGGGTGAGCGCTACAAAGCATGACTCTTCAGTAAAGGTTTTCGAGAGAAACTCAACGTTGACTTTCACAAAATCTTCAGCCTAGTCATCAAGATCACTACGATGCACCTTTTCCTTGCTATCACCATCTACTATGGGTGGCCCTATATGATAGTTGGATGTCTCCAACGCCTTCCTCCACAATGATCTCGAGGAGACCGTGTATATGGACTAGCCACAGGGTTTCTCACATCCCACCTTTCCACATCACATTTGCCAACTTCACAAATCCCTATATGGTCTTTGTTAGGCACCAAGAGCCTAGTTCACTTGGCTGAGCTCCAAGCTACAAAAACTTGACTTCTCTGGCTCAAGGATCGATCCTCCCTATTCTATCATCGCAGGAGTGGTTCCAAAAATCTTCATTGGTATTTATGTGGATGACATCCTTGTTATGGGTTCAAATGCAAGGGGCATTGATGCACTCATCACCTCCTTAAGTGTGGAGTACGCCATTCGTGATCTTTGCCCGGCGCACTACTTCTTAGGGATTGATCTACGTCAACACCCTATTGGATGCATTAATCTTTCTTAATCCAAATATATTGTTTGTTTGCTTTGTTGTGCTAAGATGGATGCATCAAACCCTATCTCTATAGGAGTGTTGTGGGCACTGTGAGGAATCGATCAGAGCACAGCGGAAACGCGATTCTCTCAGGTAGATATCGTTGCCGGCGGTCGGAATCGAACAAAAACGGAGAACCCGCACGAAGGAAGATCCGATCTTTACCTTTGCGGGGTTGCGAAACTCCCGAATCCGGGGAGGAGGTAGCGCCAGAGGCGCTGGTGCTTCAAGCCGTTCAGGTGTCCAGCCTCTAGACATATCCACGCGAGCTCCGGACGCAGACGGGATCTCCTCGTTCTCTACGCGTCTCCCGGATCTCAACTCCACCATGTGCCAGAGAGAGGAGAGAGAGAAGGTGGGGGCGCCCAGGGAGAGAGAGAGGAGGTGGCGGCCATGGAGAGAGCCTGAAGCTTGGGCCAGGGTTTAACTCTCCACGTGTATATATAGACTCTGCGGTTTTTCACAAAAACCCAGTTAATGTCTATATCGATCATCCTGCCCAGTCTGCTCGGAACTCTATTGCGTGTGGCCCTCTAGGCCCAAGTGCTAGTCCAGTTTTCAGCCCATTAAGCCCAATAACTCTTTATTGACTTACTGTAATTAATTAATATCTCATATTAATTAATTACACAATCAATTATCGTCTCACGATAATTGACCGGCCGGGCTTCCAATCAAGTTGGGTGCCAAACAACACCACTTGATCCTGGAAAGCATTGGGGTTCAGTAACCCATTCAAGAAATCTTTTGTGCCAACAGATACTACGTGACTATAATCCTTCGCTCGTACAATGCTCCCGAGTGCACTTAGGGTATGGTCAACTGTCAAACCCTAATACGCGCAATCACTTGGATTAGATGCCACATAACAATATCAGAAAACTCCTTTTCTGATAAGTAGTCATGCCCTGGCCAGGGACTATTAGGCATCTTTCCCTAGAGCATTCACTCTCTTATTACCGAGAGCGAGCGATCCCATGTTGACCACACAATCACCTTCGAAGGTATTCCGCTAGATCCGAACACTTAACTGATTAAGACCCCATGGCTAGAGATCTATAAGTTAAGGTCAAAATCTAGAAGTCCACCAACAAGGTGTCCTTGGTGTCTCAGGTCTAAGGACCAATCACGCCACTGTGACAATGAATCTAGCTGGTTGACAGTTAGGTAACATTACCATCCAGCGATTCATAACGGATCAGTTCAGTGAACTCATTCTCCAATGAGCACCTACAGATTCACCTTAGTGTCTCCACACAAGTGACTATGAGACCAGTCACCCTCATCATATGAGCAGGTGCAATCTGTACTAGTCTAACCAGATATTCGATGTCCTTCTCTAATATCCTCCGACTAGGAACAATTAAGAATATGCGTTTAAAGGACATTAATCCCATTGTTATGATCTCATCATAGTTAGTATCCATTGTGCATATTCATAAGACTTCATAATGAAACGATAAACGAATTACATATAATGAATATAAAAGCCTTATTATTATTATTAAAGAACAAGATTGTACAAGTTATGATTGGCTTGAGGACACCCATAACTAACAGGCACTCTCTAGTATCATACAATCTCCCATCTAGACAATACTTTTGTTGTCAATCGGAGATGCATTTCATGCATGATGAATGACCAATCAACTGGGTGGGTGTAAAACACTTGCTGCATTACCTCAAGGGCACTATCGAGCATAGCTTGCTCATGTGTCGGTCCTCCAATCTTCAGCTAGCACCTTCAATGACACAGACTAGGCCGACTCTGTTAGTGGTTGGTTCTCCATCAATAGCTATCTCATATTCCTTGGGTGCAACTTTATTTTATGGACCTCTAAGAAGCAAACTGCAGTAGCCTGATCCAGCATGGAAGCCGAATACAAAGCCATCGCAAATGCCACTATTGAGTTAATTTGGATGTGATTTCTAGTGCATGATATTGTGCTTCCATCTCTGTCACCATTGACTCTCTGGTGTGACCACATTGGGGCCAATTATCTTGCAGTAAATCTAGTCTTCCAAGCACAAACAAAGGATATCGAGGTCGACTTCCAGTTCATTTAATTTGTGAGCAAGTGACTTAAACCATCTCCGAGTGTTCTTCATCTCCACCAAGGTCTAGCTGGCGGATATCCTCACAAAAGAACTGTCAAAGATTCATTTCACATGGCTTAGAGACAAGCTCAACATGATAGATCACATTGGTTTGAGGGGGGCATAATAGAGACCCTGTAGAATCAGAGTCTTCTCTACAACCTCAAACATATAACTTTATTAGATAAGGATATCCCCCATACAAACGTCTTGTTTTACATTCTTTGTTGTACTTGTAGAGGGGAGATTTAGTCCCATATCGGAGACTGTGAGGATGAATTGTGTACTTATAAAGCAAAGCTCCTACTCCCAAGAGGACCATTTTCTAAGGAAAATGACAAAACCCCAAGTATGGGGGCAATACATTTTGGGAGGGACGCGTTGAAATTTCACGCATCTTCAATGAAGCCGTCTATGGAAAAATTATGTACCCCTATTGCACATCCTTATCCTCACTAAAAAAGATGTACGTGTATAGGGATTAGTCCCATATCAGAGATTGTGGGTCACCTCCTACTCCCAAGAGACAAGAGGGTCCTTTTTCAAGGAAAAAATAAAACTCCAAGAATGGAAACAATACTTCTTAGGAGTGGTATATTGAAATTTCACTCATCTTTAGTACCCATCTTGGATTCTTGTTACCAACATAACAAACACCTCATTTATATACCGCTGGATGGGTATGCAATTTCATACAAGCCAAGCCTTTCTCTCCACTGCCGTCTCTCTTCTCATTCTGCTCTCTTCCTTTTCTTTACAAGACCCAACTTAATTTATATCTGGTTGGCTTTTCCAACTGTTGAGTACACTTTTCTTTATGATCTGTGTCCGACGGGCCCTTTCGGACAACATGCGCCTCAGATGGTCTGCAACATGGCACAACCTGGAAAGTCTGGGTTTGGGCCCAGCTTGGTCTTCAATTGTCCCACTATCGCTGGCCCGGAGAACATGTGCAGCCCAGCGGGCAACCCCTTGTTTAGTCCCATTTTGGAAGCTGAGAAATTTTCTCCTCGTCCAAGTAGTCTAAGGCTCCCTTTTCTTTTGAGTTCTTTATCATAGTGGTAGAGCACAATCTAAGCAAACAATAAACAGACAATATCTCGGGTTCGAAACTTAATTTGGGTCTCTCTTACCAACCAGTGGGTAGTATATATACCAACTTAGGGATCAAAGAGTTTTCTTGGGGCCCAATGCTGGACTTAATCCCTGCCGCAAGCCAGGGGCCATGGGCATGTCTTGAGCATATGCATGAGGACAGGTGGAAGAACAAGAAATTTTGACACCCTGTAATCAGTAATACGGCTACAACCTTCAGCAAGTAAAGTTATCAAAATTGTTTAAATATCCACAAATTGTCGTCACGGCAACATCTACGGTGTAAAGCATTGCTTTGGCGCGGCCAAAGAATTTGAGGGCTAATTTATCTGGTGGTTAAAAAATTCTCAATTAAAATAATCGGGAGTTGCTTAACGCATAATTTAACATTTTTTATTTTGAAAGGGGTTATGTGAGTCCTGAAGATAAAATGGGTTAGGGGTGTTAAAACTACCCCTCCAAAAAAGATGGAGTAATTTAACCCCACTCTTATCTCTTTTTATCTCCAAAAATTTAAATTTTAATCGTGTTAGACAAACTCCCTTGTCAAATCGACCCATGTCCCTAATCCTTCAGATACTTAATTCCTAACCCCTCCTATATCCCCTGCCAAATTGGCCTGACGTTTTTCCAGAGTTTTACTTGGGCGCCCAATTAAATTCCATTCTTCTTCGTTCTTTCTCCTCTCTAGGCCATTTCTTCAATGCCTTTTGTGCTTTTCTTCCTTCCAAGTAAATATTTCCCT
This sequence comes from Colocasia esculenta, assembly GCA_014218235.1. NCBI lineage: Eukaryota > Viridiplantae > Streptophyta > Magnoliopsida > Alismatales > Araceae > Colocasia > Colocasia esculenta. Next base: position 6,103,521 of record CM024766.1, on the reverse strand, counting down.
CCGACGTCACATATCTCGTAGCCATGCAGAAGGGGGACTCGGAGTCTATCATATATATCCCCAATAACTTACCTGAGAAGTGAATCAATACAACTCAAAACCATTCATTGAGAATAACTGGAGAGATCTTATCTTTCAATAAACTCATGATTGAATTTAATTATTTATCCATGTACAGCCAATGCGGGCCTTGACACCCTCCCTCATATCCAGTTCGATAATTAATATATATAGAGGACCTGCCTTTCTATCTCCCCTCCCATCCAAGATCACCAGTCTCCAAGATCGAGGCAGCTCCATAGTACCCTTTGGAACTGTCGAGAGTCTCATCTGATCACTGAAATAAACTAAATTGGCAATATGAAAACAATTTTTTACTACTTTAAGTGTTGAGATATAAATCTCATATTCATAAAGTACAGTATCTATCCCTTCAATATCTAGATTCTAGGGTGACATACACATGGTATCAGAACAAGTTTGATTCTTCTAATTGTGGGTTCTACGTCAGCTCGTTAAAATCTACGTGACATATTTGTCGTATATCATGAGAGACCAGCATGTGCAGGGAGATATATATGGGATATAAATCTTATATTAACAATATTTAATTTGCTTGGCATAAGGCACTTATAAAGAGTGAATTAATACATGCATCTTTGCCTGATGACTAGTTAAGAAAGAAGTTTCCATGGGGAATTCACCAAAAAGGGGAACAGTAGCTTACAGGTAATATTAAGAGAAGAGAAAGATTTAGTACATTTTCATATTGTATTTTAAATGTAATATGACTAGGTAATAATCTATGTGGCACTCATTACATGAAGAGTGATAAAGTAACAACTCAATTGTTAGATACCACATAGACTTGTTACTTAGTCATATTACATTTAAATGTAATATGAAAGTGTACTAAATCTCTCTTAAGAGAAAACTTTGAGGTGAAATTGATCATTGAACTCAACGTCGACATACAAACAAGGAAACACATTAGGAAATCGTCACAATGAGTTTATATCTTAAACATCGATTATCTTCCATTCTTAGTCGACACGGGGCATTCCTTAAAGAAAGCATACAACTTAATAAGAGAAGGATTTAGCTAGAGGTATATATGCCTCGTTATCAAAAAATGCTGCACGTACGTACGCATTACACCATCTTAGAGCGGATAGAATTTGAACCCCACTGTTGAGACACAATTACAGCAGCAAACCCTTGTTCCTGAAGCATCTCAATTTCTAAAACCTTGATAACGTAAACTTATATGTTAATTTCAATTATATGTGTGCCCATATTCTTGACTATACACAGTTGTTTCCCTCCGTCTCCCCATGATTCTAACAAGAATGGAGAGAACCCAAGGGCGCAAAGCAAAGAACAAAAGAATAGAAACAAATCAACATGCATCCCAGTTTTAATTCCTTTGCCTCGTCAGCTTAATACCCTGCCGACCGTATTGGGAGTCTCCTCATGAGAGAGCCAGTGGGTATGCATCTGCTGCTGCGGTCGGAGCTGGAGACCCTCCGGAACCGGCGCTCCCCCGCACCCGCACCGTCTCTTCCAGAGGCTTCGCATCTCGACACCACCGGCCGCCGCCGCTTTCCTGATCACCACCGGCAACGGCGGGTCCATCTCCGTCATACTGAGCCCCGGTGCAACCCCGCGACCGCTAGTCTCGGTCTTCGCCTGAGGGCTCTCCGCCACCGCAGTGCCGAGGGCGGCGCTCCTCCCAGAGAAGATCCTCCTGAGCCGCTGGAACTTGGTCCTCACCAGCGGGCTGCCGCCTCCCGCCGCTCGGGCCTCCCTGATCTGCCCCATGCAGCCTACCCTTGGCGACGGCGGGTCGGCCGAGGCGTCGGAGGAGGAGACGCGGCGGTCCCGGGTCCTCCTCCCCCGCGAGGTGTGCATAGCGCAGGAGACCGAGGGATTACCCGGGGAGCGGTCATGCTCCCACCATCTGCTGCTGCTGATGGTGCCCTTTCCCGTCGGCGTCTGCGGCCTCAGGCACCACGCCGGGTTGAAAGCGCCGACGGGGCGGTGGCAGTCTCCGGAGGCTGCGGCCATGGCCCGTGCTACTGCTACGTGCTCTTGGCGTCTGAACGGAGATGGCGGCCCTTTTGGCTCGGCTGGGTAGGTGAGAGCAAGGATATATATGAACTAATCAACGGAGGGCGCTAGGTTTTAAAGGAGGGAGAAAGGTCGTAGCGAGGGTCTGAGAAGATGATAGGTATGTATGGAGACTGCGCATTACACCATCCAATGAAATAATGCCACGTACGGTACGAGCTATCACATTGGCTGATCGAAAGAGCCGGATGGACGTGCGGAAGAACTGGCTTGGTCTTTCGATCTTGGTCATGCTTAATTGTTCATGACGCATGCAACGCCATGCAAGGTGTGGTTTCAGGCGCCGTACACTGTGGAATGGACCCAGAAGGAGGCATGCTTTTCCCATTGTTATATGCGTATAAATTGTTTAATGTTGGCTGGCTGGTCAATCTTTGTGGCTGTACACGGCTGATAAGTCCCATGGATGAGGCCCATCCATGAAGTAGAGGTGGGAACTAGAACTAGGGTTTTGTTTCCTTCTTAGTCATGTGAATGCCCCCAAGGATCGACTGTGATGTGTGGGCATGAATGTGTGCGTAGGAGTTGATTATGAGAGTGCATATATAGCGTGTGCAGATAGACTGAACATCGATTTCACATGTACTCAGAGATAGTAGCGGATCTTTTTTTTTTTTCAGTGGAGTTCTAATGGTGCACCCATATAAATTCAGTGGGGTCATCTATGGTGAAATTTTGTACCCCCAACACAAATTTTTTTGTCCAATGAAATCATAAGACCCCACTGGATACATGCTAGGTCCACCCCTGCTCAAAAAATTCGGATTGAATTTTTAGGTCGATCATTGTAATTACCAAGTAAATGGTTAACTTTTTATGGCGATCCAAAACGTAGCAGTAAAAGACCAGGTATTTATCTGGTATTTACGAGGACCCTAGAAGTCACTATAAATGAGAAATATTTAGTGCACTTTTTTACTGTACTTAAGTATAATATGACTAGACATAAATTTATATGGCACCTAATAATTGAGTTGTTACTTTATCACTCTCCATATGAAGGGTGTTACATAGTTTTAATACCTAGTCATATTATACTTAAGTATAATAAAAAAATATACTAAACTTTTCTCTAAAAATATACATAGTTAAGGATCAAATTTTTTTACCGCGACACCTGTGGTCACCATAAATACCAGGCAAATACCTGGTCTTTCATGACAACCACTTACTGTAGGCACCGTAGAAAGCTCACTCATATTTATGGCAACCCTACTTGTCGTCATAAAACCAGGTCTTCTACCAGGTATTTTACCGACCACAGGTGTTGCCATTCTTTGTGTCACCGAAAAAATTATATGTAGAAGACCAGATTTTTACGGCGACAAATTGGGTCACATAAATACGAGCGTGTTCTTTACGACACCTATAATAGTCACTATAAATAATTGGGTTTTTGGCCCCCCTCCCCGTTCGACTCACCGGCCAGTTGCAATCTCCAATCAAATTCTCTCGCCTATGTGCAACACAGTCGTCGCTATTGATAGATAGGATTCGAAATTGAAAATGTAATTTTTGATAATCAAAATATAATTTCGATTCTGATTTGATAAAATCGAAATAGTTAATTTTAATTCTGTTTCAATTCTGATTATATTATCAGATTCGAAATTTTAATAAATTAAGGTGTTTATCATGATTTTATTTTTTTAAGTTAATAGATAATTTATCAAAATTATCGATTTTGATTCCGATTATTTTTTAATTGTGATTCCGATTTTGATAATTTATGAAAATATCTGATTCCAATTCCAATAAACTATCAATATCATTTTTTCTATTCTAAAATTATTAATTTTTTTATAAAAATTAGATTAAAAACTTAAAATTTCGGATTACAATTATAATCCTACTAACCACCGACACAGACTCGACCACCTTTGGTCGTTGCGAGTCTCTTCCTTGAGGTACTCCTATTCTCTCTCCCTCTCTCACTCTTTCTCTCTCTCTCTCTCTCTCTCTCACTATATATATATATTATATCTCCAACCTTCGGGAGCTGGAGCAAAAACACTAGAGCTAGAGAGAAATGGGTAGCTGTACATGTATGAATGTGTTCAAGAGTTGGATGTAATTTAGGAGGGGGAATGATGTGGAAGAGCCATTGGAGCTAACTTGCGGAGCTTAATTTGAGGGTTCAATGAACAACTAAGGTGGTGGTGAGGGTAGCTCTCAGTCTTCCTCTGCCGACCCACTCGCCGCTTGCAATTATACTAGCTAGGTCTTTAATAGTAGTTTGGATATGATCGAGCAAGTTGACTCGGTAAAAGTCCGGTCTCTTCCAACTTCAGATTGTAGAGAATACAACTAATTTTGAACTTATGGGTGCGGGCTATGGAACTCCTTTGTCGTTTGCCCATGTGGATTGTATTTTGTGTATTTTTAAAAGTGCACAAAGTCTTTTTCTTTAACTAATTAGGTCACCCGGCTGTGGAGGTGATAACTTCCATGGGACAGATCTTCTTTGTCACAATATTAGGCGAAGTTATCACTCACTTATGGGATAGATCTTCTTTGGAATTCTAGTTAGAAATTTTCTTTTATTTTCAGCTTATGTCTTGTATTCGGCTATTGCCTCTGGTTTCAGAATTTCTCTCTATTAATACAATAAATCGGCTGCTAGCTCTTTGCCTTTTGTTAAAAAAAAAAAAGGTCACATTGCAGTGATAATGTAGCAACTTGGATTTTTAATAAGAAATAAATAGAAAAAAAATTGGGAACAATAAAATAAAAAGACTAACTAAGGATTATATGGAAAGTATTTGAGTGTAAATGGGCCAAGAAAGGGTTAAATAGGATTTAAAGAGAGAAAATAATAATTAAATTCAAAATATCTAATTATCCAATATTAAATTGGGTTAAATGAGCTTAAAACAAATGGTTAATGGGTCATAAACAATTGCCTAAACCTTAACCCAATAAGAAAGGCTTGTTTCCCATCATAACCCCAACCTAATTAGGGTCAGGAGACACTGAATTGGGAAGGAAATAAATAAAAAATCGCAACCTTTAGACTTTGAGTCCAAATAGGACTCTTAAGACCCTATATCCTTAAATAGCCCCCTAAAACCCCTGAAGGCTGACCCAAATCACTGTTGAAAAGTCCTTGGATGTGGTAAAGTCGGCTGGAATAAGGAGGGAGATAGTAGAGAAACTCTAGAGTTCTTACTATTCTCTAGAGTTTTGTCTTAGACTTTTCAAATAACCAGAAAGTAGCTATTCTCTCTGGCCTAATTTAATTAAACATTTTTGTAGATTTATTCCCATGCATATATCATGATTCTCTAGTTTTCTCCAATTTATATAGCGAACATTGAATGTATTTCTTGGATCGTTTCCTATTCATACATGTTCCAAGTAATCTATGTAAATCATGCCAACTCCTTAATCTTGTCTCTATTGATCACCACTGTACGGTAATTAGGAGCATGTTTTAAAGAGTTTCCATATGTTTTCTCTCATTTTAATTCAGTTTTATATTGTGTATTTTGAGTTCTACAACGTAAAACATCAGAAAAGCCCTTCTTGCCATGAAACATAGTGGGCATCATGACTGCATTCTTAATTGCGCTTTTCCAATACGGCACGTTCAAGACGTGCTTACTCGATACAACATGTACACTACAATGTATAGCTTTTATTGCTTCCGTTGTGCTGGAGAAAAAGGTATCATATATATATATATATATATATATTTGAGTACCATGTTATGTTCCCTGAAGAATTGCTAGGAGTCCCTCTAGAAAGAGAAGTCAATTTCTCTCTATATCTGATTCTTGGAGCTGCATATATCTGATTCTACTGAATTAAAGGAGTTGAAAGAACAATTGAGGGATGTAATGACCTAGTCAAGAGCCGTGCAGATCGAAAGTGTTACCTGGAGGGGCCAGTGTGTGAGTGTGAAGCCACCCCTATGTATAAGGGATGGGGCAGGAATGAACCGGATTAGTCTTTATCGAAAATCGGGGTAATGTTACTAAGCCATAAATGTAAAGTTATGATCCACAACTCGAGAGGAGTCTTTTGGTGTATAGGCTGAGTTCTTGTAAAGAACTTTGAAGTTAAACATACTTGGGTGATAGTAGTCACATGATAGGTGACCTCCTGGAAAGCCCAAGTATATAGTTGATACGGTTAATTAAGGAAAAAATTGTGAGGCCAGAGGGCCAAAGCGGACAATACCTCACAAGGCTTGGATCGAGATGTTGCAGTATGGTATCAGAGCAGGACTCGTCCAGTACAATATGGGTTGGTTCGGAGATGAACCAGGCGGAAGTTGGTGGGCCTATAGTGATCCAGTCACTAGTTGTTGCAGGTTGAAAGGGATACCTGGCAGGGCCAGTGTATGTGTTTGGAGCCACCCCTGTGTAGGGGTGAACACAAGTCGGTTCGGCTCGGTTCACCCATACTTTTACTTAAATCGAACCGACTCGAGTCTCCCTAGTGGACCGAACCGGTTCGGTTTAAACCGAAATTTTCAAAAGGAGCATTTTTATTGATGGTCGCGAGGTTCGACCTCGCGACCTCCATACGGAACTATTAGAGAAATGTTTTATTAGATCAAGCACCTCACCCTAGGGAGTTCTAGGTCTCTTCGTTAAGAAGAAGGACGGGTCAATGAGATTATGCATTGACTATAGACAATTGGATCAGCTGACAATTAAGAACAAATACCCATTGCCAAGAATTAATGAGTTGTTTGATCAAATTTATGGAGCATGATATTTTTCTAAGATTGATCTCAAGTCAAGTTATCATCAATTGAGAATTAAGGAGGGAAATATTTACAAGATGGCCTTTACAAGTAGGTATGTGCACTATGAATTTGTTGTTATGCCTTTTGAACTAACCAATGCTCCTACAACACAGCGTGTGTAGGCTGTACCTTGACAAATTTGTGGTAGTGTTTATTGATGACATATTGATATACTCTAAGACTAAGGAGGAGCATGAAGAACATCTAAGGATAGGTTTGCAAACCCTAAGAGATAATAAATTATATGTCAAGTTCAGTAAATGTGAATTTTGTCTAGAAGAAGTATCTTTTCTAAGTCATGTAATTTGTTTTTCCGATGATGACATAGTTGTTGATCTCTCCAAAGTTGATGTTGTACTAAAGTGGGAAAGACCTACCGATGTGATTGAGGTCAAAAGCTTCTTAGGACATGTCAGATATTATAAGAGATTCATAAATGATTTCTCCAAGATCACTATACCTCTAACTAGATGGACTAGAAAGGAGAATCCATATATATGGACTGAGGATTGCAAAAAGAGCTTGCAGACCCTAAAAGAGTGTTTAACTATTGATTCTATTATTTTCCTACCCACTGAAGGGAGAGGATATATTTACTATATACACTGATATTTTTGTAATCGGTCTAGGCTACATGCTAATGCAACAAGGCAAGAGGATATGCGTCTAGATAATTAAAGACTTATGAGGTCAGCTAGTTGGGGAAAGACCTACCACTCTAATTTTTACACTTAAGATCTAGAGACATTATCTATATGGTGAATAGTTCACTGTGTACTCTTATCACAAGACTTTAAAATACCTATTCTCATAGAAGGAACTCAACATGAGGTAGAGAAGAGGGCTAGAGTATTTGAAAGTCTTTGGTTTCTCCATTCAATACCACCCTGGTAAGTGCAATGTTGTGGCAGATACACTCAGTAGAAAGCCTATGGCATCCCTATCTAGTCTAATGCTTGGCGAATGGTGTTTAGTGGAACAATTTGCAAGGTTAGACTCAAATGTGGAAGAAAAAGATGAGCACGTCATGATTGCCAACATCAAGATACAATTTGATTTGTTCACTGAGATCAAGGATACAATTTGATTTGTTCACAAGTTGGTTCAGTATAGCACATGAATAAGATGATCATAGCACGAATAGCACAACATAATTCATGATAGCACATAGCACAACGAGTCAAGCATAATATATCACTTTGATTGTCAATAGATAGTCGAGATAGATAGCACTTGAGTGTAATGCTAAAACACTCTAATCAATAAACTTCCGCGGGCACTAGCACTTTTAGGCGCACCTCCCAGGACCAGACTGGGCCCCTTATAATATTTCCAAGCATTGATCATGTTTATTATCTTTAGACAATCAGTCAATGGCCAATAGAGTACCAAGAATAGATGAGAGTAAGAAGAAATAGATGAGAGTGTAGAGAGAACTTGAATAGATGAGATTATAGAGAGATCTAGATAAGAACTATAGGTTACACACATAAAACGACGATTAACACTAGCGATAGTATCAGTTGCACAACATACAGTCGGTACTAACATAAAGTTTAGATTTCTTTTTCTTTTTTTTGGTTTGTGCATGTGGAGAAGAATCAGAGATGGTGAAATAAGATCGTGCACATGTCTCTTGGACAGAGAAATTAGCATGGTTTAACCTTAATGTCACTTGATATTGTGTTACAGTATTTACAAGAACTTAACGACAGACTCAACATGATATTATAGCATGATGGTTCAGAAACTTGGGGTTTTAGAGCTAGAGGAAAAACTTAGATCTCGATGTAAAAAGCAGAAAAATTATGAAACTCGTTTAAAATAAAGCTAACACGATTCTTAACAAGATATACTCAAAAGAAATCAAGTATTTTGACAAGGATTTCATAAAGAACAAGAGCAAACAAGAGGTCGCAGGCACATGAAATAATGGAACTTTGAACATGAAAATCTCGCAACTGATGCAATCTGAGGAAAAACATAGAGCTTTTATTACCAGTATCATGGACTATATATGAACGACATTAATTACATTTTTTCTTGAGAGATTGCCTACCTTTGGATGTTCCTAATTAAGAAGTGTTTTTTGCAAAACAAAGTAGAACGTGGTTTGGGGAAGAAAGCTTCAGTTGGGGCGATCTCCTCCTCCTCTGGTGCTCTAGCTAGTCTTCCACAAGTCCTCCAGCAAGTTGGTAACTCGTCCCCAAGGGGTTTATGACGAGTATTTATAGATTTAGGGCTAATAGGAGTCCTATTGTAACTAGGGAAGTGGAATTGAGGTTTTAGCTTGATCCCTTCCATGTCTGGAGGATTCTCGTCCCAATTGGAGTAGGAAACCCCTTCTTGATAGGGCACGAATTTTGGTTAATACGGAAGTCTAATGATAGTGAAATTTCCAAGTTTGTAGTTTTCCTAAACGTTTGGTAGAAGTCCTATCATGTTCAGAACTTCCATAGAAGTTGTTTCCGTAACAAGTCTTCTTATTTGGTTTAGTTCTAGGGAGCAGATTTTGGAATCCTCTATTGGATTCGGTCATGATTTATGGTCCATACTTTTCATGTTTATCTTAACTAACCCCTTTTTATCATCGAGTATAAAATTAACACGTATTTTATAGTTTGGCAATGTCTGGTAACTTCATCATATACGAAGTCATATATGATTTGGTCTTGATTAGTCGAAGCTTAACTTCATCATATACGAAGTCCACTTCGTCATACACGATTTGGTCATGGTCAGTCGAAGCTAACTTCGTCATATACGAAGTTATATACAATTTGGTCGTAATCGATCAAAGCTAACTTCATCATATCCGAAGTCTAACTTCGTTATATACGAAGTCCAACTTCGTCATATACGAAGTCAACTTTGTCATGTACATTTTGGTCGTGATCAGTCGAAGCTAACTTCATCATATCTGAAGTCCCACTTCGATTGACAACATTATATCTTGACCAGTCGAAATTGGCAGTCGAATAGATATATCGACTGTCCTTAAACATCGATTGCGGACCAACATTGACTGTCTTAAACATCGATTGTGGACCAACATTGATTGTCTTAACATCGATTGCAGACCAGCATTGATTGCCTTAAACATCGATTGCTAACTAACATCGATTTCTCCTCAAACATCGATTACCGACCCGTCGCGACTTCAGAGGTGCGGGCCAACCCAAAAAAGGGGTTTTCCTTTTTTGGGTTTTGGTCCTTCCCTCCAAAGCATGATACCGAGCTCTTTAAAAATCCATATAAAATCGCACGATGATCAAAAAATTATGAAACTAGTTTTAAATGGAAGTAGACTCATAGATCTATCAACATGCATGAGTAATTAGGAAACGGGCAAGGTTTGTACATGCTTTAATAAGGTTATATTTCAATGACCTAAACAGGCGCAGTCATGAAAGAACGATTTAATTGGCAACGAATACATGATGAAATTAGGGCAAATATGGGCGTTTGAAAGCTAACAGGAAGTAGTATTTATGAGAATTATTTTAGGGCATGGGATCATGCACAAACATGGATTTAACACAAACATGATGGTTTAGGTGCATGAAAAAGACAGAGATTGGACGAATTAATACTCCTTCATGAAGCCACGAAAAATAGGGGAATCATAGGACTTTGCAAGAGGGGTGCATGTACTACATAGGGTTTAATTTTCACGATTTTTTCTTGAGAGATTGCCTACCTTTCACGCGTTTAAGAGATCTTAGGGCTTGATGACGAAAAGAAGATAGAAAAATCCTTGCTCCTAGCCTTCTCCACCTTGCTCCTTCGTCCTCCAGCCTTTCTCTTCGTCTCCCAGAACTCCAACCTTGTTCTAAGGGGTTGATAGGGCCGAATGAGAGGTGTATGGGTTGCTATAAAAGTCCATTCTATCTAAAACTCCTTTCTTTCTAATAAATCCAAATTTTCCTTATTTATCACCTAATTTCTCTCCTTTATCTCCTAATTAGGGTTGGAAAGAGAGCTAATTTTGTGGCCAAGGGGTTAGGGTAAGCTTAGGACATTTTTTAGAATATTTATAACACTTTCTAGTATTTATCTTACCCTTGTTTAATTTATGTCTTAATTAACTCTGAATTTGGCTAAATTACCTCCCATCCCATGATGGGCTCTTCACATTTGGGCCCAACCATTCATGTTAGGACTATTAGTAAAACCCATAACTAATTTAGCTTAATGGGTATTGATTTAATTCTAATTATTCACCCTTTATTCTAATTTAAATCTATTTATCGTACTTATTCAATCAATTTCTTATTTTAATTGATTTAATATTATTTATGCCAATATTTCTAACCTTCATCATTTGGGCTCTTACTCTTGCCCCACTAACTTGTGTGAGCTTAATTGTACAACCCATGTATTTACTTTACTTAATAAATTTTTAATTATCCTTTTATTAGAGAATTTATTCATGGGCCAAGATTGTCTATTGATCCAAATATCATAATGGACTATCAACCCATATTATTTAAAGTCTACCCACATGTTTATTTTAATTTATTATCCACCTTAGCTCATAAAATAATGGGTTCTCCGACTTATTCCTTAATTATGCTAATAAGTCGCATAAATTCTTAAACTAAGTCCAAATGATTTTTCTATGCCCAAATTTCATGATGGGTCATTAGAGAACATTATTTAAAGTACAACTACTAATTTTATGAAATATTTATATGGGTTTATACGCATACAATAATGATGCGTACCTTTTTAACTAATTGAATTTATTAATAGATAAAATTTCAATTTATCTATAATTTTTAATTAATGGATTTTCTGGGGTACTACAAATAGACACTAAACTGAATGTCAGGCTTACTAGCAGTGAGTTATAAGAGTGAGCCAATCATATCTCTGTATTGCCTTGCATCTACCATTTTACCTTTTTCATTAGCATCAATTTTGATGCTTGTACTCATTTGTGTAGATGCCGACTTGGCTTGTTCAAAGTGAAATCTGTTCAACAGTTCTTTGATGTACTTCTCTTGATTGATAAAGATACTATCTTCAAGTTGTTTGATCTGAGATTGGTGTCTGTCGACACACCAATTCTAATTGTCGACATGTCCTCTTCATGTGTTGACATCCTTGTGATGTGTGTTGACACTTCTGTGTCAAAGGACTCTGATGTCTCCAATTGTTGTTGATCTGGTTCTTTCACCAAGATCTCTTCATCATTCTCTTGGTTCCTGCAAGAATTAGAGTCATTAATTTTTTCATGATGTTCATAAAAAATGACATATGGAGTTTCTTTCACAGTCCTAGTCTCAGAATTAAAGACTCTATATGCTCTAGAATGTTCAGAATATCCTAGAAAGATGCCTACTTCACTTTTTGCTTCAAACTTGTCGAGATCCTTTTTATCATTATTATGTATGAAGACTTTGCAACCAAACACCTTGAAATAAGTAATGTGAGGTTTCTTACATTTTAAAAGCTCAAATGGAGTTTTCTTTAGAATGGGTCTTACTATGGCTCTATTGAGGATGTAGCATGAAGTATTTACTACTTCTGCCCAAAAGTTTCTTGGAAGTTTGCTCTCCACCAGCAATGTGCAAGCCATTTCAACCAATGTTCTGTTCTTCCTTTCGACCACTCCATTTTGTTTGGGAGTCCTTAGTGAAGTGAACTTGTGCTCAATTCCTTTATTCCTACAAAAGTCAAAGAACGAATTGTTGTCAAACTCTCTTCCATGGTCAATGAGTATTGAAGGAATTTTATTAGTACTTCCAAGCTCAACTTTATTAAAAAAAAATTCGAAATTCTGTAATGTGTCACTCTTGTAAGACAAGAAGAAAACCTAAGTAAATTTGTTTAAAAAATCATCAACTATAACAAAACCAAAACGATGACCACTAAGACTGAGTGTCCTAGTAGGTCTAAAAAGATCCACATGCAATAATTCAAAAGGTTTTGAAGTTATTATGGGTGCATTTGATTTGAAAGATTTTTTGGTTTGCTTCCCGTATGCACAAACATCACATAGACCAACGTTTTTAGTCATTTTCATTTCAGGTGGGCTTTTGAGAAGATTAAGTCTAATTAGTTTATTCAAAACATTGTTACTAGCATGACCTAATCTATGATGCCACAATTAAAATAGATCATTTTGCTAGCAACAAGATAGATATTTATATTTTTTTATTCGTTTAGATCAACTAGATAAACATTATTTATTCTTTGACTAGTAAACTTGCTTTTCTCAATTTCTTTTTTAACAATTTCACATGCATCAAAATAAAAAATAACATTATGACCTCTATCACATAATTGACTGATGCTTAACAAATTATGGTCCAAACCTTTGACAAGTAGGACATTTTCAATGGAGTTTGAAATGTTCTTACTTACCTTACCTGAGCGAATAGTTTGACATTTATTTTCACCTTCGAAGATTACTTGACCTCCATCCTTTTCAACAAGCAAATAAAAATTTTTTCTATCTCAAATTATATGCCTTGAGCAGCCACTATCAAGATACCATTTGTCTTATCTGTGGGGTGCAAGACATTCTTGAAAAAGTAATTTAGAAGGAGGTTTTGGTACCCAAATTATTTTGGGTCCTATCAGATTTTTCATATCACAAATCACGTGCTTTGGAATCCAAATTTGTTTGATTTTAAAGATGTTTGTGTTGTACCAACTATGTGAATCAAGATAACTACATTTTATTCAGATGTTGCATGCCAAAGATTTATGAGTTGTGAAAATTTTGTGATTTTTATTTGCAAGTGTGTCGACACCCTTATGCATGTGTCGACCTATCCAGTTCTGTTTGTAATTGGATGTGTCGACATGTTGCATTAGGTGTCGACCTCTACCGTTAGTGTGTGCAGAAGTGTCGATAGCAATCCATGGGTGTTGACCGCTGATGTAATTTCTTTCATGCTGAAATTTTCTTTTTGATTTTTTAGTATGTTTTTTATATGGATACTTGGAGTAAAGAGATTGTTTGACTTTTGTTTTCACTCCAAGTTTGTTTTGAGGAATCTTTTCCTTAACAAATGATGTGATAAAAGTTTGTCCAATTTTCTTATTTTTTTTCATTTTGATAGCTTTGCCCATGCTTAGTGGTGTTCAAACGAACCCCAAAGATATCGTCTAAATTTTCTTTTCCCTTGACAAATTTTGATAAGGTGGTTTGCTTGTCATTTAATTCTTTGAGTTTCTTCCACTTTTGTTTGAAGAATTTCTTTTTTCCTTTTTGAGATTCTCAACAAATTCAAGTAAAAGTTGTCTTTTTTTTTCTACATTCTGAATCTTCTCTTTAGCACTGTCAAGTTGTTCATTAAGATCCTCTTTTTCATTTTTCAAATTATTTACTTCAATGCCTAGAATCTCAATCTGTTCATTTGTTGAATGATCATGCAGAATGCTGTTTATTTTTCTTTTTAAAACCTTATTTTCAGATTTATATTCACAATTTTTTTTCAAATAAAAGTAATGTATGCTTCTTCTCATTCATCATCGGTAGAGTCCTTAAATGAAGAACTTACTTTAGTGTTCTCTTCACTTCTAGCCATGAGACAAGTGATTTCCTCATCATCTGACTTTTTCTCATCTTACTCATCCTCGTCCTCATCACTCCAAGTGGCTAGAATGGCCCTAGTTTTCTTGAACACTTGTTTCTTCAGTTTTCTCTTGAGTTCAGTGCATTCTCCTCTCATATGACCTTGCTTCCTACATTCATAACAAATAACATCATCAGTCTTCTTATTTGAATCAGACCTTTTGAAAAATCTCTCTCGGAGAATAGTATAAATTTACCTTGGCCTTTCTTTTTTGTTCCAAGAAATTTCTTGAATTGCTTTGTTAGCAAGGCCATCTCACTGTCATCCTCATCACATGATGAACCATCACTTTCACTTTCACTAGCAACTTTAGAACTAGAGGATGCGTTTAATGCTATTATTAATTTCTTTTGATTCAATTCAAAAACATTTCTTTTTAAGTTAATTTCATATGTCATAAGAGAGCAAATCAATTCATCTAATTGTATGGTAGATAGATTCTTGGAATTTTCTATAATAGTGGCCTTAGTGTGCTAGGCTGGTGGAAGGGATTAGTACCTTCCTCACAAGATCACTGTTAGAGTAGTCCTTTCCAAGTCCTTTAAGTCCATTTACAATAAGCATGAATCTAGCAAACATCTCAGAAATGGTTTCATCATTTTTCATTCTGAACATTTCATACTCAGAAACTAACATACTTGCTTTGGTTTCCCTTACCTCAGAAGTTCCTTCATAGATGAGTTCTAACTTGTTCCACATTTCTTTGACGGACTTACATGATGAAACTCCTGAGTACTCCTTTGGGTGGATGGAGCATTGTATCATATTCATTGCGCTCTAGTTGAGTGTAGCTTTTCGTATCTACTCTCTTGTCCATGTGTTTTCATCCTCTGGCAATTCAACAGGGCCTTTGTCCACAATTCTCCATAGCTCATAGTCCTGAGCTCTTAGAAACACTTGCATCCTGTTTTTCCAATAAGAGTAGTCAGTTCCATCAAAAAATGGTGGTCTAGCTACTGAGTGTCCCTCAGCTATGAAACCCCAGTTCACATTCATCATGGATCTCTCCTGACCGTTAGATCAAACACTTAACAAGTAATAGGAGAAACTCGCTCTGATACCAGTTGAAGAGTTGCAGAGTTTAGACTACGAATGTGAATCTAGAAGGGGGGGGGGGAGGGCTTGAATAGATTCACACACTTTAAAAAACTATTGACCATTTTTTCAAGAGCACTAAGCGAGGCACACAACAAGACAATGTGCACAGATTTCAGATATGGAAGGATCACTAGTAGATCAACTAGAACGAAGTCAATTCAGATCAATAAGGATTCGAACACAGAGTGTGGATGTGTGTGAAGTGTTAACAAGTGAGACGAGGTAGTTTAGCAATAGAAGTCACACTTAGTAGTGCGCCTAGTGATCATCTAACGAAGAAACAGATAAACCACAATGCAAGGTGATTTAAGGTGGTTCGAATCACTTACTAGTGATCCTACATCCACACACACACACGAATTACTCTTACTCTGAAGGTAAAGAAGTACAACACACACACACAATGTAGATATGAGTAGTGCACACTGACAGATCAAGTCTCTCACACACGCAATGCTTAGAACACAAAGAACAATAAGAGAAGATGGATATCTAGGGAAATTGGAGTTTAGAACAACAAGGGGTGGATCTCCTTAGCTTGGGAAAGCTCCTTGGAACTTGAATTCATGAAGGATATGCTTAAGCTTCCCAATTGGACGATGTTGCTCTAGTCGTTCTACTCGCCTCAAAGCAAAGTATTGCACACTACTAGAGCTTAGTCTTTCATGCCTTCCAAATTCGTACTTTTTTTTTTTCAGATGAGACAAAAAGGGCATATATATATATATTTATTTATATATCCTTTAAGTACGTGACACATGTCTTGGGACACGTGTGTACCACGTACGAGGAAAGCCCATCACATTAAAGTTATCTCGTGCGGCTCACGTGTTGTATCAAGTGCAGTCATATGTCGATAACCCCAATATGGTTGTCTACCATTACTGTGTAGGTGCTCCATCCAGAAACTTGACATCTTGTTGTGCTTCATGCATGTCGACACTTACCCTTTAGATTGTCGACATCTTCACTTGATATTTCCCAATCTTCATCATCTATTGACAGTCGTTCCTTGGGTTGTCGACTAATCCTATCTTCATACTGATTGGTGACTTGACCAATCGATTGGTGACTTAACCTTGTATCGACTACTTTTCCATTTTATACTATATTTATAATTTTCAAAATAAGGTTCGTTTCAAAAATAACTTTTGTAGAAATAGTGTCTCAATGTTTAAGGCCCTTCAAACTACACTTTAAGTCCAAGGTTCAATTGCCCACCCCATACTTACCTATCAAAAAATGAAAACCTAAACTCTTCTAATATATAAGTTCTCGTTACATAAGGCTGTTATATTTTGGGCCCTGAAGAGTTGGGTAGGGACTCCAGTGTCATTTGAAGTTATTGAATCATTTGAAGTTACTGAATCTTCTAACTTAGAATCTTAAGATGGAGAATATATAGGACACTGCATTGTATTTGTTCTTATCTTTTACCTTCACTTGATTCAAGATGTGTGACGACCCTCATTATACCGGTACGGTTATACCAACCCATATCGGTATAACAAGCGTCATCACAGTGGGACATTTACCCAAACGATACAAACAGGTGAGATGCACGCGAATATACGAACATAGTAGCGGAAGTAAAAAGAACTACTGTCTTCATTCATTCATCATCCACATTTAAACATACATGATTGATAACAATTAAGAACTAAAAGTCCACATAATTCATTGCTAAAAATTTAAAACACAAATGTCCACACTTATACAATTTTCTCATGATAATTCTAGTACAATGTCACTTTTACATACTATGAAAACACAAAAGGGGTACACTGCTCCAACAATCTAAACTCCGCGCTCGGAGTCCGTCTCTACTGTCTCCTCCACGAGAGTCTCGTCACCGTCTATACCTGTACGCCGAAGCAAGAAGTGAGTCTTAAAGACTCAGCAAGTAACACTACTCATAACATACACGTATAAGTCATAGCGGTTTCTACATGCACATTCACAAATTTCAACATATGGCATGCTAGTCATTTGAAAGTTGCATCATATCATGAAAGTTCTACAATTTGATACATGGATCATGCTTTCAGATTTCTAAGAATAAAACTTACCTATCACATGCTCTCTATTCGATTTACTCGTGAAATTTTGCCTTTAAAGAGCCAAGACATGAGAGCTACCAACATGAACACTGTGCATATATGAAGGGAAAACACAACTAGCATGGATTTTACGTGTTCTTAAGCACATACATAGACATTTTCACATGCTTTAAGTTGCCGGTTTCACATGGTTTAATGGCTGTAAACCTACACATGAGATCTACAATGTTGTTTAAAACATACCATGTGAACAACCAATCATGCTATTTTATACACGTGCTCATCAATTATCCCTAACATGGATTCTAGACATTTCCGCACATATAAACACGATGATAACAACATGAAATTACTGATTTCACATGGTTTTAGATTTGTCTCACATGGATTTCAATGTCATATTCTCACATTTTTAGTTTCACATTTTCTTTACATAAGTTTCCGATTCACATGGTTGCACTTTGCACATACACATTTCACATTGTTCACTTACACATTAACACATGAACACATACACATTACACATTACACATTCACATTTTAGGTGTCGTGACACATAGTCCAAACCATCAAAGAAGGACATAAACACATCACATTACACATAAACTCCATCTAGGCATTACAATGGAGACTCTTGGACTGCGCAGACCGGGAGAACAAGTCTCCACCCTAACCAGTGGTACTTGTCCACCTCTAGGATTTCCCCCTAATGCCCTTAGGGTCACTTACACATTGAACTTTCTCAGGGGGACTTTTCCCTGATACAGTTCCACTACCCTTTACGGAAGCAATGTCACATTGGCACAGTTACACATTTTCACATTTTACCGATTTTACACATGGTTTTACACATATCACTTTTCATTCCATTCACTTTCTCACTCACATGCATATCTCTATTTTCCTAACATGACACTACATGTTTCAGGAGTTTAACACACAGTAAATTCACCAATCAGGTTGGGTTTAAACGATATCTAATCACTTTACGATGACATGCATAAGTTTTTACATTTCACATGGAAAAAGTGCATAACTCCTTATATACTGGTTCAAATGACCTGGAAATTTAACCACATGCTATTTTCGAGTTCAAGATCATACATTAAATTTTTCAGATTTTTCTGAGCTAAATAGAATTTACAGAAAATCAAATACCTATTTAGCATGCCATTCATCATTTAAGTTGACATGGAGTTTAACACCATCATACATTTTTGCCACTTACTGTCTGAACCCTAACATGCCCATAATCATAGAATTTATTCAGAGTTTTCTAAGTAACATATCATTTTCTCAAGGTTTTATAGCCCTACACATGCTTTTCTAAATTCAATTTCAGAAAGCGTAATAATTCAGATAAGCATGGAGAATTTTCCAAAATTTCCGAACAGAGACTAACTATTATATGCATGATCTAAAAATACAGAATTACCCTAAATCATACAACCATAGATCGATCACAACAATTCTTTCTTGCATGCCTCTTTATTTACCAAACCGAAATTTAATAGCAATTTATGCAAGCATGGGCAATTTATCAAAATTTGAGTACACATATACTGATCCACTAACTTCATGATCTGACAAAACTTAGGGCACTCAGACTAGTCCTAATCATAAAACATGGATTGACAAGATCACCAACAAATCAGGCTTGAAATTTCATGGGATAATAATCTCTAACATTCACCAGCACACATCATAACTCATCCACACACACCACATTTATCAGTATACATAGTGTATAGGGTTACCATATATCCTCATCACGGAAAACCCATCAAAAATAGTAGTATAGAAGGAGAGAACAGACTTCTGTTCTGTCCTGAAGAACTAGATGACAAGCTCTGGCCGTCAAGAGGAGGTTAACGACATGATCGCTTGCCGCCAAGCATAATCTTAGCGACAAGGGATGTTGCCGTTAGTTCAAGTCTGTGCAAAACACAGACCCGAGCTCTCAAGTTGGGGTGAATTTGGGGGTCAAGGACACGAAGAAAAATACACAAAAATGTTAAAACCATCCTAGACTCATACGGGAACCTTATGGTAGGGTCACTTGCCTCTAGGAAATTGCTTCAATGGATCAAAATGCTCGGAGAAGCTCTCCTTGGGCCGTCCCAAGAAGTGCAGAAATGTCCTCCAAGATCTCCTTCCTCCGGGCTCTTGGATGATCTCCACAGCAAAGAAATGTCGGGGAGGCCTTCCTCGATGATCCCTCTAGCCTCCAGTTGCAGTAGAACGCCGGACAAAGCTTCAGAAGTTCGGATTTTGGGCTGCCAAGATGGGGTTTTCTCACAGTCCGAAATAGGGTTTTCTCCTCTGGTTTCTCTCTTGCAAAAGGGTGAAGAGAGGGTTTGGGGGATCAAATTCGGGTTTGATATATGGGAGAGGCTTCTCTCCCACTCACAGGGTGACAAGATGGCTCTCAGAGCCGTTGGGGACAGCTCCCCAATGGGTGAGCTACCTTATTTCCGGAATTTCTGGCTCTGCAATGCATGCAGGTCAGAGAAATCGGCGTCCACATCGTTAGACGTCAGGATTAGTGTTGGCGTCCATGGGTGGACGCTGACACCTCCTCGACGTCCTGGTATTGACGTCAATCTGGCCTTCGGCCAGAACTCTAAAACATGCAGAAAACTATGCATGCCATGCATATATACATGCAATATGTATATGGTAGCGTATCCATACTATCACCATTCAATACATGCATTATTTACATCTAGTATAAACACATGCACACGTAATTGTACTAATTAATACGTACGTAAATATGTATATACATACACAAGCACAAATATACACACACAAATACAAATAATGCGACGGAAATTCGAGGGCCTTACAAGATGACTTGTCATAATTACGGTCCGTTTGTTTCAACATAAAATTTCACGTAAGAAAATGTTTTTAGGGAAAACTTCATATAATGATTTTTTTGGTACCCTTAAAATGTTAATCTATGAAAATTTTTCACGTACAATTCATGAATTTTTGCATCTTCGATGAGATCTCAAAAATTAATTTCCTCGATTTCTCTTTTCTGTAAATTTTTTATTGGTGAGACTACAGCCTATGCTTTCATTCATAGTATCTCTTCTGCACTGCCAACTACCGTCTCTAAAGCGGCTACTGATGACTGTTGATCGGTGACAGCGGCCGGTGACTAACACTCGATGGCTGATGACAACGTTTGACAGTCGACGTCTGGCGATCGGTGTTCGATAGTCGGTGGCCAACACCTGACGTCCGACGCCCAGCACCTGGCACCCAATGGTCGGTGTCCAATGCTCGACAACCCACACCCAGCACCTAACAGCCGTCGCGGAGCAACCAGCACCCAACTCCTAGTAGTCTGCACTCGGCGCCCGATGGTCAGTGTGCGACAATCAGCACCTGGCACTTGGCAGTCGGTGCTTGGCTCCCAACAGCTAGTTGCCAATGGCCGGCGTCGGGCGGTCGATACTTGAAGTGTACTTTTTATTTTTTTTAAAAATATTTTTGATAATTATTTTATTAGAAAACAAATATAAAAAAATATTTATAAGAAAATCATTTACGGAGTAGTTATATTTTGTTTTCCTACAAATACTCTTCCTTGTAAAATCTTTTTTCTAAAGAATATATTTTACAAATAACCAAACGAATCCTTAATTGAAAGACGACATACTTAAAATTAAGGAGTGGACACTTTTTGCGTGATACTTTAATTAATTAGGATTTCGTATTAGATGATCAAACAACTTAACATGGCACTGCAATTCACCAATAGATTCTTCATGGCATACTCTAAACAAGGTTTGGCAAACTTATTTGAGGATCTAGCCCCATATTAATTAAGAAAGAAAATTCTTGAGAATGGATTTTATTTCGTCATTATATCACGAGGTGGCGGGGAACAACGAGGTAGGCGAAGTAAAAAAAAAAAAAAGGAATGGCTTGAAATGATTGTGGTTTACAAACACAAACAAACACACACACACACACACACACACATATATATATATATATAGAGAGAGAGAGAGAGAGAGAGAGAGAGAGAGAGAGAGAGAGAGAGAGAGAGAGAGAGAGAGAGAGAGAGAGAGAGAGAGAGAGAGAGAGAGAGAGAGAGAGAGAGAGAGAGAGAGAGAGACCATTTCCGTGCACAAACGAATGAGATTTGTAGTATATTGATAGTTGTGGACTCTACTCTAATTATATCTGAGGTGGGCAGTAAATGAGTAACCTATGTCGGTACAAATTATTATGATTATATATTTGTTATTGTGCAAGTTGTGACAATATTGGGTTGGACTTCTGAACACCGGGACATGCCATACATACAAACCAAGGAGAACGTCAACATACGGGTCGGGCCCTCGATGATGGTGGCAGCCAGACAACAACACCAACATTGTGTGAAGTGTGAACCCTATTGTTTTTTTGACTAACAAGTGTGAATCCTACTATTATTAATTAGGGTTGTCAATGGGTCGTGCTGACTTGATAGGTCTGCGAGTTTGGCCTGATTTTGGGTCAGATCCCAAAACTCTTTTCGACCCATGAATTTTTAGCAGAGCCTAAAAATCCAGCCCGACTAGGTCCATGGGCCGGACTCGGGCTTTGAGTTCGACCCGATGGGCCAGCCTGACCCGTTCTCTTTTTTTTTTTCTTTTTAAATCTTAAATTTTACTTAGTTAAAATTATGTTAATTTACTTATTTAAAAGTTAAAAGCTCTCTTTTTAAACAAATTAAATAAGTAACATCAAAACTCTATTTAATTGAGTAAGATTATATATTTTACATTATTAAATATATTATTTTTTATTATTAATTTAATTTTTATATATGTATTCGGGTTAGGCCGGACTTTAGTCGGACTTTACAATTTTATAAAAATATTAGGCTCGGCCTAACCCGGCCCGACATTACTCGTACTTGGGCCGGACTTGGACTTATATAATAATGAGTCAGGTCTCAGCCGGGGTCATATAAACTCAACTCGAGCCTGGCCCATTGACAGCCCTACTACTAACGGCACCCATGTCAGATTCACATGATCTATCAACGACAAGAGCCCAATTATAACAGCCAGCCAGTGCCACAGAGAGGTCCACCCTCCCATAAAGGTAAGGACCAGAATCTGATAACAGGACCAAGCTTATCTCTGAGGGACTTATTACATATATTCCCCTTGTAATCTTACTACATTCCGAATAATACCCTAAAATATTGATAATTCTCAGTAACCCTTACCTTCTCTCCGTCTGTCTTCATTAGAGAGCTGGCCCTTAGTTAACCCGGCTTATAAGTTTGACTCTAATTATAAAATGCCCTTCTAAAGATCACCTCCGTACGAAGGAGATGCTGAGGTGGGCATTAATTTGATACTTACTACTCGGCTCAGGATCCTGTGAAAGATCAGGTTTTGTAGGAGCTTCCTAAACTCCAGCCCTCCCCACCACCACATACATGTGCAAGCTTTTCCCCTGTTAGCTGATGGGGTTAGCTCATGCTGTAGCTTCCCATGTCAAATCTCTTCTTCTGGTGTGATCAGCGGTGGCACCCTGGGATTTGAATTCTTTTAATCCATGGCAACAGTTTAAGGCGTTGGACGTGGCCTGATGTTTCAAGTCATGAACCATGTCCTTGTTGATGGAGACCTTCGATTCAATACGACTCCCCAAGTCCCCGCTCATATTCCTGGATGTGGGAACATTTGCTCATACATAATTTAAGAGATGTTTGATAACCAACTTAAATAACATCTAAATTATAATATAGTTAGTTAAGATGTATTTTTAATAGGTAGTTCTTGAGTTCAAAATTTAAAATAGTTAAAAATATATAATTTTTAAATTGAATAATCGAAATCCAGTCACTGGTGATCGCCAAATTCTGGCAACCTCAATCCGACTGCCGATCCAACGAGAGTCGCCGACGACGTTTTGAAAAAATAATATTTTATCAAACAGTCTGAAATTTAAAAATTAAATATTTTAGACTTTAGATGTTGATTAAGTATTATCAAATGAGGCCTAAATCCACCTTTTATAGTTTTGGCGAGGGGATTCGTCTCAGCCATCATAAGTAAACCTTTGTCAATAAGGTGAGAAATATTTATTATAAGACTATTCTTATAATAAAGTCCACACGGATTACAAGAAAACAATTTTATTGGTTGAGAAGGGTTGACAAGACCCTTTCTCTCTCTCTCTCTCTCTCTCTCATCTACTAAGATTCTTTTCTTTTTTTTTTGCAATCCACATGAACCTTTTTGCAAGAATGATCTGGCAATAAGCATTTGACAAGGCCCAGAATAATGGGAAAGCAAGATAGGAGAACAGATACCATGAGAAACAGAAACCATTTGCAATATGGATTTCAATATATTGACAAACACATTCTTTTTTTTTTTTTTTTTTTTTTGCCCTCGTTGTGGACTTTTCATTCCCCAGTTCAGCAGACTCAACTTTCAAGAACTGGAGTTACAATGAGACAATACTGCTACAAAATAAATGAATACAAACTCTGTTTCGAAAGGCCACTTAAGTCTCCTTTTGACTGACACTTACAAATGGGACATCGATGCGCTCCAGCTGATCACAGCCAACTACGCATACAAAGAATGAGCTGCCAAAACAACGGTCCGCCATGCTTTGAAAGGCAGGTGCGCTCTATAGCATCAGCCATCAGCGGAGCAGTAGTGACTAAGCAGGTCAAGTGACAACAGTTGCTTCTATAATACAGTTTCCCTCGACCTGTTTTTTAAGAAAAAAATGATGAGTGACAATGGGATGGGATGGACAAGCTTCTGGGTTTGCTATCACTAGAATAAGTACGAACTGGTCACCTCATTGTAGCACACTGCAAATGGATCAAGTCTGTTGTCAAGCCCGCCTTTCGCCATGCGTCGAAGAATCAGAGCCCCAAGCATTTGGCGGTGGCCTCTTCACAAAAGGGTGATCTAACAGCTTGCTAGCAGGGGGCCGGTTATCTGGATCAACTTGAACACATTGCTGAATGAAATCGTGCGCCTCCTTTGATAGTGTGCTTGGAATAGTTGGTTGGCCACCTCGACCAATAAGGAATAACGCTTGAGTCTGTCAAAATAACATCCGAAACGATTAGCTGTCCACACTGGAGAATGGAAAGAACAGCAGAGTACTCAATTATGAGGTAATGACTTGGAGATAAGAAACAAGAAAGTATGGAGGAACAGCAAGCAGTTCGTCCACTGACGTGTGCCAGATGGACGATTATGTCTGCAGTTCCATCAACACAGAGAAGACAACATTGGTATATTATACACACAAAACTTAATCCAATTGGTATATTATACAACTGAAACTCAATCCAACTGTTAAAATTAGTTTTTGCTACATTTTATGAAAAGTTGAATTTTCATTTTTAACATTTTCAGGTTAGTTTCTCCTCTTCATTAGGGAAGTTGCACGGAGATCTCAGTGGCAATTTAATGCAGCTAGCTCCTATGAAGGCACCGATCCATCAGATAGCAACAAAGCCTCAGAAATGATTTCTCTTGTTCCACAGGAACGAACCGATCCAGATGTAACATAGCGCACAACTATAAGTCAAGATTCGAAACTCACTTGGAAGAAGACAATTGCAGGCTCACTTAAGGTGGAACACTTTCCACACCTAGATTCCAACCTGGACACGTATCATAACCCTTCCATAGACTGTACAATACCAAATGCGCCAGAGTGGCAGGGCATAATTCATGAAAACCAGAAACCACACACCCACTTAGGTTGACCCCAGGCATTTCTCCAGTTCCTCATATAACCCCAACCTAATACCAACTGAGCCACAGGTGAGCGCCTGCTGCAGAGACAGAAAATAGAATCCTGCAGTCATTTGCAGTGACTGTCTAAACATGTATGATGTATAGATTTTTAAAAGTTGGTTGACATTGTTGAGTACAATGTCTTCAAAGCTGTGTGTTTCCGAGGATCCCGGTTGGGTCGATCGGTTAGAACTCTTGCTTAAAAGCAGGAGGTCCCGAGTTCGATTCCTGGTGGGGGGCTTACCTGATTTACATGCAATCCTCGAGGTGTGTAAATCCGGGGTCTTTCCGGTCAAGTGGGGTAAGGGCAATACGGGTATACGGAAAGTAGGAGCTGCCAAGTCCTGACACGAACACCAATCCTTGAGCCCACAAAGCCACACGGGGCGAGATTTCCTCGTTATCAAAAAAAAAAAAAAAGCTGTGTGTTTCTAAAACCTTCACTCAGTCAGAAAGAAAGGAAGAAAGGACACAAAAGGATCAATCTTGCATTAATGGTGACATGTGAGCTAATGGTTAGCATTCCATGAGAATAGCTAGCCCCGATAAAGCATACCTGTTATCAACTGTGGGCTCTGACAAATGCTAATTTTATTTTTCAAAGATACAGGAAACAGCAGAATCTGGTACATCAAAGAAAACAGCATGGTTTGGGGAAATATGATAATGTCTTTTGTTTTTCTTATTTTTGGAAGTCATCACCATATTTTCGGTTATGTTGGATCTTGGACATCTATGTCTTCTTGTTTCACTAACTCCTATTTTACAAGAATTTGAATGTTTCTTATATTAGGTCAACTGTTGAACTGGTAACCAGAATGAATGATCCATCACAGTTGGAAATGATTGATCTAATAACGTATATCATTTTAATAGGAACTAATTTTCGTCAAAACTCAACAGTTATTGTTGGTTGGAATTTTCCGTTAATGACATATGGCTATTCGGTTATGCTACTCTATGGGCCCTATGGAATGAGAGGAATAGGATTTCCAGAAGAGAAGAGCGTTCAGAGGATTGTCCTTTTGCTTTTGTTAGAGATAAGAGTCTCTTTTTGGGCTAAGCACTTGGGCGTAATTGATGGGTTAAATTCCTTGCTCTTTTTGTGTTTGGGGAGGTGAGGTGTTTCTCTCACCAATTTGGGAGAGAGTCCTTTTGTATAAAGGTTTTTTTTTTTGGGTGTCTATTTTATCAATATATTTTGCGGTCCCATCCACGTTTCAAAAAATATAAATAAAAGAATTGGTGTGCGTCTTACATTAGATCAACTTTTTAACTGGTAACCAGAATGAATGATCCATCACAGTTGGATAACAGTGCAAGAAAAGATTAAACGCATTGAGGGCAAACAGAAAATTGAAAGTAGTGCATGGGTAACAGTGCAGCTACTTACCCACTCTAGATTTGGGAATGGAATTTGTCTAGTTAACATCTCCAACACAGTGCACCCAAGGCTCCAAATATCTGCTGAAGGCCCATAGGTACTTCTAGGATTAACTACCTGTAGCCACATAGAACTTGACAATTGTAAGACACCAAAGAAGAAGCAGCCCCTGCAACATATGTAGTAATATTTTTTCTATTTTGAAGGTAAACGTATGTAGTAATGTTATATACTAACATTTGAATCAGCACTCATTGGATTAGCATAACCATGAAAAGGATAGTTTCACTATGGATGTTACTTTCAACAAGTCAATAAAAAAAATCACATATCTTGAGGATGCTAAGCAGGTAAAATAAATAAAGAAGCTAACCTCTGGAGCCATCCAATATACACTTCCTTTGCAAGACTTGAGCATGCTCAATTTTGTTGTCTGATACAAGGAGAACCCAGTCACAGAAGGTCCCAAAAAACATTAACTTTCAAATAGACATAAGGTGAAGAGAATGAGAAATCAGATATGAAATAAACCTCTTTTGCCAACCCAAAGTCTGCAAGTTTCACTGATCCATTTGCATCAACAAGTATATTGGCACATTTGATATCTCTGCATTACGAAGGGAAAACATTATTTCTAGGAATTTGGCTCACTGTATGTACTACTGTATGAGAGCAAGCATTTCTGTTAGTATGCATGTGTATATCCGTGCATGCGTGCTCTGTGCTCTGTCCCTCTGTGTATGATGTGTGTGACTGAGAGAGAGAGAGATCAATATAAAAAGTATATCTCAGACATTATATATTTTTAGAATTCCTTATACTTCTATAAAATTTGTAATTTCAGTTCCTTTTATTTAGGACATTTCAAAAATATCTCCTTCCTATGGGGATAAATCAGAATATTCAAGTGCAGAGCAGCAGATGGCAATTGGCTGTTCTCAGTTCTCACTGCAAACCACCCATTCCCATTGTTACACAGGCAATTTCTTTCTTTCTTTCACTTTCCCTTTCCAAGATTACATTTAACATGTTTAGAATTTACTCATCCACGCACTTCTATTTTTGTTGCTAGTTGATCATTTGGTATGGATGCAATAGAAGATATCATTTCCTAATGTTTCAGTTGTATAATACTATCACAGCCTAAAAACAATCCTAAGGTTCATAAGTAGTTTAAAACATCCACTTACAAAAGCTTTGAAGATAAAAAAATATAGCATCCTTTTAGTCAAGAATTCACAAATCATGGTCTGATTCTCTGAAGGACAATCATAAAAAAAATGATCCACTAGAACATACCAGCATCCAAACCTCAGACCTCTTTTCCCATTACTAAGAGCATCAAAAAAATGATCTGCCTCGCAAAGTACTAGGCCATGACACCATAAGCTTAAATTGTCCCCTTTAACATATATCTACTCACACCAACTCATAGGGCAACAATTTTCTCAAATTTGACAATAAGCTCAGTCACCTCCTCCCATCAGTAACAACATAAACTTGAATAGCAACGCCTCTTGCAGAGCATCTTCCAAGAAAAGAAAAGAAAAGAAAAAGATAATATTATCAGCATCACACGAGAGACCCATCTGACTGAAGTCTGGATCCATAACATGAGACCTATCTGACATGTGACACCCATCAAACTGAAGTCTGGTTCCATAATATTAGCATGCAGCCTTTCTGACATGTGAGAAACAACTGACTGAAGTCTGGATCCATAACATGTTCCACCTTTTCAGCAGCCTGCAATGGACCTAATCATATGGTTCCTCAAAAATTTCTCATTGGTCATCTCAAGGCTGAAGAAATAGAAAGAGAAGTTTAACATAAAACTTTCTTTCTCACTTCTGCTTTTCTGCTAACAACTGAACCTTGGTGAGAAGTATTTTGCCTAGTGTCCCATACTTTCCTCTCATTTTTTTTCTATAAGCAATAATAGGGTAAAGTTGACACTGTAGAAAACTTCCAGGATTTCAAGTATTGCATTTGTACAAATGGAAATAAAGAAGCATCTATGTCATCCAAATTTCTATTTCCATCCATGAGATTTTCAATGTGGTGGATACAGCATAAACACCAGAAATTGTGCAGAAACTTTCAGTTAATTGCATGTGCATAAGATAAACATCCTTCACACTAACCATAACTGAATACAAGTCCAGGTAGATGGGAAAAAAAAAAGACAAGTTACAATCCTGGAATAAAAGGTACCTGTGAACAACATTGCGTTCATGAAGATACTTCAAACCATTCAAGATCTGCCTTGCATATGCAGATACTTGGGAATCTCGCAAATGGTATTTTTGATAGAGAGACGCAAGGGAGCCTTGAGTAATAAGCTCCAGAAAAATGTATAATTTTGCATCCTCCTGAAAAAAGAGAAAAAATAGCAAAAGACACTGAATCATGATCAGGTTTCATACATAGTAGAAGATCATCACCAAGAGAACCTTGGAGACATTAAGCAAGGACTCTGTAAGCATGTTCCACAATGACACTCTGCAATTGTATAGCATGGCCAGATAGATAGAAATTTAATCAAAACAAGCACAACATACACAATATAAGGTCTCAAGTTAACTTCCACCTATTAAACTATGGATCATGGTGTGACAAGTTGGACCGAATCAGACTAAATCAACTGTACTCTACCATATCAGGGGGTTTCTGATACAAGACCATACTGGACTGTGTTTGTTACATGCAGAAAACACTGCAATTGGTCCAATCAAACCTACAGAAACCAAGTTGGACTGCATTGGTAAATTGTACCATATCAGGCCGGATCCAATACAGTGCATATAAACAATACTAACCAATCTTCCTATGAAATGCATATGAAGCATCAATGCTCAGTGAAGATGAATAATTTTTTATTCAGAATTAACATTTGCTCAGATTTGTTTCCATAATACATATATTATAGAAAATGCTTCAACCTCAACCTAATAGTGATTCTTTGAGCTCTGTCCGCTGAGCCAGCCTATATAATAATTCCAAAATGGGAACATACTTCTAACCATACAGCACTCCAGGCTTTTGGTTTTGTCACTGTGTAGCAACACTTAAAGCGAAGTTCTCTAATGTTTCCTAACAAAAAATGGACAGGCTATTTAGCCACACAGTCCCTTTGCCAGAGTGCTGAACAAGAATGGTCTGAACCTCACAGAAGAAGAAAAAGGAGAAATGGACAAGAGAGAGAAAACCCTCTCCAGGTAGTTTAGGAATTTGCAATTGTTGATTAGGGGCATACCCAATGCACGAGGCTAACGTTAGTGCGTGGTCTGGGGAAGGGACAATGTACACAGCCTTACCACAAGTCAAGAGGTTGTTTCCGGTTTCGAACCTGTGACCTCCAAGTCATGCAGGGGCAACCTTACCGTTGCATTTGTAAATGTTGATCTTCCCTAAAAAAAACACTTGCTAAGTCTAGAAAAGTGTATGTCAGTGTGGCCCGAACTGTGTCTTCCAACATGGAGGTTGAGTGCATAGAAGACAGGGATAGTGGGCTTTTTTCTTCAGGACCCTATAATTGTTGGCAGCTGCTTAGGGACTAAACAAGAAATAGGAAATATAGTAGGAGCATCTTCTCCATAGAACAACAGAAACTTTTACTCCCCGAGTACCAGGAGGAAGAGGAGAAAATATATCTTAGTATATTTGAAATTCATTCAAGTCAGTCCAGGATGTGTCCCCGTCTACAGCACACCTAGGTTAGGTGGCATTGTTATCCAAGAAAGCAATCTCCCTTAGTGCTTGAGAGATATCTAGATGTATTTTTCCTTATTAACCTTCACTATCATCTGTATTCATGTGGTGCCCACAAAGCTATTTAAAAGGAACCATCCTTCAACAATAGCTGCCTGTTTCCCATCGATAAGCATAGTGATTACTTTCCTTGACCTCGTTGGCAATGCTTTTGTGATAGTTTCATTGGAGAAAGTAAGCCTATGCTTCCTCTTATGGTAGAACTGCACCCTCCTTCAGTCCTTCGTAAGTAGCAACATATAAGTTGAACAAAAAATTTAACATATAACTTGATTGGAAAACACTCCTTTCTGAGGAATCATCTGCAAGTTCCTTTACATAGCAATCATGTCTCTTCTCAATATGTCCTCAAAATTGTTGCTGAAAACACAATGTGGAAACCAGTCAAGACTGAGTGTTGTCTTCATGATACAGGCAGAAGAGTTAATTTCACACTTTATGAAGAACAGGGTAAAGCTGTTGATTTCTTCTGCAAAATTTTGCTCAACAAATTAAAGTCCCTGCTACAACTAGGCAATTACTGTTTCCTTCCTCAAGGATTTTTAACTTAAGAAAAAGTCTACCAAATACTCACATTTCCAAATTGTCTCCATTCCTTGATGACCTGATTCTTGGTGGGTTCTTTTATTGAAGCCACGGCATAGAAAAGATGAGTAGTCACCTTATCCAAACCAATGTACTTTTGCACATGGCCTGCACTTAGTCCATTACTGACAATGCGAAATATCTCCATTAACTTTGAACAATTCTACCATCTCCTCATGGTATGCACTTCATATCAATTTCTATATCAAATTCCTAAGTCCTAGGAAGCAATCCATCCCTTGCTACTGCTTCCATTTGAAATGTATGCATGTGCTAGTTCTTGCATCTTCTTGCATGCCATCATGGTCTGTCCTGGGATGCATGTCTAGCCTATTCTTGGAGTCAGCTTTTGAGCCATCTGCAGCAGCATTAGCCTTTTGGTACATCAAACAGCAGTTGGCAAAGACCTGGCAAAAGATCCAAAGGTTATAAGGTTTTTCTTTTCTTCCTCCCGATTTCTCAACTTCCAAGCTGCAAAAGATTTTTTATTCTTATCCATGATTCTCTGTTCCTTGGCCACTTAAGTATCATCCTCCTGCAGCTTTCTGTTGATCCCTCTTGCTCCAATAATACCATCTTTGCTGATCTGCTTCCATGTTCAGCATCCTTAAAAATGGGTACTGAGCCTCTCCAGATTGATGGATCTCCAATCAGGATGAAAAGAACATGTTCATGCAAAGAAAAGATACCATAACACAGAAAGGGAATTTCACCTGAACATAAAGCCTTGAAGATTTTCCACATTCAAAACACAACGTTTAGAGCCAAAGGGAATTCATAGATAATAGAGTATATCATTCTCTAGTGATCTAATGTCAACTGTGACAGATATGACTCTAAAAGAACTTAAAAAAAGGTAAAATCAATCAAATTCTCCTCCAGATAAAAAGCAAGGAAATGATAAAATAAAAGTGTATGCATCACATCCTTTTCAATAGAGAACCAGAAAGAAAAAGAAAAAAATATTTCAAGAAATATACTATTAACAATACCCAAGAAACCCTTGGGGCTGCTTCAGTAAAGCAGTTATCGATGGATAGCCATGGACAACTAGGCGGTTAACAGTTATCTTGCTTTGATAGGATAGATGGACTAACCACCATATATCCCGGTTAAACATGAATATCTGTGGTTAGGTCTACCCCACCGCTTTTGGGTGGATAACTAACGATAGACTAACCACCATATATCCGGGTTAAACATGGATATCTGTGGTTAGGTCTATGCCACCGCTTTTTGGTGGATAACTTACCCATGGATAACTTTTAAACCCACTAAACTGAAAAGGGTGGATAGTGGGTTATGCTATCCGTTATTAGATAACCCCTAATCAAAGTGAATTTATCAAGTTAGAATAATTAATATGAATGCTGCAAGCGCCAAGGGACAACGAAATTGATAGACTACTACACCCACTTTCTTATTTAGATCATGTTTCACCTTATCAACGGATAACTTAACCCCTGATCAAAGTGGCCCGAATTTATCAAGTTAGAATCATCAATATGAATGCTGCTAGGGGCAATGATAGATTACTACATCCACTTTCTTATTTAGTCAAGTTTCACCAACAGCACATCTGAGGAGGCGAAAGGGATAGGGGATGTTACAGAGATATAAAAAAGATCCTGACATGATTGAAGAAACATTTGATACACTTTTAAAGTAAAATTTCATCTAGGAGAAAGAGAGAACCATGTCAGGCCTTGGAGAGATCTTGAGAGATGTCAAACCATGGTTTAGAACCACATGCAACTTAGGGATCAATACAGATGCTGCATAAAATATCCCATATCAACCCAAATTAATGGCAGAAATTACCTTATCTGTTCCATAATACTGAACAATGTTTTCATGCTCAAATTGACTTAGAAGGGCAACCTCCTGCACAGATAGAAAAGACAGAAGATTAACAGCAATCACCACATGCAAATATAAGTACAACATGCTACCAGATATGGAATCAATGTCAGAGAAAAATTATAAAGCAATTAAGCAAAGATCTCGAAAGGTAAGAAGTATCCATACATCAAAGATAAAATCCTCCACTATCTCACCTGCTCAAGTTGAAAAATGCACTGTTGGGCATTGTTTCCTTGATCTAGCAAAGAAACTTCCTTAACAGCAAAGAAAAAACCATCACTGCAGAGGCAAACCTCAAAGTTAGATACAAAATAATCAAACATGAGTAAATTTCTATAAAGCATGTTTGAAGCAATGCATAATTAGATTTCCAATGGTAAGAGTATGTGGTGCACATGGCAGTGAAGATGACTGCTGCAATTCAAACTTATGCACATTTCTAACAGTCTATGAAAGAAAGAAATTCACACCATTTATAGTACAGAAACTATAACTCCAGTAAAATAGAGATGTAGAATGTTCTTAACATTTTAATTTAGATAAGGCATGTAACGTAGGATGACATCTTATACATAACACCACATAGTACCATTTTTTTATATTTGCTAAAACAACTCACTTACTTTCAAGGCTATTGACTTTATTATCAGACAATGAAGTCATATCCCATCAATCTGATGTCAACTCTATGGATGGTGGATCCCATGGGAATCTCGGTATGTCTGATTACTATGAAGTTAGAATGCTCTTAACATTTTAATTTAGATAAGGCATGTCAAATAGGATGACATCTTATACAGAACACCACATTTTAATTTTTATATATTGCTATAACAACTCGCTTACTTTCAAGGCTATTGACTTTATTATCAGACAGTGAAATCATATCCCATAAATCTGATGTCAGCTCCATGGACATTGGATCCCATGGGCATCATTACTATCAAGTTCTATCCGTGCAAATTTGGCTGGAGATGGACATCTGGATATTTTTGTTTAACTGATGGATAGTAGAAAAAATGACGTCTGCCCCGTTATGCCGTTTAACCTGATGCAATGAAGACTGTAAGACCCCCTTAAACACCCAAGTAAGGAGGGAACAAGTGAAGTTACATGGAGATTTGAGACCATGCAAAGCTAGCATCATGTCAGAGTACATAGACAGCAATTATAACTTGTCCCTACCGATGTCAAGAAACACAGACAACATCATTCGACACTCCAAAACAGTAAAGCACATGTTGAATTCAGCATTCATAAGGCTATTCGCAAGGAACTAGAAATCTACTAGGAAAAAGGCAAAATAATCCAGTGGAGTCATCTAAACACCACCAATATGAAAGAAGATTTTATTAGTTCTTTTTCCAACACCTTCTTAAAAGGAAACAAATGATTAGGCATTGCTTGGTATCTGTGATGGAGACTGAACTAGGTAAAAGTAGTAGATTAGACTACAATGTTTCAAACTAACTGGGTAGAAGTATTAGACTGTTACTTCAAAACAGTCAACATTTCTCGACTTATCGGATCAGAATCAGGCAAAACTGGAGTAGGTAAAACAACTCCATTACCCCATATCTAAAGCAACAAATAGAATAAAAGAACAGCAAAAGCAGCTTGAATATTACAGGTTTTTCAGTCTATACCAAATGATTGTGATTTATTAGGAATCAGCACAATGAACTTCTTTTCGGTTAACATAATCTTACACTGTTATCTTCTCTAATAAAATATATTGGCTTCAGATAAGATGATACACTCCAATAGCATTAGTTTCCATTTTATCCTTAATATAAGCCACCCGTTTTTAATTTAATGGCTATGTACAACAATAAACTCTGATACCATATTATGATATATATTATTTAGAGATATAAGAGAAGCTATTAATTATCAGGCTCAAATGCATTATGCATGAGCATCTGATAGCCCAGACATTATCATTATTCAATAAAAATATTGTTCATTGCCAAATTTTAAGGAATTGTTTTAAAAAAACTGTGTCTAAATCCCACAAAATTTTAAAATCAGGCTAGTTATTGCTATAGATTAATCAGGTCTGATCTCTGATTTCCAACTGGAAGAGACTGAACAGCATCGGGATCAGAATAGATTATGTAACATTACCGATAACCAAATATAGAGATGTGAAAAAGATATGGTCCTTGATACAGTGGTGCATTCCAAATCAGCCAACTAAGACAGAGAGCAGGTTTCCTTGTACGGTACTTCATAGCTCATTAACTATTTTCTTATGTAATAGTCTTGTGAAAGCCACTAAGGCGGTTAATATTTAAAGAAATGATTAATTCCAATGGATAAGAGAAACACACATCGAATCACTCATTTAGTGATTGCTCAACAAAGAAGTAAAAGACATACTAATTGATTAAAAAAAAGGCAACTAACTAAATTAGGCTAATTGAATGAAGGTGGGGAACAAGCGGCATTCTCAACTGAGAAGAAAATTGTGTTTTAAC
Source organism: Colocasia esculenta (assembly GCA_014218235.1). Lineage (NCBI taxonomy): Eukaryota > Viridiplantae > Streptophyta > Magnoliopsida > Alismatales > Araceae > Colocasia > Colocasia esculenta. Next base: position 6,068,009 of record CM024766.1, on the reverse strand, counting down.
ATGAATGAGTCACATGGTTTGTCAGAACCACATTTAGGTGTTAGCTTCTTTAATGTTTAGGCTAATTGAATGAAGGAGGGGAACAAACGGCAATCTCAACTGAGAAGAAATTGTGTTTTAACATGAATGAGCCACATGGTTTGTCAGATCCACATTTAGGTGTAGCTTCTTTAATGTTTAGGCTAATTGAATGAAGGAAGGTGGGGAACAAGCGGCAATCTCAACTGAGAAGAAATTGTGTTTTAACATGAATGAGCCACATGGTTTGTCAGAACCACTTTTAGGTGCAGCTTACTAAAACGAGTTTGTGTGGAGCAAGCAAATAATGATGTGAAACAGATGAAGAACAGCTGTTTTGGATGGTTAATCTAGGGGCCAAAAGTGACACAGTCACTTACTCACTGATAGCCTCGTAGACTGTTCCGAAGGATCCGCTCCCGAGTAGACGCCCCTTCATCCACGATCCGATGTTGCGCTTCAGCTTACCATTGGGTGAGATGATGCACATTCCCTCCGTGGTCGTACTGGAGGAGTCGTCATCGTTGGACGTCGAGAACGAGCATGATCCTGTGAGGTCTTTGGATGTCTCCCCCATCCTCATCCCTTTGTCATCCTGCAGCTCTGCATTCCCGACCAGATCATCCACATCATCCTCTTCTTCATCCTCTTTGTCTTCCTGATCAGACTCAGACGAACTATCCATCCTCCGGTCGCTGATAACATCGTCACCGTAATCAGGAGCGAATGACCTGATTAATTCCCATGTGGAGCTCACCTTGTCATGGCCAGCCGGACGTGACATAGATGGAGGGGGGGCTAGCACGGAAGGACGGACGCCCTTGATTCCCCCTCCGCCACCACGAACACTACAGGTAACAGCAATTGGCGGGGGCAACGGCGGCTGCCTCACCTGCGCCGGCACATCATCGGTAACCCTAACTTCAGAATGGAACCTATCAGGCAGGACCTCAGGATGACCCGCCTCCGCTTCCCCTGACTCCCGCCACGGGGTCTCCTTCTCTTTCGTCGGAGAATTCGGATGATCTGTGACCGCAGCAAGGGGGACGTCTACAACGACGCCGCTGTCGGCGTTCGGGCGGACCTTGCTGGCCGCCGCCCAGTCGGCGGGGGTTATGGCGAAGTCCTCGGGACCAGACAGCCCCAGATTCCTACAGAGGATGTCGAATTCCCCGTCCACCTCGCCGCCGATGCGGAAACTGGTCTGGCTGGCGAAGTACACCCCCGACAACGTCGGCGCAACCGACGGCGGGATGTCGAGAGATCTCGTCCGGAGAGCCCCGCCCTCTCCTCCCCCTCCCCTCACCGACTCATCGGAATCCACCTCCACAGCGTCGTAACTTATATTCTTGACCGCGTTCCGCCGATCCAGCTTCGGCCGGCCCCGCCGCGGGTGCCGCGTATGCTCCTGCGCCTGGCTCGAGTCCATTTCGGCCGCCGCCGCCGCTGCCGCCGCCGCCTCCCCAGTCGCCTTCTGCTGCCTCCTACTGGGCCTGAACGCCCGCATCAGATTCATCCCCGACAGCAGCAGAAGCGGAAGACGCGGAAGAAGGAGGTGGGAAGGAGCAGCGGCTGCGACGCGGACAGCTTCCCATCAGCAGAAAAGGGGAGAGGAGAAGAAGATCTCGGGGGCAGAAAAGGGGCGAGGTTCGCGACAAGGAAGCCAGCAGGGCGCGGGGTGGTGACCGGACCAGAGCACCTTGGAGCTCTGTCTTGTCTTCTTGTTGGAGGGGGGCCTCGGGAATCCGCTGCCGCGGCGTGGTTGGGGGAGCGGGAGATGGGTGTGAAAGCTGGGGGGGAGTGCACGCGGCGGTGGCGATGGCGGTCGCGGTGGAGGTGCTGCCGCGTCCGCTTCCTCTTTAAGCAGCTGCTACAGGCGCCGCCTCTACAGCCGTCGTCCTCCGCCGCCTGCGGTGACTGGAACCGGTAAAGACTGCGGGGAAGGGGGGCGACCTTCCGAGAACACGCCTTGTCGCCTTTTATCCAGCCGCGTTATTCCGAGCTGGGGCAAAAGGTTGATATTTTTACGCCCTCCCGGTGATGTTACTACTCCTCATCCCTTTCACAGCTCTCTAGCCGCCCGGCCACGTGTGAGAGACTCACGGGGGTAATGACCGTGAAGAGTGGAGTGAGAGTATGGACCACACCCCCACCCTTTCCCACTCGGGGGGGCTTTCTAGTTAATTTATGGGGTGTTTGACCATCGTTCCCAGGCCGTTGACTAGTACAAGGATTACGAGAGCCGGCCACGCGGTGGCCATGGGCCCAGATTTGGACTATTCTTTCCCCGCTATAGATATCTTTTCTCTCTCTCTTCTCTGCCTTCTCCGAATTAGGGGGTGTCAATTGCTCCGATTTTAATTGAGTTTGGGTCGAAAAAATAAGTTCTTTAAATTTTTTTTAGCTCGATCCCACTCGGCCTGGAAAAGAATAGTCAGATTTGAGTTTTGTGAGACCTGATCCGAAAAAATATAAATATAATTTATATTAAATATAAAATTTATATGTAGAATAAAAATTATATGTATTTTTTCTACCATAAATCTACTCAAAAATATAATTTTTTATAAGTTAAATGTTAATATAGATATAAGTAAAATATATATTATTTTTTATAGAGATATTAGAGTAGATATATTAAAATTATATATTATATAAATAAAAATAATATTTTTCTTATTTTTTCGGGTTAGGCTGGGCTTAACCGTGCTTTTCTTGGGCCGGGCCGGGCCATCCAAACCGGGCCTACCCCCGGCCCTGGATCCAGTCCCGGCCGACTTTTATAAAATTGGGTCTAAGTCGGACCGACTTTTAAAAAACTGGGCCTAGACCGAGCCTAGCAAGGTCCGATCTAGACCCGACTCATTGACATCCCTACTCCCAACCAAACTATCACTTTTCTCTATCTCAATTTTTTTTTGTCGTTTCTGTTACAAAATTTTACTTGTCCCTCATGTAATAAGAGTGCTCTTCTATTGAACTAGATAAGGTGGATTAATATATCACGACACTTATTTTACGAGTATAACTCAAATATTTATAAACACAATTCAATATTTTATAAGCTCAACTCAAAATTTTATGAACTCACTTTTAATTGAAATGCAAATGTGTTCTTACAATAAATATTTCTCGTTATAAAATATCTCATACAATAATATAAAATCTTATATTATTTCTTTTTAGCTTAAGATGAGTATATATAACATCTTCTTCTTAATAAATTAAGTAGCCTTGTATTTGAAACATTATGTCTAAATCTTTTTTTGTTAATGGTCCATGTGTTGCCAAATGAACTCCAAAAAAGTGTCTTTCAATGAGATTTACATAAGAAAGGGAACTACTTACTACTCGTGCGCACGACGAATTTTGTTGAGCTAGATTCGACGTGTCGAGACAGAGGGCCTCAAAAAATTTGCAACTTTAGGTGGTGTGGGTCCCTCCCACCTTCTCTTTGCAATCAAGTAAATTATCTGGCACATAGGTAGTTCTCCTTTTTCCGGAGTAAAAATATAGTATGGCTTTGCTATGAAGATCATACTTTAATGATGCATATATAATTATGCATAATGGATTTTTTTATTGTGATGTTCTAAAACAAAATGGAATCTTTCATGTCGTAGAAGGAACAAAGTTATCATTTTTATTCAATTAAAATGAACTTGAATAGAGAGAGTGAAAACTAGAATATTAATCAAATTAACTTTGTTTTATATGCTTAAAAATGAGAAAGTTTGCTTAGTGTGCTAGATAGAAAAATAATATTGGTATATATGCTAATTATCAATATATTAGAAGAAATCAATATTTTGAAATGCCTATAAGAAAAATACAAGTTTGACTTTATTCTCTATATACGCTTTATATAAAAACCCTAGGCCAAAAGTCCCATCCATAATGATAACTATAAAGACATAGAATCATGTGAAAGTGTGGTAAGAAATTGAGTGAGAGAGAGCGGAAAAGAGTTTGATAGACCCAAACAAATAATTCCCAACAAATTTATTCATAACAATTTTTTATTTAAAATGCATAAGTAGGGCAGATTCTCAAATAAAGAAGTTCATACGTAAGAAGGAAAAATGGAAATAAAGTTTTATCTAGAGTGAATAAATTAATATTATTTATTTATAAAATCTAAAAAATACATCCATAATATATATTGCAGTCCAAGAGGGAGATGGATAGAGAGAGAGAGATTAGAAATATAATTGTTCCATCCATCTTTTCCTTTCTCCATTTGTTCTTGTTCATCATCATCTACTTTTCATTTTTTTTAAGTTCAACAACCACGGATCAAGCTTTATAGGCATGTAAGTAGACTAACTATTATTTATTATAATAAATTTCATTTCAAAAGGCTTTTATTATATTAGACACTCTCATATCACTAAAGTACGTACGGACAATCCAAATGGATGTTTCATCTTGACAACAACAAGTTTTCATATTTCATGATTTATTTATGGAAGAAAGTAAATCATCTCCAAAACACCATTTATATTCATTAAGATGATTTCTATTTAGTGAAAGAGTTTACCTTGAATATAAATTTTTATATATGAAATGACTCATAATAACTTTTGTTTTATTTCACATGTAATAATGATTAAAGTAGCACCACAATGTATCTTGGGCTCACACACTTCTACAATTCACTTAAAATGCTATTATTATCATCAACAATTGAACTTTTAATTATATTCATAGTCTCACCATTTTTATGCATGCAAGTTAAATGACACAAATTGATCGAATATATATATACATATGCACATTTGATGCAAATTCATAAGTTTATATATGTGTATTTTTATTAAATACAATTACTAGGTATATGGATAAACCATCCAATAATCTATTATGAAAATTTTGATTAGATGTATACAATGAATTATTCATGATACGAAATAAATAATACTAAGATTTTAAATTATCAATATTTTACAATTCACAAATATCTCTACTTTGGACAATTGTTAATTTAAAAAAAAAGTTTCAAAATGATGATTTATTTTTGCTTATTTACTTTATTCTAATAACTTTATTTATTGAACACACGTGTAGATGTTGATTTGACTAGTGATACGAAGATAATAATTTTTTTACTAAAGTAAAAATTAAAAATATATATATATTTCTATATAACCTGTCTTATCTTACGAACTTATCTACATATACTTCGTTCCATGTGGTGTGAGATCGGACGCTTGTTTGAAATATTATAAAATTAATTTTTTATAATTCCAATTAATCTCATTAATTTTGTCACGATGATAATTTATGCTGTTATTTTCATTCGGGTATTGTATTAGATTATAGATCATTTACTTTTTTGCTCTTAGCCTTTTTAGAAAATATGAGTAAATGTCTTTTGTACTTTTCAATTTTGTGCAAAATCCAACAAATGGATTTTTGGGAGTTCCGTTTTTCTGCCCAAAACTATTTTTCCACACACATCAACAAACTTAAAAAAGAGAGAGAATTAATAATTGCTCCCTATCTGAGGACTGATATTATTTTTCAATTCCTGTCAAATTTCTCAACACCGCATGATCTCTATTTTTTACAGAATTCATTTTTAAGTCTCTTCTTACATAACTATGTAAATATATAAGTATGTAAGTATGTAATTATATAAGTTATGTAAGTACGTAAGTTACGTAAGTATGTAAGTTATGTAATTATGTAAATATTTAAGTATGTAATTTGTACTTCACTAATTATGTGAGTTACATAATTATGTAAGTACTTTATAATTATGTAAGTATGTAACTATGTAAGTTATGTAAATACGTAAGTTATGTAAGTATGAAGTTAGTAAAATATTATAAGTTACATATTTAAATACTTACATAACTTACATAGTTACATACTTTCATACTTACATAATTATGTACAGAGGAACTTAAAAATAAGTTCCGCAAAAAATAGGGTTCATATGGTGTTGTAAAATCTGATAGAGATTGAAAAATAATATCAGTCTTCCGTCACTGAAGCAATTACTAATTCTCCCTAAAAAAACAATAAATCAGATATTCTAGTTATTTGAATCTCCAACTTAGCTATTTTTCATATATCGACTAGTCACAGAGGAAGGGATATTCAAACAGATCATGGGGAGGTTTCTAAAAGGAAAAAAATAAATATATATTCTGAAATCCATCATATTCTAATGTGTACTCTTAAAATTTTCATATTATATTATATACTTCCCAAATAAAATGTCATTGATTATATTTCAATGGTTAATAATCAAAATAAAAGAAATATTTCATTTACATGTGAACATATAAATAAGAGATGAAAGTATTAAAATATATTTCTTTAAGAGGGGGGAGAGAGAGATGATCTTGTGGAGTTGGAATCCCTCAATGAGAAGAGATAGAGAAAGAGAGAAGATGTAAAAAAAAAAATTATTTTTTTAGAGTTATAGAGAACTTGTCTACTTACCTCAATGGTGGTTAAGTTAAATAAACGAAATTAAAAGATAAAAATATACATGATGAAATATATAAAATATAGAATATAGTAATTAGTCTATAAATTTTAGATATAAATATATTTGAACATGATATATTTCAGCATGTAAGTTTCCCTTTTACAAATGCACATGGTCAACCCTTGGGTCGTCCCGCGTATACCTTTTTTTGTTTGTTTTTACCCCTTTGCTAGTTTCTTTCTATGATTGGTCCAAAAACGTGAAAGGACCTCACAAGACGCGGTGGCTCCGACAGGATTCGGATGGCGAGAAGGTGACGCGTACTTCATGGAAATATGACGTCAGATGACGCCATCCAGCAGGGGTTGTACGGTGGGTGAGGGCAACCTAGACACGTTCTCATGCGGGTCCTTATTTTATTTAGGGAAAATTAATTGGAAGTCCTTGTCAGATGGTGATATTTTTTTCTCGTCTCTATCAGAATATTGGTAGACGTAAAATTTTTACTTTTCGTCCGATTTAATTTTCAGTTCCTACTTTTTCGACGCCATCATTTACGACTCTCGACTCACGAGTTTCGTCTCTTTTGCATCTGTTTTTTTTTTTCATTTCCGTCTTACCTTTCCGTCCTTTCGAATCCCACGTCCGCCTCAAAATTGACGCATCTATCCTTTCGAAGGGCCGTGAACTCTGACCGATGGGAAATTACTCTTACATAGCGTACCGAGCACAATTACAGTAACCATTAACATCACTTACACAGGTCCCTTCGAAAGTCCGTGAACTGTTCTTCACAACTATAAAAGAAATCCAACGCCGCATACTAATCCTTCACAAGTTTCTCCGAGTCTTTTTCTTCCTATATTTCTTGCTCATCTTCTTCCTCTATATTTCCAGATGTCTTCATCTAACCGTACTCCCCAGAGGGATGGCAATGCACCTGCGTCACCGGTGCCACCGTCGCCCCCGACTCCCCCGGCGCCACAGGCTCCACCTTCGCCCCCACCGACTTTCAGCTCCGACTACTGGAATGATTTTTACATGGGCTGGAGGATGGCTTTACAGAAAGCCACTTGCCTGTACGGCCACAAGGGCCTCAACAACATCCTCCCTGACATCGGCCCTAGGGCAGTATCTCTCTGTTCCTCCTCCCCTCCCTCCCCTGCCCATTCCTCCTCCCCTCCCTCCTCCACCGAGTGCTCGGGTGACGGAGTCTAGAGAGTTATTGTAACATGGCTTGTTTAAGCAATATATTTTCGTTTTATGCAGTCTTCTGTGTGCTTGTATGTGCTCGCTATCATGCAAACTCAAACGTATACTGTAACATGCTATGATGTATAGTAACAAGATTAGGAGTTATTGTAACAAGTTATTACGTATACTGTAATAGTGTAGGTTAGAGTGTAGTGCTCCAACTGTAACCAGCTATCATGTATACTATAATGAAAATAAGTAAGTAGTGTAACAGGTTTCTACGTATACTGTAATAGTGTAGGTGAAGCTGTAGTGCTTGAACTGTAAGAGTGTAGTTCTCGAACTAAAACATTCTATCATGTATACTATAAAGAAAATAACTAAATACTATTACAGGTTACGACGTATACTGTAATAGTGTAGGTTAGAGTGTAGTGCTCCAATTGTAAGAGTGTAGTGCTTGAACTGTAACATGCTATTATCTATACTATAATGACAGTAACTAAACACTGTAACAGGTTACTACGTATACTGTAATAATGTAGGTTAGAGTGTAGTGCTCCAACTGTAAGAGTGTAGTGCTCGAACTGTAACATGCTATTATCTATACTGTAATGACAATAACTAAACTCTGTAACAGGTTACTACGTATACTGTAATAATGTAGGTTAGAGTGTAGTGCTATAACTGTAAGAGTGTAGTGCTCGAACTGTAACATGCTATTATCTATACTATAATGACAGTAACTAAACACTGTAACAATAGACAGTGTCTTCATTGTAATAAATAATTGTTTCCTCAAGTAACTGTACAGTACAATATCATTACATTGGCTAGGAAATTGTACGTGCGGCAAGTATGGTTCTTCTCCTTCAGTTATATACGCTTTGAATGTTCTTGTGCATTGAAGTACGCTTTGATGAAGTGGAGGGCAAACTTTGCTCGCATAATTGGCATGTCATCCTGACTGAAGGGGAAACCTTGAGTGTCCCTACGTGCCAGACACTCCATGTATTTGCAAGTGAAAATGGCGCAGTCGTCTCCCGATCCTTGTTGTGGGCATGGGTCGGGGTAGCGTAGCGACCAATTTTCTGAATCTATGTGCTTGCCCTTTATGTATCTTCTCAGTTCCTCCACCTGCATGAAAGAATAAACAAAAGAGTTCCAATTAGTTGATGTACATTTACTGTAATATATATAACATAAGTGTGCATGCTCTGTAATAATGTAGTACTCGAACTGTAACAATGTAGTGCTCGAAATGTAATAGTGTAAGAGTGTAGTGTTGGAACTATAACAGTGTAAAGTGTAGTGCTCGAACTGTAACCGTGTAAGAGTGTAGTGCTCGAGCTGTAATAGTGTAGTGCTCAAACTGTAACAGTGTAGTGCATGAAATGTAACAAATTATTACGTAAACTGTAACAAAAAATGTTAGTAGATAGTGCTCGAATTGTAACAAATGCAAGTCTTGTATATAACACTTGGCACTTACATATTGTGGAATGTCACGACGATCTTTGTTTCTTAATGAATCGTACACGTGGAACTCTTTTTCTTTAGTCTTGATGACCAAAAGAGCCCAATGGTTCGTTCCAACGTGCATGGGGGAGAAGAGGAGGTCGACTTCAGTTGGGGCTCGGTCCAATCTTTTGAAAGAGTAATCGAAATGTTGTTTCTTGCTCTTATCGTCTTTGCTCCCAGATATCCAAAAGTCTTAAAAATGTCCGGGTTCTCTTGATGGGGGAGAAACAAGCAAGTGTTGACGTAGCAGTCAATTATGACCGATTCGCTCTCCCTCGCGAACAATAGATTCTGGATGTCCTTAAATGAGAGGAAATTATCGTATCCTTCCAGAGTGTCACCGAACATCAATTCACTACATATAAGAAAAGTGTACATCTTTGGTAAGAATGAATATGTCATACAGTAATAGACGAACTAATATAATGTAACAGAAAAGTCCAAACTGTAAATAGGAAACACATGTACTGTAACACGTACTCGATAATGATGCACTCATTCAGAAATCGTTCTATCAAAAACTTGTCGTCCACTCCTAATACTTCCCGGGCGACGTAATCTCGTCTCCCCTCTTTCTTACCCATTGGAAGTGTGTCTGTACTCTCTTGAGAGTCAACAAAGATCGGTTCGGAAGTGGACACATTGAATTTCATAGCTTTATGGTACCAATAATTCTCTGGCTGCGATAGAGTAAGTAATAAAAGAATGTTCTGTAAGAGGACTGTAATATTAGTGTAACGGACTCTTAATGTTACTGTTATGTATCATCAAGGTTAGTGTAACAGAAAGTTAAACTTATGTATCTTGTACTGTTAAGGGGAAACCATACCGTATATATCTCTGATTGCCGTCTTTTTCTCGTCCCAACTGTAACTCGTCGGGACAATGAAGATGGGGAAATATGACGTCTCTTCCTCTTTCGTCTTCCTGTTCTCCTCCTCCTCATCCTTTCTCTTCTTCTCTTCCTCCTCTTCTCCGCCTCCTCTGCTTCCTTTCTCTTCTCCTCTTCCTCTGCTCCTACTCCTCCTCCTTCCTCTTCTGCTCCTCTTCCTCTCCGCCGCCTCCTCCTCCTTCCTCTTCCTCTGCTCTTGCTCCTGCTCCTCCTCCATCCTCTTCTGCTCCTCTTCCTCCTCCTCCTTCCTCTTCCTCTGCTCCTACTCCTCCTCCATCCTCTTCTGCTCCTCTTCCTCTGCTCCTACTCCTCCTCCATCCTCTTCTGCTCCTCTTCCTCCTCCTTCCTCTTCCTCTCCGCCTCCTCCTCCTCCACCTCCTTCCTCTTCCTCTGCTCCTGCTCCTCCTCCTTCCTCTTTTGCTCCTCTTCCTCCTCCTTCCTCTTCCTCTCCGCCACCTCCTCCTCCTTCCTCTTCTGCTCCTCCTCCTTCCTCTTCCTCTCCGCCTCCTCCTCCTCCTTCCTCTTCTACTCCTCTTCCTCCTCCTTCCTCTTCTGCTCCTCTTCCTCCTTCCTCTTCTTCGCCTCCTCCTTTCCCTTATTCTCGTCGGCCTCCTCCTTTCGCCCCCTCTTCCTCCGTTCCTTCGGCTCCGATGTCTGCCACTCTGACATTGATCGTCGCGACCTTGTCAAGTGGGTTCTCCTTGCTGTAACTGAGTATATGAAATAGTGTAAATGTCTATGAAGCATGCTGTAAATGTAGAAAACATACACTATAATGGAGTATATGAAATACTGTAACTGTATATGAAATACTGTAACTGTATATGAAGCATACTGTAAATGCATAAAACATACACTGTAACGGAGTATATGAAATAGTGTAAATGTCTATGAAGCATGCTGTAAATGTAGAAAATATACACTGTAACGGAGTATATGACATACTGTAAATGTCTATGAAGCATGATGTAAATGTATAAAACATACACTGTAACAGAGTATATGAAATACTGTAACTGTATATGAAGCATACTGTAAACGCATAAAACATATACTGTAAAACATTACCTCGGTGTTGGGTACTCATCTTTGCTACGCCGTGTGATGGTACTGAAGCTGTAGGGAGCTCCGGTGGCGGTAGGACTAAGATTGCAGATTGTGGCTCTGCGGGTGGATGTTGCCATTGAGGCTGATGCTCAAATTGTTCCTCCAGTCTATGTAGCCTTTGGTCCATTGATTGGAGGATCTTGTTCAGTTGTTGTAAGAGGTCGCTCTGCCTTTCGATGACCTCCCTCTGTTGTTTGGACACTCTTAAAAGCTCCTGAAGAATGCCAACAGCATCCTTATCTGATGGAGGGGTTCGGGAAGTGGTGGATGTGGATGCCATCAATCATCGCGAGATCTTAGGTCGGTCATCGTTCACATTAACCTCCAAATATACCTGAATTAAAGTCATAGGAAGATATCATATACGAAGATAACACAGGTCCAGGGGTAAGTCACACTTACATCAGAGTGTCGCAATCCCTATAGTAGGGCGGATAACTCCTGTCCCTTACCCTGGCAATCCCAACGGAAAAATGGGGGATCTCTTTGGGGATGCTCAAGTTTCAATTTTAACTGGTGCGTCAAAAACCATGCCTACATAATTAACAGATAGATAATGCGTATCAGACAGATACATATGTCATATGTAAAAGAGTACTTTGCGTACTGTAACAGAGTGGTGTATGGTATGTAAAATACTACTTCGGGTACTGTAACAGATATATATGTCATATGTAAAAGAGTACTTCGCGTACTGTAACAGATAGATATCTCATTAACTTGAGATGCGCACTCCTAAATTACAAATCTTGCATAACGGTACAGTACTATGAAAGCGAACATCGCGTATTAAATTGATTCTTGTCTGCAAAGAAAAGATCAAAACTTTTTTTTAAAAAACCATCAGCCGAGAAAGATCGGACACAGGGTAAGAAGAAAGATTACTACTTCGGACGACTTGGAGGCTAGTTTCATCCACTTCCATCTCCATCAACGCTTGTTGCTCTACATCCACCGCAATGCGGCCAATCTCAGCACTCGTAGGAGATCGACGATTTGCCATCGTTAGAGGGGACAGAGAGATCGCTTCGGCTGCAGATGTAACTCAAAGAATGGAAAACTGTAACAGAGAAGAGGGCTGGTGTAGGAATGGCGGTGTAGGTGTATGGGGTTCTGAAAAGTCGCGATATATGCAGGGATGGGCTCGGTGGGCCCGACGGAAAGGTGGTGCACTACAATGATGACCATCGGGCAGCTGAAAATAATCGGTATTCTCGACGATGGGACGTGAAAGCTATCACATTTGTTCTTCTAGCGCTTTCCCGCCATTTATGCTTGCATGATACGCACTCCCGCCAAATAGACCCACAACAACTCATACATGCTATTTACAGACATTGCGCGACAAATTTCCATCACCTTCCTCTGCGACGCAATGGAACAGCTCCCTGCAAGATGTGCATTTGGAGATCAAAGTTTCGTTCTTTTCATAGGGAGGGACATGGAATTGGCGTCCATACATGCCAGGGTTTCCGATAGGTTGGGTATAAGCATGCAGGAGAACATGTTGAAGTATCTTACTCCCATTTGTGGCCACGTTGAACATGTGCTGCTTGACGATGGGGATGTCCAATCTATGTTTGATCTTCATAAGTTTCAAGGAACATCATTCATAAATCTACAAATTCATGCGGTGGACTCTCGTTGCCTCAGTACGCATGCTAGTCGTCAGTCAGGTGATCCTCCACCACATGACAGGTACATACTCCATGCATTCTTCACCAGCATTCATGTCATGCATTCTTCAAAAGGCTTCGTCTTATCCCATGCATCATGTACGTATGTATGTACATTCTTTACAGAAGTACTTCAAACACGCATGGCGCTTCTTTGGAAACCACAGAACCGTCTCACTTACCAGGAAGCAGTCTGGAATTGTTCGACGACCGAGGAAAAGGAGCGGAAGGTGAAGTACCAGTCTTGACGCAATATTGTTTAGGTAGAATACATTCAGTAGGACAAGTCTTCATAAGCAAAGAGCAATTGCAGATGGAACTGACAAATTACGCGATCACACGAGGATTTAATTGAAAATATTTGAAGAACAACTCTGTGTGATTAACTGTACGGTGCTATGTAGATGTTTGCCCATGGCGCCTTCATGTGCCCGTCGTTCGTGAAGGTCTAGAATTTGCAATCAAAAGTCTCAACAACATACACAGCTGTGGGTGTGACATTATGAGCGATGGACATCCTAGGACATCTAAGAAGTGGATTGCAAATGCTATGAAGGGGAAACTAGTTGATAAACCCACTTATAGAGAAAGTGAAATGATGAGAGACATACATCGGGATTACGGTATCTCCATCCCTTATCATCAGGTATGCCATGATTTTAATTCTAACACATCACGACCTCTACTGTAACTCATACAACGATAACTGTAAGTTTCTGACCCTTGTATTGTAACAACTATAGTCATATACTATAATGGTTCGTATTGTAACAACTGTAATCATTACAATGTATACTATAACAATCTGTGTAGGCCACTGTAAGGTAGAAGGACTAGTACTGTAACAATCTAACATACCATGTATCATCATATCAATAGGCATGGTGGGGCAAAGAAGTTGCTGTCAGTTCTCTATACGGAGATTTCAGAACAAGCTATCATATGTTGAACTGGTACAGCGAACGTGCATTACAGTCAAACCCTGGATCGATTTTGTCTCTAGAAGTGGACCCGAAGACACAACGTTTCAAACGCTTTTTCATATGTTTCCAGGCATCTGCATATGGGTTCGAAGTTGGTTTCCGACCTATTCTCTTTTTGGACGGAACTCATATCAAACAGCATAGAGTACAAGGGGTTATACTTGCAGCAAGTGCCTTAAATGGTAACAATGAGCTATTCACTATAGCGTACTCCATCGCAGATTCGGAAACATATGACAACTGGGTCTGGTTTCTACAAAATTTGAAAAAGGCATTACTCTCAGATAGAAGGATCGCCTTCCTATTAGACAGGGGGAAAGGTCTGAAGGAAGCGATTCCTGACATATTTCCAAATGATCATCACAGCTACTATTTCCAGAACATCATGCAGAACTTCAATGACTAATGTGCAGGGAAATATGTCACCCCTTTCAATAAATTACTTAGAAAAATTCTCCAGCACATTGCCTATGTTGTTACTGAACAAGAGTACCAAGACGCAATGCTGGTAACGGAGCTTAATTCTGCTGATGCCAAAGAATGGGTGCGTCGAAATGATGTCGACCACTGGTCCCATGCTCGTTTCCCGGGACAAAGGTTCGCCTCTTCAAATACACAAGCGATATGTTCTATTACATTCCGTCATTTATGTTCTTACAGTTGGGAGTTGCATGTCTTATAGGAACAGATATAAGCTATTACAGTACGCATTATCTTACAGTTACAGATATAAGGTATTACAGAACGTGTTAAATATGGTTACAGTATGTAGTGGATACGTGTTACAAATATATGATGTTAACCTAATTTACATTGTCTAACAAGTTTGGCAAGTTATACTCTAATTTGGCAGAGTCATTCAACAATTGGATACATGATGCGCGAAGTCTACTAATACTACATATGGTTGACAAAATTAGAGTTCAAATGATGGAAATGGCTGTAAAAAGGAAAATTGATGCAGCCTTGTGGGATACACCATACTGTCCCAAAGTACAAAAAATCATCGAAAAAAACCTTCAAGAAAGGAGAAGCTTAGCAATCTGTCATTCACACGGAATCAAATTTGAGGTTATTGAAAGTATGAAGACGTACGTCGTAGACCTCCATCTACAAACATGCTCATGTGGACACTGACAACTTGTCAAGATTCCTTGCAAGCATGCATGCGCAGCAATTGACAGTAACAAGGAGGCCATTTCTCAATATGTTTCAGCATTTTACAGCATAGAAGTGTACATGGCTGCATACGAAAGAAACATTCAACCTATCCCAACATTTGACATGCCGGATCCGCCTCAACCATCAGATGTTCTCATCAAGCCACCAACAACAAAAAGGTTGCTAGGAAGACCGAGAAAGAGGAGAATACATTCAAGAGGAGAAGTAGATCATGTGTATATTTGTTCAAGGTGCAAACAAATAGGTCACAACCGAAGAACTTGTAGCAACCCACCCCACAATCCAGAATGAATTTAAATCTTCTATATTTGTTACAACAGAAGATCGTGCACTGTCTACTAACATTTTCTGTTACAGTATACGTAATAATCTGTTACAGTTCATGCACTACACTGTTACAGTTTCAGCACTACACTCTTACAGTTCGAGCACTACACTCTTATACGGTTACAGTTCGAGCACTACACTGTTACAGTTCGAGCACTACGTTGTTACAGTTTGAGCACTACACTTTACACTGTTACAGTTCTAGTACTACACTGTTACAGTTTGAGCACTACATTGTTACAGTTTTAGAACCACACAAACTGTTACAGTTCGAGCACCACACACTTAAACTGTTACAGTTGCACTGAGAAATGCTATCGTGCGGCAGGGTCTTTTAATACGGCCCTGCCGTAACATAGCACGGATCGATCTGCACTAATACGACAATGATGATACGGCAGGGCCGTATCCAATGGCCCTGCCGTATCATAGCATTACTCACTCTTACGGTTCGAGCACTACACTCTTACACTGTTACAGTTCGAGCACTACACTCTTAGCACATTATAGTTCGAGCACTACAGTGTTACAGTTAGAGTACTACACTATTACAGTTTGAGCACTGCACTGTTACAATTCGAGCACTACAGTGTTACAGTTCGAGCACTACACTTACGGTTCGAGCACTACATTGTTACAGTTCGAGCACTACACTGTTACAATTCGAGCACCACACTCTTACACTATTATAGTTGGAGCGCTACACTCTTACGGTTCGAGCACTACCCTCTAACCTACACTATTACAGTATACATTATAACCTGTTACAATATTTAGTTATTTTGATTATAGTATAGATAATAGCATGTTACAGTATGTTATTGTTAACATATTGAGTTTGCATGATAGAGAGCACATACAAGCACACAGAAGAGTGCATAAAACGAAAATATATGCATAAACAAGTCATGTTACAATAACTCTCTAAACTCTGTAACTCGACCAGTCAGTGGAGGAGGGAGGGGAGGAGGCGGAACGGGCAGGGGAGGGAGGGGAGGAACAGATGTGTTCTGCCCTAGGGCCGATATCAGGGAGGATGTTGGTGAGGCCCTTGTCGCCGTACAGCCGGGAGGCTTTGTGTAAAGCCATCTTCCAGCCGATGTAAAAACCGTCCCAGTAGTCGGGGCTGAAGGTCAGTGGGGGAGCCGGAGGCGACGGTGGCACCGGTGACGCAGGTGCCTTGCCATCCCTCTGAGGAGCACGGTTAGATGAAGACATCTGCAAATATAGAGGAAGAAGACGAGTAAGAAATAGGAGGAAGAAGACTCAGAGAAGCTTGTGAAGGATAAGTATGAGGCCCTGGGTTCCTTTATAGTTGTGAAGAACGGTTCACGGGCCTTCGAAAGGACCTGTGTAAGTGATGTCAATGGTTGCTGTAATTGTGCTCGGCACGCTATGTAAGAGCAACTTCCCATCGGTCAGAGTTCACGGCCCTTCGAAAGGATAGAGACGTCAGTGTCAAGGCCGACGTGGGATTCGAAAGGACGGAAGGGTAAGACGGGAATGAGAAAAAGAGATGGATGCAAAAGAGACGGAACTCGTGAGTCGAGGGTCGTAAATGATGATGTCGGAAAGTAGGAACTGTAAATTAAACCGGGCGAAAAGTAAGGACTTTACGTCTACCAGTATTCTGACAGGGATGAGGAAAAAAAGTACCACCCTCTGATAGGGACCCCCAATTAATTTTCCCTTTATTTAAGATAAATTAATTAATATTTTTAATTATAATATAAAAGATCTTATTATAACAGAACTTAATATATATTGAAACATAATATTTATTGTAATAAACTACAGTTCTGTAAAGAATTAAAAATAAATTAAATATTAATATTTTTATTAATTTACCTATTTATTTATTTATTTCGGTGAAAAATTAAATGTGCAATTTAATCCATATAATCTAACTTTAGGTTTGGAAGGGGAATGAGAAAATGTCGGTTTGGACCTTTTGATTAAATGAAGGTGCCATGGATGATCGTCTACCAGAGTCCTCTAAACGCAGGGTATTGTGCTCTTCAAGAAATATTGTGACATCTTTGTTAGGGCTTTCAAAAATTGATGTTGTTATGATATATAATATGTGAATGATGTATGATTGGACATATCAGATCGAATCAGATCAATAAGTTCGCACTATCGTAGTATTGGGGTCTTACGGTCTCAGACAAAGTTGACTTAATAAGGCTTTTATTTATTTATTATTAAAATTTAAATATGAGTCGAATCACATTAATATACTTCAATTTATATCAATATCTAAAGAATTTGAACTCATCTGATTTATTGGTCTGACCAACCTTGGTATAACACCCCTCTTTATATTGGAACGTTTATCTAGGAATAAGCAATCTTTGTATAGAGCTTATCTTTATTTATTCTCTCTTTTTATTAGTGGATTTTCTGTATCAAGAGTGATAATTTTACAAAGTGAGATAAAATTATCATAAGACTGTCTGGATAGACGGTGATACGGGTCTTCCCAAGCCGACGTATGTTCTCAGAGCTGGCACCCAGTCCGACCATGGACATCGGTTGCTCAGATTATCCGACCTGTGGACATCCAACCGTAATAAGGCAAGGGAGTCGTCCGCGGTAGAAGCCTGGTCGGCACCGGATTTAGAGGTGAGATTCTCGAAAAATGTCCCGTTGGTCCACGTGATGTCCGCGAACCACGTCCTCCTGCCTTCTTAGGCACGGCAATCATGGGCATAGATAGGCAACCCCAATCATCTCGTTGACTATCTCTGGCGCGGGCTCCATAAACGGAAGTTATCAAGGGTTACAGTTGTCAGAGGAAGATCCTAACCCTATAAAAGATGCTTAAACGTTCTATCACAAGGTGCGCTTCTTCTAGCACCAAAACTTTTTTACTTCGACCTCCCGAATTGACTTGATCGTCAGAGTCTCTACCCACAGAGGAGCCTCAGTGGATTTACAGGTCGGAGCTCGGTCTCGCCAACCTCGTCGTGGAGCCACCATCCTTTGAGTCCCCCGGCTCGGTCTGGGCCGACCTCACTTGCTCTAGCAGCAACATTTGGCATCGTCTGTAGGAAGCTTGTACGAAAAGCTTCTCTTCATGGAACCCAAGGGAAAGGTGGTATCCCATTCATCCGGCGATGAGGTCGCCCCCACTACCGTCGTTGAAGAAGTCGCCGGAGGAGGTTCCGACACTGGAGAGCAAGACTCAACCACGTCCTCACACCTCGACCGCGTCGAGCAGATGCTCGTCAGCCTCCAGCAAGTACTGATTCAGATGGAGCAAAATCTGCAAGCACCACCGGCCCAGGGAGAGGAAATTGTTCATCTAGTCGACCCAGCTACGGATGTTCCAGGAGATGCCGGGGTGACCGGCCCCCAAGCGGTACCTCCGGCGATGTGGGCTAGCCATGTCGAAATCCAGAGGGCGGTGCCTGTGGTTTCAACGCCAGTCCCACCGTAGGTCGTCACACATCATGTGGCCCCTGCAGTGGCAGTAGAGCACGGAATAGTGAGGACCGAGGTTGTCGACCACTTCTCAGCCGAATCTACATTGGCCTCAGCAAGTGTGCTGCCTATAGATCCTCGGTGGAAGAACGACCTACAAGAGATGAATCGGAAGATAGAAGCCTTACAGGGCGGCACTCGTGCCCCATCGGTGGCGACGCTCTTGACCACCTCGCCATTCGTCTAGGAAATAACCTCGGCGCCCGTCCCAGCGAAGTTGCAGCTCCCCAAGTTCCGGCGTTACAATGGGACGACCAACCCAGTGCATCACCTCGACCACTTCCAGGGGCAGGTCGAGATGGTAAATATCACTGATGCTTTGAAGTGTCGTGCTTTCATGTGTACTTTGGACGACGCAGCATTGCAGTGGTTCAAAGCACTCCCCTCTCGATCGATTGTCAACTTCCCCGACCTGGTGCAATGCTTCTTAGACCACTTTTACAACACGGTGCAACATTTCTTGTGCACCGACGACCTGTGGCTCATCGCATAGAAGGAGGGTGAGCTATTCCGTGACTACGCCAAGAGGTTTCAACTTGAAGTCATGAAGGTGGTGGATCTAGACTTGAGGACGGCCGTCAACATCCTGACGAGGGTTTTCTCCAACGCGTTGTTCGTGACCTCCATCGCCAAGAAGCCATCTGTGAGTCTCTCCAACCTCCTCTCTAGAATGCAGAAGTCTGTGAGGCTGGAGTCTACCCTCGGCGCTGCCGGAAGGCTCGGGCGCTCGTCCGAGCAAGGGGCCACCAGTGCGGAACCGACCCAGAAGAAGTCGAGAAGAAAAGAGCCATCGTACGGAGAAAGGCGACGTGACTTAGATCGTCGCCTAGACTCAAATCGCCGCCCAGATGAGTCTCGACAGGTCAGGGACATCCCACGCTTCGGGAGATTACCTTCCGAGATCCTCCCCATCATCAAAAAGCTACCGGAATTTCGGCGCCCTAAGTCGATGATGAGGCCGCTGTCCGGACATGGAGCTAGCCTATACTGCGAGTACCATAAGGAGTTCGGGCACCTCACCGAGCAATGCCGAAGTCTCAAGATGGAGATCTCGGAGATGCTGCGATGAGGAATCATTGGGAAAGATGTCGTGGATGGGAGGCCAAAGGCGCGCACCCCGGAGGACGAGCGTGGAACGAACAAAGGCAAGGGGGCTGTCCTGGTTCTTGTAGGCGGCTCGGCTAGTGGGGACGATAGCGGGAGGAAGCGAAAGGCGTACGCATCGGAAGCAAACCTCGGCTCGAGCAGACCGGTGCCGGGGGCCTGGGGAGTCATCACCTTTTCCGAGGAAGATGTGGTCGGCCTGAGTCTCCCCCATGATGATGCGTTGGTAATCCATGCCGACGTCGATGGGTATGATGTACATCGCATCCTTGTTGATAATGGAGCTGCCCCTGACGTCCTTTTTTATGACTGTTTTGCGAAAATGACCAATCTGAGCACCGAGCTCAAACTGGTCACTACTCCCCTCTTTGGGTTCAGCGGGATGCACGTGAATGCCGAGGGATCAATCAAGTTAAAAGTAACACTAGGCACCCGACCACGTCATGTAACGGTTGAGGTCGACTTTCTTGTTGTGAAAGTGAAGTCGGCCTACATTGCGATTTTTGGTCGGGGCCTGTTAGGGAAATTGGGAGGAGTCCCCTCTACGTATCATCAAAAGTTGAAATTCTCGACCCCTGGCGGGATAGGCGAGGTCGTGGGTAACCAGACCGAAGCCCGGCGATGTTATGTTAACTCTATCAAAGCAAAGGAGCCGATGATTCCAGAGTACAGGCCTGTTCTTGAGAGTGCAGAGAGGCATGAGCCAGCCGAGCAAACAAAACAAATAGAAGTAGAAAAGAGAGCCCTAGTAGTCGGTGTCGAGCTCAAGGAGATATAGGTAGAAATAGTTGATTTCCTCAGAAGAAGTGGCGATGCCTTCGCCTGGTCGGAAGACGACCTACTAGGGATTGACCCGGAGGTTATTCAGCACCACTTGAACGTGGATCTCGAGGTCCGACCAGTGCGAGAGAAGAAGTGACCATTGTCGGCCGAACGACAGGAGGCGGTGGACAGCAACTTGGTGAAGTACCTTCACGTTGGAACAGTCCAAGATGCCTTCTACCCCGAGTGGGTCACGAATGTCGTCCTCGTGCGGAAGGCGAATGGGAAATGGCGCATGTGCGTGGACTTCACCGACCTGAACAAAGCATGCTCGAAGGATAGCTTCCCACTCCCTCGCATCGATCAGCTCGTCGACTCTACCACAGGACACGAGCTCCTAAGCTTCCTCAACGCCTACTCAAGGTACCACCAGATCAGAATGGCGCCCGAAGATGAGGAGAAGACATCCTTTACCACAGAGAAAGGTTGTATTGTTTTACTCGAATGCCGTTTGGATTGAAGAATTCAAGGGCGACATACCAGAGGCTTGTCAACATGATGTTCGAGGAACAAATCGAAAAAATGATGGAAATCTACATCGACGACATGCTGGTGAAAAGTCGAAGTGCCGAGGACCACATTCGAGACCTGGCCGGGCGTTTGATGTACTACGATGGTATGGGATGAAGCTGAACCCCGAGAATTGCGTCTACGTCATACGAGCTAGAAAGTTCCTCGGCTACCTTGTTTCAGGTCAAGGAATCGACGTCAACCCCGACAAAGTGTGGGCAATCATCGACATGACGGCCCTGAGAACGGTTAAGGAAGTGCAAAGGCTCAACGACAGGGTAACTACCCTCAGTAGGTTCATGTCGAGGTCGACGGAGCGTTGCAGACCTTTCTTCAAGGTGCTAAGGAAGGGGTGGTTCGAGTAGACCGATGAGTGCCAGAGGGCCTTCGACGAGCTGAAGGCGTATCTGGCCCATGTACCTACGCTTAGCAAGCTAGTGGTCAGGGAGGAGCTGCTATTATACCTTTCTACAACCACTTACTCAATCAGCTCGGTGCTCGTGCGGGAGGAGGACCAGAATAACCTCCCAGTATATTATACAAGTAAAGCTTTGTGAGGGGCCGAGCAGCGTTATTTCGACCTGGAGAAGCTAAGATACACACTGGTGATGGCCGCATGGCAAGTCAGTCCCTATTTCCAGGCACACAAAGTTGTCGTCCTCACCGACGTTCCCCTCAGGCAAGTTCTCTGCCGTCCCGAGGCCTCGGGAAGGTTGGCAAAGTGGGCTATTGAGCTCGGGGAATTCGACATTACGTACAGGCCTCGGGTCGCCATCAAGGCCCAGGCCCTCACTGACTTCATCTCAGAAGGAACGGCAAGGAGGCCCAAAGAAGAAGAAACTGACGTCGGAGGATGGAAAGTCTTCGTGGACGGAGCGTCCAACTCGCAAGGCTGTGGGGCAGGGGTCGTCCTTCACTCTCCCGACGACCTCGTCTTAAGGTACGCAATTCGTTTCGATTTCAATGCTTCTAATAATGTGGCCGAATACGAGGCGGTGATCTCAGGGCTCAAGATTGCTAGATCGCTCGGAGCAATGAAAATCCTCATCTATAGCGACTCCCAGTTAGTTGTTAGCCAAGTCTCACAGGAGTTCGAAGCGAGGGAAGCTAAGCTCGCGTCATACATGGCCGAGGTTCAAAGGCTAATGGAGGAGTTCGAGTCGGCCGAGCTGCAAAAGATCCTGAGGGCTGAGAACTCCCAGGCAGACACTCTATCCAAATACGCGTCGTCCTCGGAGGACTCGGAGTCCTCTGTGTTAGTAGAAGAGCTCCGTGAGCCCTCTGTAGGATCCACGGAAGTCTTGTGTACCGAGACTGAGCCTATGTGGATGACCCCGCTTGTGGAGTTCATCAGAAGCAGGATGCTGCTAGAAGACCGAGAAGAAGCAGTGAAGACGAGAAGGCGAGCAATGAGATTCTTCCTAATCGACGACGACTTGTACCGGAGAGGGTTCACCTATCCACACCTCCGTTGTGCGAACCCAAGTCGATCTGAGGAGATCGTCAGTGAGGTGCACGAAGGGACATGCTGAAGTCATGTAGGGCCCCGGTCCCTTGTTCGAAGACAGGGTTATTGGTGGCCGACCATGTTGAGAGATGTCGAGGGCTATGTAAAGGGTTGTCGCCAATGTCAGCTCTTCGACAGGATTGACCGACAACCACCCTCGAAGCTTACGCCAATCACTGCCCCGTGGCCATTCGCCCAGTGGGGAATGGACATTATCGGATCGTTCCCTCCGGCATCGGGTCAGCATAAGTTCATCATCGTCGGGGTCGACTACTTCACCAAGTGGGTCGAGGCTGAGCCATTATCAAAGATTACCGACGCTAATGCCTGGGGTTTCATTTGGAAAAATATTATATGTAGGTTCGGCGACCATGTTGAGAGATGCCGAGGGCTATGTAAAGGGTTGTCGCCAATGTCAGCTCTTCGATAGGATTGACCGACAACCACCCTCTATGCTTACGCCAATCACTGCCCCGTGGCCATTCGCCCAGTGGGGAATGGACATTCTCGGATCGTTCCCTTCGGCATCGGGTCAGCGGAAGTTCATCATCGTCGGGGTCGACTACTTCACCAAGTGGGTCGAGGCCGAGCCATTATCAAAGATTACCGACTCTAATGCCTGGGGTTTCATTTGGAAAAATCTTATACGTAGGTTCGGCCTACCCCGAACAATCATCACCGACAACGGCAAGCAATTTGACAACGTCAGGTTCCACCGCAATTGCGAAAGGCTCAGAGTTGATCATCGGTTCTCCTCGGTCTCTCATCCTCAGTCGAATGGGCAAGCCGAGGTGACTCATCGGACCCTCTTCGATGGATTAAAGAAAAGGCTGGACGATCACAAGGGCTGATGGGCCGACGAGCTACCCCATGTATTATGGGCCTATCGGACGACACCCCGAGAGGCCACTCGAGAATCTCCCTTCGCACTCGCCTTTGGGGTAGATGTCGTGACTCCTGTGGAGATGCTCGTACCATTCGTAAGAGTCCTAGGCTTCGAGCGCGAGAACAATGATCGTTCGCTGCGCACCGAGCTGGACCTTATTGAGGAGCGATGAAGCAATGCGGTGGCGAGGATTGAAACTTACCAGCGCAGGGTGAAGAGGAGTTTCGATGCAAGTATCAGGCCTCGGCGCTTCAGCGCAAGAAGCCTCGTCCTGCGAAAGCTCGCTATCTTCAATCCAAACTCAGCAGGTGGAAAGCTCACTGCTAATTAGGAAGGCCCGTATCGGGTCATCGAAGACCTCGGTCATGGAGCTTATCGGCTTGCCGATCTAAACAGGTCGGCCATTCTGAGAACCTGGAATGCCGAGCACCTCCGATGTTATTATCCTTGAAACACGTAAACGAGGTCGCTTCGACACTCTATTTATAAATGAGGTCGCTTTGGCACTCTATTTGTAAACGAGGTCGCTTCGACACTCTATTTGTAAACGAGGTCGCTTCGACACTCTATTCGTAAACGAGGTCGCTTCGACACTCTATTTGTGTTATCGAGAATGAGGTCACTTCGGCACTCTATTTCCTTCATCATATAAACGAGGTCGCTTTGGCACTCTTTGCGTTATTATGAGAACGAGGTCGCTTTGGCACTCTTTGCGTTATCGTATAAACGAGGTCGCTTCAGCACTCTATTTACTTTATCGTACAAACGAGGTCCCTTCGGCACTCTATTTACTTTATCATATAAACAAGGTCACTTCAGCACTCTTCCTAAATGAGGTTGATCCGACACACAGGCGACAAGCCAAAATAACGAGCTAGGGAATTGAGGAAGCTTTGATAGGAAAAAGTGAAATAACATTTTTTCTCGGCGACAAGCCCGAGAAGCACAAAAAGAGTACATATCCTCGACTGCGCCGACCTATGCAGTCTGAGGGGGAATCGACGAATCCTTGGCCACAACGTTGTCATTAGCCTCGGTGATGGTCCTGTCGGAAGCAGCAGACAATGCTTCATCCACAACTGCAGCCACTTCTCCGTCGTCCGCTCTGCCGCTTTCTTCACCTCGGGCTGGAAGAGCGGCCTCGGACAGATCGAGGTCGGGACATAACTCCCTTACTCGATCAAGTCAGGAATTATAGCCTTCTCAAAAAAGGCCGGCGACTTCTTCCTAGAGCTCGTCAGACACGCGATATTCCTCTATCGCCTTCTCACACTCGTTGGCCACGAGCTACGCGATCTGCTCCTTGGTCCTCTTGTGGGCCCGGATTTCTTCAATAAGCACTTCCTTTTCAGCCTGGAGCGCAATCTTCTCGGCCCGAAGGGCAGCACGGAGCTCATCCTCGGTCTTCTTCGCCAGCTCCACCTCCTTCACTCGAGGGGCCTTCTCGGCAACCAGTCCCTTGTTGGCCTCGTCCAGCCGCTTCTCATCCGATAGCCTCGTCCAGCTGCTTCTCATCCGATAGCCTCGTCGCCTGTACTCGGTGGAGAAAATCCTCGAACGAGGACATTTGGCAGAGCATCGATGAGTAGAAATCTTCAATAAGTTGGCGCGGCCTCTTGGTCAGGGCGTTTTCTTTTGCCTCGACGGGGAGAGACTGGCGCCCCCAGTCTGTTGGACTCATGATTTGCTTATGGGGCTGGGTTGACTCCGAGGGAGTAGCGGATGAAGACGTTGGCTGGCGCTGAGGGCGCTTCGTAGTTCTTTCCTCCCGATGATGGGCTTGAGGGGTGGGAGCTACCCCATGCTCGGGGACCTCTTCTGCGACGTTGGCGCATTGATCCTCTTCCGGGGAGGGAGCACGCTTCTCCGGGTGAGAAGCAACCTTCTTGCTTCTCGAAAACACCTTGTCGCACGCCAGCTCAGAGAGAGAAGGGCCCTTCCATACCTTCGATGGCGAGATCTCCTTGTCGGCCATTGCTGTTGAGAAAGGAACCATCAGACTAAAGAACTAGTCGAACAAATAAAAGTCCGATGGGGGTATGATGACCTTGAGTAGCCTCAGTAATTAGCTTGAACATCTTCTCAGATGGCTCGAAAAGGTCGGGCGGCTCCACTGCCTGCAGAGATTCAAATTCTGAAAGCTCAGAGGCATTGAGCTTCGACGATCCAAGAGCCTTGTCTCGGATATTGATGGCCGACCAAGAGATCGGGATAGGCCATCCCGAGCTTCTATGAATAAAGACAAAGTTCCTCTTCCAATTATGGATAGAGGATGGCATCCGGCCGAGAATCTACTGACCAGATCGGGCGGCAAAATAGAGCCAGTCACTGAAGGCCTTGACGGAAAAATAATAGAATAAGAGGTGCATGGTCGGAAGAACCTCGGCCATGGCATATACTACTAAGAAACCGACAACCGACCTCCAAGAGTTGGGGGTCAGCTGCGAGGGTGCGATCCCTAACTTGAGAAGTAGAAAAATGGTGAAAGGATAGAGTGGGAACCGAAGGCCGACTCGGACCACCTCGGAATAAATACAGACCCCCCCCCCCCTCTACAGTGTAGTGCGCTCGGAGTTGTCTGTTGGAGTAGATGATAGCGTCGATGGGGAGGACCATTCCCAGGTGGGTCTCTAACCAATGGAATGCGTCTCGGTCGAACTCACACCTGGCGTCGGCCATGGTGTCGGCCTGTCGATGCTAGCCTGACATGTGAGCTGAAGGCATCCGGGGAACATATGTCCCAGGGCTAACCTCCAAAACGAAGGCGTCGTCAACGGGCCCCGACACGAGGGTATCAGGGTAGGAATCCCTACTAGGGGTCCTGTCGGAACTGGAAGACGAGGACGAGGAAGATGACGAGGAGGAAGAGCCCTCAGAAGGAGAACCATCTAGGACATTCGCCATCTGATGAGGTCCAGAAGAGAGAGAAGGAGAAAGGCTCATTTCTTACCTCGGAAGGAAGCAAGCAGAGAACGAGCAGACGAGGTACTCAGATCGTCGTCGAAGGTCGTCGGATCGTTGGCAGATCGTCAGCTGGTCGCTTGGGTGATGCTCGCGTGAAGAGGTAAGGGTGCCTTTTGAACAGCAACCCCCGCTATTTATAAGTCCAGGGGGGTCAGTTTGATCGGACGACCGAAAGGATATCACAGCTCATCTGCGATCACGATCTCGCCACGTGTCGAAAGACAAGCGGTCGGAAGGAGATCACCGGGATCCATAACGTGCACGACCGTCGAGGATAGACATCATTTGGTAGGGAAGTCGAGGCGACGATATCACCCCTGGTGTAACCGTACCACAATAATGGCATGCAGGTACGACGCGTAACAGTGCTGCGCTGGCGTTATTAAACCTCGCGCGACAGGGCAACGCTAGCATCATGGGGATACGGTCGGATTCGACAAACACCATATGGGGATACAATCAGATTCGATAAACACCATCAAAAGCAATGTCAAATCATCTAGGATACCTGCAAAACCGTGGGAGACCACGTGGCAAAATGGCGACGTGATAGAACAGCTTCACCTCGGGGCAAATGTTCGTCCCGATGTGAACCTGGGGGGCCAGTGATACGGGTCGTCCCACGCCGACGTATGTTCTCAGAGCTGGCACCCAGTCCGACCATGGACATCGGTTGCTCGGATTATCCGACCTGTGGACATCCAGCCGTAATAAGGCAAGGGAGTCGTCCGCGGTAGAAGCCTAGTC
Source organism: Colocasia esculenta (assembly GCA_014218235.1). NCBI lineage: Eukaryota > Viridiplantae > Streptophyta > Magnoliopsida > Alismatales > Araceae > Colocasia > Colocasia esculenta. Next base: position 6,040,641 of record CM024766.1, on the reverse strand, counting down.
GGCACCAGATTCAGAGGCGAGATTCTCAGAAAACGTTCTGTTGGTCCACGCGATGTCCGCGAGCCACGTCTTCCTGCCTTCTTAGGCACGACAATCACAGACATAGATAGGCAACCCCAATCATCTCTCTGGCTATCTCTGGCGCGGGCTCCATAAACGGAAGTTATGAAGGGTTATAGTTGTCAGAGGAAGATCCTAACCCTATAAAAGATGCTTAAACGTTCTATCACAAGGTACGCTTCTTCTAGCACCAAAACTCTTTTACTCCGACCTCCCGAATTGACTTGATCGTCGAAGTCTCTACCCACCGAGGAGCCTCAGTGGATTTACAGGTCGGAGCTCGGTCTCGCCGACCTCGTCGCGGCGCCACCATCCTTTGGGTTCCCCGGCTCGGTCTGGGCCGACCTCACTTGCTCTAGCAGCAACAGACGGTATAAGACTGTCTTATTGAAACTAATATTCGAATTTACAAGTGCGTAATGTAGTATACAAAATATGCATTTTTTATAGCACTACTTATCAAATAAAAAAGGTGTCTACTTTTATAAGTATATTGCAGTTCAGAGCAAATCGAAGTTGCTAAAACATATAAATATTGAAAAATAAGAGGTACGTTAACTGCCAATAACTCCATATTTCATTAACTTGAGCTTCATTATTTTTTTAACAATTTTCTAATAATCATTTCAAATATTTGATTAAGGCTCTTTCCGAAACCTTTCTTTAGTTTCCTCAAAATATGTCATTTTAGTATGATATTATTAGAAAACCTATATAATAATCGGACCCATTTGCATTCCTAATTCGCATATGGTAGACATTAGCCATCATAATTCTTTCTGAAGAGACTAGACACTGCACCAAATTGGATTTTTAGTGGCAATTTTATTAGCAGCTAACTTTATATTTGCTACTAATTAACAGTATGTCTTACAAAATCGCTGCTAAAAAAAGTTACTCAAGAGCTCTAGTGACTATTAAATTTAATAGTGACACAGGGAGTTCCCACTGGTAGGCTAGAGTCTCGGCTCAGCCGACCTCCTAGAGTACCTAGGTCGATGTCCTGATGTGGCTTGAACCAGATCTTGCCATCGTCTAGGCCGACGACTTAGGTCGGCTAGATCAACCTTTGTACACTCCTTGGGTCGACAACCGCAGCTCGGCCAAAGATGAGACTTACCCAGCTAGGCTATAGCCAATGTGGATCTCAATGTGTCTGCGGAATTCTCGGGAACGTGGTTTGCATAACGACTGGAGCATTAACCGACGAGGTAATGACCGAGGATCGCACGACCAATAATTGCAGCCATTAAGACCACGATATACGATCTGGTATGGCAGTTACGACCATGATCTGACGATAATCACAGAAATCCACTGTGAGATTCGCGGGGTCGCCCAACTATTCCAAAGGTAACCTGACGTTATAAAAGAGCCGGACACTCTACAGACGCAGGTATGTTGTTTATCTTATCTGGCTAGGCCATTCTGCTCAGCTAGCTATTGACTTGAGCATCAGAGTGTCTCCCCTCTGAAATCCCTTGGTGGGCTGTGCAAGTTCTCGGACGTTGGGACATGGATCACTCATCTCCAGATCTCTCACCTAAGCTTTCCACTCCTCAAAAAGAAGCTCGGGGCAAGCGACTCTGGTCGGCTTGGCCTCCTTTGAAAAGCTCAGAGCAAAGCATCCTAGGTGGGCTAAGTGGGACTCTTCTCGCCTCCTTAGTTTGAGCCAACCTCGGAGTTACTTACTGCAACATTTGGTGCCGTCTATGGGAAATGCTACTAAAAGTTAGTATGGCTTCCTTTTCTCTTTTGATCGATATCAAACCTCATGAAAGCAGGCATGAGCGATGAGTCCCAGAGGCTATCCCTGGCCTACATGGAGGCTTGTCAGGAACATGGGTCATAGAGCTCAGAAGACAGCATGAGGAGGCTGCTTTGGCGATCTTGGCTGCCCTGACCTCATGAGCGAATAGAGAACGTGTGACGGAATGCCTTACTTAAGCCCATTAAATCGATAACAAGTTTAATAAGGATCCGCCTCCCGCGAACGGGCCGAAGCCTCGCAAGGGATACCAAACCACAGTCTGTGTAAACACAAAGGAACACACCATATTTTATATATATTTCACAAGTTACATAGCCATATTTCCACAAAAACTGAAAGGAAGTACAAGAGCCTGGGGCATATCCCGAGGTACAACTGAAGAAAGTAGCAAACTAGCTACACTACACTGCTGGAGTTGCTACTACACAGCTGGAGGTACCGACCCTGCACCGCTACGGCGTGGCTCCGAACTGGATGACGGTCGTGAAACGTCCTCCTCGCTCTCACCTGTGGGGGTAGGGGTGAGCCTCGCTGGTCACTGGCTCAGTAGGGAACTCCCCCAACACCGAGCAAAACCAAAACACAGGTACGAAAGCAGTAAATAATACCGACAATTTATAGAACAACTAAACATGATATTAAAGCTGTAAAAGTACTCACCGTCTGCCGACTACGAGAAACAACTGTAATAATTAAATGGAAACCCAGTACAGGTGTACAAGCTAAAGTAGAGACAGCCAAACACGAGTCACGTGAACTAGTTCGCGACACTAGAGACTGACTCGGACAAGCTAACACAGGTCTACCTCTCAGTCTCGCAGCCACGGACGAAAGGTCCAGCTGCCGCTCCACATGAAAAGGTCAAGTAACTGTGGAGACCAACTAAACACCACCACCTGCGGACCACACGGTCATAGGCCCATGCCTGACACCTCTAGAGATCCTGGCCCGGAACTCTCTAGAGTGAGGCACTGGAAAAGGACTAGCTGGGGTCCAGTATGTAGTGTCCGTACCCCCAACTACGAGAGCGCTACAAGTGACTAAGGACAAACACAAGTGTCACTGTCCCACTGTCGTCTTTCCCTCAGCCGGACGTGCAACTCAAACACAAGAGTGAGGGTGTCCAGGTCAGACGACACAGACCTCGACGGTACAACACAAGTACTGGGACAAAGCCCCGAGCTAACAGCCTGGCTTACAAAGAACTTGGGACACCCAACTGGAGAGGTAACCACGATAGGCGTCGCACTACTTGCCACGTACACAAAACCACGTGCACGTCACACACAAACCACGTGAAGACTCACGTAAACCTCGTACACCGATAGTTCACCACACGTGAACACCACGTAAACTCGTAAGAAACTAGCTAACTACATACCTTGTATGCTAGCTACACAATCTCATGCACCGAGTGCACCATAGGTGCCAACGCACCACTTATTATTGCTGAATACTAAATATGCAATATTTAAATAGTAGCATGCTAGCGTCCACATCGATTGCCGCTAAGGGTGAGTAAACGACAAGGTATCTAGCCGTTAATCTCCCAACTGAAGAACCTGGCGTCAAACGATGTTGACGCCAATCTCCTCGGCTACCAGTTCTCACAGAAACCCTAGGCCGATTCCACAATATCCTCGGCCCTAAAACCAACGGGAAAATGCGAGGAAACACTTCCTCTAACATGCATGAATCCTATTCAATTCGAAATAACAAGTTTCCGTCGTTAAATTGCTCAAACCACCCATGTACCCCGCATGGATACCATTACCCGAAAACACAATTATCATGCAGATTCATGCTTTCTAATTGCATTATCGCAACCTATAGGAACTAAAGGGATCGTTCCCTACCTCAATACGTGCTTAAACTTCTTAAATTCTCCCGATTCACACCGAACCCTCCGTGAGCTCCTACGACAATTGCACCACGCTCCGGCGTTTCCTTGGCCGATTCGTCACCGTCTCGCGTTCCACGATCCTCCAACCACTCTCCTGCGACTGTTGGAAGCTTTAGGGATACGGGGGCGTGAAGCTTGGGCAAGGGAGAGGAAGAATGGAATGAGGAAACTGTCCTCGGGCAGACCTATATTCTGCAGGTTGCACAGGTTGGCGTCAATCCCTATGCCGTTTAGGACAACCGCCACCATAAACGTCCATATCTTATGCCGCCAAGTTCATGCAGTCAACGACAAATTACCTAGACGCCAACAAGTCAACGACCATACCTGGCCGCCAACTCATTCTCAACTGCAGCAGGTCCTATTTCATTTCGGGACCTAACCTACACCACACCTGCACACACCACGCGTCTACACCACACTGGCCTCACAACGACCACCACAACCACAACACACACGATCCATAAGGATCCGAAAACGCGCGACGTTACATTACTATCATCTAAAAAGAAATTTCGACCTCGAAATTCATAACACAATTCAAACTTAAACAACTTAAACATACACACCTTTACAAGTACTATCATCTAAAAAGAAATACAAAGGCTTATTCAAACAGATAGGGATACCCTTTAGCCATTTCCTCGGCTAACTCCCAGGTATCCTCACCACCCAACCTATTTTCCCATCTTACTTTAACCAACTCGATTTCTTTATTTCTTAGCTTCTTTATCTTTCGATCAGTGATTTGCACCGGATACTCTGGCATAGTCATATCCGGCCTCAGGTCACTACCTTGATAACTAATTATTTGAGCTGGATCTTCAATACATTTTCTCAACATAGAGATATGAAATATATCATGAGCATCTGCAAAATCTGCTGGCAAATCCAGCCTATAAGCTGTTTCCCCAATTCTCTCAATTACTCGGAAAGGTCCCACATACCTTGGACTCAACTTTCCAGTCTTACCAAACCTCATAATACCTTTACTCGGGGAAACTTTCAAGAAAACAAAATCTCCCACTTCAAATTGAAGTGGTCTCCTCCGGATATCTGCATAACTCTTTTGCCTGCTTTGAGCTGCCTGCAATTTTTCTTTAATAAGCTTCACTATTTCTGTGGTTTGCTGAATCAATTCAGGACCCACCAATTGCCTTTCTCCCACTTCATGCCAGTTCAATGGGGTTCTACATGGCCTTCCATATAAAGCTTCATACGGTGCCATCCTAAGACTGGTATGATAACTATTATTATAGGCAAACTCAATCATACCCAAATGATGCTCCCAGCTACCTCCCCAAATTAAACAACAAGCCCGCAACATATCTTCAATCGTTTGGATAGTCCTCTCTGACTGACCATCTGTTTGGGGATGATAAGTGGAGCTATATCTCAGCTCAGTGCCAATTACTTTCTGCAGACTTCTCCAAAAACCAGAAGTAAATCTTGGATCTCTATCAGACACAATAGTCTTCGGGATACCATGCAATGGAACAATTTTTTCAACATAAACTTTTGCTAATTTATCCACTGCCCAAGATATACTTATGACCACTAATCTACACACTTTGATTAATCTATCAACAAATACCCATATTCCATTATGGCCGGAACTCGATCTTGGTAAACCTGCCACAAAGTCCATAGCAATATCATCCCATTTCCACTGTGGGATGGGCAACAGTTGCAACAAACCTCCAGGCTTTTGATGTTCTGCTTTAATCTGTTGACAGATAGCACACTTTGCAACAAACTCTGCTATTTCATTCTTCATACGAGGCCACCAAAAATGCTTTCTCAAATCATGGTACATTTTAGTACTACCCGGATGGATAGTGTACCTAGATTTAAGAGCCTCTTCCAACACTCGCTGCTTTATCTCTCTTTCAGTTGGAACAAACAGCCTACCTCTGAGCCTAACCATACAATTATCATCAATGGTAACTCCTTCCATTTTCACAATTTCAGCTAAACTTACATCTGCTCTCTGAGCCTCAATAATCTGCCAATACAAAGACGGCTCTACAGCACTAGCAGCTAGTACTGCCCGTCGCTGACTACTGGGCACATACAAGGAGTTCTCCACTACTTCTTCATACAGCTTCCATTCTTTAATCATCATCAAATTCATATATGCCTTTCTGCTCAAGGCATCTGCTACAACATTGGCCTTACCCGGATGGTAAGCCAAACTGAAATCATAATCCTTTAAATATTCAATCCATCTGCGCTGGCGAAGGTTCAAATCTTTCTGTGAGAAAATATACTTCAAGCTTTTATGAACTGTAAATATCTCAAATCTTTTGCCATACAGATAATGCCTCCATATTTTCAAAGCAAATACAACTGCTGCCAATTCCAAATCATGAGTGGGGTAATTCTCCTCTGCCGGCTTCAATTGCCTGGACGTATAAGCTATCACTTTGCCATGCTGCATAAGCACTGCACCAAGTCCTCTCCTTGAAGCATCAGTATACAACACAAAACCACCACTCCCTGCCGGTAATGTCAATATAGGTGCTGATGTGAGTCTTTTCTTTAATTCCATAGAACTTTTCTGACATTCACCGGACCACACAAAAGGCACACATTTCCTAGTCAACTTAGTCATAGGTGCTGCAATTTTAGAAAAATCTTGAATAAAGCGCCTATAATAACCTGCCAATCCCAGAAAACTTCTAATCTCGGTAATTGTCTTAGGCACTTCCCATCTCATCACTGCTTCCACTTTACTTGGGTCCACTGCTACTCCTTTAGCTGAGATAACATGACCCAGAAACTGAATTTCTTTTAACCAAAATTCACACTTATTGAATTTAGCAAACAACTGGTTATCTCTTAACAATTGCAAGGTAAACCTCAAATGAGTTGCATGCTCCTCTTCAGATGCTGAATAAATCAGAATATCATCTATAAAGACCACAATGAACTGGTCCAAATATGGATGAAAAATTCTATTCATCAGATCCATAAAACCTGCAGGAGCATTGGTCAACCCAAATGGCATAACCACAAACTCATAGTGACCATATCTATTTATAAATGATGTTTTATCTATATCCTCCTCTTTAATTCTCAATTGATGGTACCCGAACCTCAAATCAATTTTAGAAAATACCTTTTCTGATTGCAACTGATCAAACAGATCATCTATCCTCGGCAACGGGTATTTATTCTTAATGGTCACATCATTTAACTTTCTATAATCAATACACATTCGAAAACTTCCATCTTTCTTTTTCACAAACAATACCGGTGCTCCCCACGGGGAATGACTCGGTCTAATAAACCCTTTCTGCAACAGCTCTTCTAATTGCTTTTTCAATTCTTTAAGTTCTGCTGGTGCCATCCGATATGGAGCTTTAGAAATCGGCATGGTACCTGGCAGCAACTCAATGGTAAAGTCCACATCTCTATGTGGAGCTAAACCAGGCAAATCTCCAGGAAAAACATCAGCAAATTCCCTAACCATGGGAACTGCTTCGACTGACTGACTAGCTTTTGCCAGACTTACCGAGGCTAAATAAGCCACACATCCAGCATTTATCAACTTTCTAGCTTTAATTGCAGAAATTAGAAACTTAGAGGTATAAAAAAGCATACCTTGATATTCAAATACTGCACCATTAGGATGACAAAACCTAATCCTTTTCTTTCTGCAATCTAACATTGCTCCATAAGTCTCAAGCCAATCCATACCCAAAATAATATCATAATCTGACAACTACAGGGCATACAACCGACCCGACATTTGATTCCCTTCAATCATAACAGGAGCTTCATCTATATAGCTTGAAGTGAGTAGGAACTCACCCGAAGGAACCTCCACTACTAACTCACAAGACTTTTCCTCTAAAGGATGAGCTATACAATCCACAAATTCTTCGGAAATGAAAGAGTGAGAGGCACCCGAATCAAATAAGATTCTTGCTGAATAATCATAAAGAGGTAAAGTACCTTCTATCATATTCGATGCCTCCGCCTGGGCTCGGGTAATAGCCATAACCCGGCCTCTTCCTCGCTGCTGCGGTGCTCCTCTGCCACGACCTGCTTGTGGCTGCTGAAACTGCTGAGGCTGCTGCTGCTGCTGCACACCTCTTCCATACCCATACTCTCTTGGATAGGGGCAATTGCGGATCAAATACCCGGGCTGATTGCAATTATAACATCTATACCCTGGTGGAGTAATGGGCTGCATGGCAGTACTCTGCTGCGACTCCTTCACCTCAGGCCTACCTCGGCCTTGCTGAAATTGCTAACAACCTCACCATCCTCTTCCTTTTCCTTTAAATGCTTGCTTCAATTTCTGGCCCCATTTACCAAAGCCTGATGAAGAAGGTCCTGCTGGTGCTTTACCCTTACTTGCACCCACTGATTGCTGTGGTAGCCGAAAACTACCTGAGCCTGACTCACCCACCTGTCGAGTCCGAATAGACCTCTCTAATGTAGCTGCTCTCTGGGCTGCTTCTTCCATTGTGTTACACATGAGAGGTACTATTACATCCTGCAACTTCACTCTCAAACCTCTAATAAAATACTCAACCATCATATTATTATCTGATACTACATAAGGTGCATATCTGCTAAGTGCCATAAACCTCATCTGGTACTCTAAAACTGAAGAGTTACCTTGTTGGAGTGTCCGAAATTGCTCTCTCTTCACTTGCTGCACTTGAATCGGAAAGAATGTATCGTTAAATACATCAAGAAATTCCGACCAAGTGATAGCCTCTTCTGTTCTGCCTGCAAAGGTGATCTGCATCTTCAGTCGCCACCATTCTAATGCAAAACCTCTCAACTGATAAGCAGCTAACACAACTTTATCTGCTGCCGGACATCTCATGGTCGCAAAGACCCTTTCAATCTCATGGACCCAGTGTTCCGCTGTATCTGGATTCGGCCCTCCTGAATAAGTAGGCGGCTGCAATCTCAGAAATTTCTCAACTTGCATCACTGGTTCCTCTGCTAATAACACTGGCGGTGGTGGTGGCACAGGTGCTACAAAAGGCACCTCTACTCTTGGCGGAATTGGAGCTATAGGTACAGTCTCTCCATCCCCAGGTGGCACTGCAACCGGCAGTACCGGCGCCTACTGATCCATCTTTGCCCGAATATCAGTGAGGCTTTCCCAAATCCTGTCAATCATACGCTGAGTACTTTCCTCTGGATCATCTCCTCCACCACCCCAATCTCTTCTATCAGCCATTCCAGAAATTTCTACATAAACGAAACACCAAGTAAAAATCAAAACAACAATTTATCAGAAACCAGTGCCCCTACCAGCAGTGTACAAAGACCGAAATAAGGCTATGTATCTTTCTAGTTCCCTTATATTAACACGAACCTTGCTCTGATACCAACTGTGACGGAATGCCTTACTTAAGCCCGTTAAATCGATAACAAGCTTAATAAGGATCCGCCTCCCGCAAACGGGCCGAAGCCTCGCAAGGGATACCAAACCACAGTCCGTGTAAACACAAAGGAACACATCATATTTTATATATATTTTACAAGTTACATAGCCATATTTCCACAAATACTGAAAGGAAGTACAAGAGCCTGGGGCATACCCCGAGGTACAACTGAAGAAAGTAGCAAACTAGCTACACTACACTGCTGGAGCTGCTACTACACAGCTGGAGGTACCGACCTTGCATCGCTACGGTGCGGCTCCGAACTGGATGACGGTCGTGAAACGTCCTCCTCACTCTCACCTGTGGGGGTAGGGGTGAGCCTCGCTGGTCACTGGCTCAGTAGGGAACTCCCCCAACACCAAGCAAAACCAAAACACAGGAACGAAAGCAGTAAATAATACCAACAATTTATAGAACAGCTAAACAGGATATTAAAGCTGTAAAAGTACTCACCGTCTTCCGACTACGAGAAACAACTGTAATAATTAAACGGCAAACCAGTACAGGTGTACAAACTAAAGTAGAGACAGCCAAACACGAGTCACGTGAACTGGTTCGCAATACTAGAGACTGACTCGGACAAGCTAACACAGGTCTACCTCTCAGTCTCGCAGCCACAGACGAAAGGTCCAGCTGCTGCTCCACGTGAAAAGGTCAAGCAACTGTGGAGACCAACTAAACACCACCACCTGCGGACCACACAGTCACAGGCCCATGCCTGACACCTCTAGAGATCCTGGCCCGGAACTCTCTAGAGTGAGGCACTGGAAAAGGACTAGCTGGGGTCCAGTACGTCTACTGGTGTCCGTACCCCCAACTACGAGCGTGCTACAAGTGACTAAGGACAAACACAAGTGTCACTGTCCCACTGTCGTCTTTCCCTCAGCCAGACGTGCAACTCAAACACAAGAGTGAGGGTGTCCAGGTCAGACGACATAGACCTCGAAGGTACAACACAAGTACCGGGACAAAGCCCCGAGCTAACAGCCTGGCTCACAAAGAACTTGGGGCACCCAACTGGAGAGGTAACCACGGTAGGCGTCGTACTACTTGCCACGTACACAAAACCACGTGCACGTCACACACAAACCATGTGAAGACTCACGTAAACCTCGTACACCGATAGTTCACCACACGTGAACACCACGTAAACTCGTAAGAAACTAGCTAACTACATACCTTGTATGCTAGCTACACAATCTCATGCACCAAGTGCACCATAGGTGCCAACGCACCACTTATTATTGCTGAATACTAAATATGCAATATTTAAACAGTAGCATGCTAGCGTCCACATCGATTGCCGCTAAGGGTGAGTAAACGACAAGGTATCTAGCCGTTAATCTCCCAACTGAAGAACCTGGCGTCAAACGATGTTGACGCCAATCTCCTCGGCTACCAGTTCTCACAGAAACCCTAGGCCGATTCCACAGTATCCTCGGCCCTAAAACCAACGGGAAAACGGGAGGAAACACTTCCTCTAACATGCATGAATCCTATTCAATTCGAAATAACAAGTTTCCGTCGTTAAATTGCTCAAACCACCCATGTACCCCGCATGGATACCATTACCCGAAAACACAATTATCATGCAGATTCATGCTTTCTAATTGCATTATCGCAACCTATAGGAACTAAAGGGATCGTTCCCTACCTCAATACGCGCTTAAACTTCTTAAATTCTCACGGTTCACACCGAACCCTCCGCGACCTCCTACGGCAATTGCACCACGCTCTGGTGTTTCCTTGGCCGATTCGTCACCGTCTCGCGTTCCACGATCCTCCAACCACTCTCCTGCGACTGTTGGAAGCTTTAGGGATACGGGGGCGTGAAGCTTGGGCAAGGGAGAGGAAGAATGGAGTGAGGAAACTGTCCTCGGGCAGACCAATATTCTGCAGGTTGCACAGGTTGGCGTCAACCCCTATGCCGTTTAGGACAACCGCCACCATAAACGTCCATATCTTATGCCGCCAAGTTCATGCAGTCAACGGCAAATTACCTGGACGCCAACAAGTCAACGACCATACCTGGCCGACAACTCATTCTCAACTGCAGCAGGTCTTATTTCATTTCAGAACCTAACCTGCACCACACCTGCACACACCACGTGTCTACACCACACTGGCCTCATAACGGCCACCACAACCACAACACACACGATCCAAAAGGATCCGAAAATGCGCGACGTTACAGAATGGCTCTTCTCGTCCCACGGTCTGAAGTGTTGGCGGAGATAGTGTGAGGAGCTCGATTTGGCGATCTCGGCTGCCCTAACCCCATGAACAAATGGAGAATGGCTCTTCTCGTCCCATAGTCTAAAGTGTCGGCAGAGACAGTGCGAGGAGGTCGCTTTGGAGATCTCGGCTGCCCCAACCCTATGATAGGACAAAGAACGACTCTTCTCATCCCATAGTCTGAAGTGTCTGTGAAGACAATGCAAGGAGGTCGCTTAGGCTATCTCGACTGCCCTGACCCCATGAGCGGACAGAGAACGGCTCCTCCCACTGTCTAAAGTGTCGGTGGAAACAGTGTGAGGTAGTCTCTTTGGCGCTCTCGATTGCCCCGACCCCGTGAGCGGATGGAAAGCATGGACGAGGTCGCTTCGACACTCATAAAGACGAGGTCTCTTTGACATCACGACGCCGTGGTGTTCTATTGTCAAAGAGGGCCTGATGGCCGATGTATGAAGACCATGATTCGCTTTATAACATCGTCTCTTATCGAATGGTGAGTCACCTAGGGATCACCCCCGACACGGTTGATGTCATAGAGGTGTCGGCGAAGTAAGCATCAAGGATTGACTGATTCCGTAAATATGAGTTAACAGGCGAGTGGTTAGATCATGTCTCTACGACATCTAAGGTTTCAGTGGAGTCTTCTGATGAGGTCGCTTAAGCGCTCTGTCTGATCTTGACCTCGTCAGACGACGAATAATAACCAAGTTTACCTTCTCGAGAAACTTCAGTCATCGAGGTCAAAAGAGTTCGCTTCAGAACTCTCAGCTTGATCGATCAATGTTCACTTGTTATGCATCAGCTAATAATCATGGATGTCGGGTCAGCCAACATATGGGTAGGACCACGTCAGAACGAGTTAATGACAACGTAAGTTATGCTATGGTCTCGGTATGTTTAGGGACTAAACTATCAAGGTTAGGTTCTCGGATGTCGCCGACAACCCGGACGAATGAGAATCGTTGAAATTGTCAAGAAAGTTTGAAATTGATGAGAAAAAGATTTTGTATTAATGTCGAGGAATAAAAGGAAGAAAGGGCTACATTCATGGGGATCGCTTGCTCGGGCTTCTAAGCCGTGGCGACCTCATTTGTGCCGACCTGGGTCCCCTCGGTGTCAGGCATGGCATCCTCGTCGGCGATGAAGGCTTCGGCGGTTGCCGCGAGGCCCTCTTCAAGGGTGGTAGATAGCTCCTCGTCGACTGCCTCGTCGATGCCCTCATCCTCGACATCGTTCACCAACCCCGGCACATCGAGGTTGGGATGGGGGTCTCGGAGGCGTCTGAGGCAAAAGTCGTACATAGCCTGGAAGAGCTTGTCTATCTATTCCTTGAGCACCTCGGACTCACGGTACTTGGTGATAGTCTTGGTGCGCTCCTCTTCGACCAATTTTGTGACCTGGGCCTTCGTCGCCACATGTGCTTCCTTCTTGGATCGGAAGGACTTGTTGAGCTTGTCGACTAATAGTGCCAGTTAGGTGCGGCATTATCCTCGGCCCTCGATGCCCATTGTTGCTCGTTGGCGGGGAGCTTGTTGACCTCCTTGACCATCTTATCGACCTCCTCGGCCCTCTTCTTGTCCTCCTCAGCCCTCTTCTTGGCTGCCTCGGCTACTCGTGTAACGACGTTGGTTCGGGTCGTCTCAACATTGTGGAGCAGAGTTCCGACCAACACCAGTTGATAAGCAAGCCCATCTATTGACCTCGTTCTGGTCACAATTAGGGACTAGATCACGTTCATTCCTATACTACCAGTACCTAAGAGTGTTGTTTAGCAGTGGTTTCTCACATGTTTTCTGGTACTATTTCATGTGCATGTCTCTTGTATGTTTCTGTATAATTTATAAATACTCTCTTCTCTCTTTCGTCAATGATGCTCTCATCTTATTCTTGGAACTCGCTTGGCCATTTGATATGATTGTCTAGATGAAATATATGGCTCAATGCCTATGCATATAAGGCCTTATCAGATCTTGGGAGGAGCACCTAAAGGTAATTGTGCACTTAGTACCGTGATTTGATTGATTGTCATAGATTAAATCTTGATAGTATGACACTTGGATATTATGTTGTATACCCTGATCATTAAACCCCCGTGAGTTTTAGCCTTTCGGGCGCACCTCCCAGTACTAGATCGGGCCCTTTATAATGTTGCCTAGCATGACTGTGTTTGTTATCTAAGACAATCAAATGGATGGCCAAATAGAGTACCAATAATAGATGAGAGTAATAGACAAATAGATGAGAGTATAGAGAGAATATGAATAGATGAGAGAGTAGAGCTAGTAGATGAGAACATGGTCATGTTCGTAAAACAACGATAAACATGAGATATCAACAGTTGCACAACACACATGGTCATGTGCCGGCAATCCGGTAGAAGTCACAATCACCCAATAATCATGCTATGAACACAGGTCAGAGGTCTGGCGTGATCTCAAGGTAAGAGAGAATCATCTAAGGCCGTTGGATCATGATGATCCCTAGGGGTAAAATAGGTATTGATGGTACAACCCGCTCGTCAGCAATGGACATCTGCCAAAGCCAAGGAGTCATGGTCCAGTCAGGAGTATTCCCAATGGAGAGGTCGTCCAAGCCAAGATAGAAGTGTGTAAAGAAACAGTTGTCCGTCATGCCTTGAGTGCTCGAAGGCAGAGGGACATGATATTGATATTCAAAATGAGCGAATAAAACAAAGACATGTTTATTTAAAATAATAGGAAATTTATATGAGTAATTGTACTTAATTACCAGATATATTATTGAATAATTTTTAGTAAGGTCTCATGGCAAAAATTCATGACTTGTCATTCCTCATGTAGTTATTCTTCTTGTCAAAATGTTAATTACTTAAAGCATGTCTGAGCAAAGAGATATAAATCTTACTGAGCATTTGCATGTGAGTTGGATGACGATACACATGACAATGGGGATGGTCAAGAGTGAATGAGCGTCTCAGATGAACGACGTGGTTTAGAAGAGTTACCATAGTGTCATAGTAAGTCTTAGTGAAGTCTAGTTAGTTAGTTGCTTTTAGTCTATTCAATGTAAGCGTCTTAATGGGCCCTATGTATAGCTCTAAATTAATTATTGTAATGAGACTTAGTAGATTTTTATCAATAAAATTAAGAGTTTATTATTTATTCTCATGTTATCTTTTGTATTTAGTTTGCTCTGAATGACATGAGTGATTGATATACATATAATTGCTCACATTCCGATATTCTCCAATCGGGGTGTAACAATGCACAATGAAGGCAATCAAAGCACGATGAATATAAACATCTATTTATTATAAATCGAGAATGTAGACAGTAAGTCTATAAACTAATTGGCTTGTAGGACACCCACATTTAGCACAACCACCAGCTGGGGTGTCCTTTTAATTTTCTAGGCATTATGATTATGCCTTATCTTAGGGATTCACTTTGGTAGTTTTTCTACTTGCAAGATAGCTTGGCTGGCCTAACATTGTCAATTTTAACAATAGGAGGTGGTCTAGTGGTTTCGAAAGCAATTTAAAACTGCCAAGGTAATGGCGCTTTCTCCAAGTCACAGCACATCATGTCCAAGATGGATTCATCTCCTTCCTTTGAATGGGAATGGGCTCTCCCGCCCCTCAGCCATCTTTTTAACCTTGAGGTGCCTTAGTTGTTTCTATGTCTTCACCTGGCTTTCTACCACACGGTGCCTTGATTCGTTCTTGTTGTTTTAAAGTCTAGCATCCCTGTCGTTTTCTAATTGCCTTGACACGTGCTCTCATGGCTTGGAGAAAGGTTTGTTGCACTTTTTTGCTGCATTTTTAGTGCACTTTGTACTTCTCTAGTTAGCCAATGTGTTATTGGCACACGATGCCCACCCAATGAGAAGTGCAAAAGTACATTAAAAGTGCAGCAAAAAAGTGTAACAAGCCTTTCTCCATGACTTGTGATGCTAGTTTCCTTGGCCCATCTAGGTTTCTTCTTGCTACTAAACCTCTAGATATTCCTCCTAGTCCTTCTAGTTTGGAGTCTTCTTCTCTTGCTTCTTCTTCTTTGTCGGGCCCAATGGTGTGGCATGATGTTGTCTTTAGCAGTGTCACCAACCAAGAAGTTGAGAACTTGGCCTATCAATACCACTTCTCTCTGAACTTTGAGCTCCACCTTCTCAAAAGTCTAACAGTGGTCTTTGGTTATCGCCCCCTAGTAGAATGCTCTTTGAAGAGTTTCCCCATCTTTTGGAAACTGGTCACAGAGTCTAGAGAAAAGGCCTGGAACCACATCTGGGATCTCTCCACTAGAGTGGTGGCAAAAGCCCCACACTTGATAGCATCTGAGACCCCGTACAGAGCCATGAAGGTCTCAAGTTTGTGGAAGTGATCCTCGGGGTCGCTAGCCCTTCGTATGGCCTCATGACAGGCATTTGGAAGGGAGTGACCAGGCCGACTGGCCAAGCTGTGCTCTTTCATTTGATAAAGGCATCTTCCTTGCATGGCGAAACAACTCCCTATGCTCTGCCCAAAGCGAGCATGTGGCTGCATTGCATTGAGGTGGCTGTTGGTGCAATATTTCGCTGGCCTGATTGAGGCAATCTATCTTCTAGTTGAGTACCACCATAGGATCTCTAGCTTCCTCCTTTGCCAAGAGAGCATGTGCAGTAGAATCGGAGGGGGAGGGATGCGTTGCTTCATAAGGAAGGGGTTTCAATTCATGGAGAATCACAACTTTCCCCTTCCTTTCCTAATCAAATTCCTTGCTCCACTGCCATTCTTGCATTTGCATTTGTCACATGCCATGATTTTTCACTCAAGTTCTCAAAGATGCACCAATGAAGAGGCCAAAGTTTAGCTGCTCACACAAGACTGTAGGTTTAGGGGTAGTCATTGGACTTGATGGAAGGAACTTGTGCTTCATTATTTGCCAAAGCCAAAGAAAGACACATCAAGGGAGCCCCGAGATGGGTTCTAAGGAGAATACTCTATGATACTTAAGTCAGAGATTGATCGATATTTCCTAGTGAGACGTGTGTTTTAAGGATTAGTATTGCTCACTGATTGTGGTTTACTATGCATTGAGAAGGGTTCCTATAGATTTATATGAAAAGGAATGTTAAATATAAAACGTGGAACAGGGCACATCCATGGCAGTAATCGGATATACAGATATGCATGCACAAGCAAACAGGTAAATGGAAATCGTTCAAACGACAACAACCAAACAGTAACATACATGAGATGAACTGGTGAAATATACATGCTTAAAACGACAGTAAATGGTGCAGTAGAAGCGTCTCTAAGGAGACTCCCCTTAGAGAAGATATCGCCCCCATAGAAGTAGTGCGACGGGCAAGGCGATCTTCTCCCAAGATACGACTACCACCACGAAATTAAGAACCGCACTAATCTTAATTTCGCAAACAGAGCTACGCCAAGCCTAACCCTCGTTTACAGGAAGAAAAAAAAGGAACGGGAACAAAGGGCATGCACAGGTCACCGGCGGAGAACGACGCAGCGGCGACGGCCGGAGGCGCGGTCGACGATGCCGGAGCGGAGCGGTGCAGCGCCGGGAAGGGAACGGGAGATGAGCGGCCAGACGGAGAGCGGTTCCTCCGTACGAGTCGAAAGGGCACTTCGGGTTTTCGCAGAACAGAAGTCTAACCACGCGATTAGGGAACCTAATCGCCATATGAAGCACCCAACGCCCGCGCAGACCGGGATAATGGGCCAGTTCAAATAACAGGCCCAAACAGGTCTAATCTCCCCAAGAAAGGTTCAAAACGCAAAAATAAGAAGTAAAAAGGTGCCAAGTTAAGCCGGCTGGACCGCGTCATCACACGCGCGTGTCCGCCCAGCCCCGCCCGGCGGCGCGCGTGTGTGATATGGTCTAGCATACCCCCACCTTTGTCTATAAGACATAGTCTCATGGACACTATGGGTTATGAAGCCCTTAACTCCTTAGGGGTATCCCATGTGGGACTAAAGACCCCACATATAAAGACAACCCCACACATGAGGACAACATAGCACAACTTTTGAGGTACCTTTTTATTCTATCAACCTTGAGTTTCACCTTTCTTTTATAAAGCCCCCTTAACACCTTTTATTTCCAACATTCCCCCACAAACTCAAGGTTTGATAACGGGGAATAAATAGAAGAGGATAAACATACCATGCTTTCAGTAAAAGGTACCTTTCGGGTTTGAACCTTCACCTGAGTATTTTCAACTTTTACCCTCACGGAATCGAAGTGAATTAAATATTGAACTTGATTCTTTTATGTGAGGATTACTTGTCAAAAAACAACATGATATAAGGCTTTTTGATAGCAATCTATAAACTTGGCGCTTTAAAGGCCATGCGCCCAATCCTGTATCATAAGTACATTCAGGAACAACCCAGTTCCTTTAACTGCGGCCCCACAGTAGTACTCATTTAGGTGGGCTTCTCCAAGGATATACTGCTAATATCCTGCCTTACTAGGCTTGAACCCATTCAGAGTAATGAAACTCTTCTTATACAGAAGTTTCAGGCACTTGGTCAGGTTATCAGGGGATAGACACAGATACAATGTATCAAAATAGTAAGTGCCTCCAAATTCTCTCAGCAGATTGTTGTTACCACATTGAACCTACTTTGTGGGGTCTCCACTCAGATAGGTTGGGTTGCCTCTGCAGGAGAATAAATGATGGGTTTCAGTCCCATCCCCAACCTGAATTTTGGACTTTCTTTTTATCAAGTCCTTTAGTCAGAGGATCAGCTAAATTGTCATTGGTACCAATAAAATCTACAGCGATCACTCCCTGAGACACTAAATCCCTTACAGATCTCAATCTGATTTGGATGTGTCTCCTTTCCTTTTGGTTGTACTTTGAACTCTTGATCTTTGCAATTGTGGTCATGTTATCACAATGCACAGAGATCGTAGAAGCAGGCTTACTCATTAGAGGAAGTTCTGAAAGAAGACCCCTAATCCACTCAGCCTCCAACCCAGTGGTATCCAAAGCACACAACTCAGCCTCAAAAGTAGACCGAGATAAGATGGTCTGTTTAGAAGACCTCCAGGTGACTACCACCTGCCAGATTAAAGACATACCCTGAAACACCATTACTCCCTGAGTTTTCAGCTATCCAGCTTGCATCACTAAATCCTTCCAGGACAGCAGGAATCTCCCAAAATGCAAGCCTAGGGTAATAGTACCTTTTAGGTACCTCAAAACCCTATCTAGCCCATCCCAGTGAGTTTGGTCAGGACAGCTTGTGTATCTACTAAGTTTAGACACTGCATATGAAATGTCAGGCCTAGTACAATTAGCTAGATACATCAAGCTTCCTATAACCTGAGAATATCGTAACTGAGACACAGGAATCCCACTCTTATTCTTGCAGAAGATTCTAGAAGGATCATAAGGAGTGCAGACTGACTTGCAATTCTCATAGCCAAATTTCTCTAAAACTTTCTCAACATAGTGAGATTGAGAAATTGCTATTCCATCAGCTGATCTAGTAAGAGTCAGCCCCAGAATTACATTTGCCTCACCCATGTCCTTCATTTCAAAACTGCTATTTAAGAATGACTTAGTCTCATTTACTATTCCCAAAGTGTTGCCAAACAGCAAGATATCATCTACATATAGGCAAAGAATTATACATTCATCACCCTTAACTTTGTAATAAACAAATTTTTGATGCCACTGTTTAGGTGCTTGTTTCAAACCATACAGAGACTTGACAAGTCTGCAAACTTTCTTTTCACTACCTGGAGCCACAAATCCTTCAGGCTGATCCATATAAACTCTTCATCAAGATCACCATTAAGAAAGGCAGTCTTGACATCCATCTGATGGACTTTCAGATTATATATGGAGGCCAATGCTATAAGCACTCGGATTGTGGTCATCCTAGTGACAGGGGAATAAGTATCAAAATAGTCTATTCCCTCTAATTGTTTGAAACCCTTGGCAACAAGTCTGGCTTTATACTTTTCAATGGTTCCATCGGGTTTAAGCTTCTTCTTAAAGACCCATTTGCATCCAATGGGCTTTGAACCAGGAGGAGGATCAACTAACTCCCAAGTACCATTAGCAAGAATGGAGTCCATCTCACTCTTAATGGCATCCTTCCAATGCTTTGCTTCGGATGAAGCCATGGCATCTCGGAAGGTTGGGGGGTCACCAGTGATCTGGTAAGTGACAAACTCACTTCCAAAATCCTTAGCAACCTTTTGTCTCTTACTTCTCCTTGGTTCAACTTCTTCTTGATCACTGGAATCAGAAGAAACTTTGGATGCATCAGCCCCCACATTTGTCATTCTTTCCACATGTTCTGGAATAGAATCAGATATAGAGGCTACAGTCTCAGAAGACAGATGTTGAGGTAAACCAGTCTTCATGGGAAAGACATCTTCGAAGAACGTAGCATCACGAAGCTCGACTATGGTGTTAACATCTATGCCAGGAATTTCTGATTTAATAACCAGAAACCTGTATGCATAGCTGTTTTCAGCATAGCCTAGGAAAACAGCATCAACTGTATTAGGTCCCAGTTTCTTTCTCTTGTGCTCAGGGACAAGTACCTTTGCCAGGCACCCCCACACTTTAAGAAATTTCAAACTAGGTTTCCTACTTCTCCAAAGTTCAATTGGACTGCTATCTTTATGTTTTAGGGGAACATGATTCAGAATAAGACAAGCTGTATTCAATGCTTCCCCCCACATATACTTAGGTAGTCCTGAACTCTGCAGGAGAGAGTTGACCATGTCAATGAATACACGGTTCTTCCTTTCTGCTATCCCATTAGACTGAGGAGAGTATGGGGCAGTTGTTTCATGAACAATGCCATGTTCTTGGCAAAATTCCACAAACAAACTAGAAGTATACTCTCCTCCTCTATCAGACCTCAACCTCTTAAGAACCCGACTGGTTTGTGTTTCTGCTTCCTTCTTAAAGATGACAAACTTTTGTAAAGCCTCATCTTTAGACTTGAGCAGATACACATAACAGTATCTACTACAGTCATCTATAAAGGTAATAAAATATTTTTTATGATCCCTGGTTAGCACACCATTAAACTCACAAATATCTGAATGCACCAGATCCAGAATCTCTGAATCTCTAACTACAGAATGAAAAGGTTTTCTAGGTAGTTTGGCCTGTACACAGATGTCACATTTCTTTGTTTTATCAATAGTGTGCTTAGGGATTAATTTCAGGTTCATCATGCGTTTCAAAGAATTGAAATTAAGATGACCTAAACGTCCATGCCATAAGTTAGATGAATCTAAAACATTATAAGCAACAGAAACAGAAACAGAGCTAGAAGCAACAACATCTAAATTTCTGTTCAACACATGATCCACATAAATTTTAAACAATCCATCAGAAAGATAGCCTTTACCAATAAAAGACTTCAAATAGAGTATCACAACTTTATTACATTTAAAGTTAAGTTCATAACCCTCTCTTACTAAAACAGAACCAGATAAAATGTTCCTTCTAACACCAGGAACATGGTGCACTAGGGAAAGAGAAAGAACACGTCCTGAAGAGAACTTCAGGTCCACTCGTCCAATTCCAAGCACCCTAGCAGTGCTCCCATTCCCCATCGTCACAGAACGATCATGGGTGGCCTGATAAGACACAAAGTTAGACCTGTCAGCACACAAATGTACATTGGCCCCAGTGTCTACCAACCATTCATTTGGTTCATAAATAGTAAATAGTTGAGGATTAAGAGTAACATACTCATCAGCAGAAGAGGGTCCAGCAGTCACTACATTGACCTGTGCTGGATTCTGACCGGTCTGTTGGGTCTTATTTAGCAACTTTTCTTTCCTTTTGGGACAGTCATTGCGCATATGACCCTTTTGACCATAGGACCAGCACTCTCCAAGTACCTTCTTCTTCTTTATCTTTCCTTTGGGTTTCATCTGTGAAGTGGAATCAACTTTGGTTTTGCCCTTAAATTCTTTCCCCTTATGCCTCATTACTAGGTTTGCACTTGCATCAACAGGCATACTAGGCTTCTCCTTTCTATGCTCCTCTTCTATAGCTATAGCCCTCATCAAGTCATCAAGAGAAATAGTCTCCTTACGGTGTTTAAGGGACATTCCAAAATCCTCCCAGGATCTAGGCAATTTCTCTATGATGCACATGACTTGGAGCTTTTCAAGCATTTTCATACCTGCCTCAGCCAGACCTTGGAGCAGAAGAAGAAGTTCATGCGCCTGCTCCCCCACAGGTTTATTTTCAGCCATTTGGAACTTGAGAAACTTGCCCACAGAGTATTTTTCCAGACCTTGGTCCTCGGTGTTATACTTGCGGTCAAGTTCATCCCAAAGTGCCTTAGTGGTTTTGAAAGTAGAAGAACTGTAAACATCAAAAAGAACATTGGATAGTGCAGTGAGTATACACCCATGCCCTAACCTGTTCTTTTCCTTCCACTCTTCAACCTTCTTGGCACTGTTAGGGACTTTCTCATCCAAAACAGGGGGATCCGATTCAATCAGTGATATTAGACCGACCATGGTGAACCAGACTTTTATGCGTTGTTGCCAACGCTTGAAATGTTGCCCGAAAATTTTTCGGGCATCCTAGACAAGTCCACCCTCGCTCTAAAACCCACTGACGCCATGAACGATATCTTCTCTAAGACTGTTAAATATAAAACGTGGAACAGGGCACATCCATGGCAGTAATCGGATATACAGATATGCATGCACAACCATAGCAAACAGGTAAATGGAAATCGTTCAAACGACAACAACCAAACAGTAACATACATGAGATGAACTGGTGAAATATACATGCTTAAAACGACAGTAAAGGGTGCAGTAGAAGCGTCTCTAAGGAGACTCCCCTTAGAGAAGATATCGCCCCCACAGAAGTAGTGCGACGGGCAAGGCGATCTTCTCCCAGGATACGACTACCACCACGAAATTAAGAACCGCACTAATCTTAATTTCGTAAACAGAGCTACGCTAAGCCTAACCCTCGTTTACAGGAAAAAAAAAGGAACGGGAACAAAGGGCATGCACCGGTCACCGGCGGAGAACGACGCAGCGGCGACGGCCGGAGGCGCGGTCGACGATGCCGGAGCGGAGCGGTGCAGCGCCGGGAAGGGAACGGGAGATGAGCGGCCGGACGGCGAGCGGTTCCTTCGTACGAGTCGAAAGGGCACTTCGGGTTTTTGCAGAACAGAAGTCTAACCACGCGATCAGGGAACCTAATCGCCATATGAAGCACCCAACACCCGCGCAGACCGGGATAATGGGTCGGTTCAAATAATAGGCCCAAACAGGTCTAATCTCCTCAAGAAAGGTTCAAAACGCAAAAATAAGAAGTAAAAAGGTGCCAAGTCAAGCCGGATGGACCGCGTCATCACACACGCGCGCCCGCCCAGCCCCGCCCGGCCCAGCGGCGCGCGTGTGTGATATGGTCTAGCATACCCCCACCTTTGTCTATAAGACATAGTCTCATGGACACTAGGGGTTATGAAGCCCTTAACTCCTTAGGGGTATCCCATGTGGGACTAAAGACCCCACATATAAAGACAACCCCACACATGAGGACAACATAGCACAACTTTTGAGGTACCTTTTTATTCTATCAACCTTTAGTTTCACCTTTCTTTTATAAAGCCCCCTTAACACCTTTTATTTCCAACAAGGAAATGCCCCTAAGTGTTACTCCTTGGCCTCGGTCCAAAGCAATAGTCCCATGGAGAGAGGCCTACACCTATGGAGATATCCCATGATTCTTAGGTTTGGTAGGATGCTTAATGGAGCTATGCGACCACTCGTTGCACCTCTTCATGCACCCATAGATGGTTTTGATGAGTATCACTGACACCTCTAGAGGCTCTGGATAATTCTTCCCTCTAACCTAAAAGTTGGTGGTGATAGATCTCCATTAACTTAGCCTACTCTTGCACGTGGCTCTTACATGAATTAGCTTAAGCTACTGAAGCACTAGCTTTAACGGGCATATGGGCTGATTTTGCGTGATCTTGATTTTAGTGGATAGACTCGAAATCTTCTCTCTTCACTTTCTTAAAAAACAATTCTATAATTTTCACAGGATGGACAAAGAGAAAACTTATATCCTCCAATAGTACAGTGAAAATGTGGGATCAGTATTATGATTTCTATTCAAAATAAAATAATATGTTATTATATAATCTTTTATATTTCAATTTATAATATCACAGAATATGTTGGCATAGGTTCAACTAATTGAAAGGGACTGACAGTGATGGGAAGGAGGGGAAGCTCAATGACAATAATGGGATACTTGTGGTGGTCACATCTATATAAATATAAGATGACTTGATTAAGTTGATTTCAATCAAGTCAACCTTCCCACGCAACCCATCGCCATTGCCATTACTTAGATGCCCTTTTCTCTTCTCCCCACCAAATTGGACTTGCCATCTACATGACCCACCTCATTAAGTCTTGACTTCCTCATGTCAAACCAAACATAGTTAATACAATTATGTAATTTTGATTGAGCCGAATGTGCCTTAATCGCTTTTGGCCGTATGGAGAATTAGGCAATACTTTCTAGTCTACCAATTTAGATGTGTAATAAAAACTGACGCGATAGGTCACATCCTTTTAAGATTGATCCATATAATAATTTTAAAATAGAAAATATTTAATGATCGATTGAAAATTACTCGACTGAGTCGTCTGGGGCAATGGGGTCTACATCCATTTTATGAGAGCGAATGGCTCGACAGAGAGCAGAGCTCACATCCGCTTTGGGAGAGTAGACTGCTCCGCCAAATAATACTCGATCGAGCATTAAATGTTTCTCTTTTAAGATCTAAAGCAAGATATCTCAATGTAGAGAAGTGTTAGACGTCTGGATGTGAGATTTGTCCGAACATCCGAGTTGGCGCTAATTCATTGGACAGTTGTCTAGACACGGGGCCTAGGCAGCAGGGCGCTGCCCTGCCCTGCCCAATGGGGGCAACGTCAGTCGAGCGCCCCTGCCCAATGCGGCTAGCGTCAATCAGGCGCCTGGGCAAATCAAATCATTTGCCCGAGCGCCCGGGCCTTAAGCATTTCCCCTCAACGTAAGGGTTGACATAATTATGACCTTATTATCTTATCTTAAAATTTTCACGTCCAATTATACTAATCACATAAAGAGTGTTTGTCGTATTTTTTTTCCTTATACATTTAAATGTATGGCAGTATGTTATTATTTTATGCATGAATCAGCGCAGATCCCGGTACATTTGGTGGTGTGCCAAGTTATCCAGATTAAGAATTGACTATTTATATATAATTGAAAACTTTATTGTTATGATTAATTTTGGAGGAATGATTGACGTACCAAGAGTCCTTATATATGATACAAATGCCAACTTTTAAGAGTGTGAACGCTGTAATGAACGGGTGAGTCGAAGTCAAGAAAGAAAAGGGTTGGACGGCCGGTGAGCCGTCAAATAAGGAAACACCACACGCCATGCTCTGTCCTCCGGACATAGATTTGAACTTTGCTTCTGTCTCGTTCTCTCCATGGAGGCCACAATATAATATCGAGAGAGAGAGAGAGAGAGAGAGAGAGAGAGAGAGAGAGAGAGAGAGAGAGAGAGAGAGAGAGAGAGAGAGAGAGATATATGCATCGCCAGGCAATTTTCGCCTTATGTTTTGATACTTGAAGTTTTAGGTACGGTATTTCAATAATAAGTCTCTCTGCCTAGTATTGGTTTCTATTTTTATTCTTTTATGATATATTTTTGTGTAGGTCTTTAATATTTTTAATTATAAATTAATCATGCTTACTTGGCTATAATCTTATACTTATTTAAAGAGTCTCGATCTCGAATCTATAGTCGGTCGTTAGATGACTTAGGAAGATTGAAAAATTAGATGACGATTTGCGACCGCAAGAGAGAGATCTATATAAAGAAGTAGAGGATCAAGGGGTCTTAAGATTGTGATCTCAATACAAATTTTTCGATGCCTAACATAGATCATGATAAGAATTAGAGTAAGAAAGTGAACGATTCGAAATCGCTCCTCACAGTTGATGGGTTTAGCACAGTATTTGCATACCTCTAGCCTTGGGCTTGTGTATTTACTCATGATGAAGTTCCCTATACATAGGATTCAATAGGTCTTTGTCTACCTAGACCATCCCCTACTATATGGCCAGATGTAAGGCCACCCTTAGGTCATCTCTCCTTACACACACCATGTCCAGGCGTTGATGTTAGGCGTTCAAGAGAGACGTGGGCCATGTCTCTCTGGTGCATGTTTAAAGTGGTACTCGACGTAGGTAGACATCATGAAGCTAAGAGATTCCACTTCCTAATTTTACTGACCAATTTGTCAAGTAGGAATACCTGCCAAACTCTTTAATTGGGTTGACAGATCAAGTGTTCTATTGGTGTTTTGTGGGGCCCATTTTATAACTTGGTCCTAGACTCCGGTGGATAAACTGGTGGTTAGTAATTTGACTTTCATCTTTTGAGCCGAGTTTAATAATTGAATCTTACGATTTGAGTGAAAAGATAGATATTTCCCTCTTCATTCTCTATTATCTATATTTAATTTGAACCTTGGCATCCCCGTCACTTGCCCCGCCCTTTAAAGGGTGGGGGAGGGACCACCATAAAGTTGGGGTGGTTGTTGTGATCGAGGTTATAGGTGAGTATTTTGACTGTTTTAAAATCTAACTAGTAGTTTTAAATATAAGATATTTAAAAAATAATAATAATTTTGACAGTTGGCTAGACTTTTTCAATATTTGTTAAATTTAACCCCTTGTAAGTTACTTTAAGGTGACAATAAGTGAGGGCGATGTCAGCTTTGAAATTAGTATAGATTAATAGAGATATATAAGATTATGATCATGTAAACATAGTTAATGTGTGATAGGTGCCTGTGAGATTATCCTTTTCTTAACTTCTCATGTTTACCCGCATGAGTTTTCTAGTGACTTAACCATGACTAAATTAATACTTTCTTCAAAGAAGCGTTTTGGGAATGAAATTTATGCCCCTTACTCCATCAATCAAACAAACAGTGCTAACCGGGAGTCTAATTTGAGGCAATGTAGTTAAATGAACCCAAACACTGCGCTGGTTGAACCCTACATGACATGCATCTGAGATGGGAAGCTAATTAAAGACAAGACAAGAGCAAGTCTTGGTAAACACCTTTTAGAAAGGATGTGCAAATACATCGCGCACGGCGCGATATCAGACAGTCAATCACTATTCGGTGTGTGTGCACATTCTCTCTGCAATGAGTGAGTCAAGACTTGCTCTAAAGATAAAGTGGAAGTCAGAAGACACCACTCATACACTAGAGATCATAAATTAATGCCAACTGAATACTTATGGCCAGATGATGCAATATGCGACATGTTTTTCTTAATTCGTTGGTATCAAATTTGATTTGGTAGTGGATGGAGACTCAAGAAAAGTGTGTGGAGTAAATATACATATATAAAAGTACATTTACGTTTCAATTGTAATAGGGCTCATAAATTTTGAGTTAGGCTCATAAATATCTAAGTTGCTCTTACAAAATCTAACTTGGACTCTGACGTGTCAGACATGTTGAATCATCTTAAGTGGATCAATGAGAGTTCTATCTTGCGACTGAAATACAAGTGTACACTTACACTACAAGTTCGGAAAAGATTTTCTAAGGAATAACATTTATATGAGAATCAAAAATAGAATTGTCCATTTGATTCTTACATAAATATTTTCACTAACTATTTGTGCAAATAGAAGAGAAAAATGTGAAAGGTCAATAATATTAAATGCAAGTCTTTACTTATACCTAGGAGGATTTCATGGGGGCGCATGGGACCTTATGATCCACTCCAAATGAGAGGGGGTCACATATCTCTTGTGTATTATTTAATATTATTCATCAAATTTTTTATTTTATTTTATTTTTTATCTTTAAAAATAACAAAAATTAAGACAACTAATGGAAAACAAGTAACTTAATTTGACAAAGACAAATTAAATTAGGAGAAATAAAATAAAAACACAATTTGAATGAATAATGTTCTATAGATATTTTAATAAAAAAAATAAAAATCAAATCAACTAATAAAAAATAATTAAATTTGACAAATATGACTTAAATTAGAAGAAAAAAATAAAAATACAATCTGAATGAATAGGAGGGGTTTTATCTGATTCCTCCCATAACATATTCCTCTCCACTTGGAGTTTATCACGTAGCGAAAAAATATAATACTGTGTAAAATATTAAGTTTCTCATCAGTAAAAAAACAAGTGTCTCCTATTTTTTTTCTTTAAAATATCTAATCATACAAAATGTGCTTGTCCCATCAATAGCAAATATTACTCCAATCTCTATGTTTGTTGCGTCATTGATCCAGAAGAATTGGCTATTTGATTAGATACGGAAGACTTTATTAAGGTTGAGCAAATTTGTAGGAATGCTGGTCGTACAAATCTCAACTTTTAAGCATCGTATGCAGAAGTCAACCAGGGAAACAGTACTGGTCAACAAAGAAGAAGGAAGGGATCGGATGATGAGACCGCGCGTCAAAAAATTGAATACGACACGCCACGCTCAATACTTCCTTCAACAGATTTGAACTTGGTCTCTCTCATTTTCTTTTCCCTTCCTCGTCAAAATTTTTTTTTTTTTTTAAGTTGGAAAACTAATGCATTACTCTTGTAAACCTGTTATCTATAGAAGTTGAACCCTTAACTTCTTTCTAATGTACATAGATCTAGGACTAATCACTACATTACTCTTTGTGTATCTTTTCTTTAAAAGAGAAAATTTTATTATCTACTCTGAGACGGACAATTATTATTCGCCCCACAAACATACAAATAGAGTCGGCGAATATCACATCCACGTACATGGATTCCAATCATATGTATCTAAAATAAACGATAATTACTCAGCCTTAAGATGTCGAGGCAACTCACTGTCTGTACAACAACTGAATGTTACAACAAGAAGCGTCCAACAAGGTATGTCTTAGGGACGAAGCGTGGTATATAAACGACGACACGATCATTATAACATCTATTTTTTGATCGAGATGCCAATAACTTGCTTTCGCATGGGTGGTAGCAATATTAGTCTATAAGCACATGGGCCCCATGACTGTTCGTAGGTAGAGAACATCTTGGTGCAAAAAATTAGTTCTCCTATTGGGGGTGGGCACAACCCCAATGGGGATCCCACCCCCAATGACATCACCCTCTCCAATGGAGTGAATTTGTTGCTGCTATAACGATTTATAACAAGTATTTTTCTTGTAAATATATATAGACGTTATTCACCCACGCAAGTGTTTCTCCTAATTATTTTTTCAAAAAAATATTTTACCAGACATCACGGTGTGCCGCGTGGAGAAGAGAGAAGAGACATTTAATGTCTCCTCTCCTCCCAACCCCCTCTGTTGAGATGTGTTGGTGCATATCTCAATCAAAATGTGCATTAAGATCAAGTACTCTTTTTTCAAATCTCTCATCGTACAAAATGTGCTTGTCCCATCAATAACAAATGTTATTCTAAGAGTCTCTATGTTTGGTGCGTCATTGATTCAGAAGAATTGGCTGTTTTATTCTGAAAGGAAGACTTTATTAGGGTTGAACAAATTTGTAGGAATGCTGGTCGTATATATGGTACAAATCCCAACTTTTAAGCATCTGAAGCGGAAGTCAACAAGTGAAACAGTGGTCAACAAAGAAATAGAAGGGATCGGATGATGGGGCCGTCAAAAAATGAATACGAGACGCCGCGCTCAATGCTTCCTTCAACATATTTGAACTTGGGCTCTCTCATTTTATTTTCCCTTCCTCGTCAAATTTTTTTTTTTAAAGTTGGAAAACTAATCCATTATTCTTGTAAACCTACTATCCATAGAAGTTGAACCCATAACTTCTTCCTAGTGTACATAGATCTAAGCCTAATCACTAAATTACTCCTTGTGTATCTTTTCTTTAACAGAGAAAAATTTATTATCTACTCTGAGACGAATAATTATTATTCGCCCCACACACATACAAATAGAGTCTGCGAATGTCACATCGTACATGGGTTCCAATCATATGTATCTAAAATAAATAGTAATCACTCAGTCTTAAGATGTGAGGCAAGTCACTCTCTGTACAACAATTGAATTGCTAAGGTGATGGGCGTGTTTGATAACACTTATTGGATGTCTAATGTCTAAAGTAGTAAAATGTTGTATTTTCATACTGTTTGGAATATAGTTTTTCAATGTTGGAGTCTAACTCCTCTATTTTGAAGTCCAATCTTTTTATTTTAGAGCATAATTTTCTATTTTGGAGTCTAAAAAGTGGTTTGACTCCAAAACATAAGGTAAATTGGGATACAAAATAAAAAAGTTGAACTTCAAAATAGAAAAGTTGAGCTCCAAAATAAAAAGTTAGATTAAAAAAAAAAGTTCTAAAAAATGATTTGGCTCCAAAACAGAAGACAAGTTAGGCGCCAAAATAAAAAGTTAGGTTCTAAAATAAAAAAGTTAAGCTCTAAAATAAAGGGGTTGAACTTTAAAATAAAAAAGTTAAATTTAAAATAAAAATAAAAATCATGTGGCGCCCAACAAGATGCCACATGATCGAACTGTAATCTTACGTGGATTGTACTTACTGCACTTCCTCAATTACAATAAACTTTTCTCATAAATATATAAATATGAATATGGAAGTGAAGAGAGCTTAGCTTTATGTCAATATGTACATATATAAAGAAGTTATAAGAGGAGAGGTTGTCTTTATTTCTTTGTGTCCCACCTCGACATGGCACGGAGATAAAATGTGGTCGAGGTTGCATCGCATAGGATGCTACTAGTGTATCATAGAAGAGAAATATTTAGTATAAGAAAAGTCTTGTAATAAAATTGAAGTGAAAATAGTAGGACAACTTAATTAAGATTTCCAATTAGATATTTGATTTTTCTATTCCCTAATAGAGTTGTAATTTGTTACAGTAAGTGTTATCTCATATTACAGTATATATTAAGTTCTGTTACAGTAAAGGCCTCTCCATTACAGTTAAGAACTCTTATTAATTTACTCAAAATAATTTTATTAGTTGAGAGTATTTGACAAATAAATATCATACTTTTGATATATATTTGATTATTATTATTTATAATTATGTCAACTTTATTAGAAAACAGTTCTTATAATAATCGTTTCTCATCAGAATAATGCTAATCACTTGGGCGCTCGGGTGCTTGATTTATCCGGGCGCCCGAGTGGCACAACGCCCTTGACAAGCCGCTGCGCAATGGGCACGGCGCCACTCGAACGTCCGAGTAAATCATTCACCCGAACGTTCGAGTGAATAACATTTTCTTTCTCATCATAGAAAAGATTTCATCTTGTGTTTTCGAATGCTATTAGTTGCATGCTCTGGAAGCAGAAACTAGGGTTTCCACGCGCAGTTGGATGCATGAACATGTGAAATTAAGAAAAAGGCAAATCTGAACGTTCAGATGGTGGATGTTAAACGAGTCCTACGAGAAGCCTGCACGATCGACGTCATGCTGACAAGAGCTCGGCCAAATTGTTGTCTTAAGTACGCCTGCTACATGGATAGTAAAAGGCCTATTTGATAATTTATTAACTTATATACAGTATTTATCAACTCTGATAAAATCAAAACCAATTTGACAAACCTAGATAATCTATCGATCGATTTGTTAAGTGGGTCCAAGAATTGTTAACCCCTCTTAATTTACCAAGACATAACCATCTATTAACCTTATCTGGCCTATATCATGGGGTAGGTTATCTTATTTTTGTATTAAAGCTCAAAAGTTGTTAACCTCCTAAGGTTATCTTATCCAGCGTTTTGTTACTTTTTTTTTTTAACAAAAGCCAAGAGGGCCAATTTATTGAATATATAAGGGGAAGTTCTGAAATCAGAGATAATCACTTAGGACAAGTCCAGAATAAAATAGGAAAGAAAATTAGAACTCCACAGAAGATCTATCCCAGGAATGAGTACGTCGAAGAACTGCCCAAGATCGTAGTCCTGGTCTTCGAAAACAACGTTCCATGATTTCTTCCTTTGAATCCATTCCAGATACCTCTGAATCAAATTTAAACTCAGGCATAAAAATATTTTCCGCTCTTGCAAACTCAGCCACCGAAGAAAACTTCGTTCTCCAATATGTGACTTTATCTTTCGGAGTTGGATCTGGCGTATTGATCACATCTAATTGCCGCACCAGACTAGGGGAACGTTCTCTAGCGATTGGTAAAGAAATCCTAACACCCCCTTTACGAGAAGGACTTGAAAGAAATCCTAACACCCCTAGCGTTTTGTTACTTGATTTTCAAAGAGTTAAGGAATATGAGAACTAGAATCTTTAATGTTCTCTATAAAGAGAAATATTTATTGCCTAGATAGATCAGGTAAAAATATCGTGTTGGAATTGTCGTGCAGAACTTTATTAAATCATGAGCAACATGTGAGTCCCACAATTTTTTTCTCTTTTTTTTTTATGAAAATCCATTCCCAATGTAAGAAGTTGTTTGTCTCTCCTAATCATTTATTTATCCTCTTTAATTGACAATATTTGTTACTCTTAACCTGTTATTTGTCATTCTAAACAGATTAATTGAGAATGACAAATAATTTTATTAGGAATGTTATACTAATATTTAATATTTCTATTTGAGAGAGAGATATATATATATATATAGTTATATATATATCTCTAATAATTAATTAAGAATGACAAATAATTTTATGGATAAAGATCAATATAAGAGTACTATATATTTAATCCTCCAATTTCAGATGTATATCTATTTATCTCCACTAATTAATTATTTATCATCATTAACTTCGTTATTCGTCACCCAAATGAAATGTGACGAATAATTTTATTATAAATAATATAAAAATATTGAATACTCATGTTAAGATAATATAAAAATATTAAATACTCATGGTGGATGGCTATACTATCCATACCACCATAGAACTAGCATTTCTCCTCTACAAGATATATGCTTAATTAATTTCTCTAAATAATATTCTCCCACGGAGAATGTTACAAGGTGATCAATTGACAATTAGAAGCGTTCTAACAAAGGTATGTCTTAGTGAAGAAGAGTGGTATATAAACTTTTTGAAAAGCCCTCCTTGAAGACACGAACATTATAACATCTATTTTTTGATCGAGATATCAGCATCTTGCTTTTGCATGGGTGGTAGGAATATTAGACTATATAGACGCTATTCACCCACGCAAGTGTCTCCTATTTAGGAGGTTCATGAGAGTGAGATAATTGGTAACTCATCTCCTATCTAAAGAATAGATGGTGGGTTTGATTCTTCTCTTTCTCGTACGAGGAGGTTTATCTGATCCCTCTCATAACATATTTTCTCTCCAATTGGAGTTTATCACGTAGCAAAAAAAAAATATAATACCATGTAAAATATTAGGTTTCTCATCAGTAAAAAAACAAAAGTGTTTCTCCTATTTTTTTCCTTTAAAATATATAATCATACAAAATGTGCTCTTGTCCCATCAATAACAAATATTATTCCAAGAGCGTCTACGTTTGGTGCGTCATTGATCCAGAAGAATTGGCCATTTGATTAGATACGGAAGACTTTGTTAAAGTTGAGCAAATTTGTAGGAATGCTGGTCGTACAAATCTCAACTCTTAAGCATCGTAAACAGAAGTCAACAAAGTGAAACAGTAGTCAACAAAGAAAAAGGAAGGGAAAATGCTCAATACTTCCTTCAACAGATTTGAACTTCGGCTCTCTCATTTTCTTTTCCCTTCCTCCTCAAAATTTTTTTAAAAGTTGGAAAACTAATTCATTGCATTATTCTTGTAAATTTGTTATCAATAGAAGTTGAATCCTTAACTTCTTCCCAATGTACATAAATCTAGAGCTGATCACTACATTGCTCCTTATGTATCTTTTCTTCAACGGAGAAAAGTTTATTATCTACTCTGAGACGAACTATTATTATTGATAAAGGTTTAGTGCACTTAATAGGGTGTTTGGTTGTAGTTTGTTATCTTTTTTTTCTCTAAAATTAAAAAAAAAAAGAGTTCAAACACAAATACATGTTTGGTAAGTAAATTTTTTTTAGAAAAGAACTTTTACCCTATGTAAATCTCTTTAAAAAAAAAAAACCAAGTACCAACTTGGCTTACGGCTTGGAAGCCGTTGTGCCTCTGGAAGTAGCTCTCCCCACTCTCCGAACAACTCACTTCGATGAAGCCGCCAACAACCGTGCTCTTCGGAAAAATCTTGACATACTTGGCGAACGACAGAACGACGCCAGCATTCGTCTCGTTTCCTATCAGCAACGGCTCACGCAATATTATAATGCACAAGTACGGGAAAGGCGCTTCAACGTGGGAGATTTAGTTCTGCGTCGTTACTCGGTTTCGGATCCCCAAAGAGCGCAAGCTCGCCCCTAAATGGGAAAGATCTTATCAGGTCACCCAGGTCCTCGAAAAAGACTCATATAAGCTAACTATTCTTAGTGGCGAAGGGGGGGCAGTGGGGGTGGGAGGGTGACAATTTAGGTGGGGGGGGGGGGGGGGGGGGGGGGGGCATCGGAGGGGGGCATGTTGGGAGTGGTAAACTCTCATCTACCACTCGGCCATTAAGTGAAAACTCCAAGAATCTTCCAAATCTTGTGAACAAGTAGTCACAGATAATTGGCATGTTCTCTGTAAGAAGAAATATTTATTATCTAGATAATCAGGCAAAAATATCTGGTTGGAATTTCTGTGCGAAACATTATTAGATCATGTGTAGCACTTGAGTGCCACCATTTTTTTTCTCCTATTTTTATGCAGATCCATTTCCAATGTAAAAGGTTATTTGTCTCTCTTAATGTTTATTTGTCTTTTTTAGTTGACAATATTTGTCACCTTTAACCAATTGTTAATTTATATTCTTAACGGGTTAATTAAGGGTAACAAATAATTTTATTGAGAATGCTGTAAGAGTATTTAATGTTTCTATTTGAGAAACACATATAGTTATTTATCTCTCGTAGTTGATTAAGAGTGACAAATAATTTTATAGAAAAAAATATAAGAGTACTATTTAATTAATGCTCCTATTTCAGTTGTATATCTATTTATCTTCATTAATTAATTATTTGTCATCATCAACTCATTATTTATCACTCAAATGAAGGGTGATGAATAATTTTATCAAAAATAATATAAAAAATATAGTTAATACTCCTGTTGAGATAATATAAAAATATTAAATACTCATGGTGAATTGACAAGAAGCGTTCTAACAAGATATGCCTTTAGTGAAGAAGAGTGGTATATAAACTTTTTGAAAAGCCCTCCTTGGCGACACGAACATTATTATAACATCTATTTTTTTATTCTAAGAGGAAGACTTTATTAAGGTTGAGCAAATTTGTAGGAATGCTGGTCGTACAAATCTCAAGTTTTAAGCACGTCAAGAAATCTAACAAGAGAAAAAAGGAAGGGATAGGACGATGGGCCGTCAAAAAAAAATGAAAACGACACGCCACGCTCAGTTTTTCCTTTACAGATTTGAACTTTGGCTCTCTCGTTTTCTTTTCCTTTCCTAGTCAAATTTTTGTAGGTTAAGGGATTAGAGTGAGATAATTGTTAACTCGTCCAAAAGATAGGTGGTGGATTCGATTCTTCTTCTCCCGTTCCATAACATACTCTTCCTCATTCAGAATTTGCCACATAACGAAAAAAAATATAATACATGTAAAATATCACAAATATGATAAGATTTGAACTCTACTTCATTGATAATGGGATAAGTATTCGTGTTTAGAGAATTTTTTTAATTTGAGATAGTTTAAAAGAGAGATAATTATGTAAGGAGTAATTTTTAATATAATGTGATGTGACATAATATGTATAATTATCATCTCTTTATCTTTAATTTGATATTATTTGTCAGTGTATAAATATACACATGATTTCTAAGAGTATAATAATAATATTTAACGAGTTACTCTTAAGGATAACTTTTATCACCCTCACATGAGAGAGATAATTATCACCTCTTTTATCACCATTTTATCTTAAATATTTTTTATTACTCAA
Source organism: Colocasia esculenta (assembly GCA_014218235.1). Classification (NCBI taxonomy): domain Eukaryota; kingdom Viridiplantae; phylum Streptophyta; class Magnoliopsida; order Alismatales; family Araceae; genus Colocasia; species Colocasia esculenta. The sequence goes on along the minus strand of CM024766.1, from coordinate 6,005,191 downwards.
GAATAAACTAAACACATTGTCAAATTACTTGTGGACATAAAATTAGTGATAAATTAATTAAAGAGGGATAAGCCTCTTTATCACGTTATCAAACCGACTAAAGTTGAACACTGAACGTCTTAAACAATTACGTTGGATTTCTCGTTATCTAGAAGCTGAACTATTAACTTCTTCCTTATACACACAGAGGACTAATCAAAACAGAAAATTTTAAACCTGGTCATGGATTACACATTTCTCGATGATTTTTAAATCTGGCCGTCATTACACATTTTGCAATAATTTATATAACTATATAACTTATATAACTATATAACTTATATAGTTACATAATTATGTAACTACGTACTTACATACTTAGCTACTACTATTCTTATATTACTATGTAACTTACTACATATTTACATATTTACCTACTATTATTATACACTCTCCCTACCTACTTATCTAATTATATAAGATGGGGATAAAATTGGTATTGAAAAATTATACATGGGAGGAGTTAATGTTTAGAGACCTAAAAATAAGTCCCTCAAAAAATAAAAATTTTTAAATTTTAAAAAAATTGACAAGGATCTGAAAATAATATCAGGTCCATGTCAAAGACTTAGAATTAATTCTCCTTTTTCTAGGTTCACGATAAAGACCTGATATAATAAAATCACATAATCTCTCTCTCTCTCTCTCTCTCTCTCTCTCTCTCTCTCTCTCTCTCTCTCTCTCTCTCTCTCGTACGTGTGCGTGCATGCGCGCGTGGGTGCAGGGGGTAGCTTGGTGGGTTGTCTAGAACTCCCATCGAATTCTTTTTGACATCCACTTTCCCCTTCATCTCTCTCTCTCTCCCTCTTCACCCATTAGAAAGGGTTTGCTTTAACCAAGGTTCACTGCAATTAATGTGATAACACAATTGTCTAAAAATTTAATGGCATGGACTTATTTTGAGCTAAGGAGGATTTCAAGTATATATTGAAGATTTTAGGGACTAACATTTAAAAATCTCACATATGTAATTTAGAGATAGAGTGAGAACGAGATTTCTGCAAATTTACACATGTTAGGGGCCGGGGAATATATCTTTTAACTAAATGTCTTAAGATTTTTTGATAATCAGATAAATCCTGATTACTCTTGATAAAGAGATTCATTAACCCTAATAAATATTATACCATTTCAATAAATTAGATAGCTCATCAGATCCTTATGAATATTTACTAGTGATAAGTAATTAAGTCTAACTCCTATTTTAAGAGTGATAAATTATACATAGCTAAAAGAAGATACTTAAACTTATAAGGCCGTCTAAACATACTAAATTAGAGATAAATCTTATTAATAATTTAGACATGATATAAAAATAACGGATGTGATATAAAATTATTATACTTTCAAAATATTACACCAAAACATGTCTTATCCACAGTTATTTGTCTTGCGGATAAGATATCCGCTTATCAAAAGGGGTCATTGTTTAAGGAAATTAAGATGAGATGACCCAATCAAATTTTCGGCAAAAATTAAAATATAGAAGTAGATTATATATATATATATATATATATATATATATATATAGTAAAGCGGGCAACGCCGGAAGTACGTACGTACGTCTACATGAAGGCGTTATAAAAGAGACATAGGTGCTCAACAGTAATAACTCCGTCGCCATCGCCGTCCATGGCCGCGGCTACGCCCTTGCATTCTTCCGGGCTCCAATCGAACGTGCCCTCCAGGCCCTGGCACAGCTCCTGCTGCGGCAACGATTCCCCCTGCGAGATCTGCAGGGCGACATCCAGCAAGCCGACGACCACGTCCAGGTGCTCCGCGTCCTTGGTCATCTGCGCCGCCAAGAATTCTTCGGCCGTCAGCAGCCCGTCGCCGTCGCCGTCTCCTTGCAGCAGCAGCAGGTTCACCTCCTCCTCGCTCGCCTCGTGCCCCAGCGACGCCAGGAGGCCGCCGAGCTCCGCCGCGGTGATCCGCCCATCGTTGTCGGAGTCGAAGGCCTTGAAAGCCTCCAAGAGGCCGAAGAGACGGCCGAGGGACTCGGTGACGACGGCTGCAGCCATCTATGGTGGGAATGGGCGGAAGTGCGTGCATGCACTTGTCACTTAAGTTTTCTCGTGAGATTTATAGGCGCATGGATTCGTGGAAGTGGGTGGAATTGGCCTAATTTGTGTCTACGTAATAAGGAGGAGTAACACTTGTATTAGTATCTTATAACTCTCGTGTAGATCGATCGATCGTTGCATGTGGTCACATCACTATTTATCACATATTTATTATTAGTTCCTTCAAGGAATGTTCTATAGGAGATAAGGTTACGAGGTGGGGGTGCCTTTATTCGTTCATATCTTGCATGGATTTGATGCTACTATATCATGTGTAATATTATTCTAAAGGGGCTCACTCCACTTTATTCGAATGCTAAAGTTGCATCCCGGCCTTGAACCGGAAACAAGGCTTTCCGTGCGCATGTTGGATGCATGGACATGTAACTCTAAACGTGGACACCACGTCCATCTCAGATCAGATTATAACACGTCCATCTCCAAACGAATTATCTTAATGCAGGCCGGGCAACATTGATATAGAGGAAAGTCTTAAAAATAGATATTTTTGACACCCTTTAAGTAAAATAGAAGTAATTTTTTTCGGATGTCAAAAACACAAAAAAAATCACAATTCAAAATTGACACTTTAAAATAATTAACATGGTTTATGTCTATAACCGTACTGCATCATTTCGACCTCCTAATTCTATTATTTTGGTCTCCGAAATCCATTTTTAGTATATTTTTTACTATTTTAGATAACTTTTCAAATAAACTTTTAGGAGGGATAAAGTTTGATTTTAGAGTTACTTCTTTTGAGAAAATTGTTTAGAATTGTATTTTCTTTGTTATTTTAACATTTTAAAATTCTTTATTTTTATAGACATCTCCATTGTAAGCAATAGAGTTAGCGAAGTTTCATGTAATTTCGGGATCTAAGTTCCTTCTACTTTCGGCTTTCTACTATCTTCCCCTCTGCTGAACTCTAAGCAACCGGTGACTTAAGGTCGGGTCATGTAGTAGTAGTGATCAAAGAGCTCGGCCCTTTGAGCACTATTTTTTTTTTTGCTAACGAGGAAACCCCGCCCCGTGTGATTTTGTGGACTCAAGGATTGGTGTTCGTGGGCCCTTTGAGCACTAGCTAACTACTTACGATCCATGTGGACAGTACGATCGAGGAATATGGGGAAAAATGATCTTTAAGTGTTTTTTGGTTTGTCCAGGTATTATTTATTTATTTTGTTGGTAATGAGGGAACTCTCACCCTGTGAAATTTTGTGGATTCAAAGATTAGTATTCGTAAATCTCATAGTCAAGATTTGACGGTCTCTAATTTTGTGTATTACATTACTCTACCTCACTTGGTCTCTAATTTTTGTGTACTTATATTACTCTTACTTGACTTGATCGTGAAAATTTAGAACTTAGACACCTTAAAAATTACATGTAATTCAACCAAGTAAATACTCTTAAAAATTGAACTCGAGACCTCCTATTTTTAAGCAAATAGAGTTCTAACTGATCGGCTCATGCAGCTAAGGTCCTCCATGTTTTATTCACGGGAAGAAAGTAAAAGCTGATAAAAAAAGGATTTTGATAAGTTTTCATTCACTATAATAAGTAGTTTGTAAGGAAAACCCAAAAAAAAAAGTGAAAATCTTGAATTTTCCTGTCTGGTTTTCCCCTGCTTACCTTATCTCGTTCGCTTATAAAGAAGCCCAATTACTAGAGACAGAAATATATATAACCCATAAAATACATGAAAACGTCATGTATACCCTTCAAATATTTGTCTCATCAAATATATCATACCTTTCAATGTATTACGCAACAAATTAATGGATGGAAAATTAAGATCATTAACATACCGTCAAGTTGAAAATCCCTCTCCACTACCACACCCCTTCTCTCACATAGTTTTCTGATACGAGTATTTCTATCTTTTGAAACTCATTTGATAGTTTTTTAAATATTTTAACATAATATATATGTTTGACAGCCAATCAGCTCAAATGATAGAACTAATGTGTTTTTTTATCAAATATGAGTTATATTTGACGAGGTTAAAATTTTAGGAGTACATGGTAGATTTGAGAAGATATATTATATTCTTGTTTTGTTTCTTACGCTGGAGACCTAGATAATTATCTCAAGAATAATACTTTACACATTTTTGGACCAAACGCGTACAATCCATGGATCTCAGTGACATGCGATTTCATATATGCGTGGAGCTCCAAACTCTATGTATTAATGGTTTCTCTAATCTCAATTATTCTTGCCATCCTAGCTGGGATTGGATGACAAGTGACCCGGGTTGTACTCTTTTTCAATAGAAGTCTACCCGTTGGCAGTCCAATTTGAGGACGAAAGAGGTGGCCCAATAAGAGGAAGAGACATGCTAGTGTGCTACTTCTTAAAATTATTATAGTAACATAGTCAAATTAGTAATGACAACATGGCAAATTAGAATTAGGCTTAATGTAAAACTTATTGACACAATGGCATTATTAGATTATTATAGATATTAACATAGTCGAACAATTAATGACATGTGGACACCCTAATCCGTTAATGGGCCTAAAGCCGCCGGCCCATTACTCAGCCCGCCAACATCGGTGTTGGCCTCTCATGGGCTGTGCAAAAGAGAGCCAAAAGGCCCATTCAAAAGGCCACCAAGGCCCATCTGAAATCAACCCTTATTTATCCTAAAAGTGGGGGTGAGAGTAAGCATTTGTAACACCTCCCAAAATGGAGTGCTAAAAATGGAAAAAGGTGGTCTGCCACCCTTGCTGCGCAGGGGCCTAGTTGGGCCTGTTTTTGGTCATTTCTCCCTTCTAGAAGGCTTGGGGAAGGGGCCAGCAAAGGGGGTTACGTGAAGGGCCAAGGGGAGAAGAGGAAGGGGGTTCTTTTCCTGGTTTTCTAAAGAAGCAACCAGCAGAAGAAGGAGGAGCTCCTATGCGTTTCCTGCTCAAGGTTCCACCCGTGAAGCCCACCTACAAGAAGAAAGCAAGCAAGAGAGGGTAAGCGAAGGAAAAGAGAGAAGAAAAAAAAGAGAAAGGGAGGCCTTGTCTTGTCCCATCAAGAGAGAGGAGAGGGAGGAGATGCCACGTTGAAGCTTCCTTCCCCCATTTCTTGTACTTCTTTCACCCATCTCATGAAAGCATACTATCTTGTGCACCCCTTTTGAGTATTTATGTGAATGTGTTGTCCCTTTTGCATTTATTGCATGCCCTCCCCCCATCCCATCTTGAGTTTTAAAAGTTTCCTTTACAAATGGGGTTACGGGATGGGATTGCCTCTTCATAGAGGTATGTCTCTCTCCCTCTAATACCTCACATGAGGCCAAGAAGCCCCCCCCCCCCCCCCCCATACCTCAATAAATGAGGTCATGGGGACATGGGACCTCATGCCCCATTTAATGCATGCATAGCATGCTAGATCTCTCCCCTCAATAGACCATGTCCCCCATCGTTTTGGGCCTGCAAAAGACCAGTCCATCACTGTTCTAAAGCCCTTCAAGAGCCCCCATAGTGGCTAATGCATCCCCTTTGGTAATAGTCAAGAGAATGAGCAAGTAATGCTCATGTTTTTCTTGCCTAAACACCATCTCCAAAAGACCCTTGCAAGGAGATCATCAAACCTGGTTCGCCCTCTCAATAGACCACCCTCATTGCGGTTCTCAGCCCCCTTTGATGTGCATTTCAAGCCAACACCGAATAGCCCCTCAAGAGCTCTATTTTGCTAATCAAGGGGATTGGGCAAATAATGCCTAGATCTCTTTGTTTAGCCCACCAAGCAATGGGTTACAATGCCATCTCAAACCCCAAGATCATCCCTGCCATGAGCAAGGGCGTTCTAGGAGAGAGGCGGTTTCTAACTCTTGCTCAGCTGGTTGGCTGCGCCGATTCGGCCTGGCACTGGTTCTGGCAGTCTTGTAAGACCAGAGCAGAGCTGCGCCGATTCGACGTCCTGGCCACCATATTGGCTGAAGTCACATGAGCAAAACCATTGTTCTATGCGACATCAGCCAATCAACAGTTAAATGACTCAATATAAGACCCATCCATACCCCCGGGTCGGACAACTCAATGTCCATGTCCGGACGGGTGGGTCTATACGCTATTCATACCGTCCCGTGGGTCGTTTGGCCATGACATTGCCCAGATCTCCGTAGGCATGCCTGGGAGATCGGGGTCATGCGCCATTAGAGTTACGTCGTTCTACGATGTACACTCTCTCTCTTTGGTGCCATCTCTGCTCGTGGTGGATGAGCATCGCGCTTTCCCCTTTATCGACCACGATAAGGGGAAATGCTGCCAAATTTTCCCCGCGAGGGTTGAGTTGGCGCAAAGCTCTTAAAAGAGGTCATTATCTTCTAATTGGGTCGGCAACGTTGCAAATGAGCGCCGATTCGATGATGTCTATGACTTCAGCCCGGTTGCGCCGACTCACTCTCTGTCGTCAGCTGCGCCGATTCGAAGACGTTTGCGAAGTGCGTCGAGCCAATAAGCTCCGCCGAACAAATAGAACTCCGTTCCAAATGCTCAAAGGACCCAAACAGCAAATCAGAATCGTTTAATAAAAAAAGGAATCGCAAAGGCAAATTGAACCCTTTTCAAGCAAAGAGCAAAAGGCCACATCATGTTTTCCAAAAAAGCAAGAGATCAAATTAGACCTTTTCTCAAGTAATAAAAGATTGCATCGCTATGCACAAAAGAGTCAAACCAAACCTTTCTAAGCAAATAAATGATCAGCAAACGTTTTGCAACAATAAAAGAAATCAAATTGAAATGATTTTTAACAAAAGACCAAATTGTGTCTATTTTCAATGAAAAGTCAAAGAGACCACCCTTTTCAGAATTGTCTTTCTCAAATAGATTTAAAAGGCCGAATTGAACCTTTTCGTGGTAAAGAGGACCAATAAGTAAATAGACAAAGAGATTGGGTAGCGGGTTGAGTGAAAGGTCTAATGGGTTCGATTGGCCGTTCGTCTTGCTCCCTAATATTTCAGTTCAATTATGCTTCGCACCCTTTATCGGATGTCCCGTTTTAAGGTCACGAGGCTTTCTAATCTGGCGATTAATCAAGGGTTTTCTCTTTCTAAAAGAGATGTAATTAACGCCGTTGCGCTTAGGCAACGACGAGATTTTGGTCCAGGACCCGACCACTCACTTTCGTTTGACGAAGTCAAACGGCGCGCACAATAGACTTAAAGACCTCCGACTCTCGGAGGCAAACCATTTGATTGTCACTTCGGTGACTGGCACGCCCGCGCTGCGCGAATTGCCGATGCATCTCACGTCACCCTTGCTCGAGTAGCATCCGACGGGACTTGGATTGGCAATACGCATTTATGCCATGAGAACATGAGACAACATGATAAAAAAAAATAGATTTTAAAAGATTTAAGGAAGTTAAAATTTTCTATTTCCACAGCGTGGCACGCCCGGTGGGACCAAGCTTCCCTTCATCTCTTCGCCAGAATAGAAAGCCATGTGGCGCCCTTATATAATTGATATTGACTATCATTTTGAATTGACTAACAAGTACTAATCGACTGATGGTGGGAGTACGTTTCGGATCTCTCGTGGTTCAAGATCATGCTCGGTACGGCTACCTTGCTGTGCCGACCCGTTTCGGGAGCTTCCCTCCCGTTGTCGAGTTCCCCAACTTCTTGGGGGTCGCCTTCGTCAACGTCCTTCACCCGGAGGCTAAGAGAAAAGATGGAGTGAAGTCGTTCGTGAAGCCGAATGCAAAGGGACCGCTCAAGAGCTAAGCTGCCACGTGCACCACGTAGAGTGCGGCAACAACAACAAATCCAAGGGAAAAGAGGCCAACCAACAGATCACCGAAGCTAAGAACATCGTCACCTGTCATGCACGAGTGTTTGCTTCGGGAAAGACTGTGCGGATTGGAGACTTAAGGATCCATCTGCAAGAGAAGAAGACAGAAGCTATAGCAAAGCGGGTCGTGCCAACGGTACCCGTGGACAACTCCTTCCAAGCTTTGGCAAACAGAGAAGATATGTACAACACATTCAAGGGCAAGTTGCCCCCGAAACCAATCAAATTCAAACAGGTCTGGCGACCTAAGAAAATACAGAAGCCCAGTTTGGAAAAGCTTGCTCCAGAAGAGAACTCTCCAACAAATGTAGCTGAGAAGAGGATCCCCAACTACCGTCGCCCACATAGGGGCTGGAATTCGTCAAGGGGGGGCATATGCCTATGCTCGCTTCCACGACAAAAGAGCAGAGCTGCGGAGGTGTGCTTACCTACCGCCCATAAGAGAAGACTCCCCTGAGTCAATGATCTCGACCACCTGTAAGCGCCAGGGGGCAACAAGGGTCACATCTGACCATACCCCTCACCTCATGAACGCCCCTCTGCGGCGTGAAAGGAGGCGAAAAGATCCAAGAGCTCCTCGGACGCCAGCCAGGAGCTTCACCGATGAGAGTGATGTTCCATGTGGACATCGGCATGAGCATGCCGGGAGGACTAGACCCCGGGCATCGGTTTTCGAAAGGCTATCTTTCCCTTCCCGCATTTCTCGGAGAGCTGAAAGAGACCAGAATGGAAACATCAGGGTATTTGCATGCCACATGGCCGGCATATCAGGCCGATATGGGGCGCTGCCAGCCAATGATGAAGAGCTAACAGAATTGGCAGAGAGGCCTGGTGCCATCACCAGGAGAAGAGCAGCAGCAGCAGCCTTGGCGGCCGCATATGGGCTTGAAGATGTGCCAACAATGCAGATGACGGCGGTCAGTGCCAATGTGGTCACCGCCCAAGGCAGTGGGGGCAATGATGATATCCCTCCACCGCCACCACCACCAGAGGCAACTTCTGGGGGCACCTTGCAACACATCCCTCTTGCTGCACCCATAGATCCAGCCATCATGGAATTGTTGCAGCAATATCAAGCCGAGATCGCGGACCTCAAGCGCCAGATCAAAGGCAAAGAGACTGAGGGACATGCATCCGAGCAGCGGAGGGCTCAGGAGAGACCCCCCAAGGGACCGTAGGGTCAATTGAAGCTTCGGCCCAGCGTGCTGTCGTACGGACAGCAAATGAACGACCACAACAATCCCCTGCGGCTACGGCTCAACAGCCACGCTCACAGGCTCAATACCAACTGTTGCAGCCGCAGTTCTCCCAGCAGCAGCAATAACTACACCAGACGCAGCAAGCTTATTCTGCGCAACAGCAGTCATTGCCCGCTCACGATCCTGAGCAGTAATTAGACAATCAAGAGCCGCCCCGGTGCCACCGGCGGCTATTATCAATACCCCGAGCAATCAGCCGGCCCACTTCTATCCTCAGCAAGTGGACCCAGCCGCTATCAACAAGCTCATGGTGGAACAGCTAATTGACATGAAGCTCGCTGAACGGGGAGACGGAGAGCAAATGGCTTTTGATGCATATAGGGTACCCTACCCTGCATACCACGCCGTGAAGAAATTTCCTCCAGGTGTCACCAAGCCCCCAAAATTTGACAAGTTCAATGGGCGAGGATCTCCAAAAGAACACATTGCTTATTACATCAATGTGATGGGAGATTTAGCGGCCGATGAATCCTACTTGTTAAAGTTCTTCGGCTCCTCCCTGACTAGCCTGGCATTCGAGTGGTATTCCAGTCTGCCAGCAGGGTCCATATCTGATTGGACCGATATGCAAAAGAAATTTAGAGAAAGGTTCTATATTGCTGAGAGGGAGGTGACAGTTGCCGAACTCTACGCTACCAAGCAAAAGGGTGATGAGTCCGCACTGGACTATATCCAAAGGTGGAGGAACCTCAGTATGAGGTGCAAACGCCCTCCTCATCAAGAAGATGCAGTTCAGATTTGCAAGCAAAATCTGAAAAGAGAGCTGCTTAAAAGAATGATCGGAGTAGAGATCCGGTCATTTGATAGGCTAAACAACATGGTGGCGGAAATAGAGGCCTTTTTGGTCAAGTACCCCACCAACTCGTTCGCCAGTCAAAAGACCAAGCCGGCCGACAAGAAGCCTGCAGGGAAGGAGGTCCATACAGTGGACCTCAAAACGTTTGAAAAGCAAAGAGATGAAGGCGAGGCGGCAGCCGGAACCTCCAGCAACAAAACCGAACCAAAGAGAAAGGTCATTCCTTTCCAAGATAAAATGAGGAAGTTGTACTCTTTCCCCAAGGAAAAGACCAAAACGTTGTTTGATTGGGGAATCAGATACAACAAGATCACCCTTCCAACACCAAAGTGGCCTGAGCAAGCTGCCAAGAAAGATGACCCCAGTACTGTCTGTACCACCAGATCCTGGGGCACCCTCTAGAGGATTGCTATGTATTCAAAGACATCGCAGAGTCTCTGATCAAGAAAGGAGAACTGCAGATGGGGGATTATAGGGTTGATCCCCCGCAGCCACATGAGTTGCCTGCCCGGCAAGCTGGAGCTAACATGATCTCTATATATCAACAGCTACCAGAAGAGATCTCCGAGGCCAGCACGGAGAACACCTATAAAAGTCTTATCCTCACCCCAAGCAGGGAGCAGGAGGAGTGGCAAAAGGTGCCCACTAAAGCAAAGAAGAAGCCCGAAAAGAAGCCGGCTCCGAAAATGCACATTCTGGGTGTGACACCTCAGCCGCCGGCACCAGTGGTCACCCCGGTGTGGCACCCAATAGAGCCCCGGATCGTCATTCAGAGGAATCCCGGCAACAGAAGGCGTCAAACGCCTCTCCCATTATACAGAGGGGCAGCCCTTCACTCGAGCGTCTGCAAGCCCTAATTGACGAATTAGATGAATATGAGCAACCGAACAGATACTCTGTTCAATTGCAAGAGTATGTCCCGTGGGAAGAACTCGAGAAGTTGACCCTGGAGGCACCCGCCGAGCAAGAGACCCCTCAACCTCAAGAAGATTTATTCTAGGGGCAAGAGCCGATAAAGCAAAAGAAGAAGAAGAGAAAATCCAAGAAAAAGAAGGTGGTGGCAATCCTCTCATGCAAAACTATCTCCCCCCTGCTAAGTTTGGGGGAGCACTATGAAGAAGAGGAATTCTACCCTTCCTCGAATGATGTCAATCAGGTCGGGGCTTCGGGTCAAGAATTCACAACAAGGTCCGGAAGGAAATGGGGACGAGCTTCTCCGGCCAATCAAAATATCGTCTTCCGGGGTGAACCCTCTTATAAGATCCCGGAGCCTGAAGTTCGAAGGGCAGAAATTCCACCTCCTCCGGGGTTCTATCCCAATGAACATACTGGGGGCACGGTCCCGTCCTTTGCTGAGTTTCTGGCAGCAGAAGAGAAGACCAGGGCACTCCCCAAACCCCCAACATTGCAAAAGAAGGTCGATGGTGAGGAAAACAGCCCGGTCACCAAACCTCAAGCCAAGAATAGTGAGAATGACAAAGGAAAGTCAAAGCTAGATGATGTTGGGGCGGAAGACCGAATCATCAAGCTACTAAAGAAGATTCCTACACGATTCATTGTTTGGGAAATCCTGTCATTAAGTGAAGAGACTAGAAGAGCATTGATCGCAGCCTTGCAGACTCCAGCACAATATGAGACCTGCCTAGCAGAAGTGCAAGAAGAGGCCACCATCGCCAGTACGGAGTCCATCACGTTTGCCCCGGAGGACATGCTCCTCCCCATGGCAACTCACAACAGACCACTCTACATGAGGGGGCAGTTGAATGGACTACCCCTGAATAGAATTCTGGTAGATCTCGGAGCAGCAGTCAACATTTTGCCGTACAAGATCTACCAGAAATATCATTTTAATGTGCACCTAGCCTCAGTGCACGATGTGAGAATAGCCGGGTTCAACCAAAAGTTCGAGGTACCTCTGGGGGTCGTAGAACTCGACTTGATCCTGGGGGACTTCACAACAAAGGTGCAATTCCATGTGATCAATGCAAGTACATTCTACAAGGCTTTATTGGGTCGGCCTTGGCTCCATCAAAACGGAGTAATCCCATCAACGCTGCACCAGTGCATCAAATATGTGAAAGGAGGGGAGGAGCAAAGGGTTTTCGCCGATGCCCACCCATTCGAAGTATATGAGTGTCACCTCCTTGATGCTGATCTGTATCAGGGGCGCTCAGAAAGCCAAATCCTTGAGAGGGGCAACGGAAAAGAAAGCATCATTGCTTATGAGTGGTTTCCATCGAGACACTCAGAAACCCAAGCCCCTCAAGGGGGAAAAGCAAAAGAAGTCACCCCTGATGATGAGTGGTTCCCGCCACCACCGCCAGGGACCACTGCTGAGCAGCCCACATCAGCAGAATATGTGGAGGTGCAATCGTGTGACGCCCCAGATCGCAGGCGTGATTCTACTCCATAAATAAGCGAAAAAGAGCCAGAATTCATTCTGGTCCCGGAGGGCCTTACCAAGCCAGCCGCCGAAATAGATTGTCAAATAGTAAGAGCATTGAAGACCATGGTGATAGCTCACCCAGGAGGTCGCTTCACAGTCTTCTACGCAACTGAGGAGCAACCAATGAGAAGGGATGATGATTGCAAAATCCCTGAAGAGGCTGGAGATCCCTTGGTTCCGATCATAGGATTCCCGGACATGTCTGATACAGTCGCCAGACTGGCCGAAAGTCAACAAATCCCTCTCCGGCAACGCCTCAGTCAGAGGGAGATGTTCAGAAAGCTATGGTACCCGCCGAATATGGACAGGGACCTGTTAAAAATCACCCAGCACCCAGGACTCGGCTTGACACTGGGAGAAAGCTATACGGTTGGCATGATCAGCATAGCCAACCAAACAGAAGAAAACCCTTCAGGGGTGGTTTATGATAACTACCCTGAAGAAAGAGGCATGGTGGAAATGGCTGCGAGTGCATGCGATAAGCCTCCCCAGGGGGCAGCAGCGTTCCCCGTCTATACTCCCGTGGAGTCTCTTGCTACCCAAGTACTCCTGACAGCTAGAGAAAATAGACACAATGAAGCGACGCTGTTAGGCTCTGCAAGCTCACAAGAGATAAGGGAGCAAGAAGTGATAACGGATGTTCCATTGAATCTAAGCCAAGAGGCCCAATGGACGGAAGCGACTGAAAAAGATGCACCAGCTGCAGGCCTACAAAGAGAATATGTGGAGGTGCTAGAGGCAGAAGCTGATGAAGAGGGCTTTGTAGACCTCCAGCCAGCACCAGAAGAGCTTGAAGATGGTGGCCAAGCCACAGTGGATGAGCTAGTAGAAGTAAACCTTGGCACGGAAAGTGACTACAGGCCAACCTTCCTAAGTGCCCTCATCCCAGAAGAAGAGAAGCAGCAGTATATCACGCTGTTAAAAGAGTTCCGGGATTGCTTTGCCTGGACTTACAAAGAGATTCCGGGACTCAGCCTCAATGTGGCACAGCATATCCTGGCAATTGACCCGAAAATAGAACTGGTCAAGCAAGCTCCCAGGAGAATGAGGCCAGAATTGATCAACAAAGTATGCACAGAAGTGGACAAATTAATAGATGTGGACTTTGTTGAAGAAAACCAGTATACTACCTGGCTGGCAAACATCGTCCCCGTCAAAAAGAAGAATGGACAGATCCGAATCTGTGTGGATTTTCGAGATCTGAACAAGGTCTGTCTAAAAGATGACTTTCCGGTGCCAATCATAGAAGTGATGATAGATGCGACCACTGGACATGAAGTCTTGTCATTTATGGACGGGTCGTCTGGCTACAACCAGATATGGATAGCCGAACAAGACAGGGTGCATACCGCCTTTAGGTCACCCAAAGGGATCTTCCACTACAAGAGAATGCCCTTCGGCCTCAGAAATGCCGGGGCGACCTACCAAAGAGCCATGACAAAAATCTTTGATGAGCTACTCTATAAAAAGGTGGAGTGCTACATCGATGACCTCGTGGTCAAAACAAGAAGAAGAGAAGATCATTTGGCCGACCTCAGGGCTGTTTTTGAAAGGCTAAGGCGGTATGAGCTGAAAATGAACCCGATGAAGTGTGCCTTCGGGGTATCCAGCGGCAAATTTCTAGGCTTCATCGTCCGATACAGGGGAATAGAAATAGACCCTGTCAAAATCAAAGCCATCCAAGAGCTGCCGCCACCAAAGAATCTGACCGAGCTTAGGTCACTACAAGGACGACTGGCCTACATTCGTAGGTTTGTCTCAAATTTGTCGGGACGATGTCACCCCTTTCACAAATTGATGGGGAAAGACGTCCCTTTCAAATGGAATCAGGAGTGCCAAAATGCTCTGAATCAATTGAAAGCATACCTGAACACTCCACCCGTGTTAGGTGCTCCTGTAAAAGGCCGTCCTCTCATCCTGTACATAGCAACTACAGAACTCTCCTTGGGAGCTATGCTAGCACAAGAGAATGAGGAAGGGAAAGAGCAAGCACTCTACTACCTCAGTCGAAGGTTAGTGGGGGCAGAAGAGAGATATTCTCCAATTGAGAGAGTATGCCTAGCCTTGGTGTTCGCAGCCAAGAAAATGAGACATTATATGCTGTCGCACGAGGTTAGGTTGATCTCCAGGGCCGACCCCGTCAAATACATACTCTCCCAACCAGCGTTGAAGGGAAGAATAGGCAAATGTGCTGTGATCTTGATGGAATTTGACATCAAATACATCCCTCAAAAGGCAATCAAAGGGCAGGCGGTAGCTGACTTCTTTGCAGCTCACCCCGTACCAGAAAATTCTCCGCTCATCACAGAGCTACCAGAGGATGAGACCCTCGAAGTAAACCAATTGCAAACAGCCACCTGGCAACTCTACTTCGATGGAGCGTCCAGAATAGAACCGACTGCATATGGCAGCGCCAGAGTCCGAGCGGGGGCAGGTATTGTCCTGAAGTCGCCTGAAGGAGAAGTCACGCACACCTCCTGCTCGATTAACAAGCCATGTACAAACAATGAGGCCGAATATGAGGCCTTAATTATTGGCTTGCAAGTGGCCCTTTTCATGAATATCAAGGTATTGCAAGTGTTCGGCGACTCGATGCTAATCGTCAAACAAGTGCAAGGGGAGTTTGATGTCAAAAAGCCGGAGTTGCTGCCATACCACCGAAAGGTGAAAAGACTACTGTCAAAATTCTATCGAATAGAAATAGAGCATGTTGGCAGAAGCAGGAATGCACAAGCTGACGCCCTGGCAAAATTGGCTAGCTCTTTGGCGGTGCCACCAAATGAGAAGCTAGAAGTCATTGTCATGAATCGGCGGCAAGTCCCCAGCATGATAGAAGAAGAATCTGAAAATGAAGAGAGCGGCCAAGAAGAAGTATCTGCGGCTGAAGAGATCGTGCAAAAAGACTGGAGAGAGCCCTTGCTGCAATGGTTCGAACACCAGCGACTGCCCTCGCAAAGAGAAGAAAGGATCAAGTTGGTCCGAATAAAGGACTCGTATGAATTAAGAGGCGGAGTTCTGTTCAGAATCATGGCGGACTCCAAGAAAAAGATCTTGCTAAGGTGCCTGTCACCTGAAGAGGCCGGGAAGGTCATGAAAGAGGTGCACGCCGGGATCGCTGGCGCCCATCAGGCCAGGCCGAAGATGAAAATAGAAATCAAAAAGCTCGGCTATTACTGGCCAACCATGTTTGAAGACTGTGGCAATTTTGCCAAAATGTGTCACAAATGTCAAGAGCATGCGGTCATCCCAAGGACACCTCCCATACATCTGCATCCAACCATTCCAAGTTGGCCATTTGCACAATGGGGCACAGATGTTGTGGGCCCTCTGCCACCTTCTTCATCAGGGTGCAAATACATCCTGGCTATTACCGATTACTTTCAAGGTGGGCCGAAGCCGTGGCATTAAGAGAAGTGACAGGGGAGTTGGTGGCACGCTTCATTCAGCGAAACATCATCTTCAGATTCGGCAGTCCAGACCGAATTATATCAGACAATGGGACACACTTCAAGAACCAGAAGGTGTTCAGAATGGCCGCAAAATACAAAATAGACTGGAGGACTTCCACTCCTTACAATCCGCAAGCCAACGGCCTGGCGGAAGCCTTTAATAAGACATTGTGCACACTATTGTCCAAGACTGTCAGTGCCAACAAAAGAGACTGGGAGGAACCGGATGTATGAAGCCTTATGGGCCTACCGGACCATCTATAAAACACAACGGGCTGCTCACCCTTCTCTCTGGTGTACGGTTCAGAAGCCGTGGTCCCGGTAGAACTGGAAGTACCATCTCTCAGGGTGGCCATGCAACATGGACTAGCTCCTGAGAATCAAACCAATATCGAAAGGAGGCTCGAAGAACTCTCCGATTTGGAAGGAAAAAGATTACGAGCCCAACAGAACATTCAAGTTTACCAGGCCCGCATAGCACGTGCTTTCGACAAGCTCGTCAAGGGTCGCGAGTTCAAGAAAGGGGACCTGGTGATGGTCAAGAAAAGAGAAGTCATGGCCGGCAATCCAAAGGGAAAGCTGAACGTGAATTGGACTGGGCCATACGTGGTGCAAAGAGTTTATGAAGGCGGCGCCTACGTCCTGGTTGACCATCGGGGTGAAATACAGTTCCCACCCCTCAATGGAAGACACCTGAAGTTGTATTACGCATGCCGCCCAGATTTCAGTGGCCAGCATTATGAGCAGCAAGAAATTGAACAAGAAATAGACCTGGTCGACTTGTTCGATGAATGAAGAGCTCGGCTGCAAAAGAACTGTTGCATTTGCAACAGCAGGGAGTCTCTACCCTCAACTCTCCCATCATCCAAATAAAAAAAAAACAAAAAAAGACAAACAAAAAAAATAAAAAATAAAAACAACAATAAAACAAAACAACAAAAAATGACAAAACAATAAGCTCTTAAACCCTCGGGGCACTAGTCGCCAATGACGAAGAGCCAAAAAAATGCAAAAAAAGTATGGCATGCAATGCATGGCAAAAAATAGAAAAGAGGCAGCCATACCGCTAGCCGGACCATGGCTCTGAGGCGACGAATGTCCCAACCAAACTTGTGACACTTTTGTGATTTCCGCTGATTTCCGAGGGGAGGACAATGAAAGGAGTCTTCCGTTTCAATTAGCGTATCGCATATTCATGAGCTGTGTGGAGGATGTTCGAGTTTTCCGAGTAATAAGAAATTCGTGTTTCTTGAACACACACACAAAAAAAAGGGGGATAAATGAGATCAAAAGACTTAAATGGGAATTATATGCTTTAGCGTGCATGAATAGTCATTATTTAATGAACCTGACTCTTACCATCTTTTGTGGGCAGAGACCTCTGAAGCCGGCATCGACAAGCCCAGGTGGCCGGTGTCATCACCAAATACGCCTAAGTCATAATGAAAGCTGATAATGGCAACCAACCCAAGAGATCGACGTCATTCAAGCAATGAAGTCCCACCGGCGTCGCGTCAATCCAACACGAAGCCGCATCGGCAATCGGGTTGCAAAGAGGAAAAGCGTCAACAAGCTCAAGCAGCCGACGTTACCCAAGACGTTGGCAGACTACGCCACCGTCCTCGCATTATAAAAAAAGAGAGGCTAAAAAATAGAGATGCCTCGTCGGACTTGTCCACTGGGCAAGGGCAAAAAGGACCAAAACCCGGCTATGGTGAAAACCCGCAAAGGGCGCCATGGGCAAAATCGGGTATCCCGCTACGTGAAAACCCGAAAGGGCGCGTAGGCAAAAGCAAGAGGGGGTCGAACTGGGTGAAAACCCGAAAGGGCGCCCAATTCGATAATGGGAAAGTAAAAAAATAAATAAAGAAGACGAACATCAAATTCCAGCAGACATAAAAGTCAAATAGAAGGCCGTCACCCTGACGGTAAAAGTCAAATAGAAGGCCGTCACCCTGACGGTAAAAGTCAAATAGAAGGTCGTCACCCTGACGGTGAAAGTCAAATAGAAGGCCGTCACCCTGACGGTAAAAGTCAAATAGAAGGCCGTCACCCTGATGGTTAAAGTCAAATAGAAGGCCGTCACCCTGACGGTAAAAAGCAAATAGAAGGCCGTCACCCGGACGGTAGAATAGAAGACCGTTAATTTGACAGCAAAGCTTCCTATCATACTAGCGGTGAAAAGCAAATAGAAGGCCGTTAATTTGACAGCAAAAGTTCTTGTCATACCAGCGGTAAAAAGTAAATAGAAGGCCGTCACCCGGACGGCAGAATAGAAGGCCGTTAATTTGACAGCAAAAGTTCCTGTCATACCAGCGGTGAAAAGTAAATAGAAGGCCGTCACCCGGACGGTAAAATAGAAGGCCGTTATTTATGACAGCAAAAGTCCCTGTCATACCAACGGTGAAAAGTGAAATTGAAGGCCGTCACCCCGACGGTGGAATAGAAGGCCGTCACTCCGACGGTAAAATAGAAGGCCGTTACTCCTGACAGCGAAAGTCCCTGTCGAGTTAACGGCTGATAGACGGCAAAGGATCCCGTCACCTCAAAAAAAAGAAGAAAAAGAGAGAGGCTAAAAATAGAGATGCCTCGTCGGACTCATTCGGACCACCCCACCGAATGAGGGTAAAAAGGACCAAAACCCGGCCATGGTGAAAACCCGCAAAGGGCGCCATGGGTAGAATAGGGTACCCCGCTACACGAAAACCCGAAAGGGCGTGTAGGCAAAAGCAAGAGGGGGTCGGGTTGGGTGAAAACCCGAAAGGGCACTCAACTCGATAATGCGAACAAAAAAAGAAAAAAAAAAGAGAAAGGAGACAACAAATAAAGATGTATGCACCATAGCAAGGCATCAAGAAGGAACGTATGTGTCCAAAATAAAATGCCTCTCATTAATGACAAAATGGGGTTACATGAGTATTGAGGCGAGGCCTCAGAAATAAAAAAAAACACACATTAAAAGAGATGGAGCAAACTACGGGCCTCATGGCAGGTCCCGGAACAGTTCTTCTAATGTTAAAATGCCTATGTGGGGGAAGATATTCTTTCCTTCAGGCTCGCCTTCCGGGACTGCACCTCCAACAGCGTCTGCTTTGTAAGAGCCATACGGTCTTCATCCACCGCAATAGCTAGTTCCTGCTCAGCCTTGGAGTCAGCAAGGGCATCCCGTCTGGCCTTAGCGGCGTGTAATTCTGCCTGCAAAAGATTTATCTTGGAGTCTAGAGCCGTCGACTCTTCATTATACCCTCTAATGAGAGACCGACGATGCTCCAAGTCATCAGCCAATGGGTTTAGCACCGCTTCACACTCCGACTGTTGCATTTCCAAAGCAGTCAGCTGGTCGGACAGTTCGCGTTGGAGGTAGTCGCGGCGCTTCAAAAGTTTGAGCAACAGAGTGACTCTATTTGCCCAATCATCCAGCGAGCATCCCATAATGATCAGAACCCCTGTCATTTGATCTGCAGCGGCTTTCACCCTTTCATAGGGGACGGCAGGGTTCTGACGCACCATCATGCGCAGCGAGGACAACTGTCCCTGGACCATGGCGCCAGATGAGCAAAAGTCTCCGAAAGATCCAACAGCCGGAACTTGAAAGTCTACCTGAGCGTCCACCTCTACCCACAGGCTGGCGTCCACTATGGTAGAACATGAGGCGAGTCCCGCTGAGGAAAGGCTAGCCCCGGCTGAAGAGACATTGAGGGCCCCACCAGAGGTAGCAGAAGTTGTTGCTGCTTCAGAAATAGCCACCTCCTTATCAGAAATAGCACTCACGAGCTGGGTGGTCGGCGCCTGAAGAGGACTGGTGCTGTCACAAAAAGGAGCCAATGGCGGACTCACTTCAATCTCAGGGGCGGGTTCTTTAACCACGCCCGGCACTTCACTAGTTGATAATGGATCTGATATGGGTTCCCCGATGTTCGGAAGGTCAACGCCAACTGTAGGCGAAGACTCGGGGGGGTTGGTTTCTTGAACTTCCTCAAAATCCTGCAAAAGGGAAGGAATTAGAAACAGAGGCCTTAAGCCTTTCGTCAACGGAAGCTTACGTTTCAAAGCACGAGCGCAAGCACTCACAAGTACAAGTTCTGGAGAAGCGGTGGCCTCCGGCCTTGAAGTGACCACGGGAGACCCCTCCTCACTGCTGGAGGAATCCCCTGCAATTCCATCAAGGGCGGAGATTCTCTCTCTCTTCCACTCTTTAAAGAGACTCCCGTCGTCAGATAAACTTCCACTTGGCGAAGGGGAGCCGTAAACTGTTTCGGCGTCTGAAGAGTCATCTGAAGAAATGGCGACAGGGCTCTGTGACTCCTCCACTGCAATAGTTCGACCGCCTTGCCAAATTTTCATAAGGGCTGCCCTACCCGCGGCTCGTTGGCTCATCTTGAGAGGAGCGGAGGGTTTCTTGACTCTCCGAGCTATAACTTTCGTGGCCGAACGCTTGCCCGCGGCCCGAGCAGCGGCAGAGTCGGCAGCCGCATCTGGTAAAAGGTTGACAAATGGGCGGTAAGAAAAAGAGAACAAAAGACATCCTACTAGCTATTATATGAATGAGGCTATACTGCGATCCCGACCTGCCGGTGGAGGAGAGAGTGTATCAGACGGTGCAATAACTGGCGCCGATAGGCCTTGCCCCCTGACGGGAGGATCCGCTGTTGATGGGATATCATCTGCAGCCCATCGACGAAATGAACAAAATGAATAGACGATCTCAGAAGCAAAAAATGCATAAAAGCGAGAGGGAGCTAACGAGCACCTGAAGGTGCAGTGTCTTCATGCTGGCTGCAAAAGTCTTCAAATGAGGGAATTGACGGACCCTCAGCAGAAATTGGTGGCGAGGGGGATGCCTCCCTCTTTCTTTTGGAAGCCCCCCGGGCTTTAGCAATGCTACTTGCTATGCTCGACTTCTTGGCCGATAGCTTCTCGGTCAGAGGCTTATAATGGATCTTCTCCTCAGTAAAATAAAGTGGCCTCCTCACTTTCATGATAAGTCCATGATATCGCCGCCGCCGATCCTTTGCAGAGGGGTCTGAAAAGAAGAAAAGAGTTAAAGGAGCGCAAAGAAAGAGAGAGGAGAAGAAAAGCCACAGGCAGCATCTCCTCAAGAGAAGAAACAAACCTGCTATGCCCGTATAAAATCGGCTGAGGGGCCAGAAGGTGTGTACGCTTTGCTTGGCCCGGGATGCCGCCTCTTGGATCAGCCAACACACGTCATTTATCTGGCAGCAGTCCTCCGCAAAAATGGCCAAATCCTCTTGACCAATTGAAGACAGAAAATAGTGGAGGCTGAGGTAGTCCATGCCCCAGCCATCTGCATATTGAAAAGACACATGAAGCTCGTGTGCCAGAATTTCTTCGTAGTCTGCCTCCACGGTCAGATTGTGAACATGAAGTAGCACAAATAGCCATGAAGTGTATGCATAGCGGTCTCGGCCTGGATCCCCCCGTACTGACAATGCCCGGTATGGGTATTCTTTGTCTACCTCCCCGCGTTGCAGTACAATAGCTGGAGCTTCCTCCTCAATAGGCCACGGCTGTGCGACGGCCAGCCGATCTGAACTAATGTTGCAGAGGTGCTCAAGAGTTGCGGGGAAGGTGTCTTCTTCTACCTCGGGCAAAACCAGGGAGGGAGGAGGATTCTTCTTCTTGGCAGCTTGTCTCGCCTTCAGATATCGGTCAACAGCTTTCTGGTCGCCAGACTTCAGGCGCAGCAAATGCTCCGAATCAATATCAAGTGCAGGCTGCGGTTGCAATTGTAGTAGCTTGCGTTCAGCAGCATCCCAGTAGTCTGTCTTGCATTCTCTGTAAAAACTGGTCCGAGCATTCCACCACTTGATGTATTCAGGTGTAACCCGGGGTGTACGGCCTGGCATAGGCACTCGGAAAGTGGACGAGTCGAAACGGTGGAAGAAATCCCACCATCTGCGAGCCTGCTCCAAAAGATGCGATCCCCCCACCGCCCGGCCAGATAAATCAAACTTGGCCGATGACGGAGGGATATGCTGATCGTACCCGAAATTACGGGCAAATCTAAAGGGATAATAGGGTTCAAAATAGGCGACGCTCCCCCGACGGAACGTCAACACACTGGGCCGAATTGATAAAGCCCAATCTCTAAGTTCCGGCTCCAGCACGGACCTGGTCAGTCTTTGGCGGCTCATCGGGTGCACGAAATCTTCAACCACATCGTCGCGGCACTCCCGATAGCGATTGGCTAATGGACTGCTGTGGCTGGCCAGGTGCCAGAAATAGATAGTGCCCGGAGAATCAGTCGGGATACTTGTCAGTTTACCCCGAATCTCGAACAGCTGCTTTGAAAGAGAGTGCGGCTCTGCACTGGCAAACTCCAGCATTCTTGGAAAGAGCCGAGTCGACTGAAGAGATCTAGGGGCGAACTCTGGAAATAGACCGCAGGCCCAGACACTGAGGAAGTGCCAGGGCCCGATCACCCGATGCTGCCTCGGAGCTGAACGGCGACATAGGTCGCCAAGAGACCGGTATACCAGACAAAGTGCCGCAGGGCACAAAGACAGCTTGATACCCCAAGCCATTTGACAGGCTGGGTAGATAACATCTGGGCGGAGGATGGAATCGTCGCCCACTGGCAAAGCAAATGAACAAATCCAATAAGCCAAATACGCCGCACAATGGGTGTGCGGGTCGGCTCCAACAGGGTTCGGACCTAGAAGACGGCCCTTCAAGAGAGAATCAGGAATGGTCACCTTCTGGCGACCGGGGTTCTTCTTCGCGGCAATCCCGCCGGCACTAGCAAAGTCCTCATAGCGCTGCTTGTAAGAGAAGAAGTAAGCCAACCACATGTGCATGCTGACTTTGCTGCATTCTCTCTTATCTCTGGACCGGCCGGTATTACGGGCGAGGCTGAGCTGGCGGTAGACCTTCATGAGGTACCTATACGAGTACCCCATACAGTATTGCTGCTCCCCGCCTGTCCTGTCTTTGATAATATCCGGGAGACACACCTCTTCATAGGGTTCTCCATCGATCGGCAGGCCAGATAATTGGTAAAGACTCCAAAGGTCAAGAGATGTCTCCCCTTCAGCAGTATAAAACGTGTTATATTCGGGGACGAAGACTTCTGCAAGTCCGCAGCAGAGACCTTTGGATAAATAATACCGATACCGGGCCGCAAAAACACTGTGATAGACGCCGGCGGTCATCAAAAGCGGCGCGTAGTTGTGAAGTACAAAATCAGCAGCTTCTACCGCAAAGGTGCGGAAGTGATGGGCAGTTGTCGCCCGTAGATCCCCAAACCAACCTGCAGCCAGTTGGTGCTTGAAGCGGATTGCCAGACAATCCAGCAGAAATGGCTCATCTCTATATCCCCACTGTGTTGGGCAGAGAAACAACCCAAAAGACGACCGTTCTTTGTGCACGCGGCCTGAGGAATTGTCCCACCTCGCGGGAACGAAGGTGGGAGCGCGCGTCAACTTGTTGCCCACTGGGACTAGATCCCCCAAACCCAGAACGGGGGCCCGTCGCCGCGGCTTGCCGATCGGATAAAGAGGCTCAGCGCGGGGGACACAGGCAGCTAGACTGTCCCTTTCAATTAAGATAGCCGCTTCCATCGCCTGGGTTAAAAAAGAGTCCTTCTTGCCTCCTGGAGCGTAAGAATGAAGGAACTGTAATAGATGCTTGTCCTTCGGGTGATCTACGCGATAATCCTCATCGCGAGTAAAAATGACTGGCGTTGAGCTGACATCGAGCCTCGATACGTCCATCGTGTCTGCCTCGTCATCTGAAGAGTCGGCCAGCACAGCAACCTGGTCGTAACCAAGGGTCAACCGTGGGAAATCTGCCCACGAAAGAAGCGGCGCATTCTTCCGAGGGCCTGCACTGCTGGAGGAAGATTTGGGAGCCATGGTTCCTGCAAAGGAAATTAAAGCCACATCATCGGGCGAAGTAAACACTCAAATCCGATAAAATTTCGGCAGCATCTCCCCTTGTCACACGAACATGTGGGGGGTTTCAGCGGGTACTCGTCCACGCACTAAGGCGAGACGGCCCCAAACAGAGACATGCAAGCATGTCGAAAAAGCTCTCCGGGAACCGCTGTTACCTCGAGGACCAGCCGACGAGGAGTGAAGCGACCCAGTGCCTGGCTGCAGTCAAAAGACCCGCCATTTAAAATGCGGTGCAGAAGGAGAAGCGGACCAACGGGAGCCCCGCTGATCTAAAATGGGCCCCCGCCAACGAAGTCGAAGAGTAAAAGACCTGGGACCTGACGCGTCCTCACCGTTTCCTAAGGGGATCCGGGCCCCACTAAAGCCATCTACGGGCGCTGCTACTCTCTCACGGCGTGCGGGGTAGAAGCTAGCCCTAACTAGACCCGCCATTCGGGGCGGTAACGGGCGGACGGGAAACATGCTGGTGGGAGCCCCGTCAATTTGAAGTGGGCCCCACGGACAAAGAGACGAAAAGGCGAAACCTCGGACTGGGGATATTCCCCTGCAGTCCCCTAGCGGTTAGCAACCCTGGGACCTACCCGATCTCCCCTTACTTTGTTTATAGGGGGGAGATCCCAACGGACCCTGACACACATGTAGGCGTTCGGTACAAAAGGCCCCATGGCCCAGGCACATTCCCTCTGCCTGCCCAAATCCCCAGGCGCCCCTTGGCCCTGTTCACCCATGCAACAAGAATAAAAAAAAAGGGGCATGCAAGCCCGTCAAGCCCCCCTGTGTCTCCCCGGTTCCCGGCCGTGAAGACCCTCGGTGCGGCCGAAGCACCCTCCGGTACCGCCGCCCCAGAACACCAAAAAGCCGCACATGGCCGGCCGACTTCCGGCCTATTGCCGTCGAGCCCCGGGACGGCCTTACAAACAAGCACACACAAAAGGAACAAAAAGGGGGGAGGGGGTTCTCCGAAACATCGCCGGTGCCCTACCTCCGGGATGCCACCGCGCACGCCTCTGTGCCCCAGGGAACCGGCCGATCTGCTTGCCCCCCGCCGCGCTCGGTTCACCTCCGTCCGCGGGCCGCCGAGACAACCGCTTTAGGTCGTCGTCGTCAGCGGAGCCCCGCAGTCGCTGCCGCGCTCCTCGCCATAGTCAGAGCGAGCCACCGCCATGCCCTAGCACTGCCGCCGGCCCGATGGGGCAAAAGGTCTCCCGCCGCGACACCTCGTCGCGGACGCACCTCGCCCTGGCCGGCGCGATATCACCCCAGAGCTGCCGCCCCGGTTTTTTTAAAAGGCCTCAACGGGAACCCTAGCCGCCCCCGTCGTCGGAGGGCAGGAGCCCCAACGCCGCGAGGAGCCCGTCGAAGCGTCGATCACCCACTCCTCAGCCGAGCGCCGTGCCGCCGCCGCGTTCGCACTTCGCCGCCGGCCGCGTTCGAACTCGCCGCTGCACCCGCTTCCCGCCACCGGAGAAGAAGAGAGGGAGGCGAACGAAAGGGAGACAAAGAGAGAGAAAGGAGGAAGGGGAGAGGCGGCTCGCGCTCGCCGAGGAAGAGGAAAAAGGGAGAAGGAGAGGGCGGCACCCTCGCTTCCTTAGGCGGAATTTGAAAGGGTCGAAGTGACCGACCTCGGGAGGCGCGAACCGCCAGTTCGCGCTCCCAGGAGGCCCGCGGACCGAGCCACATGCCATCCGCGCCGACTCGTCATGCGCAACCCGCGCCGAATCAACCCTGCGCCGATTCGGCGAGGTCAGCAGGCCACGCTCCAAACTGTCCGAGCAAGCCCGAGCCTCGGCGGCCCAAGAGGAATGGAAATGGGGGAAACCATCCCCAAATTGCCCATCGAGAGCGACGCGAACCCATCATCCGCGGATCACATCACTAAATAGAAGCAAAAGGCTATGAATAGACCACTTGACCATTAGCCGGCAACAAGTCAAAAACCTGTCGGTGTTAATGTCAATAGTCAAAGGACTAAAATTCACCCGCGGATGTCGCTTTGTGTGCCTCCTCGCACCACCCACGGGTGGGGGGCATTTGTGGACACCCCATCCGTTAATGGGCCTAAAGCCGCCGGCCCATTACTCAGCCCGCCAACATCGGTGTTGGCCTCTCATGGGCTGTGCAAAAGAGAGCCAAAAGGCCCATTCAAAAGGCCACCAAGGCCCATCTGAAATCAACCCTTATCTCATCCTAAAAGTGGGGGTGAGAGTAAGCATTTGTAACACCTCCCAAAAGGGAGTGCTAAAAATGGAAAAAGGTGGTCCGCCACCCTTGCTGCGCAGGGGCCAAGTTGGGCCTGTTTTTGGTCATTTCTCCCTTCTAGAAGGCTTGGGGAAGGGGCCAGCAAAGGGGGTTACGTGAAGGGCCAAGGGGAGAAGAGGAAGGGGGTTCTTTTCCTGGTTTTCTAAAGAAGCAACCAGCAGAAGAAGGAGGAGCTCCTGTGCGTTTCCTGCTCAAGGTTCCACCCGTGAAGCCCACCTACAAGAAGAAAGCAAGCAAGAGAGGGTAAGAGAAGGAAAAGAGAGAAGAAAAAAAAAGAGAAAGGGAGGCCTTGTCTTGTCCCATCAAGAGAGAGGAGAGGGAGGAGATGCCACGTTGAAGCTTCCTTCCCCCATTTTCTTGTACTTCTTTCACCCATCTCATGAAAGCATACTATCTTGTGCACCCCTTTTGAGTATTTTATGTGAATGTGTTGTCCCTTTTGCATTTATTGCATGCCCTCCCCCCATCCCATCTTGAGTTTTAAAAGTTTTCCTTTGCAAATGGGGTTACGGGATGGGATTGCCTCTTCATAGAGATATGTCTCTCTCCCCTCTAATACCTCACATAAGGCCAAGAAGCCCCCCCCCCCCCCCCCCATACCTCAATAAATGAGGTCATGGGGACATGGGACCTCATGCCCCATTTAATGCATGCATAGCATGCTAGATCTCTCCCCTCAATAGACCATGTCCCCCATCGTTTTGGGCCTGCAAAAGACCAGTCCATCACTGTTCTAACAGCCCTTCAAGAGCCCCCATAGTGGCTAATGCATCCCCTTTGGTAATAGTCAAGAGAATGAGCAAGTAATGCTCATGTTTTTCTTGCCTAAACACCATCTCCAAAAGACCCTTGCAAGGAGATCATCAAACCTGGTTCGCCCCTCTCAATAGACCACCCTCATTGCGGTTTTCAGCCCCCCTTTGATGTGCATTTCAAGCCAACACCGAATAGTCCCTCAAGAGATCCATTTTGCTAATCAAGGGGGTTGGGCAAATAATGCCTAGATCTCTTTGTTTAGCCCACCAAGCAATGGGTTACAATGCCATCTCAAACTCCAAGATCATCCCTGCCATGAGCAAGGGCGTTCTAGGAGAGAGGCGGTTTCTATCTCTTGCTCAGCTGGTTGGCTGCGCCGATTCGGCCTGGCACTGGTTCTGGCAGTCTTGTAAGACCAGAGCAGAGCTGCGCCGATTCGACGTCCTGGCCACCATATTGGCTGAAGTCACATGAGCAAAACCATTGTTCTATGCGACATCAGCCAATCAACAGTTAAATGACTCAATATAAGACCCATCCATACCCCCGGGTCGGACAACTCAATGTCCATGTCCGGACGGGTGGGTCTATACGCTATTCATACCGTCCCGTGGGTCGTTTGGCCATGACATTGCCCAGATCTCCGTAGGCATGCCTGGGAGATCGGGGTCATGCGCCATTAGAGTTACGTCGTTCTACGATGTACACTCTCTCTCTTTTGGTGCCATCTCTGCTCGTGGTGGATGAGCATCGCGCTTTCCCCTTTATCGACCACGATAAGGGGAAATGCTGCCAAATTTTCCCCGCGAGGGTTGAGTTGGCGCAAAGCTCTTAAAAGAGGTCATTATCTTCTAATTGGGTCGGCAACGTTGCAAATGAGCGCCGATTCGATGATGTCTATGACTTCAGCCCGGTTGCGCCGACTCACTCTCTGTCGTCAGCTGCGCCGATTCGAAGACATTTGCGAAGTGCGTCGAGCCAATAAGCTCCGCCGAACGAATAGAACTCCGTTCCAAATGCTCAAAGGACCCAAACAGCAAATCAGAATCGTTTAATAAAAAAAAGGAATCGCAAAGGCAAATTGAACCCTTTTCAAGCAAAGAGCAAAAGGCCACTTCATGTTTTCCAAAAAAGCAAGAGATCAAATTAGACATTTTCTCAAGTAATAAAAGATTGCATCGCTATGCACAAAAGAGTCAAACCAAACCTTTCTAAGCAAATAAATGATCAGCAAACGTTTTGCAACAATAAAAGAAATCAAATTGAAATGATTTTAACAAAAGACCAAATTGTGTCTATTTTCAATGAAAAGTCAAAGAGACCACCCTTTTCAGAATTGTCTTTCTCAAATAGATTTAAAAGGCCGAATTGAACCTTTTCGTGGTAAAGAGGACCAATAAGTAAATAGACAAAGAGATTGGGTAGCGGGTTGAGTGAAAGGTCTAATGGGTTCGATTGGCCGTTCGTCTTGCTCCCTAATATTTCAGTTCAATTATGCTTCGCACCCTTTATCGGATGTCCCGTTTTAAGGTCACGAGGCTTTCTAATCTGGCGATTAATCAAGGGTTTTCTCTTTCTAAAAGAGATGTAATTAACGCCGTTGCGCTTAGGCAACGACGAGATTTTGGTCTAGGACCCGACCACTCACTTTCTTTTGACGAAGTCAAACGGCGCGCACAATAAACTTAAAGACCTCCGACTCTCGGAGGCAAACCATTTGATTGTCACTTCGGTGACTAGCACGCCCGCGCTGCGCGAATTGCCGATGCATCTCACGTCACCCTTGCTCGAGTAGCATCTGACGGGACTTAGATTGGCAATACGTATTTATGCCATGAGAACATGAGACAACATGATAAAAAAAAATAGATTTTAAAAGATTTAAGGAAGTTAAAATTTTCTATTTCCACATGACATCATAATATAATTATATATTCAAATTATTAATGCCACCATAGAAAATTATGATTGGAATAATATATAGCATGATTAGGTCACTTCCTAATTATATAATTAGGCTTAACGTCATCATTAAAGAAGATAAAAATGGCACAGACTTTATCCCTATGTTTTATCCATTTTCTTACCAAATAGAGTTCACAACATGACTCTCAACTTAGGCTAAAGAGGGTAAAATGGTTCGAAGCTAAACGTTAGTCCCATTATTATCTATATTTTTACCAAATATAAAATAAAAATAAAAATAATTAGGATAGCATACCAAACAACACAAGGATAGGGCATAAAAATAAAGGAATTTCGGTTGAATTATATTTATTTCTCTCCCTTTTTATCTTGATACCAAACATGAGTTGAACTTTTGTCTTGAAACTAGTCCAGTCCACTGCTCACCTGCATCCATTCACTTGCAGAACCTAGATTTGGGGAGAAGGTTCCTCCAATGATGGTCAATAATATTGTACATTAATGGAGGAGTTTGGGTCATGCCAGCCAAATAATTTAGGTGCAATATTTGAATGTTGAGAAATGCTACTTACACGGCCAACCATGTGATTGGTTGGTGCGCAGGTGGGCCCTGCGCACCATCCAATAGGCACTTGTTTAAGTAAGGGTCTGTGCTACAACCAACAGAATAGGGCTGTCGAGTGGAATCTTACCATGCACATATGTGCAACATTTGGCTTAAATTGAAGAACTAGATCTAATTTGATTTGTGATGGTATGTTAGTCTCTCTCTCTCTCTCTCTCTCTCTCTCTCTAAAAAAACTCAAGCCAATGAGAAATATCTTAGCGAAGAAAAATGATTGCTTCATGTCTAGTACACCTCTCTCTCAATCTCATGGGTATTTTAATAATTTTACATTTAACGATTTCATTAGTGTAATGACGGAATATTCTTGCTGTTCTGGCAATCAAACTAATCAAAAGGACATAGTTGATTAATTTTTTTAACTTTTAAGGGTATAAAATATAATATACAGATTCTAGGATATAACATTGACTATGATATATTCTAAGGGTATGTATGTAATTTTTCCCATAAAGAAAGATTGATTTTTTTAGAGTATTTAAGTCTCTTTTAAACATAACTAACTTGGTTTCTTTAGGTAATTAAATTAGTTTACGTGACAGAGAGTATATAAAATTGGTTTACTTTAGCTAGACTATTTAAAATTACTTTAAATTATGGCTATTGTTTATAAAAATAATTAAAAACAAGTTTAATTATAGAGATTTAGTTATAGATATTTTATAATACAACTAAATCAAAACATATAGTAGCATATGTTGGCCACGCATTCAAACCGTGGGGGTGAATAGGTCTCCAAACTCTAAACAAAAAAAGAAGTACATAGATAAGAAATGTAAAGCACAACGGAAATGTAAATAGCAAATGAAAACATAAAGACAATCACATAGAGTATGCAAGAGATTTTATCTTCATTCAGATCTGAGCACTTCATATTCCTACACCTAGTTTAAGGAGAAATCCGTCTCTAAGCTTTCACTAACAGCCCCAATTGAGCAACCTAGCTACTTGCTACACAACTCGCAGCCAAATCTTTCTTTCAATAGAGGGAAATAATTGTCTGGTGTAGCAAGTCTTCCTCTCAACAAAGGTCTCGTCGGTCCTCCTCTCAATAGAGAAAAACAAATATCTGGTGCAGCACACACAAGTTTTCCTCCTCTCAATAGAGGGCACAATCGCCCGACCACATCGGTCCTCTTCTCAATATATTTTTATTATTGTTGTTGGCATTTTTATTATTATTATTGTTGTTGTAGACATTTTTATTATTGTTGTTGGCATTTTATTATTGTGATGTTGTGGACATTTTTCTTATTGTTGTGGACATTTTATTATTGTGATGTTGTGGATATTTTTATTATTGTTGTCGATATTTTATTATTGTTGTGGACATTTTATTATTGTTGTGTTGTGGATATTTTTATTATTGTTGTGTTGTAGACATTTTGATTATTTTTATCTTGTGGACATTTATTATTGTTGTGGATAATTTTATTATTGTGATGTTGTGGACATTTATTATTGTTGTGGATAATTTTATTATTGTGATGTTGTGGATATTTTGATTATTGTTGTGTTGTAGATATTTTTCTTGTGGACAATTATTATTGTTGTGGACATTGTTATTTATTTTACATAGGTTATTTTCCTAAAAAAGTATAAATTTAAAAAAAATATTAAAAAAATAGAGACCGATTAGTGACCGAAATATTCGGTCACTGTTCGGTCCCTAAGTTTAGGGACCGAACAGTGACCGAATATTTCGGTCACTAAATAGGGACCGAACAGTGACCGAATATTTCGGTCACTATTAGTGACCGATTTTCATTCGGTCACTAAATAGGGACCGAACAGTGACCGAATATTTCGGTCACTATTAGTGACCGATTTTCATTCGGTCACTATTCGGTCCCTAGTTTAGGGACCGAACAGTGACCGAATATTTCGGTCACTAATAGTGACTGATTTCATTCGGTCACTATTCGGTCTCTAAACTAGGGACCGAACAGTGACCAAATTTTTTCGGTCACTATCAGTGACCGATTTCATTCGGTCACTATTCGGTCCTTAAATAATGACCGATTAGTGACCGATATTCGGTCACTATTAGTGACCGATTTCATTGGGTCACTATTCGGTCCCTACTTTAGGGACCGAACAGTGACCGAATATTTCGGTCACTTTTTTCGGTCACTATCAGTGACCGATTTCATTGGGTCACTATTCGGTCCCTAAATAGTGACCGAAACCCTTCAGTCACAGATTTGTGACCAGAAATTCTTCACCGACGAATTCGGTCACTATTCGGTCTTTGTGTCTTTTAGTGACCGAATAGAGACCGAAATTGTCGGTCTCTAAATGCGTATTTTCTTGTAGTGATAGAGGCATGCTTCCGAAGAAGTCAGCCACAAATATCTTCTTAAAAAGACTATAATGGCTACAATAAAAGCTCAAATGGCCACAAGTCGATAGATAGGGGAGAGAGTTGTAGCTTTTGTCATCGATGGATGGCTCAGTATGTAGATCCGGCGATGAAGAACATGAACACTTTGTGCCGAATGAAGCTCTTGTTGAAGAACACACAGGAGCTGCTCTTTGGAAGGCTTTGAGAAGGGACTTTGAATGAAGGAGTTATGCGGCTCAGTCAGCTCTTTTTCTCACAGATGATGATCTCTTCCTTCTTACTTTTTGGGTTGCTCTTCATTTTTCCTTAATCCTTGCCTTGGTCATGTATTTATAGACGCTCGTCAAAACATGATCGTTGTGAGGTGCAACTTGCTCTTTCTTTTGAACCCTTGTAGGACTTGTCCTTTGTGCTTCTTTTGACCATTAAGATAGATAAACAATTGCAGCGTCGGTCGGAGAAGTACTTGATATCTTTAGGCTTTTAAATCTTGGACTGGTTTTCCTACAATATTTAGCTCAAGGCAAAGATAGATTTTCTCACAACAGGTTTATATTTCTGTTGTAGTCTGTTATCATAAGGACAATTTTACTTAGAAAGCAAGTATGAAAAGATCTCATATTGTTGTAGCTTGATGAACTTGTTTGCATGGCCACCTTGGATATGAGATCCATATATATTTCTACCTTGTAGAGATGAGCTTGTCCAAAAAGTTATGACTGTATGCTCAAATAATAGTTAGTTTCAAGAAACCTTTTCAGAGTATTTGCATGTTAGAGGGGATGATGTGCAAAGGACTTGTACTTTACATGCAATGTTTTTTCTATTCTAAATGAGATATCTTTGACCTCCCTCTCAGGGTTCAAGAGATATAATTTATATAGAGAGAAAGATGGTGATCCATGGTGATCTTCTTTCTAATAGATTAAGATGCTTGAATTATTTGATAATTTCTACAGGAGGCATTTGTGAACACTGAAAAATGAGAAGACCAACAAATGATGATACAAAGCTCAGAAGCTACTCTATTATGGTGCTTCGAACGAAACCAAACTCCAAATATATGTTGCTGCAAAAGGCGGAAACCTGCACTTTTGTGACAAGACAATGACCCATAGCCATGCAACAAGTGGAAGCCACTTTCAAAGGCATCTCAAGAGGCATAGTGATGCCACTTTCAAGTTTGAAGCCTTAGAGTTTGGTGCCATTTTCTTCTCTTGGGGGGGAATCCTCGAGGGTTTTGTATAAGGGGGAAAGGGAAGAGAGAGAGGTAGACCTTGGAGCAATCTCATCTTCTCACCATCTTTCTCTCATGTCTATGGTCTCTCTCATGTACCCCAACAACTTCACATCAATCTAAGGTCATTTTATGCCAAGACTTCCTTATGTTCTTCATGGTTATGTAATTATGGATCCTCCTCCTTTCAAATTCTTCATTTCCTAAATTGCTTTACCCCTTTGATGACTGCATGATCCCGTTTTGGGCCTAAATCAGACATAATAGACATGAGATTTGCTCAATTAACGAATAGGGTCCCATGATCTTGCTGGTCTAACATGGCTCCCATTGTTCTCATGTTTTGTTTTCTTGGCTATATTTGTGTAATATTCCTTCCCCCACCCTCTAATTTCCACCTCTTTGCTCATGTCGTGTTTCACCTTTTGATCAAGGTCTAAGATTTGTCCACATTATGGGTAGGGTCTTAACACCCAATGATCATACACAAGACCTTGATATACCTCATCTTCCGGGCACCAGTTTCACATGAATGGGCTTTTTATTTATTTCATGCACTTTATGTGTATGTTCATTTTATATACGCATCTCCTCTACCTTCATGCCACTTGGCCATTCTTTTGCACTTTCATATCACCGAATCAATCGCACCCTCTGCGACTTGGGGCGCATACAACTCTTCATTTTTCATTGGGCTCATGCCTTGTTAAGCACCAGCATATCACCCAGGGAGTGTATGCCATGTTGTAGTTGGTAGCACATTGTGTTTTGTATTTGAACAGATTCTTGAAGCCCCTAAATCTGACCCTCAATCTAATCATGATGTGATTAAAGGGTCCAATTCATGAAGATCTGATATTTGGTCAATCCTTGGCCCCTTTGCAAAGTTTGAACTTTAAGCACGGGTTCATGCTTTGCAATCGTAGGTCTCGCAAGTTTGCATTATGCTTGATTTCTATGTCCATAGCCACGATTGTGACCAGCCAGTTCCCATATGGGGTTCTCGTCATGTTGGTACATATCTAGGTACTGGCCTAAAGGTAAATTGTTATATACACATATATTGTCCCACCAGAGAAGCTCTGGGCAACTTAGTCCCTCTTGTAGGCGAGTCCTCGAGGGAGTGATGCCTAAGATTAGGGGTGTTCACTATTCGGTTTAAATCGAAAAATCAAATCGAATCGAGCAATTCAGTTTGGTTTGGTTCGGTTTGAACATGAAAAAAAATTGGTTTGGTTCCAAACCAAACCAAAAAATAAAATTTGGTTTGATTCGGTTTCTAAGCTCTAGAAACCAAACCAAACCGATTAAACTGAATTATAATAATAACTTTTAATTTGTATATATCTACCAAGTTTTTTCAATATATTTAAGTAAAAATATATATTATGGAGGTTAATATGGTCATCAACATTTAATACTTCATTTCAAATATTATTTGATAGTGATTTATTAGAAAAATAAGTGATTAAAATCTTATTTAAGACTAAGAGAATCTAAAGGCTATTTATTTTCAAGTTAAACCGAACCAAACCGGTTTGGTTTGGTTTCAAAGAACTTCAGTTTGGTTTGGTTCGGGTTGGGTCCGAATTTGGTTTGGTTTGGTTTCCTAAAAATATCCTATAAACGAAACCAAATCAAACCATGAACACCCCTACCCAGGATAACATCGGGTGTTTCATCTTGGACTCACCCCATTTTCGGAGCCGTCACTTTAGTATGTGGATGGTGACCCACTTACACCCCTCCCCTCAATTGCTAGGAAGGGAGAGGTACTGTCGGATTTTCACCAAATTTTTTATTCATTTAATTTTTAGAAAAGTATTAAATTGCATGTCGCATATTTGATTAAATGAATAAACAAATTAAATGAACAGTAATGACATGGACAAGGACCCGCACGATGTGATGTGAAGTGGGCGATTCAAATGCCATGTTCATCGACATGATAAATTAGATAAATAAATAATAATAGTGTCCAAATAAACACTAAGTAATCAAATCCATATAACCTGAAATTAAAGATGCAAAGCAACCAACACATGAGTAAATTATAACAATAATTGTAACACCCTCCTCCGACCGCACACACACATATACATATCACATATATAGCTCTTGATCGGAAGAGGGGTTACACTAACAAACTTCGTTATGGGCTGGCAAATATGTGTAGTGCCCAAGACTAGCAAACTATTCCACAAAGGCATTTTTGGAAGTATTGTATCTCAACAAAGTAACTAAGTATGAACGCCCCTTATTTACATAAAGCCAAACTTTCTCTTCTAGACCTTTAATAGTACAACAAAATCTCTAAAGAGTCACTAAAACTATTCTCTTCTACTTCTTCTTCTTTATCACCAGTAGAGTTGTGAATAATCTGTAACTGAGATTGCACTCTCCTTCAATCTGAAAGAGGGTGGAGGAAACAAAGGCATGAGTCAGAGGGACTCAGTAGGTGATAGTAAGCGTAAAGATAGGAATTTCAATTGCATAACTAAGTGAGTATTCAGAAGGTGCATATGTGAATCAAACATATTTTCTCATGAACTTCATACTCAACATAAACATATAGCCCAAATTGGTTTCATAACGGGCTCAAACGAATCTCAAAACAAAAGTCATATTTGTCTTTCAAATTTTAGATCATAACTTGATTTCAGAACAAATTCGACAGGCATCATACTGCTCTCAAGAGGTTACTAAATAGACGTAAATACATCCTCAGTGCCTAGGCGATTCCAGCACCTTGGATCTTGTTCATTGCGCAAGAACGGGGTTTATTACCCACCATCGTCAGTCCATTGACTTGGATTTACCTACAAACTGTCGCCCATAGCTGATCACAAGTGACTGGTGCTACCACAAGTGATCCTAAACCCTCTTTGAAGAGAGCATTGTCTTTAAATCATGAGTTATGTTTCATGAGCACAATCGGGATAAAAGTTCCAAAAGATAGTTTAATGATTGAGTAATCAAATCATCTTGGTCATAAAGTAGTTTATAGTCCAAGAAAATGATATAAACAACTTGTAAGGTCAATAGCATAGTGAGTCTTTAAAATATGGAACAAGAATTGGTGCTGAAAACATAACAGGGTAGCATCTGTCGACAACTAGAAGGTAGCTGTCGACAGCTACTGGTTTCCAGAACCATGTATCTGAGATTCTGATAGTGGCTGTCGACAGGAAAGAATCATATGTCGACAGCTACTGATTTTGCAGAAGTTTTGGGTTCTGTGAACTTGAGGCCTGTCGACAGGTACTTCCTGTCTGTCGACAGCCGTTGGTTCCACTTCCAGAAATGGTGTAACTACAATTATAAGGGACTTATCTATGAGACCAATGGACCTATACATGAATCATGTCAAATAGTAGGATCTATTTCTAGCCTTCACTATTGATTTACAGGTTGAGCAAGATGACACATGAGACTACAACCTACACATGTCTGGCTAGAACTCAACATGACCTGATACTGGGAGAATAACTCCTACAACAACAGCTATAAAGGAGAATTTATACATGATAGTAACATAATACCAGAGGTATTTAAGGAGTCAAACGAAAGCTTGATGGTACAACATGTATCAAGAAGATGTACACACTAATCCAAGATAGTTTGACAAGTTCAAAGGCTACATGTGTGTAGTTATGAGCTTTCTAACAGGGTAGAAGATGAAGGTATGAAGAGAGGATAGAATCCTTCAGACATACATACTAAAACATGATTACAAGAGATGAACTCATAATTCTTAAGATGGCTTACAAGGTTGGAAACGAGTATATGTGTGGACATGAACTTTTAGCAAAGGTAGGAGACAAAGATTGGGAAACGAAAAGAAAATCCTACAAAACATGGAACAAATAGGAACATGAGTTGTGCAAGTGAAGAGCATAACCATAAAACAAGGAATGGAAGAAGAATAGTAGGGAAACCTACTTAACTTGAAAGGGAAATGAAGATTCTTCTTAGTAATCACATGGTTCTAAATGAGTTAAGGAAATCAAACAAAAGTTTGAAGTTACAACCACGTATACAAATTAAACCAAAGTTGGTTAACAAGCTTAAAGGCAACTTGAATAAGGCTATGATCTTTCTAATTAACAAGAACAGAGGGTAACGGTTTGAAAAGAGAATAGGAACCTACTTGACTTGAAGAGAATAAAGGTTCTCCTTCTTCTTGACGTAAAGATCAACACCGCAATAAGGTGAGGAGTTAAGAAAACTGCTAAAGCAGGGATTTCGGCAGTTGCTTGTTGAAGATGTGGCTATTCACACCAGGTAAAACAGTAGCAGCAACAGCTACAATGGCTCCCGCAGCAACCTTCCCACACACAGGGTGCAAGCACAGCAGCGGTAGCCACAACACACCAACCAGTCACCCACACAACGGTGTAATCTCACTACAGCAGAAGCTTCTTCTCTAGGCAAAGCAGCTGCAGTGGAAGAGAAAACACTTCCACGAAGGTGAGGGGAAGCTTTTGTTGCCCAGCTTGCTAGCCCAGAGGGGGGGTGAATGGGTTATTAAAACTTCGATGTTTGATTGAAACCTGTTTACTGAAAAGATTGCACAACTTAATAACAAGGTTAGAGTTAGAGCAAACAAGACAACAATCACACAAAACACAACCACAAGACACAAGGATTTTATCCTGGTTCGGAACTCCTCTCCACAGGAGACCTACGTCCAGTCCCTGAGCAATACCTCAGGATTTTACTACAAGGGTACAATCCCCTTAAGGATCCTTACACCCAGCCTCAACTGGTTCCTTCAGCCTGAAGGGTACAAACAATCACCCTGGATACCACCAGGTCTTCCTTCGTCCAGAAGGGTACAACAATCACCCTGGATACCACTAGGTCTTCCTTCGTCCAGAAGGGTACAACAGCCACCCTGGATACCACCAGGTCTTCCTTCGTCCAGAAGGGAACACAATCTAATAAGAAAAGAGTGTGGGAACAGGCTTCAGACTCTAGCTTGACCAGCTACACACTGAAGCTACTAAGCCCTCGAGAGAGAGAGAGGTTTAACAATGTTTTTCTCTCCAAGGACCACACAGGCTCTTCCAAAAGAGAAGATTTCTTCTGAGCACAGAGAGCTAAGAGCTTTTGAACAAGGTGGGGAGGGAGGCTTCGCTCTTCTTCAAAATTCTAAGGATTGTGAGAGATAGATTCTTTTGCCTTTCAAGATCACTCGATGATCCTCAGCATGTCTTCTTTTCGTCTTGAGTCTTCTATATAAAGCTGATTCAAATTCGAACGTTAATGTGTCCGTTGTCTCTTATCCTTGTGTACGTTAGACTGGTCACTAAGGAAGCTTCTGATCGTCAGTCTTTTATCCTGGAGTACACGCCAAAGAGATGACATAGAACTTTGTATCTTGTGTCCAACGTTGTCCAAATGAGTCTTGCCAGATATCTGTAAGCAAATCATCAATAAATAGAAGACAGCTGGGTGCTGTCTATTGTTAGTTGAGAGAGAACAGATATTGCAGTATATAGCAAAGCTCCTTTCTGTCCCAGAAAGAACGTAGACAGAGTAGCATAGAAATGGAAGATATTGTCTGCATGCATGCGAGATACGATCGGGAAAGCATTTAATGCATAGCAGTCAACGGACAAGATATGACTTTGACTTTTCAACGCTATTAAGAAGCATTATCCTGATGCATCAAGAAATTCGATAAAAGAATCTTGCTGACTTCATAACTTATGAAATCGTTATGAATTGTAGCAAGTCGTTATGAACTGTAAAGAAATCGTTGTGATAACTTATGAAGCTGTTGCAACAGGCAAGTCGTTGCGAGTTCTAAAGAAATCGTTGCAAGAAATCGTTATGACTATCAAGTTGTAAAGAAACGTTATGACTATCAAGTTGTAAAGAAATCGTTACACGAAATCGTTATGAATTCTAAAGAAATCGTTACACGAAATCGTTATGACTATCGAGTTGTAAAGAAGTCGTTATGACTATCAAGCTGTAAAGAATCGTTACACGAAATCGTTATGACTATCGAGTTGTAAAGAAGTCGTTATGACTATCAAGTTGTAAAGAAATCGTTACACGAAATCGTTATGAATCTAAAGAAATCGTTACACGAAATCGTTATGACTATCGAGTTGTAAAGAACGTTATGAGGTCTAAAGAAGTCGTTACGGCTAGAGAGTCGTTGCGAGTTCTAAAAGAAATCGTTACGAGGTCTAAAGAAGTCGTACGGCTAGAGAGTCGTTGCGAGTTCTAAAGAAATCGTTACGAGGTCTAAAGAAAGTCGTTACGGCTAGAGAGTCGTTGCGAGTTCTAAAGAATCGTTACGAGGTCTAAAGAAGTCGTTACGGCTAGAGAGTCGTTGCGAGTGCTAAAGAAATCGTTACGGTAACGATTTGAGAGTTCGGTCAAAAGGAAGTCGTTCTGCTTATCAAAGAAGTCGTTACAAGGACTTGGATAGAAATGATGGGACTTACCAAATTGACTTGATCTTTCATTTTTCTTTTGCTTCCTGTTCTCAAGGCTCAAGAAATCCATTAGTGTATTTTGAATCATCAAATTAATATATAAATAAATGGAAATATTATTATGGGGACAGTTTGGTCATCAGCTTTTATAAGCTCCCAACCTTCACACATGCTTGGACGTCGGCCATGCATGTGTCAAGGTATATATAATCCCCCTTAAACCTCCCAAGGCCACCTGCCCCATGCTACCCCCAAGGGTGACACATATGATAAATCATGGTGGTCATCTACCCCATGAAAAGTGGGTTACATGGCCCCTAATGCGTGGGTAAGAAATAACCCAAAAATGATTACCGTAAATAGTTGATAATTCAACTAGCCCAATTGTCCTTAGCTTTTTATAACAAAATGATGTCCATTCATGTTGAAATTTCAACCATAAACTAATAGGAAGATTTCACAAATTATGTGATTTTATTTTAATTTTTAGAATTTATTTTTCACTGGGTGAAAAATCACTCGGAAAATAGTTGCGTCGTCTTAATCTCAAAATCCATTCATCAAAAAGTTCGGATATTTACATATTTGATATCACCACATTTTTCTAAGAATTATGATATTCTCGGATTTCATTTTTGTTATAGAATTCCGGTGTCGCCCTGTCGGAGCGCGCACCTCTAAGTACGTTACTAGATTAATATTTACTAATATAAATTAATTCTAAATTAGAATTAATTACATCTCATGACAGTGGTTATATTTAAAAATCCAATTATTCATAGTTTTCTAGTAAATAGAATTTTCGTGGTGTTACAACTCTCCCCCACTAAAAGAGTTTGGTCCTCCAAACTCTCTGACTAGTTTGGGATGGATCACAAAAATTAAGTTTTCAACCTTTTAAATTTTATTTATTCCAGATTAGTCTTACCAATCTTGTCATGTCTATTATGTCATATGATGTATATTCCCTTTATATCATTTGTTATTATGACATCGTCAGTTGATGGGGATCTGAATATAGTATTCTAGTTATCAAAGAGCCATGTTGTAATCATAGGTTTAATTAAATGCAACCTTCACTATATTCTTTATTTATGGTAATAGGGTATTATGTACTGAGCAGATCCTTGTTAATAGCATATTATACTTAAAGTCTCCCCCACTAAGGAATAACATTAATCCTTAGAGAGTTACATAAATACATATTCTCTTGGAAAGACGTAATAAAGTATGACAAGAATGATAAGTTATTGACACTTCCAATATGCTCTTAGCCTCTGCCAACAGTCTTTTGTTGACATGGCCTGGTTTGTGACAATATGCACAAACTTCCTTTGGTTGTGCCTTGACATTCTCTTGCTTATTGGTCTTCTTGATCTTTTTGCTCTTCTTCTTCCGCTTCACCATCTTTTTATCAGTTGTTTCTCTTTTATTGGAGGGAACTGTCCTTTTCCGTATAGATATTGTAATACTCACTATTTCTTGGAGATTTGTACTTCTCAAATTTTTAATATAATTTCAATTTCCTTTGATTACCAACTGGAACTACTCGCTCCAAGGACTGAGCAAAGTTGTTCATTGCATCTCTCTCCAATGTGTTTCTTCTCCTATCATGCTAGGTTGAGCAAACGAATTTAAATTTGGTTAATCAATCATGTAATTTAAATCTAAGTTTTTCTAATTCATAATATTAATACAACTGTTATTGTGTGCACCTAGTTACTTGATACATTAACCTTCATGATTAAATGATTCATCTTAGTGCTATAATAATATTTTAGAATCTAAGAAAATGGGAAAGTCAACGGAAGAATACATCACGAGGACAGTCATGAAATCTATATGATCGATTAAACCATTCATTTACTAATTCTTATTTAGAGTTGGAGATAATAACATATCAATGTAAAATTCATATTAATGTAAAATAAGGAATGAGCAGGTTTGACTTTTCCTTCAGTAGGAGAGGGCTCCCTTGGAGAAGTCATATGTGTGTTTATCATTTTTCACCGGACCTTGGATTCTTAGCATTCTACTAGGTTTATTTGAATTATGAGACTTTCAGGTAGGCCAAATTGTGAGAAATTAGAAAGACGCTATTTTGATGGAATCGTCAAAATCGCATTTTTCTTCTTCGGTGGAAGAGTTGACTTTTTATTGGTAAGAGATATAATTTTTCTGACATTTTTATTGGATTCAAATGGGGGGGTAGTTCCTTATTTACATATAATATCTTAATATCTTAAGTAAATGAAACATCAAATTATAACATTTACTTAAATGATATGGAATGTAAATAAGGTATGAGTTTCAGTTTTACAGGGATCCTACTGACATCTCTGACTAAACCTGCTGACACTTCTGACTGAAGAAGGATCAGTTCATCAGAGACTGGTATGTGTCGACAGCTAGGAAGTGGTTGTCGACAGCTACTGTCCTCCCAGAACCAGTTTCTGGGGTCTGACACTATCTGTCAATAAACCAGAGTCGGCTGTTGACAGATGAGGAACATATGTCGACAGGTGAAATCCATCTGTCGACAGTTGCTGCTGGTTTTACATTGACTGGGTCCTGGAAGCAGGGTACTTGTCGACAGCTGGGTTCTGTCTGTCGACAGATATAGGTTGATCTTCCAGAAATGGTTTAATCATCAACTTAGGAGACTCTTCTAAGAGTTCCTATCATTCCATGAAGAATCAAACAACATCTAGTGGATCTTATATACAATTCTTGACACATCTTTCATGGAGAAAAGGATAGAATAAAGAGGAAATCTTTACAACATAGATAGCATAGGAAAACCTATGCTAAGAAGGTCCTGTAGATATAACTTCTTTTAAGAAAGTCTTCTTTGCATCTAGTGGAAAGTCTACATCAAGTGCACATAAACATCAACCCTAGGGATGGGCATAAACTAAATCAAATATAATCACAATGGATAAGAAAGACATTTCTATTGGTTTTTTACTGAACACAAGTCAAGGTAAGATCATGATAGACACTTAAACTCAAGGTTCTAACTGAAGAAGGAGACAAGAAAGAGGAAATCCTACCTCTAGATATTCATTTCATACTCAATACAATCTATGTCCAACTTTACTTATCTAGCTTAACCTCAGGCTTTCTACCCATCCTCACAGGTCACTACAGGATGTTAAAGACCAATAACTCTATAGTATTTGGATCCTCAATTGACTTTTCTCTGATACCACCTCTGTAACACCCTCCTCCGACCGCACACACACATATACATATCACATATCACATAGTTCTTGATCGGAAGAGGGGTTACACTAACAAACTTCGTTATGAGCTGGCAAATATGTGTAGTGCCAAGACTAGCAAACTATTCCACAAAGGCATTTTTGGAAGTATTGTATCTCAACAAAGTAACTAAGTATTAACACCCCTAATTTACATAAAGCCAAACTTTCTCTTCTAGACCTTTAATAGTACAACAAAATCTCTAAAGAGTCACTAAAACTATGCTCTTCTACTTCTTCTTCTTCATCACCAGTAGAGTTGTGAATAATCTGTAGCTGAGATTGCACTCTCCTTCAATCTAA
The DNA here is from genome assembly GCA_014218235.1 of Colocasia esculenta. Lineage (NCBI taxonomy): Eukaryota > Viridiplantae > Streptophyta > Magnoliopsida > Alismatales > Araceae > Colocasia > Colocasia esculenta. Next base: position 5,962,266 of record CM024766.1, on the reverse strand, counting down.
AAGGGGGTGGAGGAAACAAAGGCATGAGTCGGAGGGACTCAGTAGGTGATAGTAAGCGTAAAGATAGGAATTTCAATTATAGAACTAAGTGAGTATTCAGAAGGTGCATATATGAGTCAAACATATTTGCTCATGAACTTCATACTTAACATAAACATATAGCCCAAATTGGTTTCATAACAGGCTCAAACGAATCTCAGAACAAAAGTCATATTTGTCTTTCAAAATTCAGATCATAACTTGATTTCAGAACAAATTCGACAGGCATCATATTACTCTCAAGAGGTTACTAAATAGACGTAAATACATCCTCAGTGCCTAGGCGATTCCAGCACCTTGGATCTTGATCATTGCGCAAGAACGGGGTTTATTACCCACCATCGTCAGTCCATTGACTTGGATTTACCTACAAACTGTCGCTCACAGCTGATCACAAGTGACTGGTGCTACCACATGTGATCCTAAACCCTCTTTGAAGAGAGCACTGTCTTCAGATCATGAGTTATGTTTCATGAGCACAATAGGGATAAAAGTTCCAAAAGATAGTTTAATGATTGAGTAATCAAATCATCTTGGTCATAAAGTAGTTTATAGTCCAAGAAAATGAGATAAACAACTTCTGAGGTCAATAGCATAGTAAGTCTTCAAAAGATGGAACAAGAATTGGGGCTGAAAACATAACAGGACAGCATCTGTCGACAACTAGAAGGTAGCTGTCGACAGCTACTGGTTTCCAGAACCATGTATCTGGGATTCTGATAGTGGCTGTCGACAGGAAAGAATCATCTGTCGACAGCTACTGATTTTGCAGAAGTTCTGGGTTCTGTAAACTTGAGGCATGTCGACAGGTACTTTCTGTCTGTCGACAGCCGTTGGTTCCACTTCCAGAAATGGTGTAACTACAGTTCTCAGGGACTTATCTATAAGACCAATGGACCTATACATGAATCATGTCAAATAGTAGGATCTATTTCTAGCCTTCACTATTGATTTACAGGTTGAGCAAGATGACACATGAGACTACAACCTACACATGTCTAGCTAGAACTCAACATGACCTGATACTGGGAGAATAACTCCTACAACAACAGCTATAAAGGAGAATTTCTACATGATAGTAACATAATACCAGAGGTATTTAGGGAGTCAAACGAAAGCTTGAAGGTACAACATGTATACAGAAGATGTACACACTAATCCAAAATAGGTTGACAAGTTCAAAGGCTACATGTGTGTAGTTATGAGCTTTCTAAAGGGTAAAAGATGAAGGTATGAAGAGAGGATAGAATCCTTCAGACATACATACTAAAACATGATTACAAGAGATGAACTCATAATTCTTAAGATGGCTTACAAGGTTGGAAAACGAGTATATGTGTGGACATGAACTTTTAACAAAGGTAGGAGACAAAGATAAGAAACGAAAAGAAAAATCCTACAAAACATGGAACAAATAGGAATATAAGTTGTGCAAGTGAAGAGCATAACCATAAAACAAGGAATGGAAGAAGAATAGTAGGGAAACCTACTTAACTTGAAAGGGAAATGAAGATTCTTCTTATTAATCACATGGTTCCAAAGGAGTTAAGGAAATCAAACAAAAGTTTGAAGTTACAACCACGTATACAAACTAAACCAAAGTTGGTTAACAAGTTTAAAGGCAACTTGAATAAGGCTATGATCTTTCTAACAAGAACAGAAGGTAACAGTTTGAAAAGAGAATAGGAACCTACTTGACTTGAAGAGAATAAAGGTTCTCCTTCTTCTTGACGTAAAGATCAACACCGCAATAAGGTGAGAAGATAAGAAAACTGCTGAAGTAGGGACTTCGGCAGTTGCTTGTTGAAGATGTGGCGATTCACACCAGGTAAAACAATAGCAGCAACAGCTACAATGGCTCCCGCAGCAACCTTCCCACACACAAGGTGCAAGCACAGCAGCGGTAGCCACAACACACCAACCAGTCACCCACACAACGGTGTAATCTCACTACAGTAGAAGCTTCTTCTCTAGGCAAAGCAGCAGCAATAGAAGATAAAACACTTCCACGAAGGTGAGGGGAAGCTTTTATAAGCTCCCAGCCTTCACACATGCTGGCACGTCGGCATGCATGTGTCAAGGTAATATCCCCCTTAAACCTCCCAAGGCCACCTGCCCCATGCTACCCCCAAGGGTGACACATATGGTAAATCGTGGTGGTCATCTACCCATGAAAAGTGGGTTACGTGGCCCCAATGCGTGGGTAAGAAATAACCCAAAAATGATTACCGTAAATGGTTGATATTCAACTAGCCCAATTGTCCTTAGCTTTTTATAACAAAATGGTGTCCATTCATGTTGAAATTTCAACCATAGTAATATGAAGATTTTACAAATTATGGTGATTTTAGTTTAATTTTTAGAATTATTTTCTACTGGGTAAAAAATCGCTCGAAAAATAGTTGCGTCGTCTTAATCTCAAATCCGTACATCAAAAATTTGGATATTTACATATTTAATATCACCACATTTTACTAAGAATTATGGTGTTCTCGGATTTTATTTTTGTTACAGAATTCCGGTGTCGTCCTGTCGGAGCGCGCACCTCTAAGTACGTTACTAGAATAACATTTACTAATATAAATATCATAAAATTATAATTAATTACATCCCATGATAGTGGTTATATTTAACAATCTAATTATCATAATTTTTTAGTAAATAAAATTTTCGGGGTGTTACAATAATAATAAGAATGATGATAAATCTCTTCCCAACAACAAATAAACATTGGAAAAACATAAATCTCAAGCATTATAATACAAATCAAAACATCATAAAAGTAACAAAGAAAAAAACATATCATGAGACCGGATCGCCAAGTGCGTTGGATCACTGGCATGCTAGGTAATCCAACACCGGATCACTTCCTCGCCTCTTAAACCGCTCATGGTAACCTTTGGTTCCCCTTAAACCGCTCTATCCCAATGTCAATTAAGATATACTTAATTTACAAATAAGTTATAATAATATTGATATATTTGAGCATCGAAGTGTCTTCCTCCCACTTCCATAAACAGAACGCACTCTTCGCTTCAACTCCATGGTTTGAGTTCCCAATATTTGATGATCTCATGAATAACCTCAGTCAAATCACATAACTTAATGACCGCTTAAGAATTTAATATTTATGAAGTGATCTAGTGGTTAACCTTTTCATATGCACCAAGTTGTGTTGTCAGAAGCTCAAATCGCACTCGGAACAGAATTATAGAGATTGTCTAAAAGATAATATACAAAAAAAAATTAATTAAGAATTTGGACTCCCTCTCTTCCACCCAGGGACGGATCTAGAGTATAGCCAGCGGGGTCACGTGACTCCACTGGATTGTAGAAATCTTATTAAAAAAATTAAATTTTATTATTAGTTACCCCACTGAATTAAAAATATAAATCTATAGATGTATCATTAGTGACCCCATTAAATAAATTTTCTGGGTCCGTCTATGCTTCCACCGCGACCTAATCGGCCCCTTGTGTTGAAGTCTCTTGTGGGTGCTTGTCAGCTTGTGTACTTACCCTTGCCTTTTTCAGCACTTCTTTCACAATCCCACCATGTATGTTTACTTAGACTTTGGTTTTGATACCACGTAAAGAAATATATAGAACAAGAGAAATATTTACTGTATAATAAGATGTGAGTTAAGATGAACGCACCCACTAAGAATGTGTTAACTTTAAAAAAAAATATATTAAATATCTCCCTCTATATGGCACAATTTTAGTGGATTTATCTGATTTAGTGTACATCTTTAGTAGACACTAAACGTGGATGGATCGATTAAGTAGTTCAGATCTCCTGAAACCAAATTCGCCCAAGACTCTGACAGATGAGACGCGTGCGTGTTAGTAGTCTTCCACTGCTGATGGTTCTGTCTTTTCCACCGTTCGTACACACGTGCATGCACCATCTCTGAACTCAACTCACTGTTCATTCAGATCAAAATCTTCCCAAGTGTGAGGTTGAGTTTTTAATGCAGTCGCCCTTTCTATAAGAACAAAGTAGATAATTCTCTCCATGGTTGGCCGAACCAGTGAACCGAATCAGATTCGAGAGTTTCAAATACAATACGAATTGAGAATGTTATGCTTCGAGAGTTTCAAATACAATACGAATTGAGAAATGTTATGTTTTCGACTAAATTTTGCGTGAAGTGGTCGTGCATCTCTATAGTGTGCCGCGTGAAGGGGCGTGGCATCTCTATAGTGCGCCGCGAAGGGGCGTGACATCAGATACATTTAATGTATCATATTTTTATTCAGTGGGTGCACCCTTAAATATATTTTTTGATTCAATGGAGTCATTAATAATAAAATTTTACCTCACTAATGAAAATTTTTCGATCCAATAGAGTCACAGGACCCCACTGATCTCAAAGTGGCTCCGCCACTGGGGCACCGAGACACTTTGGCATCAGATGACTTGGGGTGGCGGATCACTTTGGCATCAGATCGTACGGTACCAGATGACTTGGGGCGCCAGATCAATTTGGTGCTGGATCACCATGACGTAGGATCACCCTGGCGCTATATCATCCTGGTGTAGGATCATATGGGTGTTGTGCGACCTGGGCGCCAAATCACCTTGTGCCAATTCAAACCTGCAGTGTCGTATCACCTGTTTCAACCTCTAAAAATAGGACCGAAGGTGTCCATTTCAAAGGCGTCTCAAGAGGCATAGTGATGCCACTTTCAAGTCTGAAGCCTTAGAGTTTGGTGCCATTTTCTTCTCTTGGGGGGGAATCCTCGAGGGTTTTGTATAAGGGGGAAAGGAAAAACACATAAAAGTAACAAAGGAAAAACACATATCATGATAACCTTGGGTTCCCCTTAAACCGCTCTATCTCGATGTCAATTAAGATGTACTTAGTTTACAAATAAGTTATAATATATTGATATATTTGAGCATATCGGAGTGTCTTCCTCCACTTTCGTTAGAGGGGGGGGGGGGTCCTTTGTGCAGGTCCACTTACTGTGAAGGACCGAGTTGTTCTATCTTTTGGGGCATCCCTTCTTGTTTCTGAGACCGTACCAGGTTCCATAAACAGAACCCACTCTTCGCATCAACTCCATGGTTTGAGTTCCCAATATTTGATGATCTCATTAATAACGTCAGTCAAATCACATAACTTAATGACCGCTTAAGAATTTAATATTTATGAAGTGATCTAGTGGCTACCTTTCATATAAACCAAGTTGTGTGGTCAGAAGCTTAAATCGCACTCGGAACAGAATTATAAAGATTGTCTAAAAGATAATATACAAAAAAAATAATTAATTAAGAATTTGGACTCCCTCGCTTCCACCGCGACCCAATCGGCCCCTAGTGTTGAAGTCTCTTGTGGGTGCTTGTGTACTAACCCTTGCCTTTTTCAGCACTTCTTTCACAATCCCACCATGTACATTTACTTAGACTTTGGTTTTGATACCACGTAAAAAAATATATAGAACAAGAGAATTATTTACTGTATAATAAGATGTGAGTTAAGATGAACACACCCACTAAGAATGTGTTAACTTTAAAAAAAAGTATTCACAATTTTAGTGAATTTATCTAATTTAGTGTACATCTTTAGTAGACACTAAACGTGGATGGATCGATTAAGTAGTTCAGATCTCCTGAAACCAAATTCGCCCAAGACTCTGACAGATGAGACGGGTGCGTGTTAGTAGTCTTCCACTGCTGATGGTTCTGTCTTTTCCACCGTTCGTACACACGTACATGCACCATCTCTGAACTCAACTCACTGTTCATTCAGATCAAATCTTCCCAAGTGTGAGGTTGAGTTTTTAATGCAGTCTCCCTTTCTATAAGAACAAAGTAGATAATTCTCTCCATGGTTGGCCGAACCAGTGAACCGAATCAGATTCGAGAGTTTCAAATACAATACGAATTGAGAAATGTTATGCTTCCGACTAAATTTTGCGTGAAGTGGCAGTGCCTTTTCACAGCGCGTCGCGTGGAGGGATGCGGTCTCAGGTATATTTAATGCACTGTATTTTTTTAATCTTAAAATAATACTCACAAATAGTATATTAATACGCACAAATGACACATTAGTATATATAAATAACACATTAGTGTACACAAATAATATATTAATACACACAAATGACATATTAGTGCACACAAATAGTATAAGAATGCACACAAAATTGTACACTAATATGTCATTTGTGTGCACTAATATGTTATTTGTGTGTATTATTTTAAGGTTAAAAAAAAATAGTATATTAAATGCACCTAAAACCGCGCCCCTCCACCCGGCGCGCTGTGGAGGGCCCAGAGACGGATCCAGAAATTTTATCCAGTGGGGTCACTCGAATTATATATTTAATATTTATATAATTATATGTATTATAAATAATATAAATAAATATTTAAAATAAAAAAATATTTTAATAATAATAAGATAATTTATTACAATCAATTATTTTCTTACGGTGGGGTCACCCCTATAAAACCCCTCAAAAACACAAAATTTACATAGTCATTTGAACCTAAAAAAAAAATTCAGTGGGGTCACCCCTTTATAAACCCCCCCCCCCAAACACAAAATTTACATGGTTACTTGAATAAAAAAAAAAAATCCAGTGAGATCACGTGACCCCACTGGATCCTCTCTAGATCCGTCCATGGAGGGGTCTTATCCCTCCACATAATGTTATGCTCTCGGCTACTCATGAATTTGGTTCGATCTAATTTTTATTTAAATTTTAAAAATAAAAAAAATTTAAAGAAAAAGCTCTACCCAACAAACCGTACCTAAGATTTCAAAGTCCCTAATATAATGAAAAAACACTTGCTATCAGTAAATAGATAGCGAACATTGCTCGGCCCCCAACCTAATTGGTCAGGAGGCAGCACCCCACACCACAGGCATTTCTATGTTTTCTCAAACATAATACACTTCGAACATACCAGATCGGTTCGATCCGATAACCCCCAACCATGGTTCTCTCCATAAAACTATGGCAGGTGAGACGAGATTCTTCCTTTGAAATGATTTTTTGCATAAGCACCCCTCCGAAAGTGAAATTTGAGAAAAGGTATACCACCTAGATGTGGCAGCTAATACTACTCCCACATACTTCTGAAAAAGGCATAAGGTGCAACTTAAGAGGCTCGCATGCAGACAAGTAAATTAATTTAACATAAATATCAATGTGCAGCACGCACAAATTAGAAAAAAGCCAAAGATTTCTACAATGATCAATATCATCATGTACATGGCGCATTTTTGGAGAAAACCAAGTTAAGAAGGCTTAAAACTTATGGAAACAAATTGTTGTTTCCATACGTTTCAACGCCAGTGCTCTGTGGTTAGGAGCCATCAATTTCCAAGTACACACGACATAAGACCCCAAAAAAAGGGCAAAAGGCAATCTAGTATATCATTGGATTAGAAGAGATAAAAATGGTCCTTTTCCTGGCTATGCTTAAGCTGAGAAAGAAAAGAACAAAGAATGTGTGCAGACTATATTTCCCCGTCACTTTTTTAACAAGAGCCATCCGTCCCACAAAAAGGGGTGGAAGAAGGCGAAACATTTGGAGCAGCTATTTTCTGTATAAAGCCTCCGACCGGAAACAGCAGCCGCGTTAGAGTAGCTTTTTCTTTTTCTCTTTTTTCTTCATTCATATGTACGTTTCTTCTTCAGAATAGTAGGGAATATGGAGACGAAGCCGATGAGGAATAGAACCACGAAGGTCTTGAAGTCGTACAAATCTCTAATCGACCTTAGATCTCCAAGAGCAAGCCCAGCCTGAAGAGTATAGCAAAACCAAAAAATAAACCAGGAACAATTACTTTTCTTTAACAGATCAAAAAATCAACGAAATTCAAGAAATATGAATGGCGAAGAGCAAGATTGAACATGAACATTTAGATTTTTTTTTCGTAGTTGTTCACTTCAGCTTTCAAAACAACAGGCGTGGAAGTATGCTAAATGGATTCTGAACCAAGCACGCGAAAATGGTTACCAGGCCCTAGCACCAAAATCAACCTTAAAATTATCCTGGAACCTGAGGCATCCACTTAACCAATTAAGGTAAAAAGAAAACAGGGACTATCCACATTCTCACGTCCTATGTGCCATCAATCTTGCTAAATGCAATATAAACTGATAGGGGGCAGTAGAAAAGGCAACTCCTACAGCTGCATATGAAGGAAGTCACATCTACTAGAAACTAGGTCATAAGCCCCAAAAAGATAGGAAGCACTTGCGAGCAGCTATTCAAGCCCTGAAGCTGAGTTCTGACCAGATCCTCTCCATCTGCATAAAACAAAAGTATAAAATAGAACACCCAAGGCTTCACTCAAATCCCCTATATAGGACGACATTGACACATATATATATATACACACATGCGCGCGTGCACAGCAAGTTTTGACCAACTTCTGGAGTTGAAAGCTCAGGCTTATGTAACCCATTTCTTGTATATATTTCATAATGGCATACCTTACAGGAATCAGAATTTTTCTTCAAGAATGCTATTCCAGGTATTATAAAAGAATTCCATTCACACCGACCACACGAGACATTGCAATGCCAATAGATGGAGAGATCAGAAAGGAAGAACATTGCAAAAGGCTGAGGACTCTTAATCCACACTATCTAAATACCTTGTCGAAACCTCAAGGTTGATTTCTCTCTGGTTGATGGCATGTAACTGTGCAACTTTAGAAACAGTGGTTGGGAAGGGGGGGGAGAGAGAGAGAGAGATCTTCAGTAGGGAGTTCCATGCTGAGGAAATGTTGGCTCATTTTGTTTGGGATAGGGTCAAGGAGTGGACAATTGGGTTGTCAAATGTAATCTTTCGCTGTCTCCTATTTTTGGCTTTTTGGGAGATTAGTGGCCTTCACACCGCCTTGGTGTCTTTTGATGTAGAGGTGTTGGGGGTTGGTATTTTGTTTGGATTTGTGGCCCACCTATATTTGTATATTCTCTTTCTATTTCTCATATACACGTGGTACTATCCACTTTAAAAAAAACACACTTTAGATGCAGGGCAAGACCTTAAGATAATAGGAAGCTAGATCGCCTTCCTCAGATGTCCCTTCAGGAATCCAACACAAAGAAAATCAAGAAAATAGCAGAAAGACAACTTGCCATTCTTCTCCCAACACCACATTTTTAATCATTTATAATTCTTGCTCTTATGTCAGCACCTTGTAAGTCCAGAATCCCAAACTCCCCCATGCTGACAAAAGTAATCGTCAATTGCCATTGAAATTAAGCACATGTTATGACCGCAGCCTAGGCTAACATAATATGCTGAACAGTGGCTTCCTCATCCTACCATAAGAAAAGGGCAAAAAGGAAGAAAAGAATTTGCAGCAGAATTAAGCCTAGCCTACCATCAGTTATGATGTGCCCCAAATCTCCAAATCTATCTACCAACAAGGGGTTCACTCTTTGCGCCTGAATGTACAAACTTATATCTCCATTGACTCCCAAAGCTCCTAGTAAAAATAAACTTAAAGTGAAAGAACAGTAGGACTAAAGAAAATGCTACGCCAAAAAAAAAGTTTGATAGAGATGGTAACAATCAACATGAAAAGAACACCTAGTGTTTGCCCTTGACAGATATCTGTAAATATTAACTATTAAGTCAATCAACCTCAAATTCAAAGTTAGCATTTGTTCATGTTTTCTGTCCCTTTTGCACTGGTCTTTCATGCATATAGCAAGGTACCCCTTTGTGGTGACCTATTGATGTTCTTCCTACATGTATTTATATATCGTTATAGTATTTCATGTTTTATCTTCCAGTGGCATCTTGCTTATATTTTACTTGGTTCTCAATAGCCGTGCTTACTGACCAACTAGGATCAATGAGGAACTTTGGCACATATGAAAAGCATTCCTACCATACCAAAAAAAAGAGCATTTACTAGGACTTGACACCAAAAAGGCTACACATTAGCCTAGCAAGCGCAAAGAAACAAAATGTCCATCTCCTTCAGATTCATGGAACACAGTTGCATAATCAGATCAGAACTGCTCAATTCAACCAGGATCCACCATAAAGAATCAGGCTTCAGCTCTTTAATAGGCCCAAAATGAAAAGGAAAAATGTTCAGGAACTTAAATAGGTCTAAAGTCAAAAGGAAAGAGAACTCAGGATCAAAGTGTATTAAGTAAGCATCAGCTAGATTACCCAAACTGACCTAATCCAACCCCAGCCAAAATTAACCCAAAACAAGCTAGAGATTTAAGGGAAAACTTCATGTCCTTGTATCTCATCCCAAACATTGAAGTTGGGCATATGGTGAATTTGACGGAGCAAAAGTTTGAAATATTGGGTTTCAAGATTCAAAATGGCCAACAGAAGGAAAGCCTACTACAACTCCCCTGCTACAACTCAACCTGCACAAGGAGTGGCCCAGTGGTTAAACCCTCCATGTACACCAGCATTGTGAGGTCTCGGGTTCAAACATCATCGAGGTCAGGTTTGCGAGGAATATATAAAGGAAATTGTAATAGGCTCGTTTCCAACATAAAAAAAACCTCAACCCGCACAACGACTACATTGTACACTGCCAGAGTTCCTCATGGTAATCTAGTACAGTGCCAGAGACTCAGTAGGTTATCCACCCTTCAGCCGACACACAAAAGGCAGCTCATTAAAAGGGGAAGGAGAAGAAAGTGGTCGATAATAGGTTGAAAATAATAGGCATGCACATGAGCCACGCATTGCTCCACATGGAAAATGTACCAAGGTTGGAAAGAAGAACAGAAAACTCGAGTTGCTCAATCAACCATACCTTTCATTACAACCTCTCATGTCATACTAAAAGATTGAGTGTGCATCGTGATGATAACCATGAACAACATCGCACCAGAAGACTGTGATGACTCCAAAGAAGCTACTAGAGATGATGGTGGACTACTGTTACAGTAGCTAGAGCTATAACTAGCTACAGGCATGGTTTGCCGGATTGGAATCGGAAGGCAAATTGGGTTTCCCCTGATTCGCCCCGATCCCGTCCGAATAGGACCGATTCGCATGGGTATATATATATATTATATACAATACATCATATGATATATATATATTACATATATCATATCTGAGACACATTTATATTGATTAAATACATATATGTAATATATATCATATTTATAATGTATAATGTATATTACAAATATGATATAATATTATATATATACACATGACATATAATATTATATATATAAAGGGTGAATCGGCTGATGTGGGCGAATCAGGAATCGGTTTCCCCTGATTCGCACCGATTCGGGGGAATCGAGCCGATTCGCCCCGATTTGGCAAACCATGGTTACAGGTTTTGTGGCACCTTTGTTCCCCTTGGCAACTAGATTACCAAGGTTTAGCAAAGAAGAGCCAGAGAGATGGAGGATATGAACACTAATCATGGGGGCACCAGGGAGATAATGAGATCGTCATGCAGTTGCAACTTAAGTTTTCTAGTAAGCTTGTTTGTTTAAAGATATTCTTAAGGCATGAATTTTAATTCTTATACATTAAAAAACATTTAAACATATGAGAAGTGCACAGTAAATATAGAAACATTTGAACATACAGACCTATGCACTGCCAGTCTGCCACTAACATAATTTATGGAGAAACCCAGGTTAGCATTAAAAGAAATATTTAAACTTACATCAATAGTGTCATACGATAATAACAAATTGTTTGTCACTGTTATTAAAACCATTGCTTCTCATTCCTGCTCCTTCTGTTTCTTCTCATTACCATTCACCCATTTGGCATCCAAGATGCCATTAAATTGGACAACATAAACTACATGGGTTTTCTTTAAGTAAAACAGATATTCGGGGACTTGTCGCCCTCCTTTTTCCTTGATTTCCAAACCTTCAAACATCTCAATTTTGTTTTTTTTCCTTCTTCCCCTTTGTAGCTGTGTTTATAATTGATAAAAAGCCCATGAAATGTGTAGGCCAGAGAGATAGTCACAGTTGTGTATAGGGGCAGTTTTGTTCATGTTTTTTTAATGTCATCCATTGTATGCAGAATGAAGCGTAATTAGGGTATAAATTATTTATTGTATACTAATATTTATTGAATTTATGGGCTTCTGTATAAGTGAATACAAGAGAGATAGACCTACTTTGTTTTTTGGTTGTCGTCTTCCCATGTTACATAGTTTTAAACTGCCTCCTCATGCATGGTTAGAGAGACTTTGGGCTACCATGACACATTCTGGGTATTCTCAAGGTAATTCTGATAGTACCATGTTTACAAAGTGGCAAGATAGAAAAGTTGTGGTGCAGCTTGTGCTTATCTATGTTGATGATATGATTATTACAGATGATCGTGTTTCAGGAACCAGCAAGCTCAAGAAGGATTAGCGAGAGAATATGAAATTAAGGAAGTATGCTCCAAAGCTCCAAGATAGTCTTTATATATGTCAGAGGAAGTATGATCTCGATCTGCCTAAAGGGACCAGAAAAAATGGGTTGCAAGCCAATATCTACTCCTATAGGGCCTAATCATGGGTTGTGCGAGACAACCAATGAGTTGTTATCTGATCATGACAAGGGAGCATATCAGTGCCTTGTTGGCAAGTTGCTCTATTTGTCTCTCACGAAACCAGACATTGCCTATGTTGCAAGTATTGATAGCAAGTTCATGCATGCACCACATACTTCTCACATGCAGGCTATTGAGAGAATTCTAAGATGCATCAAATTCTATCCAAGCCAAAAATTACTGCATCCAAGCCAGCACACCTCAATCTAGAAGGTTACACAAATGCAGACTAGGCTGGTTCTTGGGATGATAGACACTCCACAACTGGGTACTGCACTCTCCATTGGTGGGTATCTATTTACTTGGCACAGCAAGAAGCAGACTGTATCTGCAAGGTCAAGTGTAGAAGCTGAGCATAGAGCTATGGCTCAGTGAGTCATTTGGATGCTATGGTTGAAGCTTTTCTTGTAGGAGATAGAGGTTCAGGTCCATGTTCCAATGAATCTTTACTGTGATAACAAGGCAACAACCAATATTGCTAATAATCCGGTTCAGTGTAATCACATCAAACAAATTGAAATTGTTTGCCCAAATTGTGCCACCTTGATGCCTTGACAACTATGGAATATGCTTATTATATAAAAGGAGAAATTAGCATGTATAATCTTTCAAAGATTTCTCCGTATAACATGGAATATCCTTGGGGTGCCTTGTTATATGGTTTTAAGCAGTCTCCTTCGGGCACCTTGGCGGACCAATCTGTACGGTCAGTGCCCCCTTGGGGTGGGGACGGCTGGGGAGCAGAGCGGAGCGGAGCTGAGCCCCCAGAAAGGAAATTATTTTTTAAGTGGTCCAGGGGTGGAGAAACTCTAGATGATGACAATAGGATCAACAGCTTTGGGGAACATCTGAACAGGGAGCAACAGGATGAAGACTTGGATAGTTGGATCCGGTGGGGGTTACTGATCCACACGCCCCCGCACACCAAGGCGGGTCCCTAGGCCGTCTCTTTTTGGGCACCCAAAAGGGGGAATGGTGCCCGGACAAGGGCTGGGTGCCTTTCTGCCCAGGTGCCCACCTTGACAACCATGACGGCAAGGGAGTGTGTAACAAGCTAGCATCTCGAAAGCTGCTCATTTATGTTGTGGAGGAGCATTTCCCACTTCTGGAACTTATCACAATGCAGTATCTTGTACTCCCATCTAAAAAACCTACAGTTTCTCCCATTTGGAATTTTACCCAAAGGGTGGCATGTAAAACCATCCCCGAAGTGTTCACTCTAACTCTAGCACAGTATATAACCCTATCCACATCATCTGGCATCTAATGCCTCATTGAAGGTTCTTAAATATCTATGGCCACATCCCCAGAACGAAAAGCATTTAATAAACATTTTAAATAACTATTTCACTCTTCTTCCTTGTCAAAAAACACAAGTAATAGCCAAAATCAAAATGACATTGAAAAGCAAATCTACTCAAATAAAAAGTTTAGGATAGAAAAGTAGTAAGGACATTAGTAACTTACTCTGACAGTGATATAAGAAGACGGGATGAGACCAACCAAAGTAGCAAGAAAGAAAACATGAAAAGGTATATCAACTATTGGAGATGCGACATTTATGAATGTATTTGGTAAACTTGGAGTTATCCTCAAAAAGAGCATGTAATTTAATAGCTTTTCTCTGCGCTTGGCTACCTGCAATAGATTATGAGAAACTATGAGTGCTATATGATAGATCATATCTTTTTCACTTTTCAAGTTTACCGTAGGTTTACATGTTAATCACACACAAAAGAATCAATACCTCTGCCTGGAAAAATCGCAGCTTTTCAGGCCACAGCCAGGAAATTAATGGTCTCCCAATTAACTTAGAGAGAAATAACAAGATGATGCACCGGAAGTCGCAGTAAAGACAACCAAAAGGCCACCTTTGATAACACCAAAAAGGGCTCCAGCCAGTAATGACATGAATATGGTTCCAGGAATCATAAATGTTTGCATGAAGATATATGTGGAACAGTAACCTAGCATAAACCTTGCTTGATAATCTTTTGCATACACTGCAAAATGATCCCTGTAAAAGTAAGAGAAAAAAAAAGGTCATACTGAAGTTAACAGCACAGGGCAAGGGCCAAAAGAGAAAAAAAAAATGCAAAAAAAAAAAGTTGGAAAGTGGGTTATTTCACTCTTTTTAGTAGATTGTACCTATCCCAAACCTGAACAGATGAATACTCATGTCGAAGATATTCTAAAAAAGAGTATCACTCATATGAAAAACCAGTCTTCAAAAGTAACCCCCATTCCAATAGGGTTTCAATCACTTAAAAGTGAAAACCAGTGGAGAGAGTCATTTCATAAACACAACAAATCTCAAGACATAAAGATTATTATCAAGAGACAGTATCATCTCATTGTTTACAGCTAGAAGCTGCAACAGCCAAGAGGTATTTCTTTTGTAGGAAAGGACACAAAGTTGCCATAAAACTGAGCGCCATACTTAAAATACTCATTACTTCAGCCAAAACGATTTCCTGAAGGTCCAAACAAATCATCCATAAATCTCTATAGGAATATTTTTATAGGAATCACAAGAAAATAGAAAAGTAGATATCCACTTTATGAAAATGTGTAAGAGTTATAGATCAAACTCCGCCATAGCCGGTCTCAAGCTCGGGTGAGAAAGGAGGAGTGTTTGCGTTAAGTTGACAGCCAGCAGTAAAAATAATGTCAAATCCTTACATGATGATGAGATATAGATCTGACAGCTGAAGTCAAGAGCAGAACCCTAGAAAGAGAAGAATCATAACCCTCTCATGGAATTAGAGGAATAACATGAAATCCAAAAATTGAAAAAGAAAGTTATTTATGATGTAGAAATGGGTGACATAAGAGCAGAGCATTCAATCAGCCTTAATAGCTGAAAGATGAAAACAAGACAAACGTTATTCAATAGCAACAGCTTTTATCCTCTAATAAAAATCAAAACATGGAAATTATGCAGCATAATATGCCCATTGGAGCATTCTCTTATGTCTGGCAAAGGCCCCCAACCTTTTTCTCATAATATAGGGACATTATAGCTTCCATGTTGCAACCATATCACATATTTCTGGAATGCCTACACCTGTTCACTGTAAAATGCATATGCAAATGAAAATCTTATTTGTCACCTTCAACTCTCCAAATCCAACTCTTATAGACAACACCCTGCCAATGTTCCTCCTTTTTGTTTAGATCCCAATTTCACTTGATTAAACCTGCCCTTTGATACTATGCAAGCTTCCTAAAGCAAATTCTAATTTGCAAGCATTGTGTAAACATTTTACACTACATCACATCCTACCATGCCTTTTTTTTCTTTTAACAATTGAACCACCTTCTCATGTCCAGTTGTTATAACATCACTTTTGCTCACTAAAGATCTTTTTCATGGCAATGTTCAATGGTGGAACAGTTTCCAGAACCTGACCTGTCCAGTTCTACTACAAGTTCGATTTCACTTCATGCCTAGGACCCACCAGGCCTGACATGCAGAACAGTCCCATTTAATATGAAAGATGATGATAAAATAAAAGGATAATTTAAGAGAAGAAGACATTGGAAAACAGTCCAACTTGTGAGTTGTGACCAGTTCCTGCTGGTTAATGCCAGTTGAAGACCACATTAGTTTAGTTGGCCATAGTGCAATAGCTTACAGGCAAACTAAACCAGTTTTCATCATTTGACCTGGCTGGTTCCCCTTCAGGCTTCAGGAGCTTGATAATCATCCTGTTTCAGCCAGCCTACCCACGTCTAACAGAGAGTTAACCTTCATTCTTATGAAGAATAATGTAATGTTTTCTCTCTTTTTTTAAGTCAAGCAGAATGAAACTGAAACCAGCCCCTGAATTCTTTTCTCAGCTTTTTGGTTGGAAGTACCTAACTATTACTAGCTTATTAAATTCTCCTCGCAAATCTTTCCTTTAAATGTTTATGGAGCTTGAACCTTTGTCATCCTGAGTTCCAGTCTGAACTTGCCCATTCCTAAGATAATGTTTGACAATCAAAACTTGAAACGTAGTTACTCGTTTGCAGCATCCCTTGTAGATGAGAGAGGCATTGTCCCCATTTGATGTAAATAGCAACACAATCCATTAGTGGAACACATAATGATGTCAACACATAGATTATACAAAACATCAAGTTGCGGTACACAATTATAAGTCAATCACAACCACTGCTGATACTACTATTATCAATGGTTGACAAAAATGAGGGAGTAGGAGTGATAGGAATAGGCAAGGCAGGAAGTAAGGAATATGTGGTGTGAAAGCAGTGGACAGGAGAAAGTGCAAGAGCATGGGGGGGGGGGGGGGGGGGGGGGGGGAGACGTTGCATGGACAGGACTGAGATGGGAGGGTGAAGGTGGAAGAAGAAGAGAGAGGGATTGGGTAGTAGGAGAGGCAATTTCTATTTACCAGAGGTCCAGAAGGCAAACTATTTACCAAAATTTCTACAAACCAATATTGGAGTTGAACATAAGACCGTGGCCTCACAATCGCAGGAGAAGACCGTTAAAGAAGATAGGGTCAAATTCCCTCCTCAGCTGGAGTGACGAGGAATTAATTCAAAACATGGCAATCTTAGGAATCAATACTCAATCTAAGGTGGGACAGCACAGCTCCGCAGGCTTATGTGAAGCAACTAGCTTGGGTAACAAAAACTCTTCTAAACCAGGTGAGGGACAGCAGGAGGTACAGGCTTTGCTGAAGGATGCATGTAGGGAGAGCATTAGCACGGGGTGTTTGGAAGCACGAACTCTTTCACAGTTGTCACATCCACTAGTTTCCTCTACTGGTAGTGGTGGATGGTTTATTCTGGTTGTTCTTACATTAGATGGCGGCATCCTTTTCTTTTTGGGGTTATTACATAATCATAAACTCACTTGACGATTCCGTAGTTTGAAATTGGGTAGGAACCTCTCCTCTACCTACAGATTGTACCACCTTTGTTTATTCATTTATAAAACTGAGGTAGAATCCACTGTTTTGGGGAAAGAAAACAAGGTTAAGAGTACAGCATTAGGAATTTCAACAGGCCAATTTTTAGTAATTGATTAAAGAATTATTTTCTGGATATCCATAAGAAACCAGAAGAAGGTTAAAATGATTGTGCAATTACAATACCTCCCCGCCCAGAAACATTTTACAGAGGTTTCTGAAACTTATGTAGGTGACGCATTACAAATACATTTAACAGGATCTTAGTGCAGAGGTCTTCAATATATTCTCAGGTCAGAAGGAGGGTTTCCAGGATCGAACAAATTAGAACAGAGAACATCGTTGTTGTCATGGGTCAATTTCTCCAATCAATGAAAACATCCAAGGGCCCGTAGATCAATAGGAAATGGAAGTCTCCATGTGCCAATAGAGGCATCAGCACCAGGAATAGGGGTCGAGCGGCGGTCTAAGTGAAGCATGTACTGTGCTGAGGAAAATAGATCGTGGTATAACGATAGATTTCCCGCTTAAATTCCCATAAGATTAATCTAAGTTTCGAAAATATTCCGAAAGGGGTTGAAATAAACACAAATAGCCTCCGCATCTTGTTGAAAGCGGAACAGACTCCTCAAAGGTAGATTCCTCAGTCCAAAAAAAATGGTCAAGTTGATCTGTGCATGATCGGTCATATTCATACCCGCATATAGAGGAAAAAATTACACCACCTTTCCTGTGTGCCCAGCCATCAAAGAACATACCAACATCAAACAGATATGCTCTTGTGATCCCACAAAACTGCACCGAGAACTACCAAACTTAGGGAGAGGAGAGAGACAGAAGATAGACTTACTTGAGGAGCCGGAGATCCGAAATGCTTCTCGGTAGCCGGAGGACCTCTGCGTACTCCGCCTCCGGCATGGTGACGTAGATGGAGAAGAGACCGGCCGTGAAGAGAAGGAACACGGACGCGGCGGCCGCCAGCTCCCACCTGGTCAGCGGGAACCTGCCGTCGATGCGAGGAGGCTTCTTGGTGGTCGGAGAGTCCTCGTCCGCGCTGCAGGGGAGCCCGCTCTCCTCGTCCCTCTGCCTGACCGCCCCTTCGCCGAGCACAGCCCTCGGCCCGGCCATCACGACCGGAGTAGGAGCAGGCAGAGAGGGAACAAAAAGGCGAGGGGAAAAAAGGAGGCGGCGGCGGCGGTGGGGGAGCAGAAGCTAGCCCGCATTATACGCATCAGCCGTCAACAACGACATCGGAGGCCGTCACCGACGCAGATGCCGGAGCCCCAGCGCGCATGAAGAGAAACCCTAATAGGGCAGCGGGGACTGGCATCCGAGGGGGAGATCGGCGTGGAGGGACCGCCCAGAAAAAAAAAGGATCAGATCGATCAAGTAGAGGAAAGAAATCCCGGAGAATGATCGAAATCGCCGGAGCTGTAGAGGAATCGATCGGACCGATGGGGGAGCAAAGATCGGAGGGGCAGGTGTTTGTTTGTCGCCGACGCTGCTGCTGTTGGTGTTGCTGCTTCTTCTTCCTCTTGTGCCGTGGGCGAAGGTTTGGCGCCCAGTCCTTGTCCGACGAGAAAACCACCGCGCAAGAGAAGGCGAAACTTTCATATAATATTATTTTATTTTTATTTATCAGAGCTTCTAGCTTCTATGACCGACTAAGTTTTTTTAAAAAAAAGAAAATTATATATTGACCCCTGAAATACGTCGTATTTTTATATATATCTCTAAGATCTGTATATTATATTTTATAGGAGAAATTAATTAGAAGTCCGTAACTGTAATAGGGAAGTCCTTACTGTAACATGATTTAACATATACTATAACAGGAGATAACACTTACTGTAATGAGTTACAGCTCTATTAGGGATTAGAAAATAAATCAAATATTTTTTAGGGACTCTTAATTAATTTATCTTATTTTATATCCTTAAAATCTATTTATTTCATCATATATCTTTCTATCATTTAATTTTATTTATTTCATCCGATCACACTGGGAGAAAAACATTACTATGCGAGCAAAAACATTAACATGCTCTCTATTATAAGGTTGGCCACATCGGTGATTCGCATCGACTCAAGTTTCTCCTGAATCGGTGAGATACACCTCCAACCACCAAGATCTCGACCTCATGCCCCACCCCCTGCAACTCCCCACCCCCTCTCCACCTGCCGTTGTCCCCCTTCGGCCCTCCTCCACCCCCTGCGGTCCCCCTCTCCGTTGCAACTACGTTGTCCACCCTCGTCCCCCTCCCCACCCATTAGCCACTGCACCCCCAGCCAGTGGCGGAGCCAGGGGGGGCACTTGCGCCCGCCTTAATTTTTTGTATAATTTTTTTCCTTCTTAATTTTTTTGCATAAAATTTCTCCTTATGATGGGCATATGAAGATGGACATGTGAACATTTTTTAAAACTTTATTTATTGCCTCCTCTTGCGTTGAGTACCCATGAACAATTATCTTATTAATTGTCCGCCTTCTAAATTGTCTCCCCTTTTAAATATTTCTGGCTCCGCCACTGCCCCCAACCCTGCAACCTCCTCCCCACCTCCGACCCTCCCCACCCCCACGCCCCCCCCCTAGCTTTTCCTCCCCGTTGATACGTTGCACCTCGGCCGCCCTCCCCCCCCCCCCCCCCCCCCAACATGCTTCCTCCCTTCGGCCTCTCTCTACCATCACCCTGCATGTCCTCCCCCCCTCCCCCGCCTTACGGTCCTCCCCTTCGCGAGGCTACGCTAGGGGCTATCGAAAGTGCAAGGGATGTTGTTGGGGTGTGCAACGGTAAAGAAAGGAGAGGGGGGGAGGGGCACTGCAGGAAACAGGGGCAGGGGGGCTATTGAGGTGGGGTGACTCGACCGTGCCAAAGATCGCTCTTCTCCTGGCACGGTCCAATCCGCTTCACGACGAACCTCTCTCTCTCTCTCTCTCTCTCTCTCTCTCTCTCTCACTCTCTCTCTCTCACATCACACACACACACACATCACACACACACACTCTCTCTCTCCCTTTCTCTCTCTCTTATTGAAGAGATTTTTGTGTACATTCATCTCTTATTTAATGGTTACATTGATGTGATAATAAAATATTTTTTTATTCTGACGATCTACTAATCACAACAATATAATTAATAAAAATTTTCGATTTCAGAAATATAAGACATAATATACAGATTTTAAAAATGTGTGAACGAAATAAGATATATGTTAAGGGTATGGATATAATTTTTACTTTTATTTTTGTCAGTCGTAGAAACTCTGATAAATGTGCTATATACGTAATAACTTTGTATATTCTGCAGATATTCCGAGTTTTTGGCTTTTCCAGATAATGTAAGGTTCATATGTTATGATGTGTTGGAAGTCACAACAAGTAACTAACATCTTTTTCAAAATTAGTCAAATCAAATTTATCCATATTTGTCTCTACAGATCATATCGTATGAATTATATTGCGCATTTCACAATCACAATTCATTATTCTGTAATAAAAATTTCAGGAGTTTTCATATATAATATATTAACATTGAAGATTCATCATTCTTGCATAAATCTTAGTGATCGTTTTGAAAAAAAAAAAAAAAAACATAATCGTGCACTAAATTTTATACAGTTGTCGTTTTTAATGGTACATGAATAAATATAGAGCGATATTTCTAATTAATAATCATTTATACATAAAGATCCTTATAGACTAACTAATATTTTAAGTAAAATTTGATTTTAAAGTGGTGTTTGATAACACTTAACATTTAAATCTTATTTATCATTTATTCTCTAAATTTAAATTTTAAAATTAAGTGAAATTTCATATTTAAGTGATTAATTTAGATATTATTTCAGATATTTTATCAAACAGAAATTTAAAAATTAAATATTTTAAACTTTAAATGTTGATTAAGTGTTATCAAATGATGTCTAAATTTTTAATTGAATTAGATCTTCGGATTATGATGTAACTCATTTTTTATTATTTATGATGAAGTGGACACTAAGAGGGGGGGATGTTGGACTCACTACAAGAAAAATCGGAAATAGAGACCGAAATATTCAGTCTCTATTCGGTCCCTAAACAGCTCAGAGACCGAATAGGGACCGAATAGTGACCGAATATGTCGGTCAAAAACTTCTGGTCACAAATCTGTGACCGACTAAATTCGGTCCCTATTCGGTCACTAAATAGGGACCGAATAAGGGACCGAATAATATCGGTCCCTATTTAGGGACCGAAAGTATTCGGTCCCAGTTCGGTCCCTAAAATAGGGACTGAATAGGGACCGAAAGTGCAGTCCCTATTTAGGGACCGATCTTATTCAGTCCCTACAAATAGGGACTGAATTGGGACCGAATCATTTCGGTCACTATTAGGGACCGAATACTTTCGGTCCCTAAATAGGGACCGAATATTCAGTCCCTATTCGGTCCCTAAAATAGGGACCGAATCATTGACCCGAACTTTAGTTAGTTGAACCGAACCGCACATCGCGGTTCGGTTCGGTTCGGTTTATCGGGTTGGACCGAGAAATGAACAGTCCTAAGCATAGCATCACCAACAGCAAAGCAGTAGCAGCAGTAAAGCAGTAGTAACAGTAGAGCAGTTGTAAGAGTAGCAAAGCATAGCAGCAGCAGCATGTGCGGGAGGATAAGATAAGGATCATTGGCGGGGTTTAAAGGTGGGGTTTATCCGCATGCGAGATTGCAACGAACGATGGCGATGAAATCTTCGAAAGGATTTCACCTGGGTTAAACACGTAATACAGTTCTTACGTAACCCAAGTTACGCAGGATGAACAGTGATTACCTTACGTAATCATTGTGCCATAATTGATATATATATATATATACATATATAAAATTCCATATATTTCTTTAATATAATATAATTCTATTTTAATCCTTTTCCATCAACATAATTTTACTTATTTAGGTTATTAATTTATGGGCCTCTTGTGTGTTTATTACCGAGCTTTATTTTAGTAATGGAGGTGTGCATAATATTCGAATTAATTGGAACGTCATCATGTATTATACACAAATGACCAAGTATTTTTATAAACAAAATCAAGGTGTTACACATTTACAGCCCTAATTTCGATAGATAACAACACAAACGATTAAAGTGTGAGTTCGTTGTGTGTGTAGACCTGAGAATTCAGATTAATTATTTAAAATTTTGTGAAAGGTCCATATTGTTCTCCATATTCTGGAAGAAAAAAAAGAGCTTTTTATTCGACCTAGAATATGGGTGTGTCGACCTAATTAAGTCACTGGAGACATGAGTTATAAGTTGATTTGAAAATTAACAGAGTGTGTCAACCTGAATAGAAGAGAGTGTTGACACTCTGAAGGAAAGTGTCAACTCTCTACGTACAAGGTATCGGTCGATACTATGAAGGGATAGGTCGACGCTATAAGGGATAAATTGGTCAACACTACTGGATAGATAATGGTGACAGTACTACTGGATAGATAGTGTTGACACATGAGTACGGATATGTCAACACTAGTACTGCATAGATAGTGTTGACACTACTAGATAGATAGTATTAACTGACACTACTAGATAGATAGGTCAACACTACTCGATAGATGTGTTGACACTACTAGTACTATTTCTAAAACACAGTCAGAAGAAAAGAAGAAGAATAAGAATCCTTCAATTCACAAGAACACTTGCCTAGCTAAGACTGAGTATTAACTAAAACACGTAAGTATACCTAATAATCTTTTTGACATTATTTTATCTTTTCTTTTATTAACACACACACAAACACACATATAATATATATATATATATACTAATAAATATATACACTTTTACACATACCTACCACTACTTACACATGTTCACATTTATATGCAAGTTAAATCTTACGTAAACAAGTTTATGGTAATTTTTATTTAAAATTTTCCTGAAAAAATATTTATCAAGTATAAATTGTCCTAAAAATAGATAAATCATATTTACCTCATTAACCGTGCATCAAAAATTCTCAATATCCACATTTTTGTATAAACATATTTTTCTGATAATTATGGTAATTTCGAACTAAATTTTATTATCAAAATCCAGTGACACCTTGTCAGTGTACATATGTGCAGAAATGGTGCCGACATGAAACAATATAAATCTTTAAATGATTTTCTGCTGCAAATATGCTAGCGGCTATACCTGATATTAATTTAAGACGTCACAAAATCGGTCACAAATCTTTCTCACGTTATTGAGAATTTGTGACTGAAATAAAACAGTCATCATTCGGTCTGTAAAATAGAGACTGATTTACTATTCTATCATTATTTAGGGATCGAATTGTGACTGAATTTAATCAAATTTAGAGACCGAATAGGGACCGAAATTATTCGGTCTATATATTTGGGACTAAAATTTTCAGTCTCTATTCGGTCCCTATTTTGGGACCGAATAGGGACCGAAAATTTCGGTCTCTAAATCGGTCTCTATATGCGCTTTTTCTTGTAGTGACTCTAGTTTAACCCCGTGGGGAAGGGAGAGCCTTTTCTCAATAACTCTAGTCATCTGTGGTCCCTTTGATAATTTGATAATTTATATATAGATAAATTATTTGTGTGTAAAGTATCTTAATTTATAAAAAAAATTATTTGATAGATAACTTCGTCGTGTCTAAGACGATGAGATAAAGTTATCAGAATTTGTCAATATTTATTGTTGATGAAATTTGAATAAGTTATATGTATTATCAACAGCTCATTAATTAACAATATGATAATTATAGTTATTAGGACTTGTTAGGTTATCAAAATGGTTCGTAGATTATTAACCCAAAAACACTCTTTTATTTCTAAGTCACCTTTTTCTTGAAAGTGTTACTAAGTGACTTTGCCTCAGCCTATTTTTGAATAATTTATTATATAATGATATACATAGATGTCTATTCTGAATTACTTTAATTAAGGAGATATTTTAATTCACTAAATTTTATAGAGAATTTAAAGTTGACTTTCACGTATTTTTAAAATATTAATCAAAGTTGGATAAAATAATTAATAAATTTTTACTATAACGTAGGAGGTCCTTATTATAATAAGACTTAACATATATTGTAACAGAGTATAACACTTACTACAATAAATTATAGATCTCTCAAGAACTAAAAAATAAGTCAAATATTTAATAAAAACTTCTAATTAATTTGCCCATCAAAATTTGTTCCTCGAAACTGAATGCTGTGGATATATTCTATATTTTCTTAGAAGTGTTCCCCCACTTGTCTTATACTAAATATTTTCTACCACTTCTCTGTCTTATCAAATACCTCATGGTAAATACAAAGTCACAAATACAAGATTTTAGTTACATAGAATACTTTTCCCGAGGAAAATTAATATGTCTTTTATGAAAGTTCGCTTTTTTTAGCAAAAGTTTTCGTGATTTTTTATTATCCGAAGAATTTGCATAATGCAAGAAAGAAAATAGAGTTTAATGTATAAAAGCTCACTCATACAAATATAGGTTATCATTTGTTTGTTTAAGGACATTTCAAGGCTAAAGTTGTATATATCTCAAGCAAGATGGGGGTGATATGCAAAAACCGTGCCGCTGTTGTCCCCTAAGTTGTGAAAACAAAATGAGAGGTGCTGGCACCAAGGTGCGAGATTTACCCGAACGTCCGACCTGGCGCTGCTTTATTGGACAGCGCCTCTGCTGTGGGCCGTTAGCTTTGCTCGAGTATTAAAAATTTTTCAAATAAAATATACATGGGGGATTTGTTGAACAAATTAATTAATTAATTTAAAAGATCTCGTTATTTAGAGCTGTTAAGCACCGAACTCAGAAAACTTTTCTTTAAGCGAGAACTCAGAAAGCTTTTCTTTACCCGGGCGCTTGAGCTGGCGCTGCCCCATTGGGCAACGCCCCTGACGCGGGCCCACACAATAGGGGCGCTGGGGCAGCGCCAGCTCTGCCCAGGTATTAAGAATTTTCCAAATAAAATATACATGGGGGATTTGTTGAACAAATAAACTAATTAATTTAAAAGACCTCGTTGTTAAGCACCGAACTCAGCAAGCTTTTCTCTAAGCGAGAAGCAGTACTCCGAAGTGCTTCGCACTGCCACGATGCGTTCCGTCTGACGCAGCGGGAGAATTGCCGCCAAGTGGACCACACAGAGGCGTCTGCCTTTGTTGTCCCGCTTAGGCAGCATCCGCATCGGTACGTACCGCTCTGGGAGACGTCGCCGCCGGCAGGGTGTGCACCCGGGGTACGTGGCGGTTACTTAGCGGCCCAGGTTGTGCGATGGCATCTGATGCGCATATTCGCATCGGGGCTGTTTTTGGGATATTTTACTCGTGAATTTTGGAAATGCTTAAATCCATAAAATTTCATGCCAAAAAAGATTTTTAAGAAAAATATCATACAATACTCTGTTTAGTATCATTGAAAAAATAATTTATCATTTACCTAAAATTATAATTTTGACATTTTTTTACAAAACTCAGTAAATCATTTTTCTGAATTTGTCTTTCATATAGGATTTTTATGAGTGTGATTAAAAATTTCGCTCTAATTCTTGGGCAACGTTTGGTACCGATTCATAAAAAATTTTAGATGTTAAAATTTTTGACAGAATCATGTGTGTTCTCAAACGAGGCAGGTTGTCTTTGGCTTCCGTGAACAATAGTTTTTGCAAGAAAAGAGAGAGATAGACGGAATACCCTCTCTCTCTCTCTCTACTTCTTCAAAAGCGGTTAGGAGACCGCTTCTAAAAAATTTATGAAGGAGCCGACTTCTTGTATCTACAGCAGATGCAGCGTTTTGCTTTTTCTATTTTTTGACACTTTTCATCTTGACACAGACGCCGAGGCAGAAAAGCCCTGCCCGTACCCATGAGGTATGCAAAATTGACTTTTCAAGATTTTTACTTCTTTAAAATTATCTCCAAACGATGCCTTAGTGTTTGATGCTTCAAACTCAACGGTCGATAGATGGCAATTCGGCGTCCGACGCGCGACATCCAACGCACGGCTCTCAATAGCCAGCATTCGACGTCCGACGATCTACGCTCGATAATTGACGTCGAACAGTCAGTGATTGAGTGGTTGACATATAAAATATATTTTTTTAAAAAAAAATTATTTTAATAAATATTTTATTGAAAAATAAATATTAGAAAATCCTTTCAAAAAAATATCTACATGGATATCAAATAAATAATTATATTTTTTATTTTTTATAATTTTTTTAAAAAATTATAAATATATTTTACAAGCAATCAAACAAACTTTTAGTGGCTAGAGGATGATTCCAGCGATTCCTTTGTGTTTAAGCCTACTTGCTATTTTGGGTTTGAGATGTTTTTTTGGGCCAAGATGCATAAGAAGTTTATTTGGGTCCATTGATAGTTAAGTTAATTTGAGTCCTTTTTATATCTTTTTATGTAATTTTTTATTTGAATCTTTTAATTAGTATGATTCCAATTGTTCGACAGTTTGCCTAGCCAACCATATCTCACCAATTGGGTAGTCTCTGGTCATTCCCAATATGCCAGCGCTTGCCCAAGCACTAGGTGAGCACTAGTGGCCAACATAAGTATAGTGTTTTGTCTAAATTGTCTAAATTAGATTTAGTTAGGGCTGTCTAAAATATCATTTGAGACAAATAAAATTTGGTGATGCTTGTTCCAAGAGAAAACAGATTAGAAATTTGAATCTCTTTTTAAAATAAATCTAATGCTACAATTGCTCGTATCTTGAATTGATTCATATTGATTTGTTTGATCCAACTAAAATTATAAGTTTAGAATGAAAGTCATATAGATTTGTTATTGTTGATGATTATTTTATGTTCACGTGAGTTATATTTTTATCAAATAAAAAACTAAAAGTGATGTTCTAACTAAGTTCAAATCTTTTTGCAGAAGAATTTAAAATGAGAAAGATTCTATGATAACCAAAAATTAAAGTGACCACAGATCAAAATTTGAAACTTAGGAGTTTAATATTTTTTTTCACCTAGGACCCCACAATAGAATTGAGTTGTTGAAAGAAAGAACAGATCTGTAGTCGGCATGGCAAGGACCATGTTGAATGAGTATAATTTACTAAAATATTTTTAGATAGAGGCAGTAAGTACTACTTATTATATTCTTAATTAAGAAATGGTAAGGCCACTTATGTAGAAAACTTCATATGAGTTGTTTAAGAAGAAAAAAAATCAACATTGCTAACCTTTCGGTTGTCCATATTATATACTGGATAATATAAAAAAATCTAGGAAAATTTGACTCGAAGAGTGAGAGGAATATTTCTTGGATATTCTTTAAATTCCAAATCATATCGAGTATTCAATGAGAGGAATTAGTTATTAAAGAGAGGCTGCATGACATTTTTAATGAGTTAGAACTAACTCCAACTATATAAATTCATTTGCTATTTCTGCATGTACCATACAACAAAATTGACAAGAAAATGTCAAGCAAAATACTTCAAAGAGAAGGAAAGATCAAAAGATAGATGAAGAATATCATGAAGAGCAACAACATGCCACAAGTCTGGAAATTCTCCAAAGAATATCAGGTGAGAATGTAATTGGTAATGTAAGTGAAGGTATGAGAACCAGTTCAGCACTCAAATAGGTAAGAGAACAAGATTACATTGTCTTATTGTCTCAAACAAGAGCCTAAAGATGTTAAAGAAGCTCTTAATTATAATGAATCATGAACTAATGCCATGTAAAAAGAGTTAAATGAATTTGAAAGAACGAAGAAAAATTATCTATGTACCCTTAAAATCTTCCATATTCAACAATATATCTTAGAAAACTAACTATTAGATTGTATATCCATCAAATAGAAAAAAAGAAAACATCGATTATGTCCCTATGGTTAGCTTGCCATTAGAATTTGAGGAATATTATGTATGGAGATGAATGAACTAGTTAAAATAAGAGTAAAAAGTGTAACGTCGCACATTTTTCGGATCCTTGTGGATCATTCGTTTAGCATTTGTGGTGGCCAGTGTATGGCCAATGTGGCTTGTTTCTGGTGTGTGCATAGGTGTGAGGTGTTTGTGGGCCGGCAGGTTGGGCCCAAAACACCAGCCTATTCACTGTCTGTGAATGCGACAGCCAGGGATGTCGCGTTCTGAACGCGACGGTCCTGCATGTCTCGTTTCTTTGGTCGTCGCTGAGCGGTCGTCGTCTGCATGCGCGCCGCGTGTCGCATGCTGGGCGGCATGTAGACGTCAGCCTTGAGAAAGTGACGCCCAGGTCCGTCGCGATCATGTCGCGACGGAGCAGTACGTCGCGTTTCCAACCGCTGGGCGTTTTTAAGTAACCCTGGCCAAGCAGAGCTGCAACCAGTTCTGCTCGGCCAGGGGGAAAGTGTTGTGGCGATTCTCGCGGGGTTTTAGCGGATTTGAGGTGGTTTTGGCGTGTTCTCGCCGCGGGAACCTTGTGGGGAGCGGGAGAAACGCCGGGATAGCTCGTTCTTCACGAAGGTAGGGAAATTTCTCCCGTTTTACACCGATAGATTGCATGAGATGCATGTTTGATTGGTTTTTTGCATAAAGAACAATAGATACCATGTTAGGGTTTCCACTAAAGAATGAAAAATGAGAATTAAGCATGAATTGCGTGGGTTGGGGTGGTAATCCGGAGTGAGCAGTCCGGATTAGGGTTCCTGCCTGTGAAGGTGACGGAACCCCCTGTCGCGTTCAGATCACGATAGGCCGACCCGTCGCGTTCAGGTTGTGAACGCGACATGGCGGGGCGTCGCGTTCTGAAGGTGACATAGCCCTATGTCGCGACCTCAGTCGAGAGGTCCTGTTGTGCATGGTTTTAACTACATGATTGTCTGATTATCGTTATTTGATGTGTTTGGAGATAATGAGCGGTGCATTGGCACTTGTGGGGCTTTGGGAGTGTGTCGTTTACGAGGCTAGTGTACTGGTTACGTAGCTAGCGTGTGGTTTACGTGTTAGCATGGTGTACACGTGGTGTGTGTTGTGTTCACGTGTTGTGGACAGGTTGTACACATGGTTGACGTGAAGTTTCACATGGTTTGTGCGGTGTGAATGTGATTTTGTGTGCGTGGCGAGTAGTACGACGCCTACCGTGGTTACCTCTTCAGTTGGGTGCTGCAGGTTCTATATATGTGAGCCAGGCTGTGTGCTCGGGGCTTGTCCCGGTACTTGTGTTGTACCATCGATGTTTGTGTCGTCTGTCCTGGACACCCTCACTCCTATGTTTGAGTTGTACGTCCGACTGAGGGAAAGACGATAGTGGGACAACGACTTGAGTTTGTTGTTTTATCGCTTGTAGCGCGCTCTTAGTTGGGGGTACGGACACTAGTAGTCGACACTGGTCCCCAGCTAGTCTTGTTTCCAGTGCCTCACTCTAGGGAGCTCAGGCCAGGGTCCCTAGAGGTGCCAGGCATGGGCTTGCGGCTGTGTGGTCCGCAGGTGTGGTGTTAGTTGGTTTCCACAGTTGTTTGACTTGTTTCCGTGGAGCGGCAGCTGGACCTTTCGTCCGTGGCTGCGAGGCTGAGAGGTAGACATGTGTTGTTTGTCCGAGTCAGTTGCTGGTGTCGCGAACCAGTCTACGTGGCTCGAGTGTGGCGGTCTCTACTTTAGCATGTACACATGGTTGTGTTTTGCTATTTATTTATTTAAGTTGTTTTACGTTAACGGCAAATGGTGAGCATGTTTACAGCTTTAATATCCTGTTTAGCTTGTGTTATAAATTGTTATCATAGCTTCCTGCTTTCGTACTTGAGTTTGGTGTGCTCGATTTTTAGGGGAGTTTTTCTACTAAGCCAGTGACTTGCGAAGAGGAGGTTTCTTTACCGTCTTCCAGTTCAGAGCCGCATCGCAGCGGTGTTGGGCCGATGCCTCCAGCAGTGTAGTTTCTTTTCCAGTTGTACCTCGGGGTATGCCCCAGCCTCTTGTACTTTACTTGACTTTTGTTGAAATTTAGCTATGTAAATCCAGTGTACTCATATGTGAGTTTGTGAAATATAAATGTAAATCAGTGTGTTCCTTTGTGTTTTCACGGACATGTGTGTGATATCCCTTGCGAGGCCACGGCTCGATCGCGGGAGGCGGACTCGGGTCAAGCTCGTTACTAGTTTAACGGGTTTGAGTGACGCAGTCTGTTACAAAAAGACAAAAATATCTTTGAGTGAAAGAGCTATCTCTCTCTCTCTAGGTCCCTCAGATTGTCAGAGAGGTCGTGTGGGGAGAGATACCAACCAAGAGAGAGAGAGAGAGATGGTTGCGCGCAAGGGGGGTATAGAGAGAGAGGACTACTAAAGGGTAGAGAGACAGAGACAGAGAGAGAGGGTGGGGAAGGGGGTGCCCCCTCCGACTCCGGCAGAGAGAGAGAGAGAGAGAGAGAGAGAGAGAGAGAGAGAGAGAGAGAGAGAGAGAGAGAGAGAGAGAGAGAGAGAGAGAGGGTTGGGAGGGGAGGGGAGGAAAGAGAAAGGGTGCCGAAGGGTTCTCCCCCTCCCATTTTGGCAGTGAGAGAGAAGAGAGAGAGATATACAGAGAGAGGGTCGCACAGGAGGTGCCCAAAGGGAGAGAGAGGGTGAGACAGATAGAGAGAGGCTGGGAGGGGGAGAGAGAAGGGGATTCCAGAGGGGTCTCCCCCTTTGGCTCCGGTGGTGAGACAGAAGAGAGAGAGATATATATAGAGAGAGATGGAGAGAGAGAGTGAGAAAGAGATAGAGAGAGGGATGGGATGGAGGAGAGAGAAGGGGTAGATAGAGAGGGCCGCACAGGGGGGAGTACTGGAGGGGGATTGGGGAGAGAGAGAGAGGGGGCCGGGGATGGGAGGGACAGAGAGAGAAGGGGATGTCGGAGGGGTCTCCCCTCTAGCTCCGGTGGTGAGAGAGACGAGAGAGAGAGAGATATATGGGGGGGGGGGGGTGTTGGAGGGGGAGAGATAGAGTGCCGAAGGAGTCTCTCCTTCTAGCTCCAGCGGTTAGAGAGAGAGATTAAAAAATATATTTTTTAAGAATTATAAAGAGTAAGTTAGTCATTTTCTCCTCTTAACTCAACTATGGTTGAGTTAAATGGATGGAATGAAATGGCAAGGGTATATATGATATATTTTTTCGATTTGAGGAGTATATAATCTAATGGTTAAATTTTGGGGGTATATTACTAAATATGGAAGATTTTAATGTACTCTGTAGATTTTGATGATCACAAAAATATTAATTCTTATTTATGTTGATAAGATCACAAAGCACAAATTTTCATTCATATTGATGACCCCAAGTGCTTGATTTATTTATATTTATATTGAGGGTCTAATTTGTGTGCTAAATGTGCAGTAATACAGAGTGTGTCGACCTGTGCGTTGACCTACTGATAGAGTGTGTCGACCTACTGATAGAGTGTGTCGACCTATGTCAACTTCCTAACAAGAGTATGTCAACCTATTAAATAGAGTATGTTGACACACAAGGCAAAATTTGTTGATCGATTTGGTAATTTTGGTCAACTGATTTTCCCAATAACTTGGGTTTTGGGACAGTCTAAAAATCGACGACTGATCTGAAGAAAATGGTCAACCGATCTGAAGAAAACGGTCGACCCACTCCAGCGATTCTGACTTGAACTTTCCTAAAAAGTGCCCTACAAAGGTTGGACTCCTTCCAAACTTTAAAAACCTCTCGGGATTACAAATACAACATATTATAGTGTTTTGGAAGTACTCTACATGCCCCCAAGAGTTTGCTCTTGTGCCTTGGAGTTTAAGAGAGGGGTTGTGTTGTCTAGAGAGAGCCTACAAAAACTCTTCACTTGTAGAAGCTTGGAGAACGAGTCCCTCCAGAAGCCTTCCAAACATTCTAAGAAGTTATTCTTCATCAGAAAGGCATAGGAGTTAGGGGACAGATGATGAGGAAAAGTGGACAGAGGATAATATTAAAAAATTCAAGATTAACTTTAGTGCCATGAATATAATGCAATATGTTATTCATCCTGACAAGTATTCTCGCGTCTCTATGTACTGTTCAACAAAGAAGATGTGGGAAAATTTTGAAACTGATCTACGAAAGCACATCCGAGGTGAAATAAACGAAGGCCAACATTCTCGTGCATGAGTACGAGATGTTCAAGATGAGTCCAGTTGAGACTATCTCTAAGATGTTTACCCAACTTACTCAAATCACCAATGGTTTGAGTGCACTCGACAAGAAATATACGGACTCCAAGGTGGTCAAGAAAATCCTGAGATTCCTCCCACCGGCGTGGCACACCAAAGCTACAGTCATTGAGGAATCCAAGAACTTGTCAATCCTTATTATGAAGGAGTTGATTAGGAGTCTCATAAAATATGAGAGAAATCTGAAAAGGGATGTGGTCAAGCAACCCATCACCAAGAAGAAGGATGTTGCGTTGAAAGCAATGAAGTACATGGTCAGCTCAGAGATAAGCTCGTCCAAAGGAGCTGAAGAGGAAATGGCGAAGCTCGCTCGAAACTTTAGAAAATTTCTGAAAAACAAGAAGCCCCAGTCTGTCACATTCTCCAAAAACTTCAAGGGTAACTCCAAGCAAGGGGAATAAAGTAAAGAACATATGTTACTCCTTGTGTGCAATACAGACCTTCCACTCTTTGTCCTTTTTCCCTAGCTTGCCACATTATCTATTGCTGTTGAACACGTATGAATATGCATGGTCAAATAACTAATTAGAGTTTCTACACATGCATAATATTGTCTTGTTTAGATGATGACAAAATGCTTTATTGTCTTGATAATATAAATTAAGTGAAATTTGTTGATGTCTGAAATCTTTTAGAGTGATTCCTAAGGAAAATCAACTTGGAGAAATGTTAATGTATTTGTATACCTGTATATGTGTGAGACACAAGTGTAAAACTCAGCTAAGTGTGAAATCGACTTGCTACTCTTTCACGTGAAGTTGAAGTTATCACTAAAGTTGAAAATAGATATTGACTATAGTATAAGTCTCTCAGCAGTAGAAGTCCAACTCCGACTGACGAAGACTTATTAAGTAATTCGAAGTCTTACTTCAACTCAGGCCCATTTGAAGTTGTACTTAGACTTGTCTTCAAGTCGAAGTCTAACTCTGACTGACGATGACTCACAGCCTAGTCAAAGTTTCCCTCTGGCTTATTCACGAGTCAAATTCTTATTTTGACTGAGACTCAGTCAAAGTTCTACTCCGACTTGTCCCCTAGTCGAAGTTTAAGTCTGATCACTGTTGATTAGCTTCACAAGTCGAAGTTCACTTCAACTCTTGTATTGCCTTAAGAGTCAATGCTCACTCTGACTAATGAAGAAGTTTATAGGAGTGGAACCTCTAGTCGAAGTTTAACTTCAACTCATTATAATTTTCTTCTGAAGCTAATCTTACAGTCGAAGCATTACTACTTTGTGACTTCGCATAAAATATTTATTTATTATTTTTCTAAACAAAAATATCTAAGTATTAAATCTTGTTTGAAAATTTATCTTTGCTATAACATCTCCTATTGTTGTTATTAAATATCATGGCAAATCTAAAAGTGTGTTATTTTAACACTATGTAATCGTAACTTTCAAATGAAATGTCATTTTATAATACATTTGTCATTTTAGAATCACAATCTCCATGTTCAAAAGTAATCTACAAAATCCTTGTATATTCATAACATTTATTGTTCTGAAAAAGTAACTATAGAAACATATACACATGCAAAATTAACATCTATCTCATTTGACGTGCTAAAGTTCTTTCATATTTAGGGAAATGTATAATTGTTGTGATTAGATAGGACTCCATAAATGCATCATCTAAGTATTCCTATTGTACACTATACAATATCTATTATTCTAACCTAGGATATTGTCCTAGAAGAAAAATGATGCTTTTCTTATTTTGTTCATACATGCATTTATTGCAACTGACTATAGTAGCATGCATGCTATCCTTAACCTAGTAAGAAACTGATCGTTACACTTAGATATGGGATGCTACACTTAAGAAGATTTTTTTAGTCAAAACATTCACATCTCAACGATCAACTATTTCGAACGGATAGCTACTGAAGAAAACAATATAAATAGAGGTCAAAGTATGAGAGAAGAAATATACATGAGATATGTGAGATGGAAAATGAAGAAAGAAGACAACTCACGATCATTGCTGCGAACACAAGCCTTCAACCTTCAACACTTAAAGTCTTCTTCATTATGGACAAGTGCTTCATGACAAGTCTTAAGAAAGTTCATCTTGAGTCCAAGAGAGAGAGAGTCCTCAACCTCTGATAGATATCATCTTTCTCTCTCTCCTTCTTTGTCTGTATGCTCATTCGCTGAGCATCACTAGCATAATAGTGTTTCTTGTAAAATCAGTACGGGGTTGGTACCCTGTGTGTACCCCTTTGATAAGGGAAGGTCTGTTTAGGCAGGTGAGTGTGTACCCTTTAGTGAAGGGAAGACTTGCTAGGAGTAAGTGGTTGTAATACCCCTTGGAGAAGGGAAGACCAAAGTTGAACTAAATCTTGCTCTAGAACAAGAGGATTTGTTTTGGCACTAGAGGGCTAAGGTGCATTGGTATCAAGATGGAAATAGAAGCACCAAATTTCACCATATTCATGCCACTAATAGAAGATGTCAGAACTTCATTTCCTAGAACCAATTGCCATCGGGGGAATGAACAAGTAAACTTGATGGTATTAAAAATCACTTTATCCACTGCTTTAAGAATCGCTTTTCCTCTTCTCATTCTAAGCACATTCTAATGACT
The DNA here is from genome assembly GCA_014218235.1 of Colocasia esculenta. Classification (NCBI taxonomy): domain Eukaryota; kingdom Viridiplantae; phylum Streptophyta; class Magnoliopsida; order Alismatales; family Araceae; genus Colocasia; species Colocasia esculenta. Next base: position 5,927,026 of record CM024766.1, on the reverse strand, counting down.
TCCAACTTAAGTCTAGAACCCTTTCTCCTTTGGATAATGATAGGATTTGCAGTACCCTCTCTCCCCAAGAAATCCATGACATTCTTCTTGGCTTTCCACCTAATAAATCTTCAAGCCCTGATGGCATTGCCACAGCCTTCCTTCTAAAGCACTGGGACATTGTTGGGTATCAAGTCAACCAACTAGTCACTTCCTTCTTCCATAATACTACCCTACCAGATGGAGCTAACCACACACTCTCACCCTTATCCCTAAAAGATCTAAGGCCACTGGTGCCAATGACTTTAGGCCCATTAGCCTTAGTAATATGTCATGTACAAGATTATTGCCAAAATCCTAGCCAACAGAATTGAGATTTTCTTAGGGAAGCTTATCTCTCAAAATTAGGGGCTTTTGTCCCTAGTCGATAGATTATTGATTCCATTGTGATTGTCTAAGAGATTATTCATTCCTTGAACTATAAGATAGGCAAATCTGGTGCTTTTGGCCTTAAAATTGATCTATCTAAGACTTATGATAAGTTGGAATGGTAATTTGTTAATGAGATGATACCGAGGGATGGTTTCTATGATAGAGCAAGATCCCTTCTCAAGAGTTGTATTACTTCTATGACTTTCTCAATATCAATGGGGAAGCTATTAGGCTTATTAAGCCTACTAGTATCATGCCCCCAATTTATAGAGGAATAAATCGGGTGAGTGAGGATCACATGCGAATCACGCAGTAGAGTAAATCAGAGTGAAACTGAGTAAAGTAGAGAGACGAGACAATTGGTATAAATCAAACATCAACTCTTTATTCCATTAATTTCCAATGTCAAATTACAACCTCTAAAACATAGAGCCGAAACATATGGCCCATTTATTGAAAAGTAAAATTACATTAATTTGACTCAATCAAACTGAACTAATCTATTATAGACTCCATTGATGCCTAAGCACAGTCTAAGATAGACTCTTGGGTACTCTCTTCACTCGAGCTTGTCCCCTTCAATTTCAATGTCCAGTTCATCATCACCTGAAAATGGTTAAATAGCAATATGAGCTAATGCCCAGTAGGATTTATATATCGTGGTGCGGGCATGCTTTAAGTAAATTAGTATTTTATCATGAAAGATAGTATCATGCAATACTTGTGAAACAAAGACGATCATAATATCGATGTAGAACAATTTTCAGAGGTATGTCATGTACTTGAGAGCGGTTCAGTAAATAATATCCAATGATATTTACCAAGTGATAGGAGACGATTACCAATGGTGCTGATGACAGTGCAATCATTTGTCAAATGGAAGAGATTTATGAGACTCAATATTCAATAGCATGTACAGTGAATAGTACGAGTATATAAATTCCATTGAATTTCATTGAATTCCAGTGAATAGTGACATGTACGATAGGATTGGCCAGTTTCACATGTAACAATTCAATCATATCAATCTATCAATCGATCAATCAATCATTTGATAACAATTTAGAATTAACCAATCTTTCAGTTCAATCAAGTGCTATGCAGACACCCCAATGGATCATATACTTATGCGGTTATAAATATTTCGGGTGCTCCTTCCGTGTCCAGACATGGCCCTATTTGCACAAACATTCAGTCATGAATCAAAGTTCCATTTAATTTTGGAAATTCCTTTTCATTTATGGCCAATAAGATTTCCAAGAACAAGCTAAATGTATAATGACTTGAGATTATTCAAAAAATAGAGAATATGACAAGACATTGACACGTGCAATCGGTGTGACACTATCTGTTGGCCCTTTTGGTACGACAGCAAGCTAACCTAGAGGGGGGGGTGAATATGTTTTTCTGAAATCTGAAATAGAAACTTAAACACAGAAAATTAACACTTGAAGGTTTGGTTAGTTTAGTGTGATAAAGAGTAGCAGTGCGGAAGCAAATAAACAATCACACAATGGACACAAGGAATTTATCCTGGTTCGGCCCTTCCCATATGGAAGTCCTACGTCCAGTCCCCAAGCAAACTCTTGGGAATTCACTAACCAAGGGTACAGTCCCCCTCAAGGACACTACAACACCTAGCACCCCAGCTGGTCTTCTTCTCTTTCTCGGGCAAGAAGGCAGCCCACTTCTCTTACAGGTAAAGAAGCCAACCTCCTGGTACAAACCCCAGTGCGGTTCTGCTAGACACAAACCCTTAGCTAGGTTCTACACTGTATATAGTCCTACAGCTGGACAAAAATCTTTCTTAGAAAAGAAAGATCAGACTGAGAGCTATTACAAGATGAACACTAAGAACTAGCTCACAGTCAAGGACTCTCCCCCCAGATTTACAATGAGCTCGGAGAGAGAATGAAGAGAGAAAAGAAAACTTGAAGGCTTCAGATGCTTGAACACTTCTTCTGGGCTCAGGCTCTTTCTCTCTTTTTCTTTGAGTGTATGTGGCGTTCAGGTCCCTCACTGGTTGTACACTCCTTCAAGGATTTTCAGGAAAGCTCTATCTCTATTTCTTCAGCCATACTTCATCTTTTATATGAGCGGCTTTTGAATAGATCCGTTGGAATTCTAGCTGTTGCTCATCTTCTCTTCATTTGTCTTAATCAGACTCTGGTGGTCTTCGAGGTCTGTAAGCATAGAAGAGAGTGTTAGCATGAAAGAGTATTTACAAGATAACAATGCATGCTACTGTGTTTCTGTTATCATGCTAAAAATAGTAGGTCATATCTTTTTCTGACAAGATTCTGAAACATGCATGCAGCTTTTTCTGTCAGAAGATATTTGACTTTTCATTAGGCGCCAAAAAGCACTTAAACAAACTGTGTTTAAATTGAAGTGAATCGTTGTTTAAGTCACTTATCAAATCGTTATACTTATAGGACTTAACAAATCGTTATGAATGGCAAATCGTTGTAAGTCTTAGCAAACCATTATGAAACTTAACAAATCGATGTGAGAAGCAAATCGTTATGGCACTTATCAAATCGTTGTGAGAACTAAATCGATATGAGAGCAAATCGTTGTTCTTACTTATGAAATCGTTATGAGAACCAAATCGTTATGAGAGCAAATCGTTGTTCTCACTTATGAAATCGTTATGAGAACCAAATCGTTATGAGCCTTAACGAATCGTTATAGAAGGCAAATCAATGTGAGGGTAAATCGTTGCGCTCACTTATCAAATCCTTATGAGCACCAAATCGATATGAGAGCAAATCGTTGTTCTCACTTATGAAATCGTTATACGGTCAAATCGATGTTTCACTTAACGAATCGTTATAGCAGTCACTAAACAAATCGTTGTGGCGCTTATAAAATCGATTGACGCCAAATCGTTGTAGCGCTTACTAATTTAGCACTTGAACTGAAATCGATGTATATGGATTTAGACATCGATTTTATCATTTTAGTGCGCCATATTGCATCAATGTGAGACTTAGCATTTTGCTATGAGATTGATACGATACAGATGATACAAGATATTCAATAATATTTAATTAACCATAAATTTTGTTATCACAAAGATATACTTGATATTATCATAAGTTTTGTTATCACCAAAATACAAGGAAAAACATAGAGTGGTTCAACACTATCAAGGGTAAGTCACTTGTCTGCCCAGTTAGATCGATTCACTAGTAGAGTTTTGGTAAAACATACACTTTCAGGCAGTACGTTTACCATTGTGCACTAAAGGTATGTTGCTTTTACAATTGGATTAGACACAAGCACATGCCAAGTAAAACATGTCATAAAGTCCAACATATTTCATGACAATGGGTTCAGGGATTTAACGGTACAACCAGCTCATCGACCGCATGGGAATCCATGGTCAAAGGAGACTTATGGAGGTCTCTCGTGAAGATATATCCCAGTTCGATAGGAGAAATATTCGGCGAAGAGTCCATCAATCACGAAGGAGTGTTCCTATTCTACACATGTGAATGTGCCGCGTGTGGCAACTGCTGTAACGGCCTGACGCAGAATATCTGGAGCGGAATTACAGTTATTAAATAGTACAGAGTGATAAATAAACATTCACCACTGCACAATTGGAATAATACCAAAGGAAATCCAATTTCATTAATAATTCATCAACTAACTATTACATCCACTAATCAGAGCTAAAACTAGGGCCCAGAGTACTTTATTCAAATTCAAACTATTACATACTGACTAATTGACTACTAACTAACTAACTACTAAGCAGTGGTTGACGAAACAGGTCACTCTTGAGCATCATCCTCATTCCCCTCCTCGTGAGTGTGGTAATCCCCATCAGGCTCACCTGAAACACATAAAATAATAATGCAGGATGAGCGAATAACGCCCAGTAGGACTTAATATCTCGCGTAAACAAGCATGATTTAAATGATTAATGTCTTAAAGGCAGGATAACTAGAGAGTATAGTCATGTAGTGCAAAGTAACAATAGCAAGAGGAAAATAGCACAACAAGTACGGTAGTGAATTGGCCATGTAACGATCTAGCACGTAACGATAGCACTTGTATAGATTGCACTTGAATAGATTGCATTTGTATTGATAGCACTTGATTGTCATAGATTAAATCTTGATTGTATAATAGCACTAGATGTATGCCAACATCCTGATCATTTTAACTCCCATGGGCAAATAGCACTTTTCGGGCGCTCCTCGCAGGACCAGATCGGGCCTTATTGCACTGGCATAAGTCATGTTTCTTATCTTAGACAATCATATAGATGGCCAAGAGAGTACCAAGAATAGATGAGAGTAATAGACGAATAGATGAGAGAGTAGAGAGGAAGTGAATAGATGAGAGTACAAGGATAGTAGATAAGACAGGGATGTAATCGTAAAACGATGATAAACAACGACAGTCACAGTTGCACAGCACCCAGTTGTGTGCCGACAGTCTGGTAAAAGTCGCAACCGCCCACTAGCCGTGTATGATCACATGCTAGATGGTCCGGCGTGATCCCAAGGTAAGAAGGAAACACACTAAGGCCATGGGATCATGCAGATCCCTAAGGGTGTATCGGGTGTTAAGGGTACAACCAGCTCGTCGGCAAAGGACGTGCGCCAAAGCCAAGGAGACTTATGGAGGTCTTGACAAAGAGTCCCTGGTCCTGTCAGGGGTATTCCCAACGGAGAGGTGGTCCATGCCAAGAAAGAGTATATATAAAACAAGTGTTCATCGTGCCTCGAGTGCTCGAAGGCCGAGGAAAGCGATCACGGTATACAAATCATGTGATTAAAATGAAGACAAGTGTCAATAATTAAATAGGGAAATTTAGTAATTAATTACACTTAATTACCAGATACATTATTGAGTATTTTAATAAGGTCTCATAGCAAACATGAATGTTTAGTGTGTGCAAGTGTAATTGAATCAAGAGAGCATGAAAGATTGTGCACATGACTTTTAAATTACTTGATTTCATGTAAATATTACTCATTATTCATTAACAAGTCGTTACCAGTCATGACAATATTTAATTCGGGTTAAACAGGTTTAAATGGCATAAATAGTAGGGTTATATATGCAAATTTTAGGTTCTGGCCGCTCTGCTGAAGTCGCAACATGGGTAGCTGTCGTGTTCAGATCACGACGCACGGTCCGGTCGCGTTCTGCTGAACTGGCCGCCGGGGTTGAACTGGGGAAGGTCGCGACGAGTCGACCCATCATGTTCAGAATACAACGGTCCTCCTTGTCCTGACCCCTTCTGAGATCACGACGGGTCAGGCCGTCGCGACTTCAGAAGGTGTCCCGAGCCCAGAAAGGGTAATTAGCCCCTTTTTGGGTTGGGTCCATCCCTGCCATTCATGACACAGCACACTTCTAAAATCGATATAAAATCACACGATGATAAAAAAATCACAAAACCAGTTTTAAATGAAAGTAGACAGATAGAACTATCAACAGACATGAGTAATTAGAAAATAGACAAGGTTTGTGCATGCTTTAGTTAGGTTACACTTCAGAGACCTAGACATGCACAGTCATGGAAAAATGATTTAATTAGAAACAGATACAAGATGAAAATTAGGGCAAATAGGGGCCTTTGAAAGCTAACCGCATGTAGTATTTATGAGATTAATTTCATGACATGGGATCATGCACATACATGGATTGAAAGCAACTATGCAGGTTCGGGTACAAGGTAGTGACATGGTTTAGAATATTTAATACTCCTTCAAGAAGCCACGAAAATTAGGGAAATCATAGGCTTTCAAAGAGGGATGCGTGGGCTACCACCAAAATTACACGATTTGTGCTTGAGAGATTGCCTACATTTTCACGCTATAATGAAAATCCTAGGGTTTGTGACGAAGATGAAGGAGAAATCCTCTTGCTCCAAGCTCCTCCTCCTTGCTCCTCACGTCCTCAGCCCTTCTCTTCGTCCTCTAATGCTCCAGCAACGTTCTAGGGTTGGGTAGGGGCCAATTGGAGGTGTTTTAGCTAGTGTAAGAGTCCTATTACATTAAAACTCTTCTCTTCTCTTCAAACTCTGAATTTCCTAATTAATCTCCCTATTTCCTAGTATTTATCCACCTAAAAGGATTGAGAAGAGACCCAATTTCGTGGCCAAGGGGTTAGGATAGGATGTGGTCTCTTGTTTTAGATAATTATGGGTTATTCCAATGCTTATCTTAACCCTTTTAAATTTGTTAATTAATTAGATACGAAATTAACTTAATTATCTCCCATCCCATGATGGGCTCTTCACATTTGGGCCATTCTTTTATGTTTGGGTCATTAATGCAACACATTCCTAATTTAATTTAATGGGCTTTGATTTAATTTCCTTTATTTCAACTTATTCCCTCTTTATTCTAATTAAATCCATTTATCACATTTATCAATTAGATATTTTTATTTTATTTGAGATTTAAAAAAAATCAGAGTTGCTACAAGTGCAATCATGTACCCATGTTTTAAAATCATTTATAATCATTTAAAATGTAGTAGTCTTGGATGCATGTCCAAATTTAGCAAGTGGCATATTTAGCAAGTTATCAACTTAGGCAAGTTGACGATTCAAGTAAATCGAGAAAGATCAAGTTATTAATTGTAATTAGAATCATGTTCAAGTCATTAAATATTTTTCTATGGGTTGTTAATTAAATGCATGAAACTACTTTATAAACATGACTATGGTCATCAAGATAGAACCATACCACTTTAAGCTAAAAATATGTCGATCCTGTCAACACAATAAGAAGGTGACACATTCATTGTCGCCTTCAAGAATCAGATGGCAATACTAAGCTGGTTGCCTTCAAATGGTGACCATATTCGTGTCACCTTTTAACGGAAGAAGGCGACCAGGTCCCTGTCGCCTTTTGGTGGCGACAGGTTGACACGTCGCAAGTCGGTTATGTGTATTGGGTTGCCTTTTTGGACCTATATCCAACTCCTTTTCAAACTAGATTTGACACCGGTTTTTGTAAGGTTTAATACTCGATGTATAGGGAATAAAAATTGGGGATTCTAGTTTTGGTAGTTACTAGACAAGTATCTTAATCTATACACACAAGGAATTAGAAAACTATCCACGTTTACTGGATCAACTAGGCATGGGGGACAAATCAATAGAAATCTAACACAATATAGGTGTTTCAATTATTGCTCTCTACACACAGCATGAAACCAAGTGGAATCAGTGTGAAAGTATACTCAAAGGGGATATTACAGTAAAATGTTTGGTATTTTAGATGGACTAACTCAAGAGATATAGATTATAAAACACATCAGGAAGAATCTCGACTATACTGATATCCAGTGTTGACAAAAATCAAATCAAAAGCTATGACATAAGATAAATTGGAAAACTAGTTTTCTCATGATCTAAACATGATGAGCATGCACAGATGCAATTAATTAGAGTTTGGCTCATAGAAGACCTACCTTTTAAATGAAAAACTTCCAACATCCCTTTCAAAACCCTAGGTTGACAGTCGTTCAAAACTCCTACTGTATAAAAATTGAGAAAAATACTATTAAAAGAAACTAGACTCAAAGGGCTTTCTATTGGTATATGGTATGCCAGATATGGTCGTGGTTTCACTAACCTTTGAATGCTATCAAGACTCATCTTAACTTCTGATTGCAGCAGCAACTAGTTGGAGGTGAGGAAGAATCCCACGATCTCCAAGCCTTCTCCCTTGTTTCCTAGCCTCCAAGAGGCTCCAACAACATCCCAAGAAAACCCCAGGGGCTTCTCATGGTAGAGAGAGGCTCAATTTATAGAGAGATGTATATTTGATAGTCCTATTGGAATTAAGGAACTAGAGCTATGAATTTTGGGAGTTGTTGCCATCTTTGGAGATTTCTCTCCCAATTAGTGATGGAAATAAACTAGGAAACCTTTTTATTGGTTGTACCCACGATTTGGGCTCATTTGGTGGCCCAATAATGGTGTATTGGATAAGAACTAGTCCTTCTCTTAACCTTCTTAGTTGAGATTTTCAAATTTCTGGGTAATTTTCTATTTGGAATTTACTCATGGCCCAAGAGGCATCTCTTGGCCCATTTCTCTCATGGGTTGTTAATACCTATCATTTAGAGTCTACCCATAATTTTTATTTTGGTTTTGACCCCTTTTTAATACGTATAACAATAAATTTTTGACTTATTCCTTAATTACGATAACAAGCCACAATAATTCTTAAACTTAGTCCAAGATATTTTTCATGACCCAAATTTCTTTATGGGTCAATAGGAAATATTATATAAAGTCTAACTATGATTTTTACAAAAAACTTTTGATATGTTTTTGTACATGCGATAATAGTGCGTACGCTTGAGTTAATTTAAATAGCTATTTTTTATTTATCCCTTATTTTCAATTATCAAAATTCTGAGGTGCTACAAGTTGAGTCATTCGACAAAGATGTTCTCTATCTCCTTATCTATTCATCCTTTGTACTGAAGCCCTTTCATGTCTACTTGAGAAGGAGAGAGACCTAGGCAATATTAAGGTTTTATGATAAATTCCCAAACTCCAATAATCACTCATGTCCTGTATGTTGATGACTTCTTCCTGTCTGGCCGATCTGAAGAGCAAGATCTTAGTGCATGAAGCATTAATTAATGCTGAAGTTTGTAGAATGGTCTAGGCAGGACATTAATCTCCTTAAATCTGGTATTATCTTAAGCCCTAATGTTGCACCTTTACTCCAAGTGCACTTGAAGAGAGTCTCAAGTTTTTCAGATTTATCTATACATGCTCATTATCTAGGGACTCCTCTCTTACAAGGCAACACCAGGACTAAACAATTAAAATTCCTGGAGGAAAGATGCAAAGCTAGATTATGAATGCGAAAAGCCAATACCGTACATTGCTGCAAGTTATAAGGTTGTTCTTATTAAATCAACACCCAATGCTCTTCCTGTCTTTTTTTTGATAACGAGGAAATCCCGTCCCGTGTGGCTTTGCGGACTCAAGGATTGGTGTTCGCGAGCTCCAAGGTCAGGACTTGGCAGCTCCTACTTTCCGTATACCCGTATTGCCCTTACCCCACTTGACCAGAAAAACCCCGGATTTACACACCTCGAGGATGCATGTAAATCAGGTAAATCCCCCCCCAGGAATCGAACTCGGGACCTTACTTTTAAGTAAGAGTTCTAACCGATCGACCCAACCGGGTCCTCAATGCTCTTCCTGTCCATGTGATGGGCACCACTCTTATCCCAAAAGTATCATTCATAATCTCATCCAGTATCAAAGAGGCTTCAAATGGGGCAATAGAAATGGGTCTCCTAAAAGTCCTATGTTGGCTTGCATATAAAATGCAAAAAACCAAAAATTGATGGTGGCTTGGGTTTTAGAGACCTTCATCTTTTTAATAAAGCTGCCTTGATGAAGTTGGCCTGGAGATTTCTTATCGACTCCCTCAATTTGTGGGCTCCTTCCTCAGAGCTAAATACTGTAAGTCTCAATCCTTTTGGCAGCTCAAGAATGGTGGTAACTCATCCTAAAGCATTGGCATCATTGGTAGCACACTTGAGAGTTTTGAAGAAAGGATGTATGTGGGTAGTTAAGAATGGTTTCAACATTAATATCAAGGAAGATAGGTGGATCTCTAGCAAGTTGGATCCTCTCAAGTCTGTGTGCTCCTTCAGTGGCCTCCTTCCTAATAAAGTTGTTGAGTTTTTTGTGAGAGGGTCAATGGAAGTCGAATCTAGCTCATTCATGATCATATCTTTGGCCTGCCATTATTGAGCTCATCTGTTCACATTAGACTCCATCAAGTCCCCTCCTTTAACCAAGATGCTCCTATCTGGATGCATACTCAAGATGGCATGCATGCTTATACAATTAAGCCACCCTATAGATTTCTCTTTGACCACCAAGACATAACAAATTACTCATCGGCTCATCATGTTTGGAGGACTCTATATGGTTGCCTAATTTGTAGAAGCAGGTTCCACTGGTGCTGTTTGGAAACACCAACTCAAAAAAATGAAATTGGCAAAGGCCGATATCCCCATGAAAGTGCGTACGGAGTCGCTTCCGTGCCTCGTCGCCCGAGCGGCGTGGAAATGAGTTGGAAAAAAAAAATAGCGGTGCTCCTGCACAAAAACAACTCTGCATTTTTTTTGAAAGTGGATTCATTGTCGTTTTTAAAAAAGTAGAGAGCACGACAGAGTTGTGTCCGCCTCTCTCTTCTATTGAGAATTGCCTCCGCACAAACTCCGAGGATTAGGTCTTGTTTGGAAAACAAGGTGATATGTCAAAGATTTTAAATTCTAAAATTTTTTCTTCTTCACTTCCAAATGGCGCCTTAGTCAAATTTTATTTCTCTGAAAAGTCATATCTAATGCTCCTACCTTCTCCAGATTATCTGAAATTGCCTCGGCTATAGACACCATATGTACAATCTGCCATGACAAGGATGAAACTACTCATCACATTTTGTTTGCATGCAACCTTAATTGTGAGAGCAGATTGCAAAGTAAATGAGACTGATTGCCCCCTGCAGGAAGACATAATCCAATCTTGGACTTCAATTTCTCTTATGCTGAGAATAAGAGGGACTTCAATTTCCTTAGATGTGCCATTGCAGTCCTGTGGAATTTTTGGAAGGCCAGATGCCTCAAAGTTTTTGAAAACAAAGATCTCTTACCAGCTCAAATTATTTCTAAAGTTTATCATGACATTATATATATAAATATATATGATATATTTTATTTTCAGAGAAATCATTAATTTATGTTGCTGCTACAATCTTTTTGGGTTCTTGGATTCTTCCATAGCAGAATTATAAGCTCTAGTAATTTTCGGTTGTGAACAAAAATAACTAGCAAAAGCTAGCGTTGGATAAATAACTTTTATTAACCTCACCTGATCAAGATGCGAAGTGATTCATTTATTAACCTCACGTCCCAGCAGAAAGCTAACTCCTTCAATGTGTCAAAAGAAAAAGAAGGGAAAAAAATGCCTCATTTTGGGCACTTTTTTTTTAATATAGATAACTAGTAGGGATAGAAATTTGAACCTAAATTAAATATAGAGTGGAGGATGTTAACCCCTGAGCTACTCTTTGTGAATTTCACTAAACACTTTGCAAAAAGTATGCATGGATGGAGGACCGGAGCATTGCTTACATTAACAGTACTGGCCATCCACAAATTAAGTTACAGTTAATAATTAGTAGTCAATAATGTCGACACAAAGCGAGTTTTTCTATAACAAATATTGCAGACTGGCTGGCAAGCTAGGAAGACTTAAATTGGGTCATCTCTATTCATCTACTAATCAAAGACCAAACCATTACTTTAATTGTAACTTTTTTTTTGATAACGAGGAAATCCCGCCCCGTGTGGTTTTGCGGACTCAAAGATTGGTGTTCGTGACTTTAATTGTAACTTACGCATGCATCAAGACTCTTTTTTTCTTTAATTTTGACCAGAGAATAGAAGTTATATTATATATTGCGGATGGATACAAGA